>CP060759.1:287500-887500 GCA_023205875.1 Chloropicon primus
CCTATAACACATGCCCCGCGTCAGCTACAGAGCACATTCTGGACTGCAACAGCTGCATCGGACACCAGCAGTGCTTGTTTTGTGGCCTGGAAAGTTACGGGGGAGATTCTCTCCACGTTGTCGGGAGGTGCCTGAAGACCGGGTTAGAATCCATCAGGAATTGCACCTCGCTTCCTGATCCCTTTGGGGAGCGGGGTCCACAGTTCACCTACGAGTTCGGTTGCCCTTCGCCTTACACTGGCTGGATAGTGGGGTCCCTGGTCCTCTACCTGCTGGCCTTCGCGCCCGGCCTCAGTCCCGTGCCGTGGGCCGTGAATGCAGAAATCTATCCCATTGAGCGTCGGGGGCTCGGAAGTGGCTGCTCCGCAGTCGCGAACTGGCTCTCCAACTCTCTCATAACAGCGTTGTTTCTTCCGCTCCAGCGCGTGTTGATGGCTGGCGGAGTGTTTTACCTCTGTGGAGCAGTGTCGCTGCTGGGGATGGCTTGGACCTCCCTAGTCTTGCCTGAGACGAAGGGCTTGAGCTTTGAGGAGATTCAATCCCGTTTTAGCAAAAAGTTGAAACTGAAAAAGTGAAGCCAAGACCGCGGCGCGCGTTTGTGTATCCATACTTTTTTGTAACTCCTATATATTTTCGTGTGCATTATTACAGTAGGATAAAAAATCTCTCCTCTTCCCCAATCACCATCTGCGGACGATGTGTCGCGCTATGGTATGACCGGGCACAAAGAGTCACGACCCTTGCCCCATGCCCCCCCCTTCCACTCCCTCCAAGGATTAGGATTAGGACTCGCTCCGCCCTCCTCCTGTCTCTCCCTCGAGCCAGCCAAATTCGGCCCTCCGCTCGTGGGTGGCCGAAAAAAAATTCGGTCATTTCTGTCACCAGTTGACCAGTTACGAGGGACTGAAGGGCGAGGTTGAGAGAGGAGGAACACGAGGAGGGGGCCGAGAAGGGCCGAAGAGGGCGGCAAGGAGTATGAGTTACGAGACGGTCGGGTGTATTAACGAGGCTCACGAATTGCCCATCCTTTGCTGCGCGTATAATGACGAAAGGAGGGAGGTAAGGTGCAACCGAGGACGTTCTCTCTGCAGCTTTTCTCGTTCAAAAGCAACTGACTCTCTCTCTCTCTCGCTGGCACGGCGTATCTTAGTTGTACTCGGGGTCCCAAGATTCCACGATCAAGGTGTGGGATATCGAGACCTTCAAGCTCGTGCAGAAGAGGCAAGGTGAGCACCGACACCCTCTCCCTCCCTCCTACACACACACACGCTCTCTCTCTCTCTCTCTCTCTTTGTCCTTTCCTCTCAACTCACAAACTTCTTGTTCTTGTCTCCAGGGCATAAAGGATGGGTGACGAGCCTCGCGTTCTCCCCGACGACGAAGCTACTCTACAGCGGCAGCGGTAAGTGGACCAGACCTCCTTCACATCCCCTCCCCGAGTTCTATTTAAACACACACACACACACACACACGCACGCACGCACGCACGCACGCACACACACACACTCTTACTGACACGCTTCACCGCTTCGTTGTGCACCACCAGTGGACGGCACTATCCTGGTCTGGAATGAGAAGGGCCTGATCCTCCAGGCTCTCGCAACGCACAGCCCCATCTTCACTCTGCAGGTTCAGGAGCAGCGGTCTCTCCTTATCTCCGGCGGCAAGAATGGCATCTCCCTTTTCAAAACGGAGAGCGCAGAGAGAGTCATGCAGTTGGACAGGGAGTACCGGTTTCAGAGCCAGAACAAGAACTCTGTGAACTTGAAGAGCCTTGAGTTTGCCATCGTGTCCCCTCTGATGAACATCAAGAGCCACTCTGATAATGTCCGAGCGATTTCCTGCTCTGACACGGGAGGGATATACTCTGCTGGTTACGACAAGAGGATCTGTTCGTACGACACGGACTCTCCGAAAGAGTCCCTCACCAAGCACGACAAGTGCCACGAGGGCGCCATCTGCTGCATTGCCTTTGACAGCCAGACCAAGACGATCGTCACGGGCTCCTACGACGGCCAGGTGAAGATCTGGAATCAAGCTGGCCGCTGCCTGGACGTGTTGGCCACTTTCAAGGACACGGTCACCAGCATCTGTTACGTTTCGCCGACAAACGAGTTTTGGATTGTGGGCAACAACAGGAAGATAACGGTGTACGATCCGAGGAACATTAGTGAGATCACCCCGCACATCTCGGACGTGTGCGGCTTCAGTCACTTCAGGGTCCAGAAGCTCCACCATAGCCTGAACTCGAACATTGTGACGGGGATCACCCCGACGAGGCAGATTGTCGTTTGGAAGTACAACCCGTGCGCGACGTACAGGATCTTGCACGGACACACGGACTGGATCGAGGGGATGAGCAAGTGCACCGTAGCAGACGGCGAGAGCATCTTTACGGGAGGGCAGGACGGGAGGCTGCTTCGGTGGGACTGTGTGAGCAGCATCGGGGCCGACCTTTACGCTTGCCAGGACATCGCGGACCCAGGGGACGGGAAGACTCACAGGAGCGGCATCATGTGCATGGACTACTCCATAGAGCTCGACGCCGTGATCACTGGGGGCATAGAGTCCGAAATAAAGATCTGGTACCTGGGGGAAAGGCAGGATGCGTACGAGCTGGGGGAGGACGAGGTACTGGAGACCAACGTCTTGTTCGGCCACGACGAGGGGACCAAGGTCTCTGGCGTCCGGTGCCTTTGCGACTTGCTCTTGGTGAGCGTGGGCCACGACAAATCGATAAGGTTTTGGGACTTGCACACAAAGCTGGAGATAACCTCCATAGACAAGGCTCATGACACGCCCTTGTCCGGCGTGGAGTACTGCAGCTCGAATGCCGACATAGGAACCTATGCGGTGGATGATCACCTCGTGAAGGTCTGGTGCATCTATCGGCAGAAGCTCAAGTACATCCTAAATGTCAGCGGGGACGTTTTGCAGGTCAAGTGGTGTCAAAAGCTGAGCTGCTGGATAACCTCAGCCGTGGACCAGACAGTGTGCTTCTGGAACACGGACGGGGAGCTTGTTCAGACCTTCTGGCACGCAAGGAGTAGTCTCCTGACCTGCATGTACGTTGATACGATCAACAACCTGCTGTTGCTGGCGACGGCTGACAAGGTCCTTGAGATAAGAGACCTTGAGGACTTTACCCTGCTGCAGCGGTGCAGGGGCCACACCGACTCCATCAGTGGCATCATCTACTTGAAGGAGAAGAATCAATACGCGACCAGCTCGTGGGACAAGACCGTGAGGCTTTGGTTGCTCCACCCGACTCTGAAGAACAACAACGCCCGGAGCAGCAACGCCATGGACCCACTCGGCTTGAGCGACGAGGAGGACGAGGGAATGTTCGTGAGCACGTACGAGAAGGAGCACCCTCTCGTGCCGCCAAAGTCTCTCAAAGCGACCAGCAGGTGGAAGAGGAAAGTTGACGCAAACTCAAATCTCCTGAAAGGAAATGCAGCGGAGCCAGAGGTGAAGAGTGCTACCGGACTGGGAAAGAAGCTCCAGGATTTGGAGGAGAGGCTTGGCCCACAGCTCATCGAGCCGCGCGTTATACAGAGGGGAAGGAGGAGAATGTCGATATTTAACTCCTTCCGGAAGAAGAACTGAGGGCTCTGTATACTGTACACCACAACACTCTTTTACAAAGTATAACCAATGTATATTAGCCATTTTCACTACTGCCCAAGCTTCCTCACTCAGGATGGCGATCACTCCGCCTTCTTCGCCACCTTGTGGCCCTGAGCCACGTTGCTCGCGTAGGACAAGTAGCCAGTCCACACGATGCTGCAGCCGGACATGAAGAGCACTTGCCTCTTCAGGGGAATCAGATAAAAGTTTGCGAAAGCGACGGGGATCCACATCTTCCACGCATTGACCAGCGAGGGCGCAAAGTCCCTTTTCACCTTCACGCTCAGCTCGTTTGCCTTTCCTTGGAGCACGAAATTCCAGGTGAAGACAGAGAGCACGATGATGGGTCCCAGTACCAACTGGTTGAGCGCAACCTTTGAGACAACGTGGGGCAGGTAGGTCCTGTTGTTGAACCGCCTGTCCAGGACCCCGTACCACCAATGCTGCACCGGGCCGTAGAACAGGAAACCGTAGCCAAGCATCCGGAGAGCTCGAAGGGGATCGTACGATTTCTGATCCACCTTTCCGGAGTTCTCGGCTTCTCTTCTTGCGGAATAAAGTTCCATGTTCTGCACTATCGTGTCGCTCAGAAGAGAGCAGGCCCCAACGGTGACGGCCGAAGACAGCACAGCCCCCAAGCCCCCAGACTTGGGTGTCGCACTCTCGCTCGCCGTGCTCTTTCTTCGAACGGACCTGTTCAGGTTTCTGAACAGCCACAACTTCCTGGTGAGGGCTCTCGCCTGCGGCCCTCCTCGACCTGGACCCAGAACCATGTTGTTGACACTGCTGGTTGTGCCGCGAAGGAAGAGCAAAGGGGTCAGCGGACGTTCGGACACCACTAGGGTTGCCGTGCGTGCAGGGGTAGAAGGGAACAGCGCGGCGGGCTGGCAACAAAAGACCACTCAAGCTCTCAGGCAAGCCAGTTTCAGTCCCCAGCCAAGTGGAGAGTGGCTCCCCGCAAGCCCAAAAGGATCCTCAGAGGAAAGAAGACTTTTTCTGTTTTACCAGAAGCGGAATTCTGCTCTCCGTCTCACCCAGTGGGCTCGAGAGGCTCTCCACTTGCGTTTAGCTCAGAGTGGTTAAAGCGTTTCTTCACAGAGCGAGGGATCTTTCGTTTCTGGCGCTCGCTGCCGCCGAAGGGTCTCTCACCTCACCTTTTCCTTGCAGTACACGCACTCAAACAAGTCGAGCCCCTCGTCCTCCTTCAGCCTACGTCGCGAACAAAGAGAGTAAGGTAGCTCGCCGTGTTAGTTCAGCTTGGGAGCGCTCGCGGTGGGTGGCCACCCACGAAGGACCTTTCCTCGGGTCGGCAGAAGTCAGATTTCTGTTCTCAAGTGCTATCCTAAAGTGCCATTCGCGGTCTTTCGGCGCTTCCCTGTCGCATCTGGTTTACAGCAAAATGGTTGTCGATCTTCCAACACACTGCTACCTTGGACCAGATGCCGTAGAATGTAGTTAGGTCTGTCCTCTGACACTTGAGAGTCAAGCTCCCATAAAGTTTTCCAGCAAGTGTTGTGTTCTCTCCTTCCTGGAATCCCGTAGGCGTCAGAGGGCGCCTCACCGCCTGGCAAACCTTCAAACCTTTTACTAAAGGTATCATCACTCTTTGCCACACCCACAAACACACCCCCACACACAAACACCCCCACACACTCACCCTCTGCTCGCCCAACTCACGCACAAGCTCAGGCGTACCAACCGAAATCCCGCTGAGTCGAAGCACGTTCCTTTGCCGAAGGCTTCCGCACAATTGCTCTCGCTCTCGTTCTCCTCCCAAGGTGAGGATAAGATGACGCTGGGGATGATGTGAAGCGATGCAAATCCTCCCCTCACTCACGCGTCCTCAAAATCTTCCACACCGCGCCGTTTCTTCCAAAAGACGGCTCTTTCGAAAGCCCGAGAGATGATCCTTCCGACAAATTATGTTTCGTCCGCCCTCAACGCGCTCGTCCTCGCTCCTTGCTCCTCTCTTTCCCGCTCTCGCTCCCAAAGGCGGCGCCACGGTGTCCTACCAATTTGGAGGGAAAAGCAGCGAGCTCAATTGGGAATAACGGCAGCTCCAGGCCAGAGCAGAGGGCCGAGGACAAAGGTGAGTCGTGGGCGCGGCAACGGTGAGGAGGAGGGAGAGAAGGTTTTAGGTTTCGATATCTTCGCGTCTTGAGCTTTCCAGAGACACCTTTGTTGAGGGAAATGACAAAGTGGGGAGCAAACTGACGACTGAATTGTGTTGAAACGTGTTGGTTTCGCCTTGGTTGTTGTCAGGGAAACAGGTGAGTTTTGGGGGACGCGGGCGGGGAGGGCGAGGAGGGAGGAAAGGAGAGGGGCACGGGTGAAGTAATCGCGCTCTTCTCTTTCGAGGGACCCCTCACTTGGAAGGATTGATGCCGTGAAGAGGATGAAACACTGAAGCAGGTTTTTGTGCGTTTGCAGGTACAGCCAGGGAAGGGGGCACGCCACCCGCCCCTCTGGCTCCATGGAGGTGGAGAGGGGGTACAGGGCGGGTCAGGAGCAGGCCAAGGTATCAGACTCGAGGAGGAGTCCGTTCAGACCGCAAGGAAAGCCGAAGGGTGGCGGGGGAGACACGAATCGAGGGATCAAGCAGACTCCAGGCAAGGAGAAATCGTTTCGGCAGCCTGGGAGTGGGAAGGGGAAGAAGAGCCCTTCCTCGAGCCAAAAGCCGAAGCCGCACCGTGAGATCGTGAGAACGACCCCTGTGTTCAGCTGGTACTGGTGGGTATGGCGGTCGTCGACCTGGGAAGTGTTTTTGGACGGCAGCCAGTTTCGCGACTTCAAGAGCGCGAAGAAGGGGGAAGCCTCCTCGACGACGAAGGACTTGCTGCCGAGGCCTGGCTGCTACGAGTTCGCCCTCGCGCACCCGAACGACCCGAGCAAGAGGTTCAAGGTCTACGTCGGTTACTCGTCGAATATTCAAAAGAGGCACCACTTGAACTACCAACGAGACGGCTCGCACCTTCTGCCCCAGCTGGAAAGGAGTCTGAAGGAGGAATACATCGTCCTCCGAAGGGTGACTTACTGCCAAGATGCAGAAAAGGCGAAGGCCCTGGAGAGCAAGCTTCTCCGCACCTATGACTACCCTTGGAACCTCATGGAGAACGGCGGGAAGAGGCACGTTTCACTCGTTCAAAAGAGCTGCTGCCTGTGTTTTCGGCTTCCTGTGACGGTGGACAGGCGTCAGCAATACGCTTGTTGAAGTAAATTAAAGCATTCTTTCTTTCTTTTTTTTTTTTTTTAGTGTTTGCGTGTCTCAGAGCTTATCCATGGCGTCGCACCACGTCGCCAGAAAATTGACCAGAAGGTTTCTCGCATACTTTCCACCCCTCTTTGGAATCTGCTCCTTCAAGTAGCTGTGCATGAACATGTTGAACATGTCTTCCGTCACGCAGTCAGAGATGCACGTCTGCATGAGCTCCACCCGGCGTTTGAACACCGTCGGTTGCTGCCTCAGCCTCTCCTCTATCTCGTCGTTGGCCGGCTTTGCGGCCGGGGATACTTCCTCGAGCCTCCTTCGCTTTTGGTGCGCCGCGCCGCCGCCCTGGTCTCTCCCCCTCTTCTGGGCCTGTTCTGACGTGCCGCCTCGACTGTGGTTCGTCAGACCCACCCCGTGCGCCGAAGTGCTCGAGGGCCCTTGGTGGGCCTCCCTCCTGTTGTGACCGTGGTGCTTTGGCAACAGAAACGCGCTGAGATTCACGACCGTGGGCTCCCCAAAGCGGTCGAGCTTCAGGAGCCCGCCGCACTCCCCCTTGAATCTGTTCAGCAGCTCGTCGTACTTGGGCTCCTCGTCGTACTTCAAGTCCCGCGCCATGTCATGAAGCCTCTTCAGTTGGATGATATCCAATCGGCTCTTCCCCTTGGCGACCCCGGCGTTCTGAGAGAAGTTGAAGCAGTACTTGTCACTCCCATCCGCTGACTGAAAGTACTGGTAGAATTCCGAGGCCGCCAGCTTCACCTTGAGCTTTCTCGTCTCCTCCTTCACCTTGCTCCTGTCCTCCGCCTTGTTGCCCAGCCTCCACGGCAGCGTGCCGCTGTACAGCTCGATAAGGATGTACACCAAGCTCCACAAGTCGTCCCTTCGAGACAAGTCCTTGAAGTCGTGGGCGTTCGGGCTCGCGAAGGAAGTCGTCCCCCTGAACTTCGATAGATCTGGGGGGCGCTCCTCCACGTGGGTCCCGTCCTCCCTCCTGTAGAGCTTCGACAGGCCAAAATCAATCAGAGACACGCGTGCCGTGTCACTGGCCTCGTCGTGGTCAAGCAGAAAGTTCGCCAGCTTCACGTCCCGGTGGACGTACCCGCACGCATGCATCTTCTTCAGCGCCCAAAGCATGCAGTACCCAAGCGCGTACACGAGCTTCACGTCCACCTGGTGCAAAGCCTTGTCGCAAATATACTCACGCTTGATTCGTTTGTCCCTAAAGTCGTGCAAGTTCATGCCGCCCTTTGTCATCACGATGAAGCTGTTGCCCCTGTGCGTCCCTTGGCACACGATCTTGGGAACGACCCCCGTCTCTCGCAACGCGCTCAGCAAGGCCTCGTCCTTCTTCAACTCTCCCCCTCCCTCGAACTTCTCGAACTTCAAAGCAAACCGTGTTCCCTGCCGTGCAAGAGGATCTCGGACGGAGACGCAGTCGTACACGATCGCAAAGTTTCCCTCCCCAAGGGTTTTGTTTATCCTCAGCTCCCATTGCCCTTGCTTCACGTGCTCCCCCTCGCGGAGCCTCTGCTCCTCGCGGTACCGGCTCCTGTGGTGGCTCGCCATGCCTGCAGGAGATTGTGAGGGGACTCGACTTGACTGCAAAAATTATATAATTATTGGGGGAGGAGACGAACGCGAACGAGGACAAACACAAACAAGAACAAGAACAAGAACGCGTGGATGGATGTGGACGAATAATGGTAGGTTCGCATGCAGAGTTAGACGTTCAAAAGTTTTCAAAGTTGTCAAAGCCCGCCAGCTTGAAGACCGGGAAGTAGGCTTTCTTTTCGAGTTTCGAGCACCAGTTCCACGCCGAAGTCAGGCGGCCGTCTATGCAAGAGCCGGCGTCGAAAAAGTTGTCCGCCCCACTTCCATCGAATCCGTGTCTGAAGAAATCGGACAAGATCAGCTTAACGAGGCTCTCCTTGCCCCCGAAGGCCCTGTCAATGTACTCGGAGATGGCAGGGTCCAGGTCGTTCCCGATGTACTCGATGACCAGCACGATTGGGGAAAGAATTTTGGGGACTTGGGTGTACTTGTCGATGAACATGAGCGCATTTGGCACATTGTGATCGCCCAGGTGAACGACAGACGACCCCACCCAGCTGCCTATTCGCCTCTGGCACCTCGAGATGATTCCATGAACGCAGTTGTACACAGAGGGGGCCCTCTGAATACGGTTCAAGCCCTGGCCCGTGTCCGCGAGCGTGTAACGGTTTCTTTCCGCCAAGATGTCCGACTCCGCCAGGTGCCACAACTTGTACATGTCGTGCGAGATTTCCCTCCACAGAGTCAGGCTCTGCAACACAAACGTGTACTGCCGCTTGTGGCTGTGACTGAGCCTCGCGCCACCTACGCCTCCCGTGATCGCCAAGCTGAAGGATTCTTCGTACTCGTCGGGCTTGAAGTACGTGTTCAGAAACCCAATCATCTTGTCGATGGGGTCTCGGTTGTAAAGAAGGTACGAGTTGTTGTCCCCGATGGAGTAAAGGCAATTGAGTATCTCATCTTTCGATATCTGGCGGCTAGCGTACTTCCTCGCGATCATCTCTCTTGCTTTCTCCTTTTTCCTGATGTCATTCTGAATCTCATAACGCGTCCTGCTGCCGACCTTGATTTCCTCGGTCGCAATACCTATGAGCTGGTCTTCCAGAACACCCGTCGCCCCCCTTTCTGCCAACAGAGAGTAAACCGTCCTCAGGTCCCTCACGCACTTGAACTCAAGCAAGTTCTGCACCTCGCCAAGCTGCGAGTCCATCAACATATAAAGCAGCTTTCCGTACTCGCTCCTCATCTTCTCTGGATTCAGTATCTTGTGCCTGCGCCCAATCTCAAACACGTCCTGGAAGAATTCCACATTGTCCTTGAACTCTTTCCCCTCGATCAGCTCCTTCCCCTTCTTGTAATTCTGCGCCACGACCAGGCCGCAGAGGATGGAGCACATGTCCCGTAATTGCTGGTTGATCCTGTGGTGTTTCGATCGGTAAGAGACCACATCAACCCTGTCCGTGTACTCGCTGACGTTCAGGGCAGCTTCAAGCAGCCTCAGCAGCCTTCTATCCGTGAGGCTGAGTCGCAGAGGGATGTGCTTTGCCCTTTCCAAGTAATCGTCTGTGAGAGTAGAGGAAGAATAATCTGCCATCAAGCTCTCGCCCTCCATACGTTCGTTTTGGCCAACGTCAGTCTCGGGCTCTTTCGTGCGAGCCTCTTCGTTCTGCTCGCCTCCCGAAGCCGATGCCGCTGATTTCTCAAAATCAGAGCGTTGCTGCCTGTGAAAGGCGGTTGCCTCAAGTTCGTGCTGCTCGATCATACTCAACAATTTGGCACTCTCTGCATCGCTCGCTTTGTCAAGGACCGTCCTACCTTGCTCTTTCAGGTGAGCCGCATCCCTTGCCTGCTGCGAAGCATATTCGATCAGCTGGGTCTGTGCAACACGGAGCCTCTGCTCCTTATCCTTTGCTTGGACCTCTGCTTCGATCCTGGCTTTCTGCTCACGGTAAAAAGTCTCGGCAATCAACGTGGTATCGCTCTCTTGGGCATTCGCCATCACCGCGTCACCGGGCTCTCCATCTTCCAGGTTGGGCTCGTCGAGGACTGCGTTCAAAGCTACTTTGGGCCCGTTCTCGGTGCCAGGGCCATTGAAAACAGAGGGTGGGGTGAGGCATGCAGAAAGCGTCTGCACAAGGCCACTCAACATCCCCGAGCCCTTTCTCGTTAGCTTGGCCTCCCCATCGACCGCAGTAGCAACTGCAACTTCCTTGGCGGTCGGAGTGTCCCCGTTCTGCTGTGTGCCGTTCGGTGACTGGCTCTTGCTTCCAGCCATTTTGGACAACTCAGTGAGGGTTGACGCTATGCTGACTGGCCACTGGATTTGGTCAGGCCGAAAATGGTACATCTCCGCTGGGTTCCCGATACCGGCCTCGCCTGCGAGTTGCAAGAGCTTGTTGACGACGGCATTGTACGAGAAGGTGTTGCACGCTTCTGGGTTACCCCTGTTTGTGAACTCAAGATTTTTCAGAAAATCGTGAAACGAAGCCAGTCCCTGAGGCAGAGCGTTGACATTGTCAATGCCCTTCACATACAGAGCGGGGTTCTTCAAGCATTGCTCCTTCATTTCGGTGCCCTGGTCCGCCGCCAGAGCCTTCCATGGAAGTTCGCCCACGAGGCACTCCAGCATGGTGTAGAAAGCCGACCAGAGGTCGCCCACTCTCGTCAGCTGCTTCGTCCTGAGCCTCGTGACGTCGGAGTAGTACGGCAGCCCCGTGCTCTGGCGCCCCTCCTCGTCACTCGAGGCCAAAGAGGCGGCCTGGGAGAGGCCAACGAGGTAGATGTTTCCGCAATCTTCGCCACGCCCCACCAAGATCTTCTCGGGACTTACGCTGCCGTGCACCCAACCGCAAGAGTGTACTTTGAACAGGTTCAACACCAGCCTTGCCCCGAGACCGTAGACGAGAGCCTCATCCAGCCTCCCTCTCGCCTCCAGAACTTGCTTCAAGCTTGGACCGAGAAGTTCCGTGCACAGGTAAGCCCTGCCCTGGTGCTCACCCGCGTGGTAGAACCTCGAGATGGGCAGAGTGAAGTCCTGCTTGTTTTGGCCGCTCAAGTGCCACAATATCTCCGCCTCCCTCTTGATATTTTCGCTCACACCAGAATCGCTCCCCGGCTTGGCTACCTTGATCGCCACTTGCCGCCACCGCTTCCTTTCCCTGCCTTCCTCCTGGCCGTGCTCCCAGCACGCCAACACTGCCGTGTCCTCGCCAGCCTTCTTCGTCGCGAGCTGATCGTAACACGACGGGAACAGATCCTCTGAACCGGACCACCCCACCGAGCCCGTCGACAGCTGCCTCACGTGCTTCTGCATCCCCCGAGCCCCCGCGGCCTCTTCAACCCTCCGCTCACCAACCAGCCGCTTGATCTCGATCTCTGAGAAGATGCCACCACGACGACGACGAAGACGACGATGAAGAGAGGGATGGACAACGAGGAAGCGAAGAGTCAGTAAGGAGAGCAGCGAGGAAGGTAGAATGCGGCAAGGGGCACCCTCTCAGACAGCACCGTGCCGTACCTCCTCGCCACAATTGCGGTGAGCAAACTCAAACCTTCCAGCACGATGAAAACACGGATGAACAACAACGAAATGAAGATGAAGATGAAGCGCGAGTCAGTCGCGAGGAAGGGAAGTTGCGGCATGAGCACGCCATCACAGGCGCTATCGTGATCGCGATCACTGTCGCTGTCGATCCTTCCGTAACGTAGCGTAACGTAACGCACCTCCTCGCCTCGCGATCGATCGGTGTGGAGCTCGCCGCCCTCGCCCTGCTGCGCCGAAGGTGTGATCACTTCTGTGTGGTATTTAATCGCTGATCGATCGCGATCGATCGGAGCGGAACGAAGGTGTTCGCGAGGACGGTGGCGACGAGAGGTGTAAGGGAAAAGAGGAAGGGAGGGGACCAGACAAAAGTGCGTCTCGAGAGCTTTCCATTGGTACCTTGATTGACGGCATCGGCAAAGGATTGACCCGAGGGGACGCCGTCTGAACGAGTTTGGTTCCTGGCGAGGGAAGTGGAGGAGTGCAGCGCAATTAGGGAGGAGTTTACCGACGAGGACGAGAGAGAGGTGAGGAGCAAGATCGCCAGGCGGAAGATTCGTCTCACGATCTTTCGATTGATACGTTGGTGGACTCGTTTGGCGTCTCGAGCTGCTTGAGCGGCACGACACCGACACGGGTACCTCCTCTACCGCCGTCTGTCTGTGTGGGAGATGGCGTCGGAGAGCAGGAGGTGGAGAGGACGTTGCTGCGCGAGGGGACCGGGCGTTACGTTGGGCAGGGTCTTGTTGTCGAGGAGGGAGCGCGTCGTCCGATCGAGTAGACGCGAGAAAAGTCGAATCGAAGCGGGGAGGGGGAACGTTATGGTTGGCTTGGACGAGGAGGAGGTGTCCGTGATCCGGAACGAGGTTCTGACGTATGCCGCGGCGAATGGGTTGCTTATGCTTGCGGCTTCGGGCGAGGTCGGCCTGGTTCACGTGCCAGTGAGCCTCCTTCCGGCCATGGCTGTGCCTCGGAAGCTCTTTGAGGAGGTGAGGGGCCTCGCCGAGCCCTTTAACGCTCTGGTAGAGAGGCTGGCGGGAGATCCAGGGGTGATACGGGAAACTCTCGCAGCCGCGGCGAAGCAGGACGACTTCACAAAGAGCTTGCTTGACATCTATACCAGGGTGCTGGGAGGTCCGCGGCCGGACGTGGCGAGGAAGAACTTGGCGGTGAACCGTTCGGACTACATGATGGACGAGGCGTCGCAGAGCCTGTTGCAAGTGGAGCTGAACACGATATCCTCCTCGTTCGGGGCCCAGTCGACGGTCATGGCTCAGATGCACAAGCAGGTCCTCGGCAAGTTCGACTTTCTTTCGGAGGGGGGGAGCGGGGGCTGGTTTGGGGGAGAGGCCCTGCCGGACTGCCTGGAGTCTTGCGTTCCTTACGAGGACACCATTGGGGACATCGTTCAGGCTTTTGCGACGGCTGTGGCGGAGTACAGCAAGTCCAGGGACTCCGTCGACGCAGGCTTTGACTCGAAGAGCGCCGTGGTGCTAATGGTCGTGCAGGACGACGAGAGGAACATCATGGATCAGCAAATCCTCGAGCAGGAGCTTTGGAAGAGGCACAAGGTTCGCATGGTCAGGAAAACCCTGAAAGAGATCAGGGACGAAGCCGTCTTGGACGGGGCTGACGGCATTCTGAGGCTGGCGAGTGGACAGGAAGTCGCTGTGAGCTATCTGAGGGCAGGGTACAGTCCAATGGACTACAAAACGGATGCAGAGTGGGACGCCAGGCTCACCCTGGAGCAGAGCCAGGCGTTCAAGTGTCCTTCCATCGCGTACCAGCTGGTGGGCTCGAAGAAAGTGCAACAGTACCTCGCAGAGGACGGTGTCTTGGAGAAGTTTCTTGACAGCGAGGAGGACTGCAGGAATTTGAGGAAGTGCTTCGCGAGCCTGTGGGCGTTGGACGACCCGGAAGAACCCCAAACCAAACAAGTCATCGAGCACGCCAAGATGAATCCGCATCTGTACGTTCTGAAACCTCAGAGAGAGGGCGGGGGGAATAACTTGTACGACGGGGACTTGGTCAAGGCTCTTGAGGAAGAACCAGATTTGTCGGCCTACATTCTGATGCAGAGGATCGTCGCTCCAATCCGCAAGTCTTTCTTGCTGAGGAACGGGGAGTGCGTCGAGGCGGACACACTTTCGGAGCTCGGCATTTACGGAGTCTATCTGTCTGACAATGGACGGTAAGTGAGCACGACGACGACGACGGGCAGCAGCTTGTCCCCGGGTCTTCAAAAGTCTAAAATCTCATCATTCTGACATCTCTTTCTTCTTGTGTTTATAGGGAAATAATAAATCAGTGCTCGGGAGCACTCGTCAGGACAAAGCTAGCCAGTTCCAACGAGGGAGGGGTCACCGCGGGTTTTGCGTGCCTCAGCACCCCCCTGCTCCACTAGGCTGTTGGGCGAATGTGTCTCTCTCTTTTTAATCCTTTTAATATATCTATGCACTAGTATACGAATGCTACATCCTTACAGAAATGGGTCCCTAATAATCTGCGGCTCAAAATCATTTTGCACGTACTTGTTCAGCAAGTCTGCATACAGGTCGTGCCTCCCGGTCATCTGGATACACCACCTGTCTCTGACTTGCTGTATAAGGTTCAAGTCGCACTCCACGATCATGAGCCCGTCCTTGTTTCTCGACAGCGCAGGGGTCCTCGAAGCGTCTGGGGCAGCCACGTAGCTGCTCCCGTAAAAGTGCCCAAAGTCATTATGAGCTGGTTTTGCATCCCCAGACGTAAACTCGTTCGGGAACGTCTCCGTTCCCACCCTATTGATCGCGCCCACGAAGTAGCTGTTGTTTATCGCAGCGTTCCTCGCTTCTATGGACCACATTGGCTCAGTGAGCTCACCCACCGTGGCAGACGGGTTGAACACGATCTCCGCGCCGTTCAGTCCGAAACCCATCCAATTCAGGGTGTGGTGCCTGCCGTAGCAGATGTTCACTCCTATCTTCGCGTACTTGGTCTCAAACACGGGGTGCCCGGTGTTACCCTCCATGTAATACGTCGACTCGTTGAAGTCGTTCACTCGGGGTATGTGGTTCTTCCTGTGCTTTCCGATGACGTTGCCGTTGTGCCCCACCACCACCGCGGTGTTCCACACCGTGCCGTTGTGGGCCTCGTCCCTCTCCAGTATCGTCGCCACGATGACCATGTCCCACTTCTTCGCCAGCTCCTTGATCTTCAGCATGCTGGTCCCAGTCTCGAGGTCCTCGGCGAACTCGCACCACCTCTTCTCCCTCGTGCAGAACGCGAACGGCATGTTCCATGCCTCCTGCAGGCAGAGCACCTGCACCCCCGACTCGCCGGCTAGATCGCATATCCTCTCTATCTTGTCGATCAGACCCTGCTTCTGCAACTTGAAGGGCTCCGTCGTGGGGACGGCTATGCTGTTCTGCACGAGGCCCATCACGACCTTTCGGGGAGGTCTCATCTCCTCCTCCGCGGCCCTGAACTGGTACGCCTTCACGTCCAAGTCCAGCTCCGTCGCCGAGGTCGCGACGTCCTCCTTCAGGGGCAGCTCGGCCACGGGCTTCCCCTGGTTGTAGCCGTGCAGCACTCGAAACACCTCCTTCTTCTCCTTCTCCGGGAGGTACGTGTCCAAGAGATTCTCAAGGGAACGAAACCCGGCAAGCGTCCCTTCGTCGTTCGCCTTCGCCTTCTCCTCCTCGACGACCTTCCTCGCCGCCAGCCCGTCGTTGTGCCTCCCGTTCGTCTTCGGCAAGGCGTTAATGATACCCCCGTTCAACTTGAATGGACCCTGACCATTCCCGAGTGACCGAAACACCGACCCATTGTTCTCCGAAGACGAAAAGGTACCGTTCATGGGCCTCGTCCTGCACTTGGCCACAACCGCTTTCCCTCTCCTCCTGTCGTTTGCGTTTGTGTGCGGTAGTATTTCAATCCCTTTCGTCTTGGTAAACAAACTCTGTTCCAGTCTGTTCCAGCGCGTACTCATAGAAGAAATGAACTTGGTCGTCCGACCCGTGACCTACCCGCTCTGCTACAGCCCCTCGCTTCTCCCTTTGCTTCCCCCACCACAAACAGATCCTCGTCGTACGAGAGAGAGAGAGAAGAGAAACCCTTGGTAATCTCTGTGGTTGGTGTAGAACGAAGGGACAGACAGGACAAGACAAAAGGAAAAGAGAAGAAAGGGAAGGGATCAAAACGAAACAAAAGGGAAACGGATCACTCCAGTCTTTTCTTTCTTTCTTTCTTTCTTGTTTCTTGTTGCGAGGCTTTTGATAAGACCCTTGGGAGAGATGAAGACCTTTGGGGAGGACCGGAGAGATGACCTGGTCTGGGTTGGTCGTCCGTCCTACAGGGACGGAGAGAGGACGTGGCGTTCGAGGGTTCCGGGTGCTGAGATTGGAAAAAGTAAGAGAACTCCTTGGACTTGGTTGACACTCCCTTCCAACACAATGAAGGAATTGTAACCCATTCTTGGACACAATCTCTTGAAACATTCTCTTGAAACGACAAGAAACCATCCCTTCGTCTGTTGGGTCCGAAATTCACCTTCAAATTTGAAGACGAAGGATTTGAACGAATCGAGCGACAGGCCGCGGGACGGAGGTCTCCTTCGCTCTCTCTCTGTCCTTGGAAGAATGGGAAGAGGTCTGCCCCTAGCCTCCTCCGCAGTCCACGGCCAAACCCAGGAGCACAGCGGCAAAGAGGAAGACAAAAGATTTCATCTTGGAATCCTAACTCCACTTCGTTGCCTTGCCTTGCCTTGCGTTGCGTTGCGTCGCTGTCCAAAGGTCGTTGCCCTGCTTTAGAAGGGCCGTCCGAGACAGGACAAAGAGAAAGGCAAAGTCTTGGGCACTCGAAAGGTTTCACTTGCTTGGACTCCGGTTGCCAAAGGTTAGGCTCGGTCGTAAGGTTAGGCTCGGTCGTAAGGTTGGCCCCCCTCCCTTTGGGTGCGGGGCGTCGTCGTCAACATGAGCAGCAGCTTGGGTTGGACGGAGAAGCAGAGGAAGCTGAAGCAGCACGCTCGTGAGACTGCTGCGAGGAGGAGGAAATGGGAGAAGATAGCTGCGGACCAGGAGGCCGAGGAGGAGGACAAGCTGAAAAAAGCTTTGGAGAAAAGAAGGAGGGAGCTTGACTCGAAGAACAGGTACTTGCGGCAGCCGCTGGCGAAGCCACCTCCGGCGAAGAGAAGCTTCCTCACCAAAGGGAGCAAGAGGTGCGCTCGAGCGGGGGTGGACGGGCACAATGACGCCGCTCTCACGAATCACAGGAGGGTGGCAACTCGGCCAGGAGCCTCTCAGGCCGACAAGAGGGAAGGCAGAGAGATCCTCAAGGCGTTCATCCGAGAGAAGCGGGAAGCGCTCAAGGGGTCCACCAAGGCGGTCGACGACGGGGCCTGCGAAGCTGCGGTCACTGTCGCGGCACCGAGGGCCAAGTGGAAGAACCTGAAGGAGGAGGCGAACACCGGGCTGGAGAGCATACTCAGCAGGTACTCGTGCCAACCGAGGGCCGAGGAGGAGGAGGCGGGGGCAACGCACGGAGGCCGGCGGTACTTGAGGGAAGTGCAGGAGAATCGCTTTAGCGGCGGCGAGACGCTCGCCGAGGAGCCCTCGAGCCCTCGCAAGCCACCCAGGCCACCGCAGAAAAAGAGCACAGGTGAAGAACTAGGCATTGCGGCGGCAAGAGAGCAGGTCGAAGACAACGAGAACAACGAGAACAACCACTGCCCGGGTCCCACGTCATTGAGGAGGGGGTGCGTGAGCACGGCGAGGCACAGGCCAACCCCTCTGATGTTCGCTGCAGACAGCTTGGATGGATCGGCAGTGGAGTTGAGCGTGCCGAAAGACGATTCTCTCGAAGCAGTGGACGTGGACCGCGGCGGTCAACAAGAACAAGCCTCGCAGAAAGGCACCACTGTTCTGCAAGATCTCATTGATCTGAGGAGTATCGATGCGACCAGCGGGGAAGGTTACGGAGCGACGACGACAACGACGCAGGAGGAGGGCCACCGCAAGAATGTCGACGTGGGCATGGATGCGGTGCTTCTTCACGACTCGCTGGACGTGTACGATAAAATGGACAGCACCGTCTTGGAGGAAGGTTCGAGCAATCACGGAGAGGAGGAGGAGGTCCCGGACGTGAGCGGATCTGTGCTGGAATTGAAGTATTTCGGAGACCTGGCAGCGAAGCGGAGCGCCGCCCCGAGCAGTGCAAGTGAAAGCGTTCCGCCGCCGAGCGGCACAGTAGACGCTCGGAAGGAGAAGGATATGGAAAAGTCCCTCGCTTGGTGGTGCGACGCTGAGGACGTGGCAGCCAATCAAGGCGAAAAGGCTGATTCAGGGAGAGTCTTTCACCCAGAGTTAGAATGGGGCGAAGGCAGTTTGGCGAGCACCGTGAACAACAAGAACAAACTCCCCAAAAACGATGCTAGGCAATCTCGTTACAATGCTTGGGGGGGAGACAGACTGGTGAACGACTTGCTTGCAGGCGCATTGAACGCCGCCCCTCCAATGGTGAAGCCGCTTCCTGCGCAGAATGTGGTTTGCATGAGGCAGGCCTCCTCGGAGTACACCTACCAGTCACCAAGGAAGCCGATGGCTCCGTCAGATTTCGTGAGCCTGACGGACCAAAGCTTGGGCTCTGTCGTAAAGAGCAAGCTCAAGAGCACTAGGACGCCGTCCATCGAAAAGAGGGCAGGATTGGCTGCAGAGAACGAAGGGCGGATGCAAGCCTTCAGTGAAAAGGCGAAGCAAAAAGAGGTGCTTCAAAAGAAAAGGCAGAAGCCGAGGCAGCAAATGGAGCAAGGAATCGAAGGGCCTCTCATGTGCAAGGGCAGTTATGCTCAATCGGTGCAGGACAAGGTCTACAGCCTCGAGATGATGGCAAGCAAATCGAAGGCAGGGCAGGGCAGGGCGAAGGCAAAGGACAAGGTGGCAAGAGCGAGCCCCAAGGCATCCAATCAAGGGCCCAGTGCAGAGCCTCAGCGCAGGCAGGCAAGCGCAACGGTTGCGTGGGAGGCCCGTGGCCCAATGCCCTCCAGAAGCAGATCCCCTGAAAAGCCCACGAAGACTCGGCAATACAAGCACATCAGCCCCGCAGACATGGAGGCGTTCACAAAGCCGTCGGTTGTGCGTTTCGCTGACAGAGTCCGGGATGAGCAAGGCATGGTGACAACCCTCTCCATGGAAGAGAGCCGGCTCAAGCAATCCTTGGCGAGGCTCGACAGGGAGTATCTGCAGTTGGGTGGGGGGAGAAAGAAAGATCATCGTCATCCTGTCGATGTCAAGGTTGTAGAACGGCAGGGCGGGCTGACGGAGGAAGGGCTGCTTGCTTCGCTGCAGAGGCTTGACCTGCACTTGAAGGAATTCAGTCGGTCTCCTTGCAAGCAGACCTCGGAGAGAGAAACAAAAGGAGCTCCACAGGGAGACCATTCACCCCGTGAAATTCCCGGTGAGCCAGGCGTTACTTTGACAACGCAGCATGGCTTCAAGAGAAGGGACGTTGTGTTGCGGCAAGACCACTTGCACCTCCCGTTGGACGACGTCGTTGTTGCAAAGAGACCTCAGCAGGAGAAGCACCTGAAGTCAGGGTTCGTGTACAGGAATTTGGCAAAGGCGGCCCCCGTGCTCTCTGGAAATCCTCAGGGTAACCCTGCCGGGTTGAATGACAGGAGGGGCAATGTGGGCCTGACGAACGGCAAAACAGGAAGCGTAGGGGCGCTGGGGAAGCCAAGCGTGCCAACTGCAACGGATTGTGGCGCGACATCCAAGGGAGAGGGCTCCAATCCTCCTGCTGACTTTGGGGGGCAGAAGCTTAAAGCGATCTCAAGGAAGAACCACGCTGTGAGAATGCACCTTGGAGATAGCGGGGGAAAGATCGTGCTTTCTCAGGCTGCCAAGGAACTCTTATTGTAACTTTGTCTTTGTTTTTGTTGTTGTTGTTGTAATTTTGTTGTGAGATAATCATATTGCGTTTGGATGCCAATCAGTCTTCAAAATCTTGTTCTTGAGGGCATTATAGGAAGAGCTTGTGACGAGCTTGTCCTCTCCCACTCCACTCTTTCCCGCGTCATTTTTCGGCAGATGAGATCATATCTTCTTGCCAGAAGAGGCGGGAGGGCGGGAGGGAAGGATGAAGGGCCGTCGGAGGTCATGGTGTCGAAGTAGAGTTAATGTGGAAGTGTCCAGCCCCCCTCCCTCCCCCCCTCTCTCCTCTCCTCTCCTCTCTTTTTTTGATGTTGTGGTCGTGGTCGTGGTCCTGGTCCTGGTCCTGGTCGTGGAAATTTTGAAAATGTCATGACCTCAGTTGTGAGCGTCCGTCGGCGCGCCAGGCCGGTCGCTTGCCCGAGCGACCGGCCTGCCCGAGCGACCAGCACTTCCCTTGGCGACGCCGTGTGCCCATCACCATGGTGTGCCCAGCCATGATGAAGCTGGGCTTGATTAGTCGAGACTGAGAGGGGCTTGCGTTTTCGTTTTTTGTTTCCTTGTGTTTCTTTTTTAAGTGAACGCGCCCCCATAGTCGAGGCCACAGCTCGAAGACTCAAAGAGCGTGCGAGCTCGACAGTCCCTGGCATCGGCGGGGTGGGGGGTTGTGGACGATGAAAGGAGTAGCCTTGCGTGCCTACATGTTTCAAGACTTTTGATTCTGAAACAGCCAACCAACCAAGCCTCGCCACCGCCGGGGTGAGCTCCGACACGCCTGCATGAAAGTGTTTTACACTCGGGACAGCTCCTTCCTCTTCGGAGTGAGAGTAGTTCGGATGGCTCTCTACATTGGATGGAAGTGTCACCTTCCATTCTAAGGCGTTTCGATTCGCTGGTGGCGGGCCGCATAGAATACAATCGAAGGTACCTGATGGGAGTAACCCTCCGGGGTAACTTTTGCGTGATGGTATCGTGTAATCAAATGATGAGAAGCAAACGTAGACGCAGCGCAGGCCGAAGCCCTGGTGAAGCCCTGAGCGTCATGAGTGTGATCGCTCTCACCAGCGATCACACGAGGATTCTAAACATTTGCTAAATCTGATGTACTATATGGGAACCCAAGAATTTTTTTAACGGCAGAGCAGAGGCGGAGCTGGGAGGTCTCGTCGTGTCTCGAGGAGGATGGTTCGCGACAAGGAGGCTTGGCTGGTGATCGTGGGCGCGAGCGAGGCGGCGCTGCACTTGCTCGAGAGGCTCCCGGAGAAGGCCTTGCGGGACGTGGTGGTCCTGTCTGGCGAGGAGGGATCGTCTCCAGCTCGAGGGGATGGTGGGGATGGTGATGGGTTCTCGTCCTTCCTCGCTCGGGGCAAGGACAAGATGAAGCGGCTGAGGATGGAGTCCGAGCCGGCGAGGAGGACGACGCGGATGGCGTGCAGCGCCATCGACTCGACGAAGCTCGAGCGCTGGATCGCGTCCAAGGCGGCCGCGGGCGATGACGCTTTCGCCTCCGAGCCCTTGGTGGAAGCCGTGGAGGGCTTCGTGCGGTGCCCAAGCCTGGAGGCTCTCGGCAAGTTCCTCGACTCGCGTGCCAGGCGCTTCGCGAGGAAGGGCCTTCGCGTTGTGGACGCCCGGCTCGAGTCCGTGAGCGTCGTGCCGCACGGGGACGGGCCAGCCGCACTCGAAGGAGGCCTCGCTCGGTTGGACCTCGAGGCAGAACCCTCGCGCGCGGGGAAGGGGGCGTTGGTCCGGGTGAAGCTTTCGGACGGGTCGACCCTGCTTGCGAGCCAAGTGGTTGTGGCAGACACCGGGACGTGCGCAGGGAGGGCGAACGTGCCGGCGTTCGTGGGAAGGATAGGGATGGCGTCCTGCGCGAGCGGCGGGGGGGCGGGATGGCACGAGGCCATCGCGTACGCGGAGAGCGACTTGGACCTCAGCAAGAGCTCGGATTACTCCGGCAAGACTATCTGCATCGTGGGAGGAGGGATGACCTCGGTCCACTTGGCGGACAAGGCCCTTCACGAGCTCGGGGTCGCGCGAATCCACCTCATTTCGAGAGGGAAGATGGACGGGGTGAAGAAGTTTGACGTCGACGTAGGCTGGCTCGGAAAGAAGAACATGAAGGCATTCCTCGAAGAGATGGGCCCGTGGGAGAGGCTGAGGGCGTGCAGGCATTCTGCAGGCAAAAGCACTTTGTCTCCGCGGGCCAAGGGCACCTTGAACCGCCTCCTGCAGGAGCCCGCGTTCGCGTTGCTCACAGAGACTGTGGTCTCCACTGCAGCGTGGAGGGAGAACAAGTGGACGATCCAGGTTAACAACAGCTGCGACGCCATCTCATGCGACCAAATTTGGGTCGCGTGTGGGAGATCTTTCGACTGCCTGAGCGAGCTCGTCGTTCAAGACTTGCAGGAGGTCTCGAAGGCACGGATCTGTGGCGCGTATCCGCTGCTGGACAGTGCCACGCTTGCGTGGCCTGGCATTCCAAATGTGATGTTCATGGGGACAACGGCAGCCTTGGCCCTAGGGCCATCGGCAAAGTATCCTTCCGGCTTCCGCGCGGCCTCGGAGAAGATCGCGAGAGCCTTGGAAAACCCATCTGCGCCCGCCTCGCCGCTTGATTTCGAGGATTTCGTGTCCAGCGGCGAATTGCTGTGCGAGGGAGAGGGCCCCAACAACGGGAGGTGGGATGAATCCGCCAAGCCCTCAATGCTAGAAGAGTCCCCAATAAAGCAGCGTCTCTGCAACAGTTCACAGGGCTTGGAGAAGTGCACGATAGAGAGCTACACGTGGTCTGATAGCGATTTTGAGATCGACATCTACGTCAAGTTGAACGAGCCGGTGGAAAAGGAGGACGTGCTTGTGGACATCGGAGATCAGGCGCTGGAAGTTCTTGCAGAGACGAAGGGCAGGATCTACTATTTGAACCTCGAAAAGCTGTACAAGCCCGTGCAAGTGAAGAAGAGCACTTACAGGGTGTTCGAGAAGAAGGGGAAAATTGTGGTCCGCCTCACCAAGTGCGACAACCACGAATGGAAGTTCTTGAAAGGGTGACACCGCCGTCAGGAAGGGGGGCGGGGAGAGAGGAGTCGCCAACAAGCGCAGGCTCGTGCGTAAGAATAAAAAGTAGAGTACATTTAAGTCATTTAAATCTTTTCCGTGAAGAGAGCTTCTTGCCTGTTGGTAAGCCCGACATCCTCCAAAGTATTCGTTTCTGTGGCTACAACGACCTTTCTGGGGAACTGCGTGGACAGTTTGTAGGCCCCGGGCTCCATGCCGATGTCCTCCTTCTCCGTGAGAATGGTGTAGTCCACGAAATGAAACAGGAGCTTCGCCGGGCTCTGCTTCAAAAATTTCCTGCTCAGTCTACTGCCATCCGGAAGCCTTATCATCACACTCACTATGTCCTCAGCAGGCTCGGTCGGCTCCGTCCCGAGCTCAGCCTCGAGTCTCGTCTTCATCTCCTCCTTTCTGTCCTGCTCCTGCTTCTTCCTGTCACTCTCTTCCTGCAACTTCCTCCTCTTCTCCGTTTCCACCCTTTGCTTGGCCGCTTCTTTCTCCTGGTCGGCTCTCAGGGAGGCGTGGAATGCCCTGTCCTGCTCCATTCTGATCTGCCTCTGCGCTCTCATCTCGGGGTTCATGGTGCTGCTGCTGATGGTGTCCCTATACGTCGCTGCCTGAGGCACTGGCCCCTGGTAAGGAATGCCGAACATGGCAGCCTCCAGCATTTTGGCCTCCTCGGCGTTGACGCCGTCCGGAAGCACAATGTCCTCCACCGCCGCGCTCGAGGGCTCGTTCTGGGCGTCCTGCGCATCCACCATCGTGGAGTCCACCATGTTCTTGTCCTGGGACGCAATCTCTTGGGAGGAGTAGCTGTTGGACCTCTGGAGGTTGTGGGACACGTGGGGAGAGTCGTGCACAACCCCAAAGTGGTTGTCGGCTTCCATCCTCCCCGCACCCTCCTCCACGGTGGTGTACTGGCCGAGGTTCGTCGCGGTCCCGGCGTTCGCACGGGTCGGCATCATCGGAAACTGCCCCGCAGTCCTGTCTCTGTTGAGCCTGCTGGTGGAGGGTGCTCCGTGCACCATGCTGCTTGACGGCCCCGTGTGCTCCTCGCCCACCTGGTCGATTCCGGCAAAGCCGGCGGCACCCGCGCCGCTGTTCACGGTTTGCAAGCTGCAAGGAGAGCGGCGAGGGAGCGGTCAGAAAAAAGAAAGGGGGGAGCATATTGTATCGGTTGTTGTTGTTGTTGAGAACCACACGGCCCTCCAAAAAAAAGCGAAAGAAACGAGTTGGCCTCACCTCTCCTCCAGCGCCTGCTTGAGCATCTGCTCTTCAATGTAGTTCCTGTCCCCATCGTTCCCGTCGTTGGCGTCGTCGTCGTCATCCAGGTTGATGACCTCCCTCTCGTTCCTGCTCGACCTGCTCTGCAGGGGGTGCGTCTGCAAGGACGAGGGAGGGGCAGGCGCCGCGGGCGCCGCGTCCGCCACCCTCCTCTGCAGGGAGACCTCCTCCATCGGATCGTCGGCCAGGTCGATCACATGACCGCCGTGCAAACCCGCCGCCACGCTCGACTGCTGCTGCTGCCTCTGCGCCTGGCCCGCCGTGTTCGAGGTCGTCTGCTGGTGCTGGTGCTGGCTCAGCTCGAGGTGAGTGTTCAGGGCCTTCTGCAGGTCCCACGCGCTCGTCACCAGAGACTCCCTCGCCTCCTCGTGAGACGCACCCGTCACAGCAATGAACGTCGAAAGCGCCTCGTCCCTCTCCTCCATTCCTTCCGTGGAGCAGCCGAGGCCAGCCGGACTTCACTTCACTTCACTTCTCTCTCTCTCTCTCCACCCTCGCGCTCGATCAAACGAGGGGCGATCAACCTTCCTCCCCAACCCAAGAGTAGACGAGCCAAAGAATTTGGTACCAATCGAAAGCCCTCGAGATAAACTACAACCTCGTGCCTCCCCCTTTCCCCCTCTCTCCCTCACCCGCGCACCACGTCCCGACCTTTGTCCTCCTCTCTCGATCGCCGTCCCTCTCCTCTCTCTCTCTCTCTCTCTCTCTCTCTCCACGAAGATCCGAATGGAGCCAGAGGATCCGAAGTTTTTTCTTATCCATTTCTCACATGTGGCGGAGAAGAGCAAAAGGAAAAAGCGGCAGAGAGAGAGGAGGGCAGGGCGAAAGGGTGAGAGAGAGGCGAGAGAGAATGAATGCTTTGTGTGGTAACATGAGTAACCTCAGCATGAGGTGTGCCTCGACTGAGAGGAGGAAAATTAATACGAATGCAACGAGGCTTGTCAAGTCGAATGCGCCTACTGCTGTGACACAGGGAGGGAGGCAAAGGACAACCTCGAGGGGAAGGAGGACGCCGTTGCACATCGTTGCCGCGAGAGTTGCCGGTGTGGAAATCCCAAACGCCAAGAACGTCGAGGTAAGTCACCATCCAACTCCATCCATCCATCCATCCATCCATCCACCTCTCTCTCTCTGTCTCTGTGTATCTGTGTCTCTCTGTCTTTGTGGATGGATGCAGCTGTGTGCTTGACTTGTGGTTGTCCTGGCCATTGCCCTGGCCAGCTCTGACGCGACTGCCTTGTTCTTCTCGCTCGGCTCGTCTGCTCCTTCCCTTCTCTGCGCGGTGTTCGTGCAGGTTTCTTTGACGTACATCTACGGCATCGGGCCCACCATGGCGAAGAAGATTATGACAAACTGCGGCGTGGAGAACAAGAGGACGAAAGACCTGAGCGAGGACGAGCTCACCAAGCTCAGGAAGGAGGTCGAGGATGGAGACTACCTGATTGAGGGTGACCTGAGGCGTTTCACCGCGATGAACATCAAGAGGCTTATAGAGATTCAGTGCTACAGAGGGAAGAGGCACCAAATGAGCTTGCCGGTGAGAGGACAGAAGACGAAGACGAACGCGAGGACGAGGAAGGGAAAGAAGAAGACCGTCGCTGGAAAGAAGAAGTAAGAACTGGTGGTGGTGGTTGGAGAGGAGGCGTGACCTCTCTTATCTGGCGATCCTGGGGCACCGTCTTGTAATTCATTCCAGCTTTTTACTTTACTCGCTGTACCCGTGTTCGTTCCGTTGCGCGAGAACGACAAAATCATCACCCAGAGGGAAGAGGCCTCGCAGCGAGGTGGTCCCGAGCCAATGCGCATGCAGCCCTCACCCGACCTTCGCTTCCTCGTCCTCGTCGACCTCCTCAAACATGCTCATCGCCCGGGTTTGGTTCTCCTGCAAGAACTGGGTCTCTTCGGGGGTGAGGCTCTCGCCCAACTTTTTCAGCGCCATGATGCACTCGAGGATCTCGCTGTTGCTCTTCTCCGCAGGCTTCTTGCCCAGCATTTTGTCCCTCTTGATCTGGTCCATGTGCTCCCGCAGCTGCGTGGGCTGCTTGAGGGCGAACAGCTTGATGACTTCTGGGGCCTTGAAAGCCTCGGAGATGGCCGCCTGGACTGCCAGCTTCATCTTTGGTGAACGCAAGCCGGGCAGAGAGAAAGCAGGGTAAGCAAGTCAGAACCCTCCCGATGCGTGAAAGACGCGCACGCTCGCGCAAAGGAGCAAGCCTCTCCCTCCCTCCCTCCCTCTCTCTCTCTCTCTCTCTCTCTCTCTCTCTCTCTCTGTCTTTTGTTTGTGTGTTTGTGTGTGTGTGTGTGTTTCCAGCTTCCGCACTTACTCTGCTCAAGTCAGTCATCAGGGTAGTCTTGCCGGCTGCCATTGTCTTCAAACTCTTCTCGAATTCCTTGAGCTGCTCCAAAGTGTCTGCCTTGGTCTCCTCGTACTCCTCATCGTCGAGCTCGTCCCGAAGCTCGTCCAAGTCCTGAAGCTGGGACAAGAGCCTTTCCAAAAGAGAGGGGAACACACAGCACTTCAAGGGTCAGTTCGGAGCTCACCCGATCTCCCGATGCCGCATCCGTTACCTTGTCATCTGATCCTGCACGTTCGCCAGGAGTTTTGCGTCAGCGCTCGCCTCCATCCTGCTACACTTTCACTTTCCTTCTCCACACAAATACTTTTGGCCAACTCAACTTGGGTGTCTCTCGGCCTCTATCTCGCTTTCCTGGAGGTCAAACCCCTCAAGCGACCACTCACTGGAAAGCTCGTGAGACGTTCTTCCGTCACAATGACTTTAACCTCTCCGATTCTCCCTCCCTCGTCTCCAACACGCACCGCAAGTACGCCCAAGCTCCAAAGGATGTGGGTCACCTTGGCTTCCACCTTGGCCTCCTGGTGAGGATGAAAATCGGGAAAAATTTTTGAAGGAACGACGGCGCTGGTGGTGGTGGAGTCCAAGGGAAACAAAGGTTCCGTGACCAAGGTACGGGGTTGAGAGCGAACGAGAGTCTTCCAGAAGCATTCTACGTCTTACGGTCTTTCGTTTGGTACCTCACTTGCGAGGAGGCGTGGCGGAGAGGCACGATGGCAGCCCAAGCAAAGCACGGCGTCAAGTTGTTCGAGATAGTCAAAAGCCTTCCAGGTTTTGGCATCGGGCGAACGGTGACGAGGACGACGTGGCCCAGCGACAGTTACTGGCGCATAGTGGACGTGAAGCCCAAGGTTGACGGCAAGTCGGGCAAGGTTTGGGGCTACAAGGTTTGGAAGGGAGAGAAGCAGACATCAGATCACTGCAAAGTGTTCGGGGCAGCGAAGAAAGTCTGGACGCTGCTGCCGAAAGAGGCACACGCTGAAGCTGGTGGCAAGGCAGAGTGACGAGTTGAGCGATCCAAGGACTCTCATGTTGTAAAGTAAAGCATATTTTAATTCACGTGTAGGTATACAAAGAGCGAGCGCGTTTAGTAGAAGGCGAGGGGTCTGGTTTTCTCCGGGGTGGCTTGCCGCCTGTTGTGCGTCACCCTTGGGTTCATTGGCGACCCTCTGATCCTCTTGGGCTCTTGGGCTGCTCCCCTTGCTACCTTGCTCATGGGCGAAACTGTCTTCACCTTGACGCTGATGGCGGTGCCCAGTCTCGGCTTTGAGGACTTGCTGGTCTTCGCGCTCTTCACCGCTCCAACGGTGTCCTGGTCTGCGAGTTTCGCGTGGGCAACGGCTACGGATTGGGTGAGCTGGTGAATCGTCTCTTCGAAGGCGCCCATTTTCCCTTCCACTGCCCCGACGTGCCGGGTCAGCACCTTGATTAATTCTTTGGCTTGCATCTTCCCGTCCTTCTGACACAGTATCTTGTTGACGTCGTCCATCTTCGGCTCGAGGGTCTGCATGGTGTTCTGCACAACCTCGTTCTGTTTCATTTCCAGTTCGCCCAGCTTGTCGCCGTGCACCTTCATCTGTTTCATGACGGCTTCCAGGCACTTCTTGTGCAGTTCGCTCTCCTCTGAGCTCACCACCTTTGCGACGTTTTTCTTCACCGCCCTTGGCCTCGCGGAGCCTCTCTTTGTGGGGGTCGACCCGCCGTCGTTGGCCCCGGTGTTCGCTGTGGCATCCCTCAGTCTCTGCTCCAGCACTTTTTTGTGATCCACCAGCCTCTTTTCGAAGTGCCTCTTGAATTGATCAAACTTCTCTTCCATTTGCCGGAACTCCAACTCCCTCCTCGCCTCCGTTTCTTCCGCGTCCTTCGCGATCTTGGAGAGGCTGCCCTCAATCCTGCCAGCCGTTTCGGCTTGTCTGTCCATGATGTGGCTTTGTATTTCCTGGAAAGACGCAGTGAGGTCACACCTCACTTCCTCTGCATTGGACTCCAGAGAGACTTCAAGTTGATTCACTTGCTTTTGAAGATCCTCGACGTCAACTGCCATCTGTTCCAGCCTTTCGTCCTCCTCTCCTTCGCTCGTGCGAGAGGCGTTTGCGACGCTCATGGTCTCCAGCTTGCTCTCCACGCTCAAAATCTTCTCCTTCAAGACTTTTGAGGTGCAGTACAAGCCGCAGTAGAGGTCCCTCTGGGCGTTCTGGATCTTCGTCAATTCCTCGTCACTGGCTCTGTCCTTTCCTTGCTCCATCACCTGCTTGCTCAGCTTCTCGCAGTCCGCCCTGAGGGAATCGCATTTCTCTTCGACGGTAATCGCCTTTGCCTCGACCGCCTCGACTTTCAAGGCCGTGTCGGTCTCCAGCAGCTCTACCTGACTCATCATCTCGTTCACTTTCGCGTCCACGGGCTGGAGGGACTCGTTAATCGTTTTAACGACGTCCTCGCTGGACTGCAGCGCGCTGGCTTTGGATTCAATGACTTCCAGTCTGGAATCGATCTCGCCCTTCACCTGCTTCATGAAGTCCGTCTGCTTCTCTTGAACCCATTCCAACCCATTCTCGCTCGTAAGCAGCACCTCCTGGCACTTGGAATCCAACTGCTTTATCTTTTCACTCATTTTGTGCATGATATCCAGGTACTCGTCCTCTGTGCTCGACGTACTTATCAAGTCCGTCTTCAGCCCTGCCCACTTCTCATCCATGGCCCTGTTGACGGTACCCTGGCTCTCTTCGATCGCTGCAGCAAACCTTTCAGTGAGCCTCTGCTCCACATTCTTTAAGCTCTGATCCACGGTTTGCCTCAGGCTCAGCAGCTGCTCGCTTCTCACGGCGGATTGCATGATCTCTTTTTTGCACTCGCTGAATCGCGTGTCAAGCTCGCTCTCCAAAACCTTCTCGTTCTGATCGACCAGTTTGGCGTTGTGCTGTATCTCTCTCACGAGCCGTTCCTCTAAGTTTTCAACTTTCTCATCCACGTACTGATTCCACTCGCCAACTTTCTCCACGGATACATTGTGCTCAGACGCTCTTGCGATTTCTGCCATCAAGTCCTGCCTCAACTCAGTCATCTTGGAATTCAGTTGGCTGCCTAGGGAATGCTCTTTGAAGTACTCGAGGTTCTCGATCGCCCTCGACAAGTGGGAGCTCAGTCTGGTCTCGAGTGAACCAACTTTTTCGTCCACCGTATTTGCTAGCTGTGCAAGCTGCTCGCTCGACGCGGTCTTGCTCGACAGCACAGTGGTAGCCTCTATGCACCTGTCCAAATCGCCTTTCATGTTTCCGAATCGAAGATCCAGCTTCGACTGGATGTCATCCTCGGTTTCGGCTTTCAACCCCTCAACGGCGGAAGCGAGCTTTGATTCCAAGCCGCCTATTTTCGCTTCAACCGTGCTCGTCAGTTTCTGGTACCTCTCCTCGGCTGCGCGGGCACCTTCGCTGGCCCGGTCGTCCTCAGAGGTGCTGGAACGCGGCTCCTTGGCAGGGCTTTCATTCTTCGCCTCCTCCTCCTTGCTCATTGCAATCGAGCACAGCGTCTTCAGGTTTGAGGACAAGACGTTGTTCATCGCGTCAAACTTGACCTCCAGTCCGTCCACTTTGTGCTCGACCTTTTCAACCTTGGACGCGCTTGTGTTCATTTCCTTTGACACCTGCTCCAACTCGTGAGCCAAAGCGTTGTGAACCTGCTGAGAGTCGTCTTTCACGTTTTGGATCAACTCGGTCATTGCGCTGCAGCCTTCGGAAGTCCGCATCCAGTAATCGGTGAACTTGCGATTCAGCTGGATCAGCTCATGGCGAATCGAGACGTAGTCCACTTCATCGATCAGCTTGGTGCGTCTTTCGCTCATGTTCGTGACGCTGTCGGAGCAGTCTGCCGGGCTCGAGCGCGCTCCGGCGGCCGGCTTCTGAATCGTTGGCTCCTCTCCCCTCTCTTCGTGAGTCATGGAGGACTTTGAGTTCGAGCTGAAGAGGAAGTGGCTGATGTTCGTCATTCCCGGCGTGCTCGCGCAAGTGTTCGTGCCACTCAAAGGCGTCTCCGACAGTTCCGGGGTCAGGTTACTGCTGTCTCGCACTCGCGCGGTCTCAACAACGAACTTGTCGTCTCCCACCTCGTCATGGCTTTCCGCGTGGGCCTCCTGCATGCCGCCGCTCTGGGCGCGGCCGGCCGGGCCGCTCTTGGTCCTGTTCAGGGCCTTCCTGCTGGCGAGAGCAGCTATCTTGGCCCTCACACGAGCCTCCTGAACCTTCCCCCTTCTGCCAGAGGAAGAGGAAGTCGTCCTTTCGCCTTCCGGGCTGCTCGTCGACACCCTTGCCCTCGAGTTCTGGCTCGACTCGGTCAAGTAAGCCTTCGAGTAAGTGTTGCTTTCTTGCAGAACACCCGCGTTCTCGCTGACTTTGATCGGACTCCTCGCCGACAGACGCTTCGCCAACTGGCGCACTTCGACCATTCGGTTCTGACCCACGAGAAAGCAAAGGAAAGCAAGCAAGTCAGAGACGGTGTCCAAACCGGCGCAACATCGGTGGCCCAAACCCTGTCGTGGCCAACGAGGACCGAACACGCCCTCCCACGACGAGGCCTTACCTCAAGCTCCTTGATATCCGCGTCCTCTTTGCGCCTCCTGTAGCTCGGGTGGCCGGGTATCACCGTCCCCACAATTTTCATGTACTTGTCGAGGTCCCTCATCGCGTTGTACTCGCTATTGCGAAGCGTCGACTTGGGTGCGTTCTCCTTGTCACTCTCCAAAGCTGCTCTCGTATCCTTGTTCATACCGGCGAGCTTCAGCTTCTTCCAGACGAGGGACGCAGCCCTAACGTGAACGCTGAGCGGTCTGTCGGCCATCTCGCTCGATCCTCAGGAGCCCCTTCAAGTCCCCGACTACTCTGCCCAAACGCCGTCCACTCGTCCCTCCCACTTGCACTCTGTCCCTTTCCTCTGGAAAACAAAACACAGAACTCTCTCTTGTCAGTCCTCCCAGCCTCCACATTCAGTCATTCCTTTCGTGCGAGGGTTCAAACGAAAGAGCAAGACGCGAACTTTCCCATCGCACTCCCATCTTGCGTCCCTTTCCCCCTCCATCGCCACCAACTCGCCGCCAAACTCACCTCTCTTGCCTCCTCGAGCACCGGCTCGCCCGTCTTGTGCCCTTGGCGGGACAGCTGTTTAGAATTCAAAAAAACCCCCAAAACTAGCAAGAATCAGTGTAAAGGGGAAGCAGAGGAGGGAAGTGCATCATCGTCCTCATCCGCAGCGAGGATGGAGGGATCTGAACACCCACACCACCTCCTCCTGCTTCCTGCCCCTCTCTTTCTCTTCTCTTCTCTCCCCTCTTCTTCTTCTCTCTCTCCTCGTGCCTCTCTCCCTTTGCTTTCCCTGGCGCAGGCTCAAGGCTGATCAAAGCCAATCTTGGGTTGAGCCTCTTGGAGCACAGAGCACGAGTCCTGCACGAGAGCCACGCGAACACGACATCTGCTCCTCCTCCTCCTCGCCTCCCGATTGCATCGGTTGGCTAGAGTCTTCGCAACCCCCGCTTGGCGGTGATGATGATGCGTCCGTCCTCTCCCACGTACACCTCTTTCGAGCCCCAACGGTTCAGCAAATTTGAATTCTACAATTCTGACGAAGAGGCAGCCGAGCGAGGAGCGAGCCAAGACGGGAACCTTTGGTCGAGTCGAGTCGAGTCAAGATAGGCTTGGCGGTGGCATTGACTTGGAGCACCACCACAAGCCTTGTGGAAGTTCACCTCTCCCTCCTTCGAAGGGTAGAACTTGTCACAACAACAACAACAACACTTTTTTCTTTTTGGAGCAAGGAAAGATGACAACCACCATGCCTAACGTGCTGAAGCAGCGTCAGTTCAGCGAGAGCAAGAGCAAGAAGGACCTGAAGACTCTGCTTGACATCGTGGAGCCAAAACTCATGGTGAACAGGTCCATTCGTTCGTTCCTTTCGAACTACAACGTGCGCCAGTGGCAGCAAGTCATCAAGTATCTGCTGGTGTACGGCACTGCAACTTTGCAGGAAAAGGTAAGGAAGAGAGAGTTATGGAGTTAGGGAGGGAGAGTGAGGGAGGTTTGCTTGCTTGTCAGTCTCTTGGCGTGTTCCGTGAACTGACTTCTTCTGTGGATCCCTTTTCCTTGTTTTCTCAGCACGGGAACCAAATCCTGGCGGTGGAGGAGCTCAAGGAGTTGAGCCGGACGGCCCAAGCTCGAGTCGTTTTCAACAAGGGCATCCCTGCCCTTTCGGATGCCCTGGAGCAGATGAGAACGCAGCTGCACGACTTCGAGAGAGAGATAGACATGAACAAGGTGGACTTGAAGGAGGCCAGAAAGGAACCGAAGACGAAGGCGAAGGCGAAGGCTCCGAGCCGAGAGCCAAAGCCGGTGGCCTCGCCTGCCAAGGAGGAGGCGGTCCCGGTGCGAGCCACGGAGGTCGTCGCGCCCAAGACCCCCGTGTCGGAGTTCGGTGTGGGGAGGGAGGACCCAAGGGACACGCTGGCGGAGAAGTACCGGAGGCGCAAGTTATACGGCGCGACAAAGTCAAAGACGCTCAAGAAGAAGCCTTCGAGCTCCTGGAGACGAGGGGACGACCTCGGACGCCCGGCGCAGGCGGAAGAGGGCTGTTGCGAAGACGAGGAGTACACCCCGTACCCCAAGTGGTGAGTGTCCATGCGCGGAGAGCACAGGCTGGCTCGTTCTCGACGATGATCTGACACCCCTCTCCCGCTTTTCTGCTTTGTTCTCTTCCAGGTGGGACCATCCCGTCGACAAGTCCTCGAAGAAAAGGACAGCCAAACCTGCAAAGCACACGCTCGACTTTGCGCTGCCTTGCTTGAGCTCCTACGTCCACGACCCCAACGTCTCCGAGGAGGACAACGTGGACCTGGAGCGGGACGACTTCAACGTGTACGACTACTTGCACACCAAGTACGACGATTCCCCCGCACCGCTTAAAGTTCCAACGACCCAGCCAAAGGCCGAGGCGGACGGGGCCGAAGAGGACGACTTGGGCCAGGAGAGCGCCCCCCGCGCGGAGTACGAGAGCAACACGAGGCTCTCTGGCGACTGGGAGGGCACCCAAGTGCAGAGGTCCATGGGAGCGTTTTACAGCGACCACTGGATGCAATACTTCGTGGACAAGCACGCTGGCTCCCCCGAAGCCTTCGAGAGGATGAGCGCCGTGGCGGGAGTCGGCTCGAGCCACGAGGAGGGCGGTGCGGATGGCACGGCAGCGGCCGTGATCTCGGAGCTGAGCAAGCCCTTCGCCAACAAGCTCGAGTTCTCGTCCAGCGAATTCAACGAGGAGGACGAGGAGGACGTGAATCCCAGGGGAAACTGGAGGTACCTCAAGGGCAAGGAGTTCCAGCACGGGGGCTGGGTGGGCGAGTACGATTTCACGAAGAAGGGCAGGAAGCCAATCAGGCAGTGGGTCGAGGACAACAGCAGCAGCGGGGTTGAGCCTAGCAATGAGGCCTCGCGGACCAGCGGGAGCGTCAAGTGGGACTTCGACGAGATCTTGGCCCTCTGAGTTTGAGCAGCAGCTCTGCTTGGGGTCCCTCCACTCCACTGTACCAGCACAAAATATGTAATTTATAGTATTGCACCCCGATTGCCTCTTGCTAGCCGGACCTATAAACAGAATAATGATTACTTATGCGAGGACGGTAGAGAGGGCTCCGCCGCCTCCCGCTCGGTCTCACTTAACAGAACCCGCGAGGAACGTTTTTTTGTTTTCTTTTTGTTTGTTTGTTGTCGTCTCTCCACTTCCGCGGCGACAGCATCTCTAAGTGCTCTTAACGGCCTGAGTTCCCTCTCTGAACCCGTTCTTAAACCTGCGTGGCATGTTGCGCAAGTGTCTCATTCTTCCCGTACCCGTGGTCTTCCTTCTAATGGCCTTGACGCTCCAGTTGTACTTTCTGATCTTGGCAGAAGGGTATCCGCAAGAAGCGCACGTCTTCTTCTGGTTGTGAAACGAGCGCTTTCCACACCTAGGGCACAGAGTGTGCGTCTTGTTGTGGCGCTTACCTGGAATCAATCAGTTTCCAAGAGAACAGAGCAGAACAGAGCAGAACACAGAGAGAGAGTCAGTCACCGACGAACGAAACGCCCCAGCAAGATGGTTGGTGAGGACGGCGATGAGGAGGAGGAGGAGGAGGATCACGGTTCCCTCCGACGACCACGCCTTCCTCCACGGCTCCCTCGGTCTCGCAAAACCCAAACCCAAACTCCAAACCGCAGAGACAACGACAACAACAACAACAACAACAACAACAACGAGTGGTAACAAGAGCTCCCTCTCCCGTCACGGCCTCTGGGTAACCAGCCAAGCCTTCCTCCACCCCAACACCAAAAAAGGGCGTGGTGGATGGGTTGCGTCACGTCGCGCTCGCGTGTAGATTGGAGTATGAAAGAGTATGAAAGTATTGAAGAGTGTTCTGGATTGAACTTACCAAAAGATCCAGTTCCTTTTCCTATTTTACCCATGGCGTCACGTCACGTCTTCCTCTCTCGTGTCTCGCGGCGCGGCGGTGGTGTCGTTCTGCTGCTTCCCTTCGTCTTCGCCTTTCGTCTTCGCCTTGGCGAAATGAAAAGAAAAGAGCCTCAACGCTGGTGTTCAAGGAAAAGAACAAAAACGTGTACAAAACGCGTCTTGGGGGACACCGCCGCCACCGAATGCGACAGCCGCCGCCAACGAAACGAAGCCGAGAGTAGATTTTACACCTTGGGAGGGGGAAAGGGGGAGGGGGAGGAGGAGTGTCGTGAATTTGGTGTTCCTCGGGAGACATCACAGAACCTGGGAAAACGAAAACCGCGTCGATTTGTTTTTCCGGAGAGGTATTGGGAAACACGGGGTCTGAAAAAGGGAAGAGGAGAGGGGGAGAGCGAGAGCGAGGGCGACGGCAGAAGAACCGAAGCGGAGGGAGCAAGATGACGACTCGTAAGTGAAGGACTACGTGAAGGAGAGGGGGGAGGGCGGAGGGGAGGGAGATCGTGAGAAAGAATCGAACCTACGACCGAACCCTCCGCCGTGTTTTTTTTCTCTCTCTCGCTCTCTCGCTCCGTTCGTTCGTCGTGCTTCTCTCTCTCTCTCTCTCTCTCTCCTTGATGCCTCGTGTGAGGATCGAGGAAGGAGGTTGAAGCCCCGGCGCCGTCGTCGTCGTGGCGGTGGCCGCGAATGGTCTCAGCTTTTGGAACGCGAAAGAGGACGGGAGCTGACCAGTCCTTTCCTTTTCTTCTTCTTCTTCTTTTGTTTCTTTCTCAACTCCCAACAAACTTCCATCTCAAACGAACAGGTTTAAAGAGGAACAGGCATAAGCGCGGACACGTGAGCGCCGGTCACGGACGTGTCGGAAAGCACAGGAAGCACCCTAGTGGACGTGGTAACGCTGGTGGACAGCATCACCACAGGATCTTGTTCGACAAGTATCACCCTGGTTACTTCGGAAAGGTCGGTATGCGTCACTTCCACAAGCAGAAGAACCACTACCACTGCCCTATCATCAACTTGGACAAGATCTGGACCTTGTTGGGCGAGGAGGCTAGACTCCAGGCCGCCAAGGCCTCCGGAAAGGCCGCCGTGATCGACGTCACCAAGTACGGCATCTTCAAGGTTTTGGGCAAGGGAGACCTCCCAAAGCAGCCTGTTGTTGTGAGAGCCAAGTTCGTTTCCAAGCTCGCTGAGAAGAAGATCAAGGAAGTCGGAGGAGCCGTTCAGCTCATCGCCTAAGACGACGACGACGACGACGACGACGACGACCTAGAAAAGCTTTACATCTAGCATTTGCTGAGATATAAAATAATTATATGGAACTCGCGCACGTAGGCTTGTAACAACTCGGGATATATAGCTTTACACAAACACACACACACACACAAAAGTTCGAAGCAAGAAGACGAAAGGAAAGGCCTTCCCCTCTCTCCCCCTCACTCTAGGTGAACCCGGCCTTCTCCTCCCGCGCCGCGAGCCTCTTCTGCATTTTGGGGGGTATTCTGGCCTCCCTGAACTGGTTTGGATGCCGAAGGTCCCCGAACGGCTTCACCGGGTTTTTCAGGTACTTGCAGTACTCCTCGTTCCTCACCTCCGTCTTGGCGAGGAGCTTGAACCACTTCCGCCTCAGCTCCAGCTTTGTCCCCTCGTCGAGGTCTCCCTTGTGCATCTCCTCCCAGTCCCGCTCCGAGAAGGCGTACGTGTACCTGTACTCGCCCCGGTCCCCTCCGTGGGCGCCGCCCGCCACCCAGCCCAGCACCCTCTGGAGCACCCCGGGCCCCTTCTGCCTCTTCAGGTGGATGACCCTGTGGATGACGAGGGCGGAAGAGACGCTGATGTGGAGGGAGGTCCCCGCTTTCGTCTCGTAAGTCACGTGCTCCGCGCAGCCTTCCATGAGCTCCCTCGAGAATCCGTTCTCGTCGGTGCAGAAGACCAGGGCCACCCTCTTCGGCACGTCCCTTGGCGCCATGCCTTGGAGTCTCCTCAAGCTTCGGCTCGATTCCCCGCCGCCGTGCCCCTCGAACAAGTCCTCGCAACCGTACGCCTCGGCAAAGTCGAAGCTGTACTCCTCCCTGGCCAGTCCGTGCACGCACCAGACCTAAGTAAAGTGGGGGAGAGAGCGAGAGAGGGGGGGGCGAAGCAAACAGGGCGTCAGGGTCAAAAGACGGGCCTTTTCCCGATGGTGCGCCGCACACTTACGTCAAGGCCCTCCTCCTTGCACGCGTCCATCAAATCACGAGTGCGTTTGAAGCGTCTCACGCTCAGGAACTTCCTCGCCTTCTTGAAGATCCCGGACCCTGCGTTGGGCAGCTGGAAGGACTCCTCCAGCTGCTCGGCCGCCTCGCGGGTGGGGCACTCCTCCAGCTTGCGCGGTGGCGGGTGCTCCAGGATCCACACGTTCTGGACTCCAAGGCACTCGCACGTCCTGCACACCGCCTCGTAGTGCCTGGCCGTGCTCGATCGCCCCAGCACGACGACGACGTCCTTCAAGCGCCTTGGTTCCAAAAACGTACGCACGGAAATGAGCAGGAAGCGAGAAGGAGTCAGCGCACACGCAGCACGAGGCTTGCTTGCATCGTATTGGGAAACCATTCTTCGCACTCACCTCTGCAGCACCGCTTCGCACCTCTTGAGCTTCCGCAGCGGAATCCCTGGCGCATCCATTCCCGAGTCCGTCGCCGGAGCCTCGCCTCGATCGAATCGACTCCTCCTCCTCCTCCTCCTCCTCCTCGCGAGGAGGCGATACCCCAACCCAGCCGCGACGGCGACGACGAGCTTCATTTATATATATATATATCCAATCAATCAATCAACCAAACCACAAATCCAATCGAGGGTGAGGGAGAAAAGAAGGCGATTGAGGTGAAAGTCTGCGCTCCACGCAATCTGGATCTCGTCGGCCAGGAGGAGGCTCAAGGCGATCCCTTGAGGCACGAGACACAACCAAGCCAAATCCCTGCAGACACACTTTCTCCACGAGCTTCGATGCCTTCCTCTGCCTCAAACACGCCAAGAAGGGGATCAATGAAATCGTGTCGAAACGAAGCGTCGTCCTAAACCTTCGTCCTCCGCAGTACCTCCCTTATGCACCCTCCAAACCTCGTCCAAAGCCACAGAGTCGAGTCAGAGTCGACGGAGGGACCTCCCTCCTCTGTCCTCCGCGTTCCATTTGGTGTACCATTTCGTACACTCATAGAACGACACTGAAACCCTTTTTCGGCGGAAGAGAGAGAGAGAGTAGGGAGAGCGTCTCGAGAGCGGGCGAAGGAAGGACGGAGCGAAAAAAGACGTCAACGAGAACAGGAGGACCATGACGACACCAGCGGTTATCAGAGCCCCTCAGCTCTTCGCCAAGGGTTCCCCCAAGGTAACGCTCGCGCCTTCTCCGGCGTAACGCACGCACGAACACTCCTTTTTTTCTTCATGTTTTTCTTGTTTTCGAAATGGGGAGCCCAAAGCCCAAGGACGCCTTCGTCATTCGTTTCGTCGGGTGGCGCTGCTTGAGGCTGAAGAAGACTCGCGTGCTCTCTCGCGCCCTGGCTCTCTCGTTCTTTTCTTTCGAAAGCAAGGGGTTTCGTTGCTGCGAACCGACGACGAGACTGACTGACTGACTGACTCTCTCTCTCTCTCTCTCTCTCTCTCGCTCTCTGTGGCTTGCGTGGGGAATGAAATGGGTTTGACAGGCCTCCGTCGTGAAGGAGATCATCATGGCGAGCGGATTGGGACTCTGTGCTGGCTTGGTTTGGAAGGTGGGTGGCGGACTGTTCCTTCTCTCTCTCTTCTCTCTCTCTCTCTCTCTCTCTCTCTCTCTCTCTCTCTTTTAGTTATTTTGTTGCTTGGTGTCTTGCATTGTGTGCGCTGACCTTCTATCCCTTTCCTTTGCGTGCACACAGATGAACCACTGGAACGAGAGGAGAAAGACTGAGGAGTACTACGCCTTCCAGGCGGCCAAGAGCCAAAAGTAATTTTGCCCAAAGCCTCCTCGAGGTGGTGTTTATAAACACTTAGTATATTCTTTCGATAAACAAGCAAGCGGGGCCCATGATGGTTCTTCTTCCCGCCCACGCCCTCTTCCCAAGCGCCGGGCTCGTCTAGCACTCGCACATATCGAGAGGCCAGCGTGCCCTCCTCTTGCTTCCGACGAGCAGCAGCAGCAAGCGTTGTTTGGTTTGGACCCACCCTCGCGAAGAAAGAGGAGAGAAGAAGAAGGAGGAGGATGAGGAGGAGGGGAGCTCACTGGAGGCTTGCTCACAGGAATTAGCGGATAGAACACAGGAGAGGCGGGGACCACTCACCGCCATCGAGCAGCACTCCCTCCATGACGAGGACACCCCCAACATTTCCTCCACCCAAAGAAGTAAGGCAAAGGAACGGAACGTCAGAACATTTTCCTAAGGGAAGCGGCAAAAGACAAGACAGTTTCGTTTTTGGTGGTGACGCAACCAACTTCTCCATTGGCCCCTTCCCTTGTCTTGCCTTGTCTTGTCTTCTTTCCTCTCCTCTGTTGGACGGGACGGTGCAACTCCTTGGTCTGCACTGGCCACCACAAGCTTTGAGGACAGACTCTCCAGTGGTGGAGCAAGGAGCGAGAGGAAGACAAGACAGCCTGTCTCGAAGATGGGATTCAAGTCCTGGCAAAGGGTGGCAGCGGTGGCGGTGCTTCTTGGCCTTTGCCTTGGGCTGAGGTCTGCGCAAGCCAAGGCCTTGGTGGAGGATAAGGGTGACGTGGGTGCTGGGATATTTGACCTGGAGTACGGCAAGTATGTCGTGGACTACAACACCGTGGTGTATTGCCCGGATGGGAGCCAGATAGAGACGTGGTCGTGTCCCGTGTGCAACAAAACCAGGGTGAAGGACTTCAAGGTGGATGAGGTCATACACGAGTTCGAGCTGAACATTCAGGCGTACACAGGGTATTCTCCAACTTTGGGTAAGTGGAGCTCTTGGGGAACGGCAAGAAGACGCCTTGTTGCTGCTTGTTCTGACCTCCTCGCTCTCTTCTTTTTGGCACACAGACGCTTTCCTCTTCGTGTTCCGGGGAACCAAGTCGGATGACATGAGGAACTGGATCATCGACCTCAGTGTCTTGGAGCTGGACTTGGATTTGCCCTATCCACACTCGGACGGCGCGAAGGTTCACGGGTAAGGTTGCCTTTCGGGGGGGAGGAGGGGGCGTGCCAGCTTCTCCGCCCCGCGCTAAACGACTCTCCCGAGTCCACTCGCTGACGCTTTCCCTTATTCATCTCATCTCTCACCTCCAGCGGCTTCTATCGTACGTACGCAACGACGAACGTGAGGGTGATGATCTTGCAGTCGTGGGAGAGGCTTCGGGCAAAATACGGTACGGACAAGAAAGTGATCGTGACCGGACATTCCTTGGGAGGTGCCTTGGCGACTTTCTGTGCATTGGACTTGAAGCTGCAGCACAACGAGACCAACCTGCAGCTTTACACCTTGGGATCGCCTCGCGTGGGCAACGAAGGTTTCTTCAAATTCTTTCACTCGTGGATAGGAGACTCCATCCGAGTCGTCCACAGCTACGACATCGTGCCTTCCCTTCCTCCACCTTTCCTGGGGTACCACCACATCGCAAGGGAGGTGTGGAGCGTGGAGACTGGCAAGAAGCAGCGGGACGGCCTCCCTGTGCTGAGGAACACCATTTGCGATGACTCGGGGGAGGATCACAATTGCAGTGACGGAGCTTGCATGTTCAGTATTTGTACCTCCATTCCTGACCACATGACCTACTTGAACATCGAGATCACTTGCGAGACGTGAAGCGCACGCGTGAGAGGGTCCGTGAGAGGGTCGAGAAGTCGCGGTGCCGGAAAATATGAACAAAAATTGTATGAAAACCCAAGAATAAATGATTAGTTATTCAAGAAATAAGCCTCTTCACCTGCTCCAGCGTCAGGAACATGGCCACGTTCCACGATCCGAGCCTGGCAAAGTTTGGAATGAACCCCTTGTAGAACGCCATGACTCCGTCGTTCTTCAGAGTCTTCACAAAGCAGTCGACAGTTCCAGAGTACAAGCCTGCGCTGTCCCCCATGACTCTTGACTTGACCACATCCACAGGCGAACCAACGATGCAGGCGCAGAGACCGGCACCAAGGCCACTCAGGATGTGGCAAGGCACTCCATCCTCGACAACCTTGGAGGCTAAGAGCATCTGCTTGACCTGGTCGTACGTCGCGAGCTCAGTCGCGTTGATCACTGAGTTTCTCGTGATGTTGGGGACGACTCCGGTCCACAGGCCCATGATCCCCTCTTCCTTGGCAATCATCCTGTAAGCGGCCATGGCGTTCGGGTACTTTGGCTTCGGTGCCGCCTTCCCAGCCTCGGAAGAAAGGGCCTGCCTTCCCTGAGCTTGCAGCCTAACCTTGACGAGGTCTGTCGGGTTTGCGATGGATATGGCCACGCCTCCGGTGATCAAGCCCGAGACTACCTTGGACGCGAATGAGGAATCCTTCGCCCCTTCCCCGTCCACCAGTCTCGACACCTGCGACTTGACTGGGTCGTACAAGCCGATCCTCAGGCCACCGAAGAGGCACTGCCTGTGCAAACCTGGCTGCCACCCTTTCCACAACGCGGCAGCACCCTCCTCCTTGGCGATCGTTCCGACAGCACCAATCAAACCCGTGTACTTGGGCTTCACTCCAGGCATGGGAGTCCCTTGAAGCTGAAGCCTCACCTTGGCCGTGTCGAAGGGGAGCGTCAGAAGTTCTGCCGTGCATGCAGAAAACGCCGAAGCCGGGAACGTCTTCCAAATAGGCAAAACTTTTTGCGTGTTCGACGAGTCGCCTCCCATGTTGCCCTAGCACTTGTCCGTCGCTCCTTCACCTCGCTCGCTCGCTCGTCGTCGTCGTCGTCGTCGGTTCGCCTTGTCGTGGCCTTCGTCCTCAGCCGTCGACTGAGTTCCTCCACTTTTCGTCCGGAGATCCCAAGGATAGGATTTTCTTCAAGTCAAGATCTTGACTCAGCATCATATGTGGAGGAGGACAGAAGCAGAGGGGCAGAGAGGAGAGGGGAGGGAGTAGCGCTGCTGTACTGGGGAATGGTGGGTCGCTTCGTGCAATGAAAAGCTGGGTGACCCGTAAGCATCAACACCTGACAAGTCTTGGGCAACTTTGGAGAGCTTTAGGTCCAAAATAGGGCAAGGTTTGGGCTGAACAGGAGGACAGAAGCCAGAGGGGCAGAGAGGAGGAGAGGGGAGGGAGTGGCGCTGCTGTACTGGGGAATGGTGGGTCACTTCGTGCAATGAAAAGCTGGGTGGAGAATGAATTGGGTGATCACCTAAAGTTTTGATGGACCGTGGGCAATCGCAGAGAGCTCTAGGCCCCACAAAGAAGAAGCAGGGTGGTGACACTTGTTTTACAGAGGTTTCTACTCTCCATGTCAGGCGGATCCTTTGGGTTCGACTGCAACATATGTTTGGAGCAGATCAAACAGGGCCCTGTGACGACGCTTTGTGGCCACCTGTTTTGCGGTCACTGCATCGAGCGATGGCTCAAGCATAAGGGGGACACAAAGGACAAGACGTCCTGTCCAGTGTGCAAGGGAGAGACTGCCATCATCAGGATATTTGGCAGGGGGAGCACCAGCTCCAACTCCGTGCCTTGCGATTCGTTCGACGAAGCGACGGGAGGAGAGAGGGGGCAAAATTCTTTAGGCAAAGGGCGTCCGCCACCGTGGCTGTCTTTCCTGGTGCCAACCCAGCTGCAACCTTCCCTGCTGCTGATCGTGGGTATCGCGGTTTTCGCATACATTCTTCTGCTCTTGTAAGTCTTCCCGTGCACGAACGTGGGTTGTACAGCAAGCTCTGCGAGGTTTGCTTCGCGCCCTGTTGCGTTTCTCGTAAACCACGACGTTCACTCCCCGTCATTGTAGTACGAGTTTATATTAGTACCAGCGCCAAGTGGTTGGTGTTGTATTGTACAAGTGGTTACATCATTAGTTTGGCTACCATATCATCAGGGGGTGAGCTTCGGTGTTCAAGACCCACTCGTCCAGGGACACTACGTCCGTGGGGGAGAACAGGAGGTAAAGGTACTTCAACGTTTCCGCCAAGAACCAACTCTGCATTTTGTTGTCCAGCTCCGCGGGCTCCTGGGTCACGTCACGCACGCCACTGTACCCCGCCTCGACCTTGCAGTGCTTCTCAATCGCTTGGAAGATTTCCCAGCCCCACTCGCGGTACTTGTTCTTTCCTGTGACTCTGTACAGGATCATGAGACTCTCCACGGCCTCGGGCCGCAGCATGTTGTGCCTGTCGTGGATGAGAATCTTGTCCGAAATGAAGTCATAAGTCTCCCCCGCGAGGCCTGTCGCGGTCATGTTGTAGAACAAGTAGCAGGTATGCGTCAAATCCTCTGCAACCCTTAGGTACTGGTCTTGCTTGCGCTTGGACAGCAGATCCTTGGCTTTGTGCGCCCCGAGGGCCAGCATTCCCGGCGCAAAGCAGGCCAAGTGATTCATCTCATCCAGATTTGGCGTAGGTATGGCAGGGTTCGCTTTCTCTTTGTCCAAAGGCCCCCTGACTTCTATCAGGGCAGAAAGACTCTTTTGCTTGTACAGCAAGTACTTGATCATCTCGTCCATTGCCCCCTCCCAACGCTTTCCCGTGTCGTGGACCATGTCGCCCCTGTGGGCCCCAGCCTGCACCCAAGCCTTCAAGAGATACTCGTAGTAAGAGTCCGCCATTGCCCCCATGGTATAGGTTTCCTCTGTAGCCACTTCCCCGCTTGACAAAAAGTGTGTGGACAGAAGGTACTGGGCGTTGTTCCTCTTGTGAACCCCAATCAATGGCTTCGCGGAAGCCTCGGCGTACTTCATGTCCCCGGTCTCCCTCGAAAGAGCGTAGAACTCCAGCTGAGTCGTGCCAAACTCAGCGAGGAGGTGGTTGTCCCTAAGCCAATTCGCGTTGAAGTGGTCCAGGCTCTTGAGAGAGATGAAGCCCGAAGGCATGCCCACGCCGTCCTTCGCATAAGCAGACAGCAGCCTGTCCCCAAGGTCCCTCGCATTGTCCAAAAACAGCTTGTCCCCCGTCAGGTAGTACACGCTCATGAACCCGCCAAGCAAGCGAATCGTGCACTCGAACGTGGACAAGGGCGTCGCGCCCATCATCTTCTCCCGGAAGCCCGTCATCACCTCCCTCGCCTCCTTGTACTCGTCCTCCAAGCCCATGATCCAAAGCGTGTCGATGGCGTCGATGGCCGTGGCCCCGAGGTGCCCAAAGTCGTTCGCAGTTGTCTTCGTGACGGGCTCCAGCTCGTCCTCCCCGAAGGCGTACTTCCTGTACCCTCGCCAAGCGTGCTTCATGGCGTCCCTCACGGCAGCCCGCCTCTCCTCGCTCCCCCTGTCGTTGGCCACGCCTCCGCCCCGCGCCCGTGCAGCGACAGCCTTTCTGTACCCCGGCGTCGGCCACGACTTTCCAAGCGCCTGGAGAGACAGCAGAAGGGGAGGTCCTCGTCAGTCAGTCAATCACGCGAAAGCTAATGCTGGCCTCAGCCACGGGGGGACACTGGCACTCACCTCTCCGCGGAACGGGGGCCGTTCCCTCACTTGCACGGCACCAATCCCGTTCCTCGGCAGGATCTTCATCGGAGGAAGCGCCTCGGTTGACGTGGACCTCAGCACCTCCTCCAGATGCTCCGTCTGGGAGGGGGGGAGGGATCGGAACCACGAGGCACGAAACACAAGTCAGTAAGACTCAGACTCAGACCAAAACGTCACCGTCACCGCCCAACGGAGAGCGACGAGGAGGATCCCGGCTGGCGCAGGATCAGACTCGACTCGACACACTCACCTTCTCCGCACTCGCTTCGACCTTCCTCCTGGCCACTTCTCGCTCCTTCTTCAGCGTTTCCTGCAGCTCGTTTATCTTCACGAACAGTTGCTCCTTCTCGCTCTCGTTCTGCAACTCAATCGTCCTGTGGTCTATGATAGCCTCGGACATGTAGAAGACAGCAGCGAGGGCGAGGACGAGGCCGAAGAACAAAAACGGGTTCACCACGCCGCCGCCGAGGAACCTCCAGCCAGGTGACCGCCTCGATCGAGGCAAAACCTTCCCATCCATCGCTTTCATCGTGCAACGCAACGCCGCGCAATGGGCGAGCGTCACGCCACGCCTCCCTCTCAGATTTTAATGCTGTGGTGATGATTGTGATGGTGGTCTGCAAGCAGATCCAAGATCCAGAAAGGAGGATCAGGAGGGGAGGATGGTGATGGAGGTCAATGGTGAGGTCAATGGTGATGAGGAGGGGGCGGAGGTGCTCTGGCTCGTGATCTTGCTCGTGATCTTGCTCGTTCTCTTTGTTTTTGATCAGGACCTGCAGATAAAGTCGTATAACAACAGAATTGTAATTGTAATTGAAGTCCTTGAGAAGCTTGTGTCCTTGATGCACAGAGGCCGTTCCGGAACCGTGAGGCCGTCCAAGATCTTGTGCCGCTGCAGCGACCTCCTTCTCCCCCCCCCCTTTCTCGTCTTCCAATCACAGTCTCCTCTTGCTAGGCTGGGCAGAACACGACTAAAATCGCCGAGTTCACCGCGTATAACTTTCGACGGCCCGCGTGCTCGATGAACTCGGCATCCGTGTACGAGGGCTCCTTCTTGTCTGTCAAAGTCCCAGAAACGAGCACGATGGGAGACTGCTGGACGATGGAGTCGCCGTCCGCCAGCTCCACGACCGACGTTCTGCCGAGGTCCGAAAGGAGGCGAAGGAAAGTCTCGTCCTTGGTGCGCTTCGACTTCTGCAGAGTCGCCCTCATGTCCTCGACCTGGCTGCTCCCGGCATCGAGGCTGACCTCCAGCCTCTTGACCAAGGTTCCTCGAAGGGCGTCCAGTCGCTCCATTTCCACGTCGAACTCCTCGCCCCCGTCGCCGCTGTCGTCGTCGTCCTCCTCCTGCCCCCCCGCGGAGGTGAGCCTCAGGGTGCTCTCCAAAACGCTGGCCGCCGCGGCGCGGTGGAACTGATCCAGCGGCCTGAGGTTGCGCCCCCCCTCCCCCTCCTGGGCCTGGAGCATCTCCTCGACGAGGAGCTCCCTGTCGATGGAGATCAACCTCAATGAATTCGAGTGCGCGTAGGCCTCCTTGGTTGTCAGAGGGCACAAATTGAGGACGTGGCCTCGGCCAACGAGAGTCCTCGACATTCCCGTGACGCGGGCAGCCACGCCCCTCGTGATGACCGCGACGCTGCCATCCAAATCGACCTTGTCGCCTTTTCCCAGGCGACGCTCTTTGAACAGGGGGACGAGACGAGCCTTGGCAGCGCGATCGAGGACTTGGAAGAACAAGATTCCTTCCAAGATGTCCTTAACGCTCCAGGACCTGTGCTCCGAGTAGTGCCTTCTCAGGGGAGCTTCCAGGGACTCTGCTTGCTGGTCCGAGATGGAGCCGCAGTCCCTGAGCTCGGAGATAAAGCAGGAGATCTCCTGCTTCGCCCAGCGAACTCCTCTGCGAAGACGACGAGCTACGTGTTAAGTTCCGGCCATTCCTCTCACTCCTCTCACCCTCGCGACTTACCGTGATGTTGTGACCTCCTCTACGACGCCCGGATGAAGGATCTGGTACGACCTGATCTTTGAATCGATCAGGTCAAGCTCCCGCTTGAGCTCTTGGTGGAACTGATGATGCTTCTGGATCCAGGCCTTTCCACGCTCCATGGCATCGCTCAAGATCTTGTGCAAGGAAACGCACACGCCAAAGAGTCGCTTGCGCTGCGAAAAGCTGCCCTCGGGGCCAGAAGTGAGGGACGACAGGCTGAGTGGAGTGGAGCTGTTGTGCGAGGACTCGTCAAAGGCTTGCTCCAAGACTTGCAGCTCGTAGGGCGAGACCCTGCCCATCACTCTCTCCCTCCGGATCCCTCTCACCATGGCATCCAGAAGCCGAATTCTTACCGCTCCCATCGAGTCCTCTTGCCTGGCAGCCTGCAGGGCCTTGGATGACTTCACGGCTACGAACTGAGACCGTTGCTGCTGCCCAAGGCTGTGAATTCCAAAGCTCTTGAAATTGAAGACCAGAGACGTCGTCGTCGTGGGCTCATCCGCCGCATGAAACTCGAAGGAGCGCCTCATCAAGATCGCAACCTTGTCCTCCGGGGCGTTGAAGAAGAAAGTGTCGTGGCCATCCTCTGTGACACGGTTCATCGTCTCCTTGGCATTCCCCTCTTTGCCCTCTCGCTCGTCGAACCCGACCATGAGGAAATCGAACAGTCTTCCAAGGTCCGCGAAGCGCAGGTGCGGGTCGTGCTCGAAGTTTTCAAACAACTGAAGAACGAACTTTCGTATCGATTCCTTGGCCTTTTGCAGCATCGCTTCTTGGAAGGTTGACACCCCAATCAACCCCGACCAAGCCAGAAGCCTTCCCACGGCCGAACTGGTCAAGATGCTGAAGAGCGTGAAACCGACAGACCAGATGGTTATGAAGAACTTCAAGTCCGTGTTCAGCTCTGAGGGAGGCACGGTCGCCACGATCAGGCTCATGATGATGTTGACCCCTCCTCTCAATGCCGAAAAGTTCAAGAAGACGGCTTTCCTCCAATCGAGGGGTTTCAAGCCCAAGCGGCTCATGAACGGATACAGCAGGGTGATCCACACGCCCCGGAATAACACCTGCAGCACGATGATAATCGGCAGGGGCACCAGGCTCCCCCAAAGGAATGAGGTTGGCCGCAGCGTAGCGGTGCTTCTGCGCTGGATGTCGGACGCCTCCGCCTGCATCAAGGAGACGCACATGACTCCAGAGAGGAAGAACACCACCGATTCCGCGATGAAGGCCAGGATCTGGAAGAAGGAGAGAAGGTCCTGCCGGACCGGTCCAGATACGCTGCTCATTCCTGCTGCCGCCATCCACAGGCCCGTGACGCTGACCGACACGGGCCCGGATGCATTGAGGAGGGACTGCGACACGTAGAAGGATGCGTAGGCTCCGCACAGCGAGAAGCAGGTCTCCAAAGAAGCTCTCTGCTCGTTGAGGCTCTTGATAATCAGGACCAGCAGGAGCCCGCAGACCGAGCCGCACACGCAGCCCAACCCGAAAGAGTAGAGGATGTCCAGGAATATCTCCAAGACGCTCGGATTGGGAAAGTAGGTCATGCCCGCTTGAAGGAACATTTCGAACAGGATGTAACCCGAGCCGTCGTTCAAGAGGCTCTCCCCGCCTATCAATGTGAGGAACGACAGGGGGGCCATGTTCGACTCCATTGCGCTCATAACGCTCACCGGATCCGTGGAAGCGATGATGCTTCCGAAGAGGAAGCCGTGGTACAGGTTCCAATCTTGCAGACCGATGCCGAAAGCCCTCACCAGGGGGATGACCAGGTACTGAAGGGACACGCCAGTGAGCAGAACGTTCAGGATGACAACCAGCAGCGCGAAGACGACGATCAGCGTGGCCAGGCTCTTGAAATAGAACCAGCGGATCCTCATGCTCGCGTCGAAGAGCAAGACCGGAAGGAACAAGTAAAAGGTCAGCTCCGGCGGGTTGATGTTGATCAGCCAGTGGAAGCTGTTGCTGATCTGCCTTAGGTTGAACTCGTGGACGAAAACCTGGGCGACCGCGCCGGCCAGGAAGACCAGAATCGTGTGGTCGACGCAGTGGAGGACCGTGAAGATCGCCTTCCCCCACCGTCCGTCCGCCCACCGCCACCTTGCTCTGGTCAAGCACCCCACCAACAGGGCCAGGAAGAAGAAGAACACCACGTCTTGGCCAGTCCCGGGGACGGTCAAGTACCGGCTGTTGTCCCCCAGGACGCGGTTCGCGTACGTCGCGAGCGTCTTGCAGCTCTCGCAGGACGCCGCGCAGGATTCTTTGTACGACAGCTCAGCGAAGGTGTTGTAGAGCATTGAAGTGTTCGGCAGGCCATTCCATCGCCTCCCCTCGTCCACCAGGAAGACCTCATCGCGCGACTCCTGCGCCAACTCCAGGCAGAGCCCCGCCGCGGTGCTCAACTCCGTCTCGTTCAGGGGGAACGACTCCATCCTCGTCACAGCCTAGCAGCCGGCGTCTGCACAAGCCCTTAAGCCCTCCTCCAGCAAGGCAGCCAATCAGCCAATCTTGCCGTTACGAATTCATACAAAAGATAACGCACGGCGACGATGAGTTTGAGCGCGAAGAGGGGGGTGAGACGAGGAGTGCGGTTGGCCATGCCTCGGCAGGGCTCTTGGTTCTTCTGCAACGTTCTGGCGGTGGTTATCCTCCTCGCCTTCATAGGTTCGATCCTGTTCTCGTTGTCCCTGCCGCCTGCGAGAAAGGAGCCGAGGGTCCGCAGGGAGGTGCTCGAGGTGGGGAGGGCCCAAGGGAGGGGGCCAGCGGGTTCGTTTCGCGAGGATGTCGCTGCACGGGCGCGGGGCGGAGGCGAGGCCAACGACAGTGTGAGCGAGGAGAGGCGGGCTGCCGTGAGGGACGCCATGAAGCACGCTTGGCGAGGGTACAGGAAGTACGCCTTCGGGGAGGACGAGCTGGAGCCCGTCACGAAGACGAGTGTGAACGACTTTGGGCACCTCGGGGCCACGGCCATCGACGCCATCGACACGCTTTGGATCATGGGCTTGGAGGACGAGTACAAGGAGGCGAGGGAGGTGATGACGGGCTTCCGGGAGAAGATGATGGGCGCGACGCCCTTGTCCACGTTCGAGTGCACGATTCGCTTGCTTGGCGGGTTCATGAGCGTGTACTACCTGACGGGGGACAAGCTGTTTTTGGACAATGCAAGGGACCTTGGGGACAGGCTGCTGTCTGCTTACGCGAAGGGTGGCGTGGGCATGCCTTCGAACATGGTATCTCTGCAGAGCCAGGACCTGAACCAAGAGTGGGAGGGAGTCAAGCACCACCTCGCTGAGTTTGGCACGACTCAGCTGGAGTTCTACGCTCTTTCGAGGGAGACCGGGGACATGAAGTACGCCGAGGCTTCCGCGAAGCCATTGGTTGCGGTTCACGAGAGGAACAAGAACCACTACCTTCTCCCCGCCCATTTTTTCGGTAACGGTAACAAGGCCAGCCCCGAAGCCTACACTGTGGCGGGCTATGCGGACTCTTACTACGAGTATCTCTTGAAGGCTTGGGTGCAGGCTGGGGCCCACAGGGGCGACATGGTCCACGACACGGGAAAGCGTTGGGAGGGGGCAATGGACGAGATGATCCAGTATTTGGTGAACAGGCGCGGGGGTGTGACCACCTTGCTAGAAGTTCAAGGCCTTTTGAACGGGGGCTTCCTTCATATGCAAATGGATCACTTGGCCTGCTTTGCGCCGGGAATGCTGGCCCTAGGAACGCACAAAGCCAAGTCATTGCTGTCCTTTGAGAAGCGACTGAAATTCATGGAGATAGCCGAGGAGCTGACAGAGACTTGCTACAAGATGTACAGCACCACCGAGACTGGTCTGGCTGGGGAAAACTATAGAGTTTTCTTTGGTGAGGTAAGTATCCAAAACTCTTTTGGTCCTTCCATGCGACGGTAAACTGATCATTAAACTCTGCCTTGCTCCTGATAAGATCCAAGTTGCGGACAAGAAAAACATGCTGCGGCCCGAGGCCGTGGAGAGTCTCATGATCCTGTACAGAGTCACAGGAAAGAACAAGTACCGCGAGTGGGGCTGGGAAATCTTCCAAGCGATTGAGAAGCACTGCAAGGTCGAGGCGGGGTACAGTGGCGTGCGTGACGTGACCCAGGAGCCCGCGGAGCTGGACAACAAAATGCAGAGTTGGTTCTTGGCGGAAACGTTGAAGTACCTTTACCTCCTGTTCTCCCCCACGGACGTAGTGTCCCTGGACGAGTGGGTCTTGAACACCGAAGCTCACCCCCTGATGATATGGTAGCCAAACTAATGATGTAACCACTTTGTACAATACAACACCAACCACTTGGCGCTGGTACTAATATAAACTCGTACTACAATGACGGGGAGTGAACATTCATCATTTTTTACAAGGTACGCGGCGCGGCGCACTACTTCTGTCATCCGACGGGACGTCTTCTGTCATCTGCGCGACATCAAGGTCCCGTCTTTGCCTTGACTGAATCCCACTCCTTCGTGATTCTCCTCACTTCATCATACAGACTCTCAGGAAATGCGGTTGCTCCTCGCCTACGCTCTGGTGGCAGTTTCGCCGAATTCTTAAGGTTGCGCCACTTTATTCTGAGGTCAGACGCCTTCCGGCGTTTGAATGTCTCCCCTCCAGCACTTTTAATTCCAGACCACAATCCTGATTCCCTGTGCTTTCCATAACGGTACCATTCTTCGATCAATTCAACCAGCTTCGTGACCTCATCCAGTTTCCACCTGCTGTATTGGTCGTTCATCCTGGAGGTTCCGGCAGACTTTCCAGTAGCCTTCCCTTTCCTTGGACGGTCCTCAAGACTTTCCATCTCGCGAATGTTCACGTCCATGCGGTGAAGCTTTTCATACTCATTCTCAAGGTCTCTTGCCTTTACGAGTTCCTTCAAGGGTATGAGCTGTACGGAGATGACGTCTCGGTCATCTATTTCGAAATCTTTCAGGGGCTTGGAGGGCTCTCTCCCCAGTAAATGTTCTCCGTAAAGGAGGGTTTGCGCGCTGGGCTGCCACCCATCCATCCATTCGCTCTTCTGCCAGATGCAATGCCTCAACGTCGCCACTGTGCCGTTCCTCGGTACCCAAACCGGTACCGATTTCATTTTTCCTTCATGGCAGTAGAAGATGTCCACGCACATCTGATCCTTTTCATCCACTTCTATGCGCTCTCCCTTTGCATACGGATGCTTGTAGCTGTCGAACTTCTGCGCAGCAGTAGGCTCAAGTGGGTCCAATTCACAATAACGTTCGGTCTCCTCTGTATCATCAAAGCCAAACTTGTAGTTGGTAAGGTATTCCTCCGTCTCTAACTCGGGGTACCCGATAAGGAAGGTGTGGACCGTCGGGTCTTCTGGGTGAATGGTGCCCAGGTACTTCTTAATATGCCCTTTCGCAACACCGCCCCCATGCATAGTCCTGGTAACCGTGCGCTTGAGAAGCTTGTCGAAGGGCTGTGTAATCTCTCTCAAGACGTGCGCGCTGTGAAGTTTGTGGTGAATAGAGCCGTCTGGGTACCTCACTGCCACGTCGTAGAGGCCGTCGCCCTTTTCGCTTGGTTTGACCACAAATCCCTCGAATATGACCCCCCCCCTTCCTTTCTCTTTGGTAAAGTACCCGGAATAATCCTTCTGAGGATCGAGAACCCCAACATCTTCAGCCAGAGAAAAACCCGTGTATTTCTTCTCCCCTTCCGCTGCTTTCCTCCTCCTTCGTCCGGGATTGCTGGCAATCCCAAGGATCTTCTTTTCTGGAGGCTCTTGGGACACGACAACCCTCTGGGTCTCCGCCACCTTCGCTTTCTTCTTGGCAGGAGCAGCCTTCTTGGTCCTCGCGTGGGCGGCCTTGCTGGCCGTCTTCGCCTTCGCCTTGCCCGCCGGAACCTTCCTCGTTGGCCTCGCTATGCGCCCCCTGCCTACCTCCGCTTTGACAGCCTCCTTCAGTTTCCTCACCACTTTCTCCTTCTTGGCCACCTTCTTCCTGTTCTTCGCCGCGAGGGTCGCTCGACTCCTGAGCTTCTTCTCCCTCGCTTGAAGAGCCTTCTTCTCCTGGTACCTCTTCACGCACTCCCTCTTCGTCCTCCTCCCCATCTCGCCCTTGTCACCAAAACGAAACGAAACAAACGCCCAAACCGTCCAAGCTTCCTCCCTCTGCCTCTGCTCCTCCACCAAACCCTCTCTCCGCCTGTCTGCCTGTCTGCAGCGGAGTGAAGCCGCGTCGAGCCTCCGTCAAGTGATGCACCTCCTCGTCTTTCCCTCGAGACCTTCAACCCTCGCGCGAGGCGGACACGGAAGACGCCACGACCTTCGTCTGCACACCTCCTCTCCCCTCTCTCCCTCTTCCCTCTCTCCCTGTTCCGCGACAGAATCCTCCCCACTGCGTCGTTTCCTTCGTGCGAGCGCTCGTTCGAAAGAGAGAGAGAAGACGCTTCCGTCCGTCCGGACCTCCTTCTCCAAAAATCCCACCCCTATGCGTCGTTTGCTTCCACTTCTCGCCCTCTCTCCTCTGCCTCGCGCGCGTAACAGCTGTAGGATTCTTCAACGGTCTCTCTCTCTCTCTCTTCGGGGTGCGAGAGCGAAGAGGGGAACGGCGAGAATTGCGGCGCGATTGCGGAGGCATCGTCGGGAGGGTGAGGGTAAGGGAGGTGTCGGTGGAAAGCGTATCTCTCGAGCTTTCGTTTGAGTGGTCGCTTGTCGCGTTTAGTGCGGTGTGTGACGAGCGACGTCCTCTGAAGCGGTCAGAGGGCGTGGGGATGAGACCAGGAGGGGGGAGGGAGGAGGTGTCAACCCGTCAAGGTGAAGGGCGGGCGGCTTCGTCTTGAGGGATAGGGGGGGCGTGGACCAAGGTGTGTGGGATGAGAGCGCGTGCGTCGAGCGGGGGGGGCTTGGGTGCGCTGGGAGGGAGGAGAGGGGGTGAGAAGGTCGGGAGGAGGGAAGGGAAGCTGATGAGGTCTGCGCACCACGTTGGGGGCGTGGGGAGGGAGGGGCGTGGCTTGGCGTCTGGAGGCTTGGACCGCGCGAGGGTGAGGTCGACGGCGGATCCGAGCACGACGACCGCGTCCCCGTCTCCGTCGTACTCGGAGGAGGAAGCCGGAGAGAGCGGAGTCACGGAGCGGGGAGGGGAACCACCTCCATCCAGCGAGGAGGTGAAAGTTCCGCGCCACCTTGCTGTCATTATGGATGGCAACTACAGGTGGGCTCTCCAGAGAGGGAGGAGGGGCGAAGAGGGTCACGCTGCGGGGATTGACGCGCTGCGGACGCTGGTGGAGTGCTCCGTGTCCTACGGGGTTCGGGCTCTGACGGTGTACGCCTTCTCGGTCGACAACTGGAAGCGGGGGGACGGGGAGAGGAGCTTCATCTTCACCCTGTTTGAGAGGTGCTTGAACACGGAGATATCCGAGCTCCTGGCCAAGGGCGTGTGCATACGGTTCATTGGGGTCAGGACTGGTCTGCCTCACAGCCTCCGGGTCCTCATGGACAGGGCGGAGTCCCTGACGAGGGACAACACCAGCCTGCACCTGACGATAGCCATCAACTACAGCGCGCGTGCGGACATCGTGGCCGCCGCGCGGGGGATAGCCCGGGCAGTCTCGGAGAACCGGATAGGCGCCGAGGACGTCGACGAGGATTTGTTCCAGAGCCACTTGTCCACCAGTGTCATCCCGCCGAGCTGCGGGCAGCCCGACTTGCTCTTGAGGACGAGCGGCGAGGAGAGGCTCAGCAACTTCTTGCTTTGGGAGCTCGCTTACACCGAGCTCTGCTTCGTCAAGGTCAACTGGCCGGACTTCAACGAGGAGTCCTTCGAGAACGCGCTGCAGGAGTACTCGAAAAGGGATCGCCGGTACGGCGGCAGGACACAAGACCAGCAGTAGATGGAAAAGGAAAAAGTTCTTTGTACACTAAAGCTATACGTTTCGTTCGTTTTTCGTGACGTGTGTTCACCCAACTCTTGTGGCGTCGTTAGCTTCTGCACCCTTCGTGCGAGCTCACACCTCATCTTCGCCGTACTCCTCGTCCTCGTCCTCCGCGGTGGCGTCCTGGTACTGCTGGTACTCGGCAATGAGGTCGTTCTCGTTCGACTCGGCCTCGGTGAACTCCATCTCGTCCATGCCCTCGCCCGTGTACCAGTGCAAGAAAGCCTTTCTCCTGAACATCACGCTGAACTGGTCCGAGATCCTTCTGAAGACGTCCTGCATCGCGGTGGTGTTCCCGATGAACGTCGCGGACAAGTCGGCCTGAGGAATCTTGGGTGCAATGTTGCAGACGGAGGACTTGATGTTGTTTGGAATCCACTCCACAAAGTAAGCAGAGTTCTTGTTCTGGACCTTGAGCATCTCGTCCTCAACGTCCTTGGTGGAGACCTGCCCCCTGAAGAGCGCAGAGGCGGTCAAATACCTGCCGTTGCGCGGGTCCGCGGCGGCCATCATGTTGCTGGCCTGGAAGATCTGCTGGGTGAGATCGCCGACTGAGACCTTCCTGTACGCGGACGAAGCAGGGGAGCCCAGGGGAGCAAAGCCAATCTGGAAGAAGTGCAGGCGTGGGAAGGGGATGAGGTTCACCCCGAGCTTCCTGAGGTCAGAGTTCAGCTGGCCAGGGAAACGCAAGCAGCACGTGACGCCGGCCATGACGGAGCTAACGAGGTTGTTCAGGTCTCCGAAGGTCGGGTTCTGGACCTTGAGGGTCTTGTTGCAGATCTGGTGCAGGGCCTCGTTGTCGATGACCATGACCTCGTCCGCGTTCTCGATGAGCTGGTGGATCGACAGCGTGGCGTTGTACGGTTCGACCACGACGTCCGAGACCTTTGGCGACGGGAAGACGGGGTAGGACACCATGATGCGGTCGGGGTACTCCTCACGCAGCTTGGACAGAAGCAAGGTTCCCATTCCCGACCCGGTTCCTCCACCGATGGAGTGCACGAACTGGAAGCCCTGAAGGCAGTCGCAGTCCTCGACCTCCTTGCGAGCGACGTCGAGGGCCTGGTCAATCAACTCCGCGCCCTCGGTGTAGTGCCCCTTGGCCCAGTTGTTGCCCGCCCCGGAGGTGCCACGCACCGCCGCGTCCGGCTTGAAGAGAGATCCAACCGAACCTGAGTAGATCTCGTCGAGGACTGAGGGCTCGAGGTCCAGCATGATCGCACGGGGGACGTATCTGGGTTGGGGTTGGGTCAACGAGAAAGAAGAAGAAAGCGTTGGGTCAGAAAGGAGAGGCAAGACAAGGAAGGGGGAAGGGGAGGGGCTTACCTCGAGCCGCAAGCTTCGGAGAAGTACACGTTGACGTTCTCCTGGAGAACATCAGCCTTGCTCTGCTCAATCTCTGTTGAGGAGAGAAGAAGAAGAAGAAGAAGGAAGAGAGCCGTTAGCGTCGTTAGAAGAAGAGCGAGCGAGGGACAAGGTTGCGAGGATGGCGCAGCTACGTACCTCCATTCTCGTCGAACACGCCGTTGGCGCTTATCTCGTGCTCCGCCGCGATGGTCTAAGTAAGCAAGAAAGGCGAGCGTTAGAAAAGGATCGACGAACGTAACGGCTGACGTTAAGAAAAGTCACTCACCTCCCAGAACTTGGCTCCGATTTGGTTTCCGGCCTGGCCGGCCTGCAGGTGCACGATCTCTCTCATGGTGGTTCCGACGAAGGGGAAAGGTTCCGCTGTGGGGTGCTGTGTTTGTTTGGGTCAGTCTCTCCTCTCGTGTCGTCGACAACAGGCGACAACGTTCGTTCCAAAACTGACGCCAAACTCCCTCCGCTCTTCTTCTGTCCTTCCTCTTCGTTCCTTTGCATTTGAATTTCTGTATGAATTTCTGTAGAAATTCCATCTTAGGCCAGTTTTTGGGCGCGCGTTTCCGTTTTCACATTTCCGGGGGATGTAACGCATCAACTCAAGGGAAGGAGGAGGAGGCAAGGTTGGGAGGAGGACGGGGGCTGAGTGTTCTTCGATCGACATCGACGCCTCGCCTGGTCCCTTCGGATGGTGTGGTGGGCCACGTCAAGCAAGGTTTCGTTTGGATGGCCACCGCTCTCTCCATTTCCATTCCGGGGGATGTAACGCATCAACTCGAGGGAAGGAGGAGGAGGAGGCAAGGTTGGGAGGAGGACGGGGGCTGAGTGTTCTTCGATCGACATCGACGCCTCGCCTGGTCCCTTCGGATGGTGTGGTGGGTCACGTCAAGCAAGGTTTCGTTTGGATGGCCACCGCCCTCTTCAGAAGGGGCTCTTCTTCGAAGTGTGTGTGGTTCCTAAATGATCCTCAAGGCGGAAGGAAACTCGAGGGGGACGGGAGGTGGTGCGCCTGGACTTTCGCCAGCGCGGGCAGGAGATCGGCGAGCCAAATCGCGTGAAGGGATCCCTCCCTCAAACGAACCTGAAAAATCCGAACGAAAAGAGAGAGAGAGAGGGAGACGTCTCACAAATTCGTATAGTATACGCGCGTTACACAAGAACAACAGCCTCCTGGAAGCACCTCCTCCCCCCTTTCATTCTTCTAACCGTTCTTCAAACGGAAAGGACTTTGCAAGTTCTCCAGGACAAGGCAAGAGTAGTTAGATGGCCGACTCTCCTCCCTCGGCGGCGTCGTATATCGACATGGCGTACGGGTTCTCCATTCCCTTCTGAACGATGTCCTTCAAGTCTCTTGGGGGCAGAGTCACTCCAGGCCTCTGAATCACGTCGTCAACGAGTCCGTACTCCTTGGCCTCCTCTCCACTCATGAAGTAGTCCCTGTCCGTGTCTTTGGTGATCCTATCCATGGGCTGCCCCGAGAACTCCGCGAGGTAGCCGTTCAGAGTGAGCTTGTGGTGCAAGATCTCGTTGGCTTGGATCTCTATGTCAGCCGCCTGTCCCTGGGTTCCTCCGAGAGGCTGGTGGATCATGATCCTCGAGTTGGGGAGGGCGAACCTCTTGCCCTTCTCGCCGGAAGCGAGGAGGAAGGCTCCCATACTCGCGGCCAGGCCCACGCAGCAGGTGGACACGTCAGGCCTCACGTGCCTAGGACGCGCGTGCCGAAGGTCAAAGACGGAGAGACTCGCGCGTCAGTTTCGAAGTTGCGAAGAGAACCAAGGAAGGTGGCCGCGATGCAACCTCCTCGCCGCTGCCCTTACCTCATGGTATCGAAGATGGCCATGCCAGCCGTGACACTTCCTCCCGGGGAGTTTATGTAGAGGGTGATGTCGGTCTTCGCGTCCGCAGCGTCCAAGTAAAGAAGCTGGGCGACGATAAGGTTCGCCATGTCGTCGTCCACCGCCCCCCCCATGCGGATAATCCTCTGCTGGAACAGCTGGGAGATGACCCCTTGGAAGCGTTCCATGACAGAAGGATTCGGTGGCGCTTGCTGTGGCCCCGCCGCTTGAGGCCCGAACTCGAAGCCGGGAGCCTCCCTTCCCAAGATGGAGCTCGGCACGAAGAGCTCATCCCTCGAGGAGCTCGAGACCCTGCCCATCAGCGAAGGAGAAAGAAGAAACACAAAAAACAAAACACGACGACGTCAGCAAACCCAAACCCAAACCCTTCAGACAAAAGAAAATGAGAGAAAGAAAGAAAAAAAGAGGCAAGAGTTCGTGCACTGACCTCTGGTGAGTTCTCCTGTTCGCGCCCCTGACGCCCCCCGCCGCTCGCGTGGTCCACGCCGCGACCTTCCCCCTTCCCTTCACGCTCGTTGCCTTCACCCTCGTCGCCATCTTCTGCCGCCTTCTATCCAGATCTCGCGCTCCGTGGGGGGGGAAAGGGGAAACCGATCGGAGCGGAGGGGAGCGGAGGCTTTCGGCGGGACTGGAGGCGAGGGAAGGGCGTGATAAAGGAGGGTAAAGGTGTGAAAGCGGAAGAATCGCGTCGTCAGCTTTCCAAAGAGCCCTCTCTTGAAGGAAACGGTGAGGATTGGGTCGACCTGTGGACGGTGGGAAGGGGTTGCTGGGACCAGGGGGAGGGGAAGGGCTACGAGGAGAGAGGCTTTGGGTTTGGTAACGAAGGCCTTGAGTTTGCGGCGGATTAGGGGGAAAGGAATCGGAAGCACGTCTCGAGAGCTTTCCGGTGGTACCGGCATTGGCCCATTGCGTTGGCGGAGGGGTGAGACTTGAGGGGCCGAAGGAGGGCGGTGTGTGAGTTGGAGTGTTGGATGGAGGGCGAGGGCTTGGGTGCGATGAGGGGCGTGGACCCGATGGGTGCGGTGGACGCGGTCGTGGGGGCGCTCGCCATGAGGTGGGGCGTCGAAAGGGACAGGAGAGTCGTGGCATCGCACGCGAGGAGGAGGCTGTGGAACGGGGTCGGGGCGATTGTGCAGGCCGCCTGCGCGCGGGGGAACCCGGCGAGAAGAGAGCCGTCGTGGAATCCTCCCGTGTTCGGGGGACTCGAACATTTCTGCTCGGCCATTGCGGCGGGCTTGGCGGAGAGAAATTGCGCCGCCCCCATCAGGCGGAGGAGGTCTCTGCTGGCCTCGATAGGCTCGTCCATGGCGGGCAAGAAGGGGAAGGGGGTCGAGGACCAGGCCAGCGCCTCCCCCGAGGCCGGCGTGGACAGCAGCGAGACGAGCGGCGCGGAGGATTCGAGCGCGGGCGGGGCGCCTGGCGAGGCGGGTCCAGTGTCGACCAGCTCTTCGAGCCTGAAGTCGCTCGGGGATGGCCTGGCCGCCAGCAGCTCGGCGTCAGAGGAGGCGGACAAGGAGAAAGAGGCCGTGCAGGCCCAGGAAAGAATTCTCATCAGTGAGATCGACGTGAAGGGGGCGTCCGCCGAGCTGCTTCAGGTGGCCACGCAGTCCCTCGTGATGAAGCCGAACTTTGCGTATACGCTCAAGGAGGTTCAGGAGGACGTGAACCGGGTCTTCAGCACCGGTTACTTCAGCAGCTGCCATCCCGTGGCCGAGGACACCAGGGACGGCGTGAGGCTGACGATCGAGGTGAAGGAGAACCCAAAGCTGACGGGCGTCGTGGCGACCGGGGCGGACATGCTTCCCCAAAGCCTGATCGAGGAGGCCTTTGAGGACCAGTACGGGAAGACGCTGAACTTTGAGAATTTCGGCAGGGCCCTCGGCCAGCTGAACAAGTGGTACGAGGACAAGGGAATTTTCGGCCAGGTCACCGATGCCGACATGAAGGGGAACGTGGCGGAGCTGAGGATGAAGGAGGCGAGGATTTCCAGGGTGTCTCTCAAGTTCTTGAACCCGGAGACAGGGGAGCAGTGCATCGGCAAGACAAACCCGGACGTCATCATGAAGAACATAACGATAAAGCCGGGGCAGGTGTACAACGTGAGGCAAGCGAAGAGCGACATCGACGTGGTGCATGCCATGGGCTTGTTCGACGACGTGAACATCGTGCCGCAACCGGCGGAGGACTCCATCCAGGGCTCGGACCAGCCCAAAATTGTCCTGACCCTGAACGTCGTGGAAAGGAAGACCGGGGGGTTCAGTGCCGGAGGCGGTATCTCTGCCAGCCAAAGCAGCGACGGGCCTGTCCCTGGCTTTGTTGGCAGCTGCGCGTACTCCCAGAGGAACCTCTTTGGGCGGAATCAGAAGCTCTCGGCCTCGATCGAGATTGGCCAGGCGGACTCCTTGTTCAAGATCAACCACTCCGACCCTTGGGTCGGGGGGGACCAGCACAGGACGGGAAGGAACACGTACCTGCAGAACATGCGCACGAGCGGCAACGCGATTCACGGCAAGGCTGTGGACGAGGTCGGGGGTGTGAGTGGGCCGGGTGTCACCCAGCTCGACGCCCTCGACGTGAGCAACTCGAGTTCCAGGTCTGGGGACCAGGGTGGCATCCTCATCGGCAGGCTCCTTGGCGGGGTGGAGTACAGCAGGCCGCTCAGCACCTCGTTGAGCGGGACTGCTGGGGTGCAGTACCAGCGGACGAGGGTGCTGGGCGAGAACGGCCAGCCCATTGTCACGGATTACTACGGCAATCCCATCATTTTCAGCCACAAGGACTACGACGAGCTTCTCGTTGGGGTTCTCAGGAGCGTTTACAACGGCAACAAGTCTCAGCTGGTCATGTCCATGGAGCAAGCCATTCCCGTGAGGCAGGACTTCCTCAACTTCAACAGGCTTCGCGTGCGGGCGGAGAAGACGATCAAGGCCGGGTTCACGAGGCTCGTGGTGACGACCAAGGGAGGAATGATTCTGGGAGATTTGCCGCCCTACGAGGCCTTTTCGATCGGGGGGACGAACTCCGTGCGCGGGTACGGCGAGGGTGCCGTGGGGACCGGGAGGCACTACGTCGTGGGAAGCGGCGAGCTCCACTTCCCTCTCTTCAGCCCGCTGGAGGGGGCCCTCTTCGCCGACTACGGCAGCGACATCGATAGCGGCCCCACCGTGATGGGCGACCCGGCCGGCTGCAGGGGGAAGCCCGGGAGCGGCTACGGCTACGGCGTGGGCGTGAGAGTCGACTCGCCCGTGGGCCCACTGAGGTTGGAGTACGCCTGGAACGACAAGCGGGTCGGTAGGTTCCACTTTGGCATCGGTTACCACGGCTGACGGGCGACGAGAGGAGGAAGGGGAATGGAAAACTTACTACAAAACGACATATATGCACATTACATTTCACCCAGACCGCTGCTTGGTTACATAGCCCCCCCCCCCCCCCAGCTCTGCCTCTGCGGCCCCCACGCCCCTCTCACTTGTACGGGGACTGGCGCGGCGTCGACTTCTTCCTCCTGTGCCGCTGGGGCGTCTGGTGGGGCGACGTCGTCGTCGTCGTCGAGGAAGAGTAATACCCGTTGCCCGCCTCGCCCTTGGTCGGAGTGCCCATCGATTTCTTCCTCCTCTTGTTCCCTTGGGAGGGCGACTTTTGCTTCAGCTGGGGCGTGTGGGGCTGGAAATCCACGTAGTAACTAAGGCCCCGGGGCTTGTTGACGAGCTCGAGGTCGGGCGGGAGCTTCTTCCCGATGGCCTGCCCGCGCGTGCAATGCTTCACCTTGCACCCCAGGGAGCAGTACGACAGGCCCTCGTGGAGGTGCCTCCCGCAAGTCACGCACCCCTCGCTCTGGGCGTCCGATCCCCCGGACGACTTGTTCCTGCTCTGGGGCCTCTCCCTCAGGAACACGACCTGGGAGGAGTTGATGATGTACGTCTGGATCCCGGACGTGTTCACCAGCTTGGAAAGCTCCCTCTCCCTCACCACGTCGTGGTACGAGCTCCTGCGTATCTGCAGAATGTGGTGGCTGGCGTGCTCGTGCATGCAGAGCTGGCAGATCCCGTGGGGTTCCGCGCACGTCAGGCACAAAAAGTTCACCACAGCCTTGTGGGACTCGGTGGCATACGAGGGGAGCTGGGAGCACCTGGCGCAGGGCTTGAAGAATCCCGTGCTCGGCGATATCAGCACCGGGAGCCACTCCACGGCGTTCGGCACCTTCCCCTCCGATTTTCCCACGCCCTGCTTGTTCTCCTTCCCCTCCATCACCAAGGATCCCACGACGGCCGACCGACGACGATGGCTGGGTTTGGAGCTTGGACTCCGCTCGTGCTGTTGTTCAGATTTGAACTAGGGAGAGTCCAGTCTAGACGAGCAAAAGAAAGGAAAAAAAACCCGAAAACCGGTCGGTCGTCGCCAGAAAGCAAGACACGAGAGCGTCCGCACTCCGCCCGATGCCGCAATTTCAGCTTCTGTGCCCGCCTCCCCGGTCACGCTCGCGCGAACCCCATCCCTCCCTATTGGTCTCGAAGGGTCTTTTTTTGATTCCCTCGAGGAGGGGGAACGGAACGGAACGGAAGAACGAAAGCGAACCGGGTCGTCCAAAAAAAAAAAAAAACCCGAACAAAAGCAGAGCGAAGTCCTCGTCCAATTCCTCAATGCCCCTCACTCCTCCTCCTCGTCTTCGTCTTCGTCGTCGTCGTCGTCGTCGGTTTGTTTCCTATTGCTTTCTCGTTCTCTGCCCTCGAGCTCAAATCTCATCTGTCGTTTTCTCTCTGCTACACCGCGAGAGAGTAGAAATCGCACTCAAACCCCACGTGATTATTAACCTTGTTACACCAAAATGAAGACTGGTTACACTGATCGGGGACGACCCTTTGAGAGGTGGAGAAAAGAGCAAAAAGGATAAGAAGGATAAGACGACGGCAACCTTTGGGTTTGGGTTTGGGTTTGAGTGAGTGGTCGGTCGAGAAGAGGTGCGAGGGAGAGAGGGAGGGAGAGAGGGTCTCGTGCGTGAGGCGTTTGCTTTTTCGTTCCGCCACCTTCTTTTTTTTCATCCTTCTTCTTCTTCTTCTTCCTTTTTCCATCTTGCTCTGCTTTGCTCTGCTCTGTGGTGAAGAGGTGAGGGTGAGGTGGGATAGATGAAGGGGAGGGACGGGGTGGTGGCGAGGGCGAGAGTGTCCGCGTCTCCGTCGGCTTCGTCGGCTTCGTCGGCTTCGTCGTCGTCGTCGCACTCGTCGTGGAAATGCTGCAGGAGGCTGGCTCGGGGAAGGAGGTCTTGCTCGTCCTTTGCTAGGGGGGCGAGGGCTTTGGGGGGTTCCGGGGAGGAATCCTCCTCCTCCTCCTCTTCCTCCTCCTCCTCCTCGTCGTCGTTCGAAAACGGGAGCATCCTGCCTGGATCCCTGCTCGACGGCACGTCGCTGCCGGAGAACTTCAGCATTATCGAGAGCTCGGAGAGCATGAAGGACTTTGGGCTGCTGGACATGAAGGCCCTGGCGGACAACATCAAGGCCAGGCGGAACACCATCTTCCTCCTGATGGAGGAGGTGCGGCGGCTCAGGATTCAGCTGCGCCTGAAGGAGGGGGAGGACGAAGGGGCGGCGGCGTCCGCGGAGCAGGACGACGAGCCGTACAGCTCGGCGATCCCCTTCCTGCCCCCCGTTGGGACGGACACGCTCAAGTACTACTACTGGGTCTACGGCTTCGGGGTGGCGGGGCTGGTGATCTTCGGGGGGCTCATCGCGCCGGCCCTCGAGGTCAGGCTCGGCATCGGGGGGCTGTCGTACCTCGAGTTCATCCAGTCCGTGGGCCTGCCGAGGCAGCTCGCCCTGGTCGACCCCATCGTGGCCTCCTTCGTCGGCGGGGCCGTGGGCGTGCTTTCCGCCCTTCTCGTCGTCGAGGTGAACAACGTCACGGAGAAGGAGAAGGACAAGTGCTTCTACTGCGAGGGGAGCGGGTACCTGGCCTGCGGCCAGTGCGGCGGGACGGGAAAGATCGAGGGGGGCCAGATCTGCCCCACCTGCAGCGGGACGAGGAAGGTGATGTGCACCACGTGCCTGTGCACGGGAAGGCTCATGGCCACGGAGCACGACCCGAGGATAGACCCGTTCGTGTGAATCCGCGCGAGCGCAAGAGGACGTTCTCATGTATGACACTTTGTGAAACAAAACAGCAGACAACACCAAGTTCACGCTTCTTCTTCTTCTTCTTCTTCCGCTTCACTGGATTCTCTCCATCACCCTGAGCTGGTCGTACGTCGCGATCTGGTTGAAGCCGTCGCTCCAGTTGATCTGCACCGCGTAGTTCCCGAGGGGCTTGATCTCCAGGGGGAAGATGTGGGGGCTGAACTCCTGGTTGATCGGCTCGCCAGTCAGCTGGTCGATGAACTTCGCCGACTGGTCGTTCTTCCTCACCACCAGGGGCTCGATCTCAAAGCTGTCCCACCTCCCCTCCCCCCCCTCGCTCCCCTCCTCGAACAGCGAGACGTGCATCTCGTGCATGTTCGGGTCGTACTTCACCTTGTGCTTCCTCTTCGTGCCCATTTTCGTGACTTCCTTGATGACGGAGGCCCCGAGCTCCTGCATGGAGCCGGCCACGTCCGAAAGGGGGTCGCTGACCACGCAGGGCACCCCCTCGTCCGACCCGCTCGAGACTTCCTCCTTGATTGGCATTCGGACGAGGTGAGGGATGGCGAACTCGCCCTGGATCTGCTCGCCAGAACCCTTGCCGAAAGGAAAGTAGCGCTTGCCGTCGTCCCCGTCGAAGTAGCTCATGTTCTCCACGACGCTCACGCAAGGCACGTCCAACCGGGCGAACATTCGGATCCCCTTGGCCACGTCGGCGTAAGCAAGCTTGTGCGGAGTCGTGACGACGACCGCGCACGCGATCGGGACGGCCTGCCCGATCGTCAGGTGAATGTCACCCGTCCCCGGGGGCATGTCGATGAGGAGGTAGTCCAGGTCCCCCCAGTTCGTCGTCGTCAGGAGCTGGTTCACGAGGCCACCTGCCATGGGGCCCCTCATGATCGCGCTGCCCTCCGTGGTGAACCCAAAGCTGACGAGCTTGACGTTCTCGTACTCGACGGGAGCTATCTCCTTGGTCTCCGGGTCCATCACTAGCTTGGACTTGCCGTAATCGGGCGAAACCATGATCGGAAGAGACGGACCGTACACGTCCGCGTCGAAGATCCCGACCTTGGCGCCCATCTGACTCAACGTGTACGCGAGGTTCACGCAAGTGGTGCTCTTGCCCACGCCACCCTTGCACGAGGCCACAGCTATCATGTGCTTTACGCCCCTCAACCCTTTCGGGAGCTCGGCGCCCTCCGCCTCCTCCTGCCCCCCTTGCGGCGTCACCTCCACCTCCCCCGTGCTGCAAGCCGTCGCCACTCGCGTCTCGTGACAGAGCCTCCTCCCCCCCTTGCGAAGCCTCCTTCTCCATCCCCATCCGGCACCACACCAAGCATCTTGGCTTCCACAACGTCGCGAGGTCGTCGCCCTCTGGCAAGCGGTCCTTCCGGCGAGCCGACCCGCTCGTCCTCCCGCCCTCAAGCACTCCAATGGAGCGGACATCCCGACGCACGAACCTCGAACGCACAACCGCTTCCTCTCTCTCTCTGAGTTATCCAGATCTCCGGCTGTGCAGACCAATCAATCGGGCAGCAGGAGATGGCGATGGAAGGGAGAAGAGGAGGAAGCACAGGAGGTGTGGAGACAATGGCACGGAAAGGGATTGTTCGTTTGACTTTATTGTAGGGGAGGGGACGTGCTGTGCTGTTGGAAAAACGCTCGACAGAGCTTGGAGCAATGTGAACCAAGGATGATTAGTTATCCACACGGTGATGGGTGGGGGAGACTTTGGTGTGTGTTCTGGCTCGCGCTCTCAAGTCCCGAATCTTTGTTTTGTGTCGAAGTATTTCTCGAGAACCCGGTTCAGCTGGCCGACCAGGGCGCTCTCCTCGAGGCCCAAGGGAATTTTGTAGATCTCGGCGCACCTCGTGTGCCACGGGAAGAAGCCCGAAAGGCTGAACGCCTCCCCCCTCGGAGAAAAGCAGAGGATGAGGTCAGGGGGCTTCCCGAGAGCGCCTGTACTTGCTGCGGAAGACGCGCAGACCTCCTTCACCGGGTGGCTCTCCACGAACGATTCGAGGTGGCGGCCCTCCGCCCTCTCCCCGTTTCCCAACGTCCCCAGGCTCTTCACCGCTCCGCTGACACAGGACTCCCAGTCCTGCTCGCAGAGCAGCTTCACCGTGCAGCACAGGGAAGGACCCGCAGGCGCGTCCGCTCCCGCATCTCCCTCCCCCCCCGGCGCCTCCCGGTCTCCTTGACCGAACAGCCCCTTCCGAAGCTCGCGCTCGCCCCACTGCGACTTGAGCACCCCTTGCCCGTCATATATCAGGACGGTCCCGACTCCCCGCTCGTTCAAATACCTCGTCGTCCGACACACCGCCGGCACGGCCTTCTCCCAGGTCAGTCCCCTCTCGTCGGTGCCCCCTGCCCCCCCCCTCGACGACGGTGCCGTGGATCCCACCACCAGCCCCACCACCCTCAGATCCTTCGGTTTCGATCCCTTGTGGCCCCTCCCCTCCGAGGACGCCGCCCAGTACGTCGAGCAGATCTCTCCCGCCGAGTCCGTGGCCGTCCTCGCGGTCAGCATCACCCACACCACCATCCTCAGAGCAAGCCTCCCCGCCCATGCTGCGGCCTTCTCCATCCCTCCTCGACCCCTTCCCTCTCCTCTCCTCCTCTTCTCCTCTTCGCAACGCAACGCAACGCACCAGCGAGCGAGCGAGCGAGCGAGCGAACGAATGAATGAAGCTCTTGCTGCCTCTCGCGCGAGGGCCTCCTCGCGACAGGTGGCCGTCGCCTGGTGCCTCGCGTCCTCCTCCTCCTCGCCTCGGCGCTCAGTCTCGAGTGGTCGCGATGGCGGAGGGGAGGGAGGGAAGCGAGCGAGAGGGGCGGAGAGAAGGGGCGAAGGGAGGGAGGGGGAGGTGACAGGCGGAAGCGTCGCGTCTTTCTCTTTCGAACGGGTCGTCGGTCGACCGAAACGATGCCGTGGTGAGAAAGAAATTGAGTCAAAAGAACTGAATGGGATCGGAGGAAGGGGAGAGGAGGAGGAGGAGGAAGCACGGGAGGCGGCGGCACAAGTCAGGAGGGTCAGGTCACAGACACAAGAGGCGCAGGTCGGATGGCGCAAGGGAACGACACGAGTCTCGTTCTCGCTCTCGTTCTCGTTCTCGTTCTCCGTTGTTGGGAGACGACGACGGGCCGACCACGAGCCAAGCCGAAGTCCTGGGAAGCTTGAGGGAAGAGGTGAGGGATCTGGTGTGGGGCATTGTGGAAGACCATCCGGAGATGAGTTCCGATTTTGGGATCATTGTGGCGCACTTCCAGAAGGGCAAGAGAATCGATATCAACAGCATGCCCGACAAGGCACTCAAGTCGAAACTGGGTGGTCTGTTCGAGGTTCTCGTGAAGCACGGAGTCTTGTCGTGTGACAAGGGCGAGAGGTTCTCCGGGGGTTCTGCGGTTTCAAGCCTATCTCTGGTGCTGGAATTGGTCGGGGAGAGGCCGAAGAAGCAGGAGAAGCCGCCGATTGGTCCGACCATGCCTCCCTCAGCCGCGGCGGGTCCTCGGCCCCCCATAGGTCCGGCGTTGCCACCGAGCAGGAAGCCAGACGTCGGGATAGAGGACTTGCTTGACGAGGAGGACGACTTTGTGGGGCCCGTGCAGGTGACGCAGGGCGGAGCACCACTGAGGAGCGCTGGGGAGGAGATCGAGAGGATCCTGTCTTGCGCCGCCGCGGATTCCTTCCAGGTTCTCGGAGTGGATCCGGACGCCACCACAAAGCAAGTCGTGAAGAGATACCTCAAGCTGTCCCTGTTGATTCATCCGGATAAATGCAGGTACGTGCGCTCGGCGCTTCCCTCGCCGTCGTTTTGTCGCCGACTCCTCACATGTTTCTTTTTCGTCCCCCTTGTTCTCGTTCTAGACTCGCCAACGCGGCCAAGGCTTTCACTGTCCTGAACAAGGCCAAGTCGGACCAGCTTGACCCCTCGAAGAAGGACGACGCCCTGCTCTGGGAGATGGCCGTTGCGGAGGCAAAGCGAAGGCAGGAAAGCGAGGACTGGAAGTCCATTCGGACGACGGGGAGCGTCCAGAAGGCCAAAGGACCCCTTCAGAGAGAAGAGTGGCTGACCAACAAGGACCTCCCCCAGTCGTCGTACGTTCCGCAGCAAAAGAACGTGACGAGGTTCACGCGATGAGAAAAATAAAAAGGTAAGCTCCCGGCGGGTGGGATAGGCCACGTGCTTGCGAGTGGGACACTTGTGTCTCCTATTGGGATGGATCTCTCTCTTTGGTCCAACAAACGGGTTTTCTGCGAGGTTTTCTCGCAGGTTCTGTTTCCCAACCTCAAGGTCCCTACAAACGACAGAGCATATCATAGTTCAATTGGTCTTGCTTTTTATTTAGGAAGCGCTTCACTACCAATTGTCTCCATTCATGCTGACACACACACAACAGCATCACCGAAACACGTTTTGCTGACACGTCCCAGTTCTCTATTGTTCTTGGCGCAAGGCAGAATGTAGCACAACACATAGAGCGCTTTGTAACGATTATGTTTTTTATATCTTGTAAAGAGAGGGAACCAGCATGTCATGTCTCAGTCTCTCCTCATCCCCTCCCACCCGGGCTCCTTTTTTCCCCCTCCCTCCCTTGAGCGTTACGGAGCGGAGCGGAGAGACGAGGGAGGGAGAACCAGAACCGGGCGAGCGACAAGAGAAAGGGGGGGGAGAGAGAAGGCACGACAACGATGATGCCGCGTGACTTGGTCTCGAGGACGTCGACGCACGGAAGCCGACTCGGTCTCGCAGACATAAAGGAAGATGCGGAATCCGGAAACCGCGTGGTTTGTTTCGCGGTAGGGGGCAGCCAGAACTTAGAAAGAGTTATTGACCAGGCGTGGGCGTGGGCCAAAACTAGCTTCGTCCACACGAGCGACGAGATTCACCTCGTTCACGTGCAGGGCCTCGTTGCGGGCCTCGTTGGTAACACTGGCAATCCCGCTGCCCTCCAGGCAACGCCCCTGGCCCGGAACTGGATCCCGAAACGGATACTGAACGACTTGGACCGGTACAAAGCTCATAAGCTCGTTCACCTCCATCACGATGGTGCAATCGCTGGAGCTCTCTGCGATTACGCTGAGCGCGTAGGGGCAGAAGCCATCGTGATTGGCTCCAGGGATCTCACCGCCTACCATCGCATTCTACTTGGGAGCGTCTCAAAAGCGATTCTTTCGCGTGCAGGCTGCGCCGTCGCCGTCGTCAGGCTAGGTCCCCAGCCAACTCCACGGCAGACCATTCGCCCTCGCCACGTCGTGATCGCACTGAATGACGACGAGGCATCCTCGTCCGTGATTGAAGCTGCCAAGTGCTGCTTGCTCTTCGATGATATCATAACTCTTCTGTCCATCACCACTTCCGCGGCGGAACGAGGGAAGCGCAGGAGCTTTCTGACGCAACATATGATCGGCATGCAGAAGGACTTCCAAAAGTGTCAAGTGAAAGTCTTCGCAAGCGCAGAGAACAACACGAGCAAAACCCTCGTCGACGTGATCAACGGCGCAACGCCCAAAATCAGCCTGGTCATCTGCGGTAGCCGGAGGTCGCTGGCAAAGCAATGGCTGGGCCTAGGTCTCGGATCCGTCTCTGAGTTCCTCGTCGACCACGTCGAAGCTTGTGGTGTCCTTGTTGTAAAAAAGGGTATGTGATTGCACGAATAAATACGAAATGGTTTTATTCAGGGTGAAATTTGCTTGCCTGCCTTAGGAGATCTTCCATACCTCCCATTCCCCCCATTCCTCCTCCCATTCCCCCCATACCTCCTCCCATTCCCCCCATACCTCCTCCCATTCCCCCCATACCTCCTCCCATTCCCCCCATACCTCCTCCCATGCCTCCTCCCATACCTCCCATACCTCCCATCATCCCCGCCATGCCCGGTGGCATATCGCCCCCCATCCCTCCGCCTCCCATCATGCCTCCTGGTCCTTTCCTCGTCCGCTGGAACTGATAGAAACCAACGCAAAACACGACTAGGAGGATCAAAGGTTGACTCATCATCTTCATCTCCACCTTTGGCGGAGCCTGGACCGGAAGCTCAGACTGATAAAACCCCAGGACCTCTTTCCCCAAGCCGACTGCCACAATTCCACTTTTCCCGATGCTTTCCAAGTAGACGGGAGTCTCCCCCTCCCCCTCTGCATTGCCCATGACCCCGACTTGCCTCGCCAACCCAAAGCTATCTCCGAAGAGTATCTCCCTAGGAGGGCGCCTCGCGGGCCCCGTGGTGTTGAAGACCCCAACGCCGTGAGGGATCCCTATAAAGAGGTAGTTCTTAATGCTCCTCATTGTCATCTCAGAGAAGTGGGTTGGGAGCCCCAAGGGCCTGTGAGTCTTCATGACGCACCGGACGGTGTGCTTGTTGCTGTTGATGTGCAGAGTGAGAATACCACCAGTCTCCGTGACGAGGTAGGCCTTGCTGTTTGCCCCCACGTCGAACGAGGTGGCGTAAAACCTGGTTTCGGGAGAAAGGTCTTCGCATTCGATGGGCTCCGTCCTCTTGATGTCTCTCAAGTTCAGCATTCTGAGCCCGCCAGAAGTGACCAAAGTCACCGTTTGCTGGAGCCCGGGGCGCACTCCCACGATACGCTCGGTCAGCTGCTCCCTGTAGACGAGGGTCCCGTTCTCGTGGATGACAAAGAGCTCGTCCATTCGGTTGGACGCGACGTAAAATTGCTTGTGGCCGATCTTGAAGCTCTCGAGGTGCGTGATGCTTGTGTCCCGGCTTGCTTTGGGATCCTTCCGCTCGATCTTGTCGTCGCCCTCCGGTTTGGTGTCTTCTCTCACCAGCGGCTCGTCAGAGTACCGCAGAATCCTCGTCGGAGCCTCCTTCAACCTGATTTCCACTTGCTCGTCCGGGTAGTAGGTGGACTTCGTGAGCTTCTCGGTGAAGTGATACGAGTAGAGGTCCCCGTTCGCGTGGCCCACCAGGAGCTTGGACTCATTCCTTCGCACGGAAAACGCCACGGAGGCCGTCACTTGGGAGAAGTGGTCCTTGTACCCCAAGTCATCGGCGCACACCTCCTCCCCAGCCGCGCTCGTGACCGAGAGCTTCTGCTCCAGAAGGATCTCGCCGTTCACGGGGTGGAACACCTGCAAGTTGCCGGACTTGGTCGTCACGGCAAAGTACCCCGCACGCTTCCCAGGTACGCCGCAGACGTTCGTGATGTCCCCCTTGGTCATCACTGCGGCGTTCAGGTGCATGTAATCCGCCCACTTCTTCTGTCCGGACGCCAGGACGTGGGCCAGGCGCCCCCTGTTCGAGTGGCTGAGCGCCTGCAGAGGCTGGGACACGTCCGGGTCCTCCTCCTGGCCAACCTTCTCCGCCACAACGACCTTGTCCGCTGACTTCTTGCCCGACCCGAACCACCAGCCCCTAGCCTTCTCCCGCCCCTCCCCCGCCCTCCTCTTCGCTTGGGCCTCGAGCTCAAACACGCGCTTCTCGAGGAAACCTATTCGCTCCAGGAGCAGTCCCGCGTCGTTGGTGTCCCTGTCGCCCAGAGGCTGCTCCGCCTGAGTCGCCCCGTGCGCGGACAACCCGCAAAGGAGCGCCAGGACACCAACCACCGCCACGTGTACACGCCACCCTCCCACCACCATCGTGACAACCACACGCGATGCGTTGCTCGCGAGGGGTCAAACGAAAGAGAACGAGACGTCCCTCAACAACCCTTGCGTTCGTCCCTCTCGCCCTCGCCTTGGTCCACTTGTCGTTCCGGACTCCCCTCAAGCCTGAGCCAGAGCAAAGGAACCAAAGTTGGAAGAAAAAAACCTTCTTCACTCAGTCGTGAAATCCTCCACACGACGTCATTCCCTTCGAGCGAGGGCTTGAAAGAAAGACCACGACACGATGCGTAACTCAGTAACCCTTACGTTCGTCCCTCTCTCGCCCTCGACTCGCTCCACTTGTCGCTCGCTTCTCGGCTTGGCTCCCCTCTATCGCCCCTCTGTCGATTCAAACCATTCAGATCATCGATCGACGAGAGAGGTGAGCAGAGAGCCGCCAGGAGAAACCTGTGAAGGCGGATCGATCGGGGAGCTGGAAGAGGTGGGCGTTCGGCGAGGCTGAGGTGCGAAGAGAGGGGAAAGGGAGAGGGAAAGGTCCGTAGAAAGATTGTTATTGTCGCGGGCTTTCGATCGATACCTCGGTTGAAGGGTTTGGTGCCCGGAGTGGAGTGCTGGAGGACGAGGAAGGGTGAGTGAGTGGTGAGGAAGAAGGAGAGGGAAGGGATGGTGCGGAGGACGGGGAAGAGGAAGGAGGCGAGTGACGCGGTGGAGCAGGAGGAGGTGAACGTGAGGGCGGTGGAGCGGTCTCCGTCGATATCGTCGTCCGTTGAGGAGGAGGAGGAGAGCAGTGAGGAGAGTGAGATTGAGGTGGGGATCGACTCGGGGAGTGACGAGGAGGACAGGAGCGAGGACACGAGGCAGGAGGTGGGGAGTGGGGAGGAGGATGAGGAGGACAAGCCGAGGCGAAGCTGGGCGGCGGTGATGGACTCGGACTCCGAGGAGGAGGGTTCTGGGAGCGAGGAGGACACCAGCGGCGGGGAGGAGGAGGAGTTCGGGACGGACGAGGACGAGAACGAGGACGAGGAGGACGAGGAGGAAGACCTTGCGAGTGACTCGTCCGAGGAGGAGCGAGAGAACGTGAATACCATTGGCGAAAACATTCCCCTCAAGTGGTACGAGCACGAGAGGCACATTGGTTACGACGTGGAAGGCAAGCGCCTCCAGAAGCAGACGGGGGAGAACAAGGCGTCGACGATGGACTTCTTTCTCGATAAGCAGGACGGCACTTTGGGGTCCAAATCGAACAAGGTGTGGGACGAGTACAACCAGAGAATGGTGGAGCTCACCAAGGAGGAGATGAAGGCGATCAGAAGGATCAGGAAGGGCATGTTTCCCCACCTCAGCGTGGATCCCTTCCCGGACTTGGTGCCCTGGGCGACCAAGGACAAGCTCCACGAGCCCATGGTGGACCTTCCAGAACCCAAGTCCAGGTTCCTTCCTTCCAAGTGGGAGGCTGCAAAGGTCGTGAAGCTGGTCAGGGCAATGAGAAAGGGCTGGATCAAGCCGCCAAGCGAGCTAGAGAAGGAGAGGAAGGAGAAGGAGGAGGAGAGCAACAAGGTCTACATGTTGTGGTCCGACGACAACAAGGAGGCGTCTTGGAAGGCTGCGAATGGCTTGTCCTACGTGCCCGCAACGAAATTCAAGCTGCCGGGGCACGCGGGAAGCTACAACCCGCCCAAGGAGTACTTGGAGGACGAGAACGAGGACGACAAAGACATGCAGATCTCCTCGAAACAGTCGTTTGATTGTTTGAGAAAGGTGCCGGCGTACGACAAGTTCGTGAACGAGCAGTTTGAGAGGTGTCTGGACCTGTACCTCTGCCCAAGAATGAGGAGCAGAAAGGGAAACAGGACCGCCGAAAACTTGCAGCGGAGAATGGCGGAGCAGAAGGCCAAGCTTCCCAAGCCAAGTGAGCTCAAACCCTACCCGAGGAAGCTTGCGATGGAGTACGAGCACGACGGGGACCAGGTCTGCGTGAACTCTGTCTGCGTCGATCCAAGCGGACGTTGGCTTGCAACAGCCGCGGATGATGGCGTCGTGAGGGTCTTTGAGGTGGCCACGACCCGGTGTGTCAGAAAGTGGGTCCTCCCAGCGAGCGAAAAGAGGGAGAGGAAAGTCACTTCCATCTCCTGGTGCCCGAACGGCAAGGACGTGCTTGTGGCCGTGAGGGGGCACCAGATTTTCGCCCTGCCCATCCTGATGGCGGGAAGCCAGTCCTCTTCAGGCCAGGTGCTGATAAACCAGAGCTTGGCGCTGCTGGCGGGCAAGGAAACCAACCCCAAGGCCAAGTGGTCGAAGACTCAAGTGAAAGAAAACCTGAAGGGCGGCGCGCACGACAGCGTATGCATTGACTTGGGCAAGAAGGCGTCCCAGTGCTCTTGGCACCACAAGGGCGATTACTTTGCGACCGTTTGCCCGAGTGGCAACAACATGGCGGTCCTCGTGCACCAATTGTCCAAGTGCGCAACGCAGACCCCGTTCAACAAAAGCAAGGGCAACAAGATCGTGAGCTGCGAGTTCCATCCCTCCAAGCCGGTGCTCTTCGTGGCGAGCGAGAACCACGTGAGGGCCTTTCACCTCGTGAAGCAGGAGCTCGTGGCCAAACTTGTCAGCGGCTCCGGCTCGATCATCTCGATGGCGGTTCATCCTTTGGGCGACAACATTATTGTGGGAACCACCGCCGAGAGGGTGGAGTGGTTCGACTTGGACTTGTCCGGAAAGGCGTACAAGGTGATACGAAACCATTCCAACACCGTGCAGGACGTCGCATTCCATGGCCACTACCCGCTCTTTGCGTCGGCGAGCGACGACGGGCAGGTGCATATCTTCCACGGTATGGTCTACAATGATTTCGAGACGAACCCTCTGATCGTTCCAGTTAAGATTTTGAAGAACGCCCACCACGTGACGGGCCACTTGGGTGCGCAAAGCTGTTGCTTCCACCCACAGCAGCCTTGGATATTCACCGCGGGCGCGGACGGGAAGGTCAAGCTTTATGTCAACTGATAATACTTTGTTGTTAAGTTGCTCACTCTGAAATATTTGCTTAAATGGTTATACCACGAGGAACGCTCCTTTTTTTTGCAGGGGGTGGAGGGCGGCGAGGTCCGCACGGATTACATCTTCGCTTTGGATGGCTTGGAGAGCCCCTTGAGGTACTTTTCCATCAGTCCTATGATCTTTGGACTGGACAGTATCTGCCAAGTCTCCGTCGCCTCCTCCTCGCAAAAGTCGTCCAACTCCTGTGCGAGCTCTTCCTTCAAAAATTTCTTCGTCGTCGCGACCCCGAAGCTTGGGATCTGGACCCACTTTGCGACCACAGCCTCCGCGGTCGCCAGGAGGTTCTCTTCTGGGACGACCTGGTTCACCAACCCCACAGCCAGAGCGTCTTTGGGCTTGAACATCTTTCCTGTCATGAGAGCCGTCTGCGCGTGGCGTGCTCCTATGAGTCTCTCCATCTGCTTGCACCACAGCTTCGGGACAGGGAGCCCGATGAGAACCTCGTTCAGGCCGATGTAACCCTTCTCTGTCATGATCCTGTAATCGCACCCGAGGGCAGTGATGCAACCGCCAGCGGGACAGGCTCCCTTAATCGCAGCAACCGTCACAAGGCTCGTGCGGTTCAAGTGGGCGAGGAAGTGAGTCTGAGCGCGCCAAAAGTCCGTGAACCGCGTCTTGCTCGTCGCCTTCGCGTAAAGCTCCTTCAAATCATTCCCCGCGGTGAAGATGCTTCTCTTCAATCCACTCGCGAGCACCAAGCCCTTGATGTCGACGTCTTGCTCAATCTCGTACAAGCACTTGTCAAGCTCGCTCCAAAGGTCAAGGTTCATGGAGTTCACTGGCTCCTTGCATATCCGCACGATGGCGTACGCCCCCTTGCGCTCGATCTGGAGGTACCTGTACATGGCTTCCCTTCTCCTTCTCTCTCTCTTCCCTCGGTCAGGCTGGCTTCTCTTTTCGGATGTTTTGAATATCTAGGAGGGAGAACGGAGGGAGACGGACGGAGGGCGAGTTTCATTGAACCTTGAAGAATGGAAGAGTGAGGTTCATGACAGGTGGGCCTTGTCTGAGAGTTATACACGATCCGCCGATCGGCGATATTGTTGGTGACCCCTCGCCTGCGCAAACATAGAGCAATTCTCATAACGTCCCCCCAAAAGGTGGATCCTGATGTTTTCGAAGGGTGACCCCAAAGCTCGTGATCAGTTTCTGGGTGGCGGGGGCGGAGGGCGCCTCCTTGGGGGAGGGCGTCTCCTCGGTGCCACGGTCCCCCCGTTTGCCCCGGGAGGGGGGGACTTTGCGCTCTCCGCCTTGGACGGCGCCGCGGGGCCGGGCGCGGGGTGGTTCCTCAGCGCGTCCGGTGTGTAAGGGCCCACAGACATGCGCCGATCGCCGCTCGGGGACCCGACCTGGTCAAGCACATCCGTCATGCCGGCCAGTTCCAACAGGTACACGGGAACTGGGCAAGTCTCCTTCTCATCCAGGAGTCCAGAGACCGAGCTGATGAGGCCGCCGCAAATCTGAAGCCCGGTCTCGAGGTCCCTCTTGCCGTTTATCAGGGCCGCTCTCTTCTGGGTTACCTCGCTTCCCTCAAAGGTCATCGACTCGAGCTGCTGGCTGGACAGCTCGTTGACATCCGCGTACAGATACTCCAGCATCTCGGTCTCCGCTCGCTTCACCTGGCAGTGAACGATGGCCTTTGGGATCGTTCTGCACAGCGATTCCAGCACCATCTGAGTGTACAAGCCCAGGTCGTTCCCAAGGACGTTGTAAAATTCGCTGTCCATTCCCTGCTTCCCCTTGAGCGACTGCTTGAAGTACGCGCTGAAGGGGGAGCCTCTCTTTTTCTGGCCGCCCTCCTCGCTGAGCATGTCGCCCCACACGCTCTTGATCGGGCTCATCTCGTGCACGGAGGCGGTCCTCTTGGCACCTCCCCCGCTCGGCGGGGCCGGTTGCTGGACGGCGGAAGAAGGCGTGCTGTTCCTCCGCGGGGTTGCCCCGGTTTTCGCGACGACGGACTGCCTCAAACGAGCGAGCCACTCGTACTTTGACGCGGCGTTCTCGCACCTGAGGATCACCCTCTCGTGGTCCTTCAAGATGGGCCTGCCCGCGACCACGGAGGAGAGACAGATGAGGAGGGAGAAGGAGGACCCGTTCGCCCCGTTCCTGTTTAGGGTCTTGAACACGTGCTTCGAGTCCTTCTCCGCGCCCAGGTCGTCCACCACGCACTGCGTCATGTCGATGACCCCCCGGTACTGGGGCAGCTCGTCGGGGTCCTTGAAATAATAAAGCTTGCTCTTCACCTCGCTCAGCACGAACCAGCGCTTCTGCCACTTCCAGGACTCCACCGGTATCATCCCGTGGCTGTCGCTGTTTTTCTCCAGGTACCCCATCATGTAGTCCTTTGCGTTGCCCCCCATGGCGCTGACCCCGCGCAGGGACTCCTCCGTCATCTGAACCGGCGTCTCCGGCTCGTCCCCCGAGTCCTCCATCTCAGCCACCGCCCTGCTCTCCGCCAGCCTCCTGAAGAACTGGGACGTGATGTAGTCCCCCTCCATGCTCACCAGTTTCGTGGTCATGTCCTTGGCCTCCTCGCTCCAGTTGTCGATGGCCTTCTCGCAGATCTCCAGCAGCATCTGCTGGGACGTCGGCCTCAGGGACCGCGTCTCCTCCGCGAAGGTGTGCTTGGACAGGTCCTGCGCAGAGTTCTGGATGGTCGTGATCAGCGTGAGCTTGACGTCCTCCACGCACCTCTCCGCCGGCGCGAGCACGTACCCCATGGCCTCCCTCACGAGGAGCTTCAGCCCCTTCTCCGGGGACACGAGGTAGGGCTGGTACCCGTCCGCCTGCCTGCAGATCTGCCTCACGTACGTCTCGTTGAAGAAGGTGTCCAGGTTGAGCCTCTGGATGTTCTCGCGCAGGCCGTACTGCCCGAGGAAAGCCTCCCGGATCATCGTCGTCGTGCGCGTCTCGTTCAGCTTCTTCCTGAAGACCGAGTCGAACACCCTGCACTGGTTGAAGATGGCGTGGGTCGTGCTCTTGGGCTGGAACCCAACCCGCTTCAACTCGTCCCCCACCTTCTTCTCCTTGGTCTCGAGCGAGTGCCTGATCCTCGGGAGGAGGCCCGCGGCCACGTTCACCCGCTTCTCCAGAACCTCCGGGGCCCACTGGTGGTCTGCGCGGGACGTCGTCGCCGAAGACGTGGGCGAGCCAGCAGAGAGCATCATGATGCCAAACCCGAGCTTCCGTTCCCTTCCCTTTCACGGAGAGAGAGAGAGAGAGAGCTAGCTAGCTAGCTTCCCGAAGCCGTTCACGCGTGAAAAAAAAAAATAGAGAAGAGGCGTGCGTGCGCGAGTGCTCCAGTGCTAGAAGACGCGGCGAAGGCGGCGAGAAGTACCAGAAGAAGAGGCAGACCACCCCACCCTAATGTCGGTCGTCGCCGCGGCCCAAAAAACACGTACGTTACGGTTTAACGCTCGTCTCGGGGTCTGTTTTTCTGTGTACACTCAATGTGGACGTGTGCACCTCGCCGCCGCAATTTAGGGTTTTCCGAAAAAACTCGAAAAGGAGAGAAGGCAGAAGAAGGCGCGGAGTGTGTGTTGTGTGGGTGTTTGTCAGTCCCCGCCCCGCGACGCGACGCGACGGGAGAGTGAGTGACGGGACTGGGGTTCGATCCACCATCAGTGCATCATGGCGGGAAGGCCGCCACAGTATCAGCAGGGGTACCAGCCAGGTAAGGTTTTCGTGCCCGTGTGGGTTTGTTTGCATCACGGAAAAGAAGGGATACGGCTCGTGCCCGTCGCGTATCCGAAAGCCCTCCGTCGGCGCTCGAGGGGGAGGGGATCGTGGTGAAGATGGAGGTTGTCGGGTACTCGCGTGGCTTCGTGGCCTTGGTCGCCTCCGGCCTCTTGAGAACGTGATGCCAAGAGTGTCGTCGATCTACTTTTCACTTTGTTTTGTTTTGTGTTGAGCTGTGCTAAGAGCGAGGGCTAACGTGAGGCGCGCTTCCTTCTTTTCTCGCTCCCTTTTTTCTTGCGGTTGTCGGATTTTTTTGCTTGAAATTGCGTCCTCCAGGGCGACCTCCGGCTCCAGGAATGCAGCCCGGTCCACCAGGACCTCCTTTGGGAAACGGTATCCCCCCCCAAGGTAAGGGAGAGAAAGAGAGAGAGAGAGAGAGAAAGAGAGAGAGAGAAAGAAAGAAAGAGAGAGAGAGAGAGGCACTGCTCGTTTCGTATGATTTCCGTCCTCGGCTCGCTGTGGTGCCGCGGGGTCTCGCTCCCTCGGCGGAAAATGCGTTCGGGAAACTGACACGGCGCTTCGTTCCTCGTGCTCTGTCAAGGCCCCCCAGGAGCCTTTAGGCCTCCGCAAGGTGGGCAACCAATGCCAAGAGGGCCAGCGATGATGCGCCCTCCGATGCCTCAGGGTGGCGTTGGCGCGCCAAGGCCGGGCATGGGCGGTCCCCTCCCTCCGGGGCCGGGCATGCAACCGCCGCAGCAGTTTCAGAGGCCCCCCCCTCCGACGGGAATGGGGGCGCAGGGTTTGAACGGAGGCGTGTCGTCCGCGCCGCAGGCGGTTCCCATGATGGGAAAGCCGCCGGGCGCTCCTGGCCCCGGAGGAATGGGGCCCGGAGCCGCCAGCAGGCCTCCGCCAGGGGGAGCCCCCCTGTCGAGACCTCCGGTGCCGCAGCAGGCCGGCGCCCCGGTGCCTCCGAGGCCCGTGGGGCAGGTGGGAGGCTTCCAGCCCCCCACGGGCGGAGCTCCCCCGCCGGCCATGGGCATGCAGAGAGGCCCACCAGGCCCCGGGCAGGCGCCTGCCCCCCAGGGATTCAACCAGGGGCCGGCCCCTGGCAACTTTGCGCCTCCTGGCCAACCTCCTCCACCCGCTTTCGGGGGCGCGGCTGGCGGGTACGGCGGCCAGGCGGGACGCGGTGGAACGGAAGCTATCCTTGGGCAGTTCCAGTCCCTCACTATGTCGGCCGGTCCAGTGGCACCTGGGCAGCCAGCTGACGTGGGCGTGGACGCCGCGAGCTTTCCTCGGCCTGTGGGGCCAGATGCGGAGAACATGCTGACGCCACAAGTCCAGAGGGACCAGTACAGCGCGGATCCAAAGTTCGTCAGGCTGGCGACCAATGCGATCCCGAACTCTGTGGAGCTGAAAAAGCAGTGGTGCCTTCCGTCTGCTGCGGTCATCCAACCTCTTGCGGGCATGAAGCAGCCCGTCCCAGTCGTGAACTTTGGGGCCGCGGGGATCATCCGCTGCAGGCAGTGCAGAACATACGTCAACCCTTTCGTCCAGTTTGTGGACGGCGGAAGAAGGTGGAAGTGCAACGTTTGTGGCGCGTTCAACGAGGTGCCAGTTGAGTACTTTTGCACGACCGATGGAAACGGCATTCGCCGTGACATCAACGAGAGGCCCGAGCTCAACTGTGGCTCGGTGGAATACCTTGCTCCTGAGGAGTACATGGTCCGCCCCCCAATGCCACCCACGTACGTGTTCGCTTTTGACGTGTCCTACCCGGCTATTGCGAGCGGACTCCTGGCATCTGCGATCGATGCCGTCAAGTCTTGCCTGGATTCTCTTCCAGGGGCAGAGAGAACTCAGGTCGGAATCCTGACCTATGACAGCAATGTACACTTTTACAACATGAGGGCCGACCAGTCGTCCCCGCAGATGCTGGTGATTCCGGATGCCACGCATCCATACCTTCCTCAGCCAGAGGACCTGCTTGTGAACCTTCAAGAGTGCCGCCACCAAATAGACGCTGCTTTGGACGTCATCTCCAAGGCTTTCGGGAAGACGCAGGACGTCGAGGGCTGCCTTAGCGGGGCCATTCAGGCGACATATCTCGTCATGCAGCACGTCGGCGGAAAGATGGTCTGCTTCCAGTCCTCTGTTCCTTCCTCCGGGGAGGGCAAGCTGAGACCAAAGGAGGACCTGGCCTCTTACAACACGGAGAGGGAGTACAAGCTGAGGAAAGCGGAAGATCCCTTCTTCAAGCGCTTTGGAGGGGAGTGCAACAGGATTCAGATGTGCATCGACATCTTCTGCTGCCCTCCAAAGTTCACGGACGTGGCCTCCCTGTCCGTCTTTAGCTCTACGACGGGCGGTCAGTTCTACTTTTACCCTGCCTTCTTTGCCCGAAAGGATGGCATGAAGTTGAAGGCCGAAGTGACTAGGAACTTGACGAGAGAGACTGGGTGGGAAGCTGTTATGAGGGTTCGGATGGGCAAGGGTTTGAAGTGCACGAACTTCCACGGGCATTTCATGATACGGTCAAACGATTTGATGGCGTTGCCAACTGTGGATCCGGACAAGTCCATGCATGTTGACATTGGCTACGAGGACCAGATGGTTCCTCACCAGACAACATACCTCCAGTGCGCCCTGCTGTACACAACTTCACTCGGGGAAAGGAGAATCAGGGTTCACACGACTGCGATACCGGTGGTGTCTGATATCGGGCAATTATTTAAGGCATGCGACAGTTGTGCGATTGGAACTGTTTTGGCCAAGTTGGCCGCAGAGAAAATCCGCTCCACTACAATTAAGGAGACGGTCCACATCCTGAACAAGAAGGTCATCGACATCCTGAAGGAGTACAGGCAGCTCTACTCGACGCACTTGCATCCGCACAACAAGCTCATACTTCCGGAGACGATGAAGATGCTCCCCCTTCTGATGCTGTGCATGCAGAAGAGTGCGCTGCTCAAGAGTCCAAACGAGGTCACCACGGACGAGAGGTCGAACACCATCTTCCAGATCTTGTCCATGCCGTTTGACAACGTCATGAAGTTCTTCTACCCCAGAATGTACCCCCTGCACGACCTTAACCAGATCGTGGTAGAGAAGGAAGGGTCCGTGAAGCTGCCGCAGACCATGCCCCTGACTTTGAACAACATCAAGGACAGCGGCATTTACCTGCTGGACAACGGCATGGCGTGCTACATCTGGATCGGAAGGGGCATCTCCCCACAGTGGCTCGTGGACGTGTTTGGGCTCCAGAACCCTTCGCCACAGGACCTGATGAACCTGCAAGTTGGCTCCGCGCTCGAGAATCCTACGAGTCAGAAGGTCATCGCCGCTGTGAACAGCGTCAGGAAAGACAACATGTACTACCAGCATTGTTACGTGGTGCGCCAAGGCGACCCCGCGGAGGCCATGATTCTTCCATGGCTCGTGGAAGACAAGTTCCAGACTTCATACTCGTACACGAACTACTTGGGATACATCCACAAGGGTGTCTTGACAAGATAATATAATTGTGTTTAATTTGTGTGAAATTCTAATACGTTCTATACAAAAGAAAGTTTGTTTTACAAAACAACAAGCTTTGGGTCAGCCTGCCCGTCTCCTCACTCCTTGCAGGGCAGGGCGAAAGGAGCTCCGGCTTCCACCGTCCTGATGGCCCCGTACGGCGCTCTGCAGAGCTGGTGCTTCTCCCTCCCGTGGTACCAGTAAAAGTCGCTGCAGGTGTGGGTGGAGTACGTCAGCACGATCTTCTTCTGCTCGCTCCGGAAGGCGACCCCCCTCGGCGTGTGCGACACGTCCTTGGCCCCCGCGAAGCTGACCGAGCTGAAGAAGCTGCTCGGCTGCTTCCTCGGGATGCCGTCCCTCTCCAGGTTGAACGTCTCGTCGATGATCGAGTAGCACATCCCCGGCACGCAGTTCGTCAGCTCCAGCGTGCAGTTCTCTTCCCCGAAGCTCATTTTCAGCACCCCCGCTCCCTCGTTCTCTCCCTTCTCCTCCCCGAGCACGCTCTCTATCTGGCAGTTCCTGTCCAGGAGGTCTTCCGTCTTGACCGCCCTCAGCGTGCACGCGCTCGAGGCCCTCCTGTCTGGGAACTTGGACGCTTCCGCCATTGCCGCCACCGTCACTGCCACCACGGCCACCGCCCAAAGGCGCCACCTTGGGTCCCCCATCCTCCAGTTCATTGGCCTCTTCTCGCGCGCCTTTCCCTTTCAAAAGCCTGTCCCCCCAAGAAGCAGAGAAGCAGGAAGAGTAAACTCTTGGAGAGGAAGAAGAATAACTCGAGCGGGGTGAAGGAGAGGGAGGAGGAAGGAGGGAGGAGGAGGATCACTTCCACTTCCTTTCTTCTTCTCTTCTTATCCTCTTTGATGCATGTCTTCCTTCTCCATGTTCAACGAAAGACGAAAGAAAAAACCTAACCCTAAACCTCTTCTCCTCCCTCGTCCTCGTCCCCTCCCCGTCGTTTTTTTTTTTTTTTTTTTTTTTTTTTTTTTTTGTGTGTGTTGTGTTTTGTGTTTTAGTTAGGTGAATCTACTGGGATTTTTTTGCCGGGAAAAAAGAGGAAAAAAATTGGATGGCAGCGCGGGGAAGCGGCGAAAGCGGCGAGGCGAGGGTGCGTTGGGCGAGGGAGAGGAGGGAGGGGTGAAGGCGAGGAGGGGAAGGGGGAGGAGAGAGGGAGAGAGGAGGGAGGTGTTAGCGATGAGTTACGTCCCGCCGCACTTGAGGAATCGTGGGGACCCGCCCGGTCGCGAGGACGAGCGACAGAGGGGAGGGTACGGCAGGGATTACGGCGGTAACAGGGGGGGGTACGGCGGGAGGGAGGAGTATGGCGGAGGGATGGACTATGGGAGGGACTTCGGAGGGAGGGGGAGGGAGAGAGGGAGGGACTACGGGTATGGGTACGGCGATCGCGACAGAGGAGGCGGCGGGGGCGGGGGGTACGGAGGAGACCGGGGATACGGGAGGAGGGAGGAGAGGGGCCAGGGGTACGGGGGCAGGGACGGTTACGGCGGGAGGGACGGTTACGGAGGAGGATACAGAGATCGGGAGGGCCCGCCGATGCCCAGGGTGAGCCAGCCTATGGGCCCCAGCTCGACCGAGGAAGCGGCTTTCGCGTGCTGGGAGCCGTCCCAGAGGGTGAAGGACCTCACGGACGAGCAGATCAAGGAGATCAGGACGAGGCTGAACCTGACGATCGAGACGGAGAAGGGGGAGCCGAGCTGCCCGCCTCCGATAGAGTCTTTCGAGGACATGCAGCTCTCGAGGGACATCATGATGGACATTAGGCTCCACGAGTACACGAAGCCCACTCCCATCCAGGCCCAGGCGATCCCGACGGCCCTGTCGGGAAGGGACATCCTCGGGTGCGCCGAGACGGGAAGCGGGAAGACCGCGTCCTTCTCCATCCCGATGATAGCTCACTGCTCGAACCAGCCCCCCCTGAAGAGGGGGGACGGGCCCTTTGCCGTCGTGCTCGCGCCGACCAGGGAGCTCGCCCAGCAGATCGCGGACGAGTGCAAGATGTTCTCCCACTCCAGCAAGATGAGGACTTGCATCATTGTTGGCGGGGCTCCCATCCAGGAGCAGAGGCAGATGCTGAGGCAGGGGGTGGAGGTTGTGGTGGCCACGCCCGGGAGGTTCCTGGACCACCTTCAGCAGAGGAACACGAACCTCCAGAGGGTTAGCTATGTGGTCCTGGACGAGGCGGACAGGATGCTTGACATGGGTTTCGAGCCCCAGATCAGGGAGATTCTCACGAACCTTCCCGAGAAGCACCAGACTCTGCTCTTCAGTGCCACCATGCCCGAAGAGATCGAGGGCCTTGCGAACGAGTACCTGAACAAGCCGGTGAGGGTGAAGGTCGGGGCCGTGAGCAGGCCCACGGCGAACGTGGTGCAGCACCTGCAGAAGACGACCGAGCAGGACAAGCTCGAGGCTCTCCTGAACTTGGTCTCCCAGGAGTTCGAGATGGCCTCAAGGGTGGGAGGCCCCTCGGCGAAGCTTCCGATGACTGTGGTGTTCGTGGAGACGAAGGCGAGGTGCGAGGAGGTGAAGGACACCCTCAACGTGAACAACTTCTCGGCCGTGGCCCTGCACGGAGGAATAGAGCAAAGGATGAGGGAGGCTGCCCTCATCCAGTTCAGGAAGGGCCACGCCCAGATTCTTGTCGCGACCGACATTGCCAGCAGAGGTTTGGACGTCTCGGGCATCGCCCACGTCATCAACATGGACCTGCCCCGCCAGTTCGAGGACTACGTGCACAGGATAGGGCGAACGGGAAGGGCCGGTATGAGCGGAAGGGCGACGAGCTTTTACACCGACAGGGACTCGTATGTCGTGGCACAGATCAAGTACGCCATCGCTCAGCTGGAGAAGGGCAACGACCTCGTGTTTGCGACCGGGAAGGCAGCGAGAGCAAGGGAAAGGGAGAAGGCTGCCCAGGCAAAGGCGGGAATAACAAGCACGGATGCGGCCGAGGAGGGGGCCGTGAAGCTGAACCACAAGTTCATGAACTTGAACATGAACAAGGAAGAAGGGTGTGCCGATGACGCTTGGGATGACTAAAAAAAAGGTTATTTGTTTTGCTCAATAAAGATCCTCAGATTTACTCGAACGTCTTCTGTCCAGCATTGTTCTATCAAGACAATTGTCATTCGGCCGGCTGCTGCATCTGCGCTGTGAATGGGTTCGCAATCTCTTCGATTCCCGCTGTCGGTGATACTGCCATCACAACCGTTCCTCGGCACACCACGAGACCAAGCTTCCTCGTGTTGGTTGTCACCCTGGACATATCTTCCGGATCTGCACACCCAAGCAGAGAATAGATGGGAAGATAGATAGATAGATAGATAGATAGATAGAGAGAGAGAGAGAGAGTCAGTACACTGGTGCCACAGCACGTTGGGAGGGCCGTCCTTCGTCAAAGAAGCTCGAAGCCTCGCACTTACCCCTGAGGTATTCCACTGCGTCATCTAATACCATATTCAGCAGCTGGTCATACCCCTTCAATGTCCCCGAAACTGCAAGGCAAAAAGGAAAGCAGAAGAAACAAGTCAGCTACCACAACCCCCCCTCACCTCAACCCACTTCCCCAACAAAACCTTTCCCCACCATGGACACCGAGGCCTCTCTCCCTCCCTCTGTCTTTGGCGGTAAGTCCTCCGTCTCCGTCTTCTCGTTTCGTTTCGTTTCGTTTCGTGCGTACCTTCCCTTCCCCCCGCGAGCTTGACGTGGACGCCCTTGTCCACGAACTTGGCCAGCTCCACAGCCGACTGCTTGTGCGACATCTCCCTCCCTCCCTCTCTCTCTCTCTCCTCTCTCTCCTCGCTCTCTCCCTCGTCTCTCTCTCTCTTCCGCCGCAGTCGATTGCGATCGATCGATTTTGATTTGAAGGGGAGCAGAAGGGCACGAGGAGGCCTCGCTCGGTGCGCGGTTTGCGTTTGCGATGAAGGGAACGAGGGCGGAGGACGGCATGAAGGGAACGAGGGCAACGCGCGTTGTCTTGTTTCTTCTCTTCGTGTTGCTGTGCTGCACCAAAGCGGCGTCTGGTTTCAAGGAAAACGAATTCAAAACCTGCGCCAAGTCGAGCTTTTGTCAAAGGCTGCGTTCCGTGCCACCCGAGCACAAGTATGTGATCGAGTCGCTCGAGGCGGACGACTCCGGTGCGGTGAGGGGTAAGGTCTCGGTCGTGGACGAGGATGCGGAGGACGAGACCTTGCACAAGGATATCGACTTTGCTCTCTTGGCGTACGAGTCTGGCGTGCTTCGCCTGAAGGTTTCTCAGCCAGGGAGGTTTGAGGTGCCAGAGGTTCTCCTGGACGATCTGAAGCAGGTGCCACTGACGTCGCAGTCCAAGGCGAGCGCCCAAGAGATCTTCCAGTTCCAGAACTCCTTGGTTGTTGTGACCTTGAGTCCCATGAAGGTTGAAGTGTACGGCGACAAGTCGAAGATAACCACGCCTACTGTCGTGTTCAACGAGAACAGCTTGTTCAACTTTGAGAGACAGGTGAAGCCTGGTGAGAATGGGTCCAGCGAGTGGGCGGAGACGTTTTTGTCTCACAGCGACACCAGGAAGAATGGGCCGATGGGACTCTCGATCGATGTTCACTTTCCTGGAGCAAACCACGTGTTTGGGATACCCGAGAGAGCGACGCGTTTCTCGCTCCCGCCTACCAAGGAGGTGCACGCAAACGGCGAAAAGGTCCTTCACGAGCCGTACCGACTCTACAACCTGGACGTCTTCGAGTATCTGCACGACCACCCCTTTGGCCTGTATGGCAGCATTCCTTTCCTCACAGCGAAGAAAGTTGGTTCGACCACCGGTGCTTTCTGGCTGAACGCAGCGGAGATGTACGTGGACATCTGGAAGACCGACAAGGGCACGAGCACTCAGTGGGTCTCCGAGAGCGGAATTGTGGACCTGTTCTTTTTCATTGGCCCGGAGCCAAAAGATGTGGCGCGTCAGTACTCCTCAATGACTGGGGGCACGCAAATGCCTCAGCTCTTCTCGCTGGGGTATCACCAGTGCCGCTGGAACTACAAGGACGAGGAGGACGTGGCCACGGTGGACAGCAACTTCGATCACTTTGGAATTCCCTGTGACGTGATCTGGCTTGATATCGAGCACACTGACGGAAAGCGGTACATGACTTGGGACAAAGCGCACTTTCCTACGCCGGAGAACATGCAAAACAGCTTGGCGGAGAAGGGCAGGAAGATGGTCGCCATTGTGGATCCTCACATCAAGAAGGACGATTCCTACCACATCTTCAAGGAAGCTCAGGGCAAGAGCTACTTCGTGAGGAACAAGGACGGGACCGACTTTGACGGTTGGTGCTGGCCCGGCTCATCGATGTACTTGGACATGCTCAATCCAGAAATTAGGAAGTGGTGGGCAACTAAGTTTGTGCCAGAGGTATTCAAGGGCTCGACGGAGAGTCTGTACATCTGGAATGACATGAATGAGCCAAGCGTGTTCAATGGCCCTGAGATCACCATGCACAAGGACAACTTGCACTACAACGACATAGAGCACAGGGATGTTCACAACATTTATGGTTACCTGTATCACATGGCAACCGCGGAGGGCCTCGTCTACAGGGGAGACAAAAGCCTGGCAAAGCCTTCGGACAGAGCTTTTGTCCTGAGCAGGGCTTTCTTCTCAGGGTCTCAGAGAGTTGGGCCGGTGTGGACCGGCGACAATACCGCGGACTGGAACCATCTCAAGGTCTCCATCCCCATGTGCCTCACCCTCGGCGTCTCTGGCTTGACTTTCAGTGGGGCTGACGTTGGCGGGTTCTTTGGAAATCCAAATTCTGAGCTGTTGACGAGGTGGTACCAGCTGGGAATCTTTTACCCTTTCTTCAGAGCCCACGCTCACATCGACACAAAGAGGAGGGAGCCGTGGCTGTTCGAGGAGAGCGTCATGTCCAACATCAGGTCTGCTATTCAGCTGAGGTACAATCTCATGCCCTACATCTACACGCTCTTTCACATGGCGCACAAGGATGGTGCACCTGTGATGAGGCCGATCTGGTACGAGTTCCCTGAGCAGGAAGACACGTTCTCTTCCGAAGACGCCTTCCTGTTTGGGCCCTCTTTGCTTGTCAGCCCTGTGCTGGAGGAAGGGGCGAAGGCAGTCAATGTCCTTTTCCCTGGCAAGGACCTTTGGTACGACCTCTTTGGTGACAAGGTCTATGACGCGGAGAAGACGCCAAGAGTTCCCATGCCAGTCACAATGGAATCGATTCCTGTTCACGTGAGAGGAGGAAGCATCATTCCTCGCAGAATGCGGCCAAGGAGGAACACGGAGGCCATGAAAAAGGACCCTTTCACGATCGTTGTGGCCCTGGACAAGAACCAAGAGGCCAGGGGGTCGTTCTATCTTGATGACGGTTCCTCGTTCGATTTCCAGCAGAAGAGAAAGTTCTTGTCTTCGACGTTCGTGTTCAAGAACTACAGACTGGAGAATGATGTGTACCACAACGCCCTGTACTTCACTAACGAGTTTACGAAGGTCGAGAAAATTATTGTGAGGGGCCTGAAGAGAAAGGTTGGGAAGGTGGATGGCAACATGACGAAAATCAAAGACTTCTCTTGCACACAGGAAGGGGGCACTTGGACCCTGGTGATAAAGAAGCCTGACCTGAGCTTGACAGAAAACTGGTCTTTGAAGCTGTAAAGTCTTTGAAGCTGTAAAGTACAACTATACATCAATCGATTTTATTACAATACACCATTTCACCCCGTGGCACCCTGGCGCGAGATCAGCTCAAATGCTCATGGCGCACACACGTATCTCAGAAAAATCTTCTTTTGACGCTTGACTTCCCCGGCATGGCAATCGATTTCTTCTCCCGCTGTCTCCGCGATTTCTTTTCCTCTTCTTCTCTAGCGGCAGCGGCCGCCTTCTGTCTCTTGAATACGTTCATCTCGGCCTCCATCGCCGCGGCTTCAATGGCACCCCTCTGCTCGGATTTCAGCTTGGTTTCATCCGTTTCCTTGATGGTGAAGAATATGCTCCCATAGTCTGCTAGCCATTCTGGCTCCACTGCTGTCACACACTGCATGTACTCCTTGCTTGTCATGACCAGCTCATGATACACGACGTAGTCTGGAGTGTAACCGAGGCCGTACAGCGCGCTTGTCGGGTGAAGATGGCAAGGTATGCCACTTCTGCAATTGACGTATTCCCCAATGCCTTTCAATTTTGAGGCATGGTGGAAATAAGACGAGCAGATTGCCTGCCTCACCACGTCCCACTCCAACTGCGTAGACGTGACCGGAAGCTTCTGCTGCTCCATGATGTCAATCATTTGGGATCTCACCTCTCTGGCCTTCCGCAGTATCTTCGCATGCAAGAAGTGCCTGGCACACCAGTCTCCCCTGTACTTGTTGTTTTTCCACTGGTTGTAAATATGCAGAAGCGTGAGGTGATCGCTTTCGGGGACAAAGAATTTCTCCCTTGCCGCGTCGCTCTCCTCCTGCCTGTCCGTCGGGCGGAAGAAAACAGGCGGGACGCTGAGCATGGAGACAACTGTGAGGATTTCACTTGTGCAGCCAAGCTCGTGTCCCATCAGGAGCATCTTTGCGAGGGGCGGGTCCAATGGGAACTGCACCATCTTTTTCCCCAGGCTCGTCAAGTTTCCCGTGTTATCCAAAGCCCCAAGAATCCACAACTGAAACATGGACTTCAGAAGGTTGTCCTGAGGAGGAGGGTCCATGAAGTCAAAGTGCAGCAGGTTGTCGACTTTCAGGCTCTTCAGCAGAAGGATCACGTTGCCAAGGTTTGTCCTCTGAATCTCTGGAACGTTCACCTCCAGCATCTCATTCTTGTACGCGTATTGCGTGAACATGCGGTAACAAGTTCCTGGTCCAGTACGGCCGGCCCTTCCGGAGCGCTGGTTCACACCCGCTCTGCTGCAGGGAAAGACCTGGAGAGCATCCATTCCCATCTTTGGGTTGTACACTTTCATTTTCACGTAGCCACAGTCCACGACGTACAGGATGCCATCCACGGTGAGGGAGGTCTCCGCGATGTTCGTGCTGATGATGCATTTGCGTACATTGTCCGGGGCTTTCTCAAAGATCTGCGCCTGGAGATCCGCGGGAAGCTGCGAATACATCGGAAGGATGGATAATTCAGGAGCATCTTCGAGCTGGTCCAGCCTCTCCTTCAGGGTGAAGCAGCAGCACTCAATTTCTTCCTGGCCCGTCATGAATATGAGCATATCGCCCGGGGGATGGCTCAAGTGAATTGCCAGGGCTTGCTTCACTGCTGCCTCGACGTAGTCCTCCACGGGAGTTTTGCTGAAAATGGTTTGCACAGGAAAGGTTCTGCCAGGAATGTTGAATATCGGGACTTGTCCAAAAAAGTTTGAAAACTTTTCTGAGTTCAGGGTGGCGGACGTGACGATGAGGCGGAAATCTCTCCTCCGCGAGAGGACTTTCTTCAGAATTCCAAAAAGCACGTCCGTGTTCAAGCTCCTTTCGTGGGCCTCGTCCATGATTACAGCACAGTACCGATCCAAGTCGTCTTCCTTCAAGGTCTCCCGAAGTAGAACACCATCGGTCATGTACTTGATCTTCGTCTTCTCGCTCGTGCAGTCTTCGAATCGAATGGCGTAGCCCACCTCTTCCCCAAGCCTCACACCCATTTCCTCGCTCACTCTTTTGGCCACTGACATGGCCGCTACCCTTCGAGGCTGGGTACACCCAATCATTCCCCATTTCCCGTACCCTTCCTCGTATAAGTACTGGGTCATTTGCGTTGTTTTACCGCTCCCCGTTTCGCCGACCACCACCACAATCTGGTTCTCTCGGACCACATCCATGAGCTCCTCCCTCACCGAGAACACTGGCAAAAGACACCGCTGCTCCTGTATCGTGTTGTTCTTCGAGAATTCGCTGGCAGCCTGGGACGTCGTCTTCATGTGATCGGAAAACTTTTCGGGCTTCTTGTAGTGCTCCTCGTTGCCCTCGGGATCTGATCCCCCGTCGTTCTCCTCCTTTTGTATCCCAGCAAGTTCCCTGGCATCCGCTTCCTCTTTGATCTCCTTGGTCGTCACGCCCGTGATCTTGGCCATCTTCGAGCCTGAGACCTCCCAGAACCTCTCCCTGCTCTTGTTCGCCTCGCGCCTGGCTCTCATCTCTTTCACAATCCTCGAGCCCTTTCGTGCAACAATGGCCATGTCGCTCGTGGGGTCCTTCAGCGGAAGAACCAGATCGATTTGCTTGGTGAAGATGATCCTGCCGTCGAGGAACGGCGGCCGCGTGTCGTGCACAATGAGGAGAACGCGGCAGTCAGAGTCGAAATCCTCGTCAATCCTCTCCTTTGCCCTCACGACACCGCTTGTCATCAGTCGGTTCTCCTCCCAGACCCTGAGGTCGGCCTGTATTTCGCTCGCTCGCTTGGACTGCGCCAATGTCATTACGGTGCCGTCTCTCCTGGTGAGGTGCTGCTGCATAAGCTTGCGCTTCCTCTGGAGCATCGCCTCCTCCGCTTCGTAGTCCTGCTCAGTGAAAAGGGCCGTGGTGCCCCCGAAGCCTTCTTCGTCGGCGTCGTACCAGTGCCTATCCAACTCGCGCTCGACCTCCTTGTCGACGCCACCCTCGTCCTCCCGTTCCCCGGAGACATTCGCGGAGCCCGCCGCCTTGACAAACGTCTTGAGAGCCGGCCTCCCCGCGGGCCTGACGAAGTTCGGCCGATCGGACAGCGCCGTCCTCGTCGAGGCAGAAGCAGTCCCCGTGGAACCTTCGTCAGACCCGAGCGCGCCCGCCGAGTACCTCCCCCTGCCTTGGCTCCTTCGGAACTCGCCGTCGTTCCGACTCGCTTCCCACCCGGAACTGGGACCTCTCCTCGAGGTCTGCGGCCGAGCGTCCAACTCCGAGGCGCGCCCACCCACAGACTCCTCCTCCTCCAGCCTCCTGCTCGCCTGCTGTCTCACGTTGCTCCTGTTCCTGTTCCTCCTCTTATTCTGCTGCCCGGCGGACGACACCTTGGCCGGCGCCTTGAACCCAAAGCCCTCGACATTGTCCTCGCCGTCCTCCTCGTCCTCCTCGTACGCCAAGTGGCTTAGCATCTTCCTCTTGCCACTCCTCTCCATCTCAATTCTAAAGCAAGACCGAAGCCTTCTCGAATACTCCGAGCGTGAAAAGGGTCAAGAGATTGGCAATCAAAGGAATGTCGACACAAGCATTCGGAAGAAACCTTCTCCCCCTCCTTTCCACGTCTATCACGGCGTCGCTGTCCTCAGCAAGGTGGGCCACTCCTGTCCTTCCTTCTTCCCTTTCCGTCCTCCCAGTCAGTTCCTCGACCACTCAGGAAGCCAAATGGGTCAATCAAGGTATCGTTGGAAAGATCTCGGGGTCTAGTTTCGTCCAGTGTCCTCCTCTTGTCCCCTTTCCCCCTCGTTCGACCGTCAAGCCTCGCCACAGTGCTCTCCTCCCTCCTCCTCCCTCTAGGCCTCGAGATCTTTTCCAGCAATCAGTGGCTGGCAGAGGAAGAAGAAGAAGCGGAAGAGGAAAGAGGAGGGCTTTGGCCGCCGTGGTTCGGCATGGAGGAGGGTCTGAAGCCGCAAGCGTTCTTCACGAGCGATGTCGTGTCCAAGAGGAACCCCGTGTTCTTCCACAAGGACGACAACAGGGAAAAGGAAAAGGAAAGAGAAGAGACAGAAACAAGCGGAACAAGCGGCGACTGCATAGATGGCTACAGCAGGTGAGTGTTGGCCTTGGGAGATGGTTTCTCTTCATTTTTTTTTCAAAGGGTTGAGAAGGTTTTGTTCTGACTTCCTTGGATCGGTTCTGATGGCGTTGCTCTGGTCAAGGGGGACGCACCGTATTGGCGTGGTGGTGAGGACGAGGGAAGACTCGGGGTCGGACTCGGAGGACGACTACTCGAGTAGCTACAGCCAAAGCAACCCTTCTTCGGAGGACAGCCACCGGAAAGGGGATGATTCGAGTGTGGGACCCTCCGATGCGTCAACGAACGCGACGAAGAAGTCGAGTAACGCAGAGTTGGAGCCTACCGAAGTCGAGGTGTCCTGGTTTGGGTACTCGTCCAGATCGACAGCGCTGGAGCAGCACGATGACCTGGACCTGGTGGACCGGCCCATCTATTTCAGCGAGATCGTGTCCTCGGCGAGTGATTCCATGGGGTGCACGGGCGTCGTCACCGGCTCTAGGATGACGGTTGACCTGCTTAATCTGGAAGACAAAATCATCAGGAACATTGACACGAGGAACATCTGCCACGTGCGGTCGCACCGACCGGGGCTGTGGGTGCTGAGCGCCGTGGGGAGCCCTTTTCTCGGGCGGGTGGAGGATATCGGGGAAGGCATTATCGTGGAGTTCAGGGACGGCTCCAAGTGCAGGATAAGCGAAAGCAAGTTTCACAAGATAGAGACGTACAATGACACGTACTGGGCGGAGGACACCATGTCGGACTTTGAGGGGAGGGACTGCAGGTTTTACCCCGGCCAGAGGGTCAAGGTGAAGGACAGAAACGTTTTGGAGACTGCGGAGTGGCTTGTCGGCGGGCCATCGGATCACAAGAGGGGAATCATATGCAAGATCGAGGTCTGCACACTAGAGGTGCGCTGGTTGATGCCGATACCGACTTGCAGTGGCGACGACGTGGAGACGGCGTCCCTCCCCCCGCCAATGGACATCTCTCCGAACGACGTCGTCTCGCTAGGCTTCGACGAGTTTCGCAACACGGACTGGTGCATCGGGGATTGGTGCATGTTCTCAAAGGGAAGCGGCGAAGAGGACGAGAACGGGCCTTCGTTCAGCAAAGGAAACGATAGGAAGAAGAAGCTTATGGTCGTGCTTTGCTCTCACACGGTGTGCGACGTGAGGTGGCAGGATGGACGGCTCAGCAAAAACATTCCAGGAAAGGATCTTATCGCTCTGAAGCATTGCGACGACTCTGAGTTTTGGCCAAACGATTTCGTGATGCTGCGGCAAGCAGCGGATTCGCTGGACGACTCGGAGACGTCGCCGAGGAAAAGCGGGGTGATACACACCGTGAATCACAAGGATCGAACTGCGGTGGTCAAGTGGCAGCTGAAGAGCAAGAAGCCGGATGAGTTTCTTCTGGGGGACGAGGAGACCGTGAGCCTGTATGCCCTCGATGCTCATCCTGATTTTGGTCATTACTGCATCGGGAGCATGGTCATTCTCCTCGACGTGGAGAGGTCCAAGGAGAGGTCAAGAGACCAGGAAAGGGACTCAAAGGTGTCCACCGCGTCGATATTTGGGCAGATCAGGGCTCTGGACAATGGAAAGCTGCACGTCGTATGGGCTGACGGCAGCATGTCCTTTGAGTACCCCGCCAGCGTGTTCTGCATCGACAAGGATGATCTGGACAGTATGATCTCCGACTACGACTCTTATTCGTACAGTGAGAGTTATGACGGCTTTTCATCCTCTTCGGGCTCGTGGGAAACTGTTCCGGATGAAGAGAACCACAATTCAAACCAGGCGGCGATTGATGAGGTCTTGGCCCAAGCAGAGGCCCAAGAAAAGCTTTTGAGGGACGAGAATTCCCTTGCGAGGGGTTTGGCACAAAAGGTCAAGCTGGCAGACTTTGCAAGTGGTCTGGAACAAAAGGTCAATCTAGCAGAGGAGGACGGGGAGAATGCTTGTTCTGAAAGTGGCCCAAGCCACGTCTCGAAGGAGAGGAAATCGAAAAAGAAGAGCGAGGGCATGCTTGGAAAGTTTCTGAACGTCTTTGGCAAAGGCACGGAGGAAGGCGCGAGTCCAGCAGCTGGTGCGGATGCAAAAGCGAAGAAGGACATGCTGCCTCGTGCTGGTGGCGGTGAGGGGCTCAGGGACATTATAGGCGATCGCAGCGAAGAGGTGAATTATAATACTCGCAAAGCAGCGAGAACGGCTTCCCTCTCCAGCATTGAAAGTCCCCGCGCGGAGATCACCGACACGGACGCCTTGCTGAAGAAACAGGATTTCAAGTCCCTGCTGCTGCGGCAGACTCTGAAGCACGAAAAGTTCGAGGTTCTGGAAGCCGCGCCGAGTGACCATCACTTTCTCGACCGGTCGCCGAGGTCGAACGTCCCCAAGTTTTCGAAGACAATCATAAAGGAGTGGAAGATCTTGAAGATGGGTCTCTCCGACGGGGTTTGGGTCAAGTGCTACGAGAACAGGATGGATCTCTTCAGGGCGATCATCGTGGGAAGCCCGGGGACACCTTATTACTCTGCCCTCTTCTCCTTCGATATCTACATCCCGCCTGACTTTCCTCAGGTTCCACCGGAGGTTTGTTACAGGTCCCACGGCTATCGTCTCAACCCAAACTTGTACGAGAATGGCCGCGTCTGCCTGAGTCTGCTGAACACTTGGAGCGGGAAGGAGTCGGAGAAGTGGGACCCAAAGCGCTCTTCCATTCTCCAGCTTCTCGTCTCCATCCAGGGTCTGGTGCTGGTGCAAAAGCCTTACTTCAACGAAGCTGGCTTCGGAAAGCAGGTCGGCACAGTGTCTGGCGAGAAGAACTCGGTCTTGTACAACGAGAATGCCCACCTTCTGTGCTTGAAGCTCATGATAAGCACGCTGAAGAGCCCCCCAGCTACTTTTGAAAAGTTTGTGAGGGATCACTTTCGCACCTTCTCCCCCGTGATCGCGGAGACCATGGCGAGCATGGAAGCGGGCGAGAACTTTTCGGGCGGGTTCAAAATGATGCTGTCGCAGATCAAGCCCCACGTCCTCGCGGCCCTGAAGAAGGGGAGCGAGCAGCCTCAACAGTGACTGATTGGGTGCGTGCGATGGGAGGGTCGTGTATAATTATTTTCTTCCCGGTGTATTACAAAAGTGTGAAAGGGAAAAAGTTTCATCAATTCAGCATCCGCTTCATGCGCAAGGTGCGGCGGGACCGTCTCTTGGTCTCCTTCTGGATCTTCTTCTTTCTCGGAGCCATCGGCGTCTTCTTCTTCTGGGTCTCCACCTGCACTTGGTTGGCAGGCGTGCTGACCTCCTCCTGGACCTGCCTGCGCGCCTTCTTCGCCGCGGCAGGGGTGCCGAGGAGGTGCAGGGCACCCTTGGGCGACGACCTGGACACCTTGGACTTCTTCTTCTTCCTCCTCTTCTTCTTGTCCTTGCTGCTGCTCCTCTTCTTGGCGCCCTTCTTCTTGGCGAGGACGACCCTGTCCGTGGTGGCGCCGTCCTTGCCCTTCCACTCCGCGACGCGCTCCACCCACTCGTCCTTGAGCTCCTTGGCCTGGGCCTCAAACTCCTGCTTGCGCTCGGCAGTGATCTCCTTCCAGAGCTTGCCGAGCTCCTTCGCCACGACCGTGACCTTGGAGGCGATGGAGGGGTTCTCCTTCACCAGCTTGGCTCTCTCCTCGGCCGCGAACAGGAAGTACGCGCTCGGGGGTCGCTTCGGCTTGGACAACTTGCCGCTCGTGATGAGCTTCGTGGCCGACGACCCGACCATCTTCTTCTTCCTCGTCTTCGCCACCCCTCCCTGCTTCCACAGCGCGCTCTCCGCCCATTCCAGCAGGACGGTCGAGGGACCGAGGGGTCGGCTCACCCGCTGGTTCGGGTTGTTGTACGTCGTGACGAGGATCTTCGTCGTTCCCGCGAACTCCGTCGTGGGGAGGAGGTAAGGTCTCGCAAGATCCGAACCGTAAAAGTTCGCCACGCTCGCTCTCGTCGCCATAGTCCTCGTCCTCGTCCTCGTCCTCGTCCTTGTCGCCGTGCTCTCGATGAGGTTGAGGTCGATCTCGTCGTCGTCGTGCGCCGCTCTGTCTCTGTTCCCCTAAAAAAAAAAAGAAAAAACGCGCGAGAAAAGTCCTCTGGAAAAGTTTCAGATGGAATTGTGTTGATATAAATTGCTGTTAGTGTCAACCTTCGTTCTCCTCGTCCGTGGTCCAGTCGTCCTCGTTCTGGGCGTTGTCCCGGTTCTCCCCGCCCTCCCGGTTCCCCTGCCCCTCCCCCGCGGAGGCTCCCTCGGTGCTGCTCTTGAGCACCTCGGCCTCCCAGAGCAAGATGTTACCGTCCAAGCTCGAGGTGTAGACCTCCCCGTAAAACTGGTTGTAGACGCATCCGGTCACCAGGTCGTAGTGCCCGTTCATCTTCCTGTACCTCTTGCCGGTGTTGGCGTCCAAGTCAAAGATGGAGGTCTTGTGGGGGACGAAGATGTGGTTGCCGCCGTCGAGCGCGGCAGAGTTCAACGACTTGAGGCCAGCCGTGGGAAGCTCGAAGTGCACGAGGGTGTTCTTCCCGGAGCTGAGGTCCCACTTGCGCATCTCGCTCATCCTATGCGCCGCGCTGTACAAGAACAGGCCGTCCGGAGACGTCAGCAAGAGCCTGACGGAAGAGTTGTGGGCGGTCGCCGTGTCGTTTCGCTTGGACTCTGCGATTTTCTTCACGAGCTTCTTGCTGTTGACCCAGTCCTGCAAGTTTCTGTTGAACTTGTTGTACAGGACGTCCTCCACGTGCGGGGTCCTGCCCGATTTCTCTCGTAGGTGTTCCACGTCTGGCAGGGGGGTGAGGCCCTCCGAGTAGCTCTTCGTGTTGTACTGGTCGAGCGCCAGCAGGGCGTTCGCCTTCCTGACGTCCCACAGCCTGATTTGCCCGCAAGACCCGCCGGAAATGAGCATCCACTCCGAGCTGGAGGACCACGTGAGGGAAGTGACCTCCTTCCCGAGGTGCCCCGCAAAGTTCAGCGTGATGCAGTTGCTCCTCGGGTCCCACACCCGGATCACGGGGTTCCTCGCGGCGATCGCGATGAGGCAGTGGCCCGACGCCGTCCTGGGCATGGCCACGCAGTTGATCTCAAAATCCTGCCTGCTCGAACACACGGTCGCCAGCTCGTTCGCGTCGGTCAGCCTCACCGACTTGTCCTTCGCCGCCGAAAGGAACAGTCCCGTGTCGACGGGGTACCACTGCAGGCTCGTGACGCTGCCCCGGTGCCCCGCGTGCCTCGGCTCTCTCTGCGCCTCCGCTGCCACCCTCGGAGGGCACGGTGGGACCCGAAACAAGTGCTTGTGCTCGTGCTGGGGCCCGCTCCCCCAACTGCAGTAGTGGGAAACCACGTCAAAGGCGCACAGCGTCCCGTCCGTCCCTCCGGCCAAGAGGTATCTGCCCTCCACGGGGTCGAGGTCCATGACCGAGCACCCGTTCCCCGAGAAGGCATCCTCGCAGAGGAAGATCCGCGAAGAGGAGAGCTGCAGAGAACGATTCCTCTCGCTCTGCACAAGCCACACGAGGCAGCAGCAACAGCAACAACAACAACAACAGTACCATCATCAACATCATCATCAAGCGGAAGGGTCAGCAGGTTGTTTCTCCTCCCTCTCTTTCTCTTTCGACTTACCTCGACCTCGTGGGCAATCCTCCTCCCTCCTCGGTAGGACGTCTCTCTCTCCCTCAGTCTGGAAAGCATGTCGCGTCACAACATGCCAACACAACTCCTCATCCTCATCCTCATCCTCATCCTCAACAACCAAATCATATGAATGGTTACCCTCTCTCTTCTCCTCTCCTCTGCGCTTCGACAAGCGTCCAGTCCACACAAAGAAAGAGAGAGAGAGAGAGAAAGGAGCGAGGCAATGCGAAGGCGAAGGGGACTGGGAGTGAAAGGGCACGACCTCGTCCTCCTCGTCCTCCTCGGGTTCCCTTCCTCTCCAGTTCGTCTATTCTCTCCTCCTTCTCGGATGGAATGGAAAGGGAATGAATCAAGTGTTCATCGACTCCTTCGCTGTGGCTCAAGTGAGAGAGGAAAGGAAATCTGCGTTGGCGCTGGAGGCGGAGAGGCGGGATGCAGCGGTAGGTGTGTGTCTCGGTTGACGTCCAACCAAGGAACGTGGAGGTTTTGGAAGGCGTTGGTCGCATCACCTGATCGACAGAGTTCCAGACAACGTTTTCATATTTTATATTCTGGTGGGGAACACGGGCGTCATGTCTTCCAGGGACGAGGAGGGTTTGGAAACCGTGAGCCTTGGCACGACGGGGATGATCGATAGGTCCTTCACGGACGTGGTGAGCGACCTCGAGGCGCACAGGGCGAGGGAGCTTTCTCTGACGCTGCAGAACGATAGGCTGAGGTCCATCGTCAGGCAGACCTCGTTCGAGAGTCCGATATCACCGAGGCAGAACGCCATCTGCAGCGTGCGAATACTGAGCGTCGACAACAACGTGGTTCAGGTAAGTGAGGGATTCGTGTTTGTCTGTCTGTGTGTGTGTGTGTGTGTATGTGTGTCTCTGTGTGTGTGTGTGTGTGTGGCCTTGTCACCCCTCGGGTGCGGGCTTGCTCTTGCCTTTCTTTTCCCCCCCGCGCGTTACGTTCGACTGACCTTGGTGCGTTTGCCTTGCTCGTCGCGCGACAGGGGTTTCCGAGGGAAGGCAAGCTCGTGTTCGGCGTCCACCTGCTTACCATACTGCCCATACAGATGTCGTTCTCCGTTGCGGAGTATGTCGGGTACAGGGTGATGGAGGAGAACGAGGTGGGGGTGCCGCAGGAGACGTCCGTGTGGGAGAAGGGCCGAGCGTTCTTCGACAATCTCTTTGGCATCCCGGAGCACCCCAGCAGCTCGTCAGCGAACGGCCACGCCCCCCACAAAAATATTGCTTGGGAGATGCTGTGGAAGAAGAGCGTGGGCACTGGAAGCTTGTGCAGGGTGACGCTGTCCTCGTCCTTCGAGTCGTTCACGAGCTTTCGCAACCTCGTGAAGGAGTGGGCCCTGGCCCCTTCGGTCGCCGAGGCCACCACCTCGACTTCTTCCCTGGAGCCCGCCGCGTCCCCAGAGGAGGCGTCCCCGTCCCCGTCCACGCCTCGGGTCGACTCCAAGGACAGAGTGAGAAACTCCTTTCAGAGGAAGTTGAGCACCAAGGTGGTCTCCGAGTCGTGCTTGCTGCTTCCCCAGCACATCGACTTCTTGATCGAATCCGTGCCGGATAGGTACAAGCAGCACAAGTGGGACCTGCTCTACTCGACGGCAAGGGATGGAATTTCTTTGCAGACGCTTTACAGGCGCGTGGCCAAGACTTCTCCGACCATCTTGGTGGTGAAGGACATGCAGAGCCACGTGTTCGGAGTCTTCGCGCCAGATCCTTGGAAGGTGCACCACAAGTTCTACGGCACCGGCGAGACGTTTGTCTTCAAGCTGGAGCCAGAGGCAGAGGCGGCCGCGTACCACTGGGACCAGAAGGAGCACTCAAAGGAAGAGAGGAACAACTTTTTCATGTTTAGCACGGACGACTGCATTGCTGTGGGCGGGGGAGGCCACTTCGCGCTCTGGCTCGACGAGGATCTGCTGTACGGGAACTCTTGCAAGAGCAAGACCTTCAACAACGACTGTTTGTCTTCTTCGGAGGTCTTTCAGGTTCTGAACATCGAGGTTTGGCGCCTCAGCGAGGGGAGCGGGAGGTTCTAGCGCTGGCCTCCCCCTATGCCCGCTTCCCGGAAGGACAAGGGCGCACTGCATAACTAGATAATAAAAGACCTTCTTGTCCTTTGTAACAATAGGCAGTTTCATTTATGGAAGCAAAACTCACAATAGCATCTATCCCTCCGGCCGAGGTCCGAGCTCATCCTGGCCTCATCAGCGTTGGCCATCCTCACCAGTCGTCTCTCTGGTGCTTCTCCTGTGACTCTGTCTCGTGAGACGCCTCATCGTCGAATGCAGCACCACACACCACACTGCGCTCTGCTCGTTGGGTTCCCTCCTCTTCCTCTTCACCAACCGAGCTATCAACTGACAAACCTTGGGTTCCTCATTGTCCTTTCAAAGGGATGAGCGAAAAGGTCCCCTCCTTTTGTCAAATCCTCCACCCGAGGTATAAATCGAAAGCCCGAGAGATGCTCTTTCGTTTGTTTAACACCTCCTCCCCTTCCCCTTGACCGTCCTTGCACAAGATCCTCGACAAACCCCACCTTTTGACTCCACCTTTCCATTCCTCTGGCCCTGTCAAAAATCTTGAAAGAGGCTGAAGAGGAGGAAGGGAAGGACCAGCAGCATCGGTCGGTGGTTGGCGACGATGGCGAACCGCACGGATCCTCTCGCGAGCATCGTCCATGGAACGAACCCTCAGGTACGCCCCCTCTTCCTTGTCCTCTCCGCCGCGAACAACGCAACCTCGTCACTGACTCTCTCTCTCTCTCTGGTTTGGTTTGGTTTGCTCTTGCTCTTCTTCACTGACGGACACCACGATTGCATGCCACAGAACTTGATCGAGAACATCGTGAGGCAGAGGATCTATGAGCAGTTATACTGGAAGGAGGATTGCTTTGCCCTGACGGCGGAGACTTTGCTGGAAAAGGCCGTGGAGCTGAGGTGCGTCGGGGGAACGCACGGTGGACAGAGGCAGGCCACGAATTTCCTTTGCCTTGTGTTGAAGCTTCTGCAGCTGCAACCGGAGAAGGAGATCATTTACGAATACATCGCCAACGAGGACTTCAAGTACGTCCGAGTCCTTGGTGCGTTCTACCTTCGGCTGGTGGGAAGCCCGAAGGAGATCTACGAGTACCTCGAGCCCCTTTACCACGACTTCCGGAAGGTCAGGAAAGTGAACTTGGATGGGACTTTTTGTGCCGTCCACATCGACGAGACTGTTCAGGAGATGCTCACGGGGAGCTTCATGTTTGACACGAGTCTCCCCAGGATCCCGTACAGGCACACACTGGTGTCTGTTGGACGGCTCAAGCCGAGGGTGAGCGCCATGGCTAAAGACTTTGAGGCAGTGAGGAAGGAGCTGGAGGAGAAGAAGGCGAGGCTCTTGGAGGAGGAAGTGAGGAGGAGGGAGGAGAACCTGGAGATTGAGAAGAGGGAGGCCGCGGAGAGGATCGCGCACACTTATCGAGACAGGCACAGCGGAAGCATGAGAAGAAGAAATGACTTCGGGGAAGACAGGCGCCACGGCGGCTTCGGGGACGGCGAAGCGAGAGCGAGAGCGAGGGAAGGAAAGAGGCAGAGGTCCAGGCGGAGTCCGTCTCCTGGCGTCCGGGAAGGCAGGGGGCCCAAGTCGACGAGGAGGGACCGGGAGAAGACCTCAAATTCTGAACGCGAGGCGGGGACGGGGGATATGAGGAAGGAAGATCTCAGCATCCAGGAGACAAACGCGTTGAGGGCTAAGCTTGGGCTGAAGCCCCTGAAGATGTAAAGCAAGGGATTCGTTTTTATTGCTATGTTTACAGTTGTATATTATCGGGCTAGACCGTGTGCATGGATGGAAATGTCCCCGAAGTCTAACGCACTTTCCTGCTTATCTCGGTTGCTGCTGCTGCATTCCACCAAGCATCTACAAGAAAAAGAGAAAAGGGGTGCTGTGAGTAAGAGAAGACAAACCGTCGCCGCGAGGAATCGATTCGATGGGGTGCTGTGCTTACCTGCCCGACAATGCCCGTAACCTGCCAGTACTTTGCTGCGCACCTGTCGACGCAGCTGTTCTCTCCCACGTTAAGATCTCCCTCCTTGTATCTGGTGTCCATGCACTTTGCGAAGCACGAAGCCGTCATACTACGTCCAAGCGTTTGCGTTGCAGCGAGTTCAAAGGAGCAAGAACAAAAGGAGAAGCGCGCCGCGTCAGCGCCTGCCGTTCGGGGCTCGGGAACAAGACGCCTACCGCAGAGGCTGCCAGGGAGGAGGCCAAAGAGGGACTTACGCATTGTAGAGATCGACGCGATACTCCATCTCGAGCTGGGCCATATCGAAGGCCTTCGCCTTCTCGGCGGGAGACATGTTGGGGTTGCTCATCGCTTCTTGTGCACTTCTTCCACGTAGCACCGTAAGACCTTGGGCTTCAAACGAACGCGCAGGCCGTCACTCGAGAACTGGCTGGATCCCCTGGCTGCGCAAGGAAATGTTGAGTTGAGTGGGGGAAATGTTGAAAGAGAGAGAGAGGCCAACCCAACCAATGAGGGAGGAGGTGATCGCTTGACGACGCAGAAATGATTGCAGTTTCAGTTTCAGTTACAACTTCAGTGTAGCGAATGACTCGTAAATCCGCGAGCTCTTACAGGAATCAGATATTCCTCGCAGTGAAGAGAGCTTTGCGCAAAGAAACTTGGATTAATACTGCGACCAAACAGTCTTGACGCCGGTGCGAGCAGAGATGAAAACCTACCGTAAGAGCTTGAGACGAACATCGCAATCTCATAAGTGCCCCGTAAAGAGCACGAGGAAAGATATTTCCAAACGCCCAATCCCATCGTGCGTCCGTTTCAAAACAACACGTGATGTTTCTTTGGATGGATATCCCTCACCTTACTCAAGGGGCGAGTACTCAGGTCAGCCTTGCAAAGCAATCGATTGCAGGCGATCGATTGCAGGCGCCTTCTTCAGAAACGAGTTTAGGTTTTAGGAAGGGAGAGAGATGAAGCGGATAAAACAAGCAAGTCATGCTTGCAATACAATGGGATAGGGAAAAATGACTGCTCTCCCCAAAACAATTTATCAATATTCCACGTTCCATTCTTTCGCGATTACAGTCACTAGAAGCTTTCTGCCAGGCCTCCCTTAAAAATGATACTTTATTATGCTGTACCATCGCTAATAAGTACTTTAGCATTTTTCTTGAATCAACTTTAAAAAAGCAGCGCGTAATTTCTCAAGTGTTTTGTCTTGCTTTATGTATACAAGTAGTGATGTACGTTTAAAAGGGGCGTGTATTGGTAAGCTGCTTGTTTTGAAAAAGACATAAAATATGAATTGCCCACAACCATAATGTTTTCTTTTAACAGAGCTCTCATAAATATATCAATCATTTTCGTGATGTTGCCCACTCAACTGCAGAAAGATTGCCTGATCTCATGTCTTATTGAGTTTGCCAACACGTATTTACATGGTTCTCTTCTGATGCTATCGATCAATCAAACATGTTTGAATTGTGAAAACATATTCCAAGTCGATAATTTCTCTGTCAAGCTATCTTGATCATTTTGGTTTACGCCATCAAAGTCATTAAAGCGACAAACATATTTTGCAAACTGACAAGGTATACTATTCCTCTCCAATATGTTTACGTGAAGAAGAATATATGATGTGTGTTATCATGTTCATCCCATGACCAGATAAAAGCCTTCCTTAAAGTTATATATATATATTTATTTATGATGTTTTTTTTCCTTTCAGTGGTCAGTTTAATACTTCATTATGAGCAGGTGATTGCTTCTCAAACCGTTTTAGCTCTTTCGGATTCAAAAAAATCCAGAACCTGAAAGTAATGCCCGCTTCAATTGATTGTTGAGCCGATCAAAATCACTAACAATTGTCGCTATCAATATATCACCGTTTATTGTGATTTAGGCACGAAAACATCGATATGTTACAAACCACTACAAAACATTCTTTATATTTTGCACTTGAAACTAATATATATAACAGCACAACCATTCGATGTTAATATCATTCAGAAATAAATATAATTCCAAAACCAGATGGATTATGGGATATTATAGGCGTGCTTCCACACCATGTCCCTGGTTTGGGGACTGTGCTTAACACGCGTTTAATGTAGACCATAAGTAACCCAAATAACTTAATTTTCAGTTACTTTGTACGGAATGTCAATAAAATGGAAGCTCTTTTGCTACTTCTGTTTCAAGATTATTCCGGTTCTTTGTGGGGAGAGCGAATGTCCCTTGTGCTACGATATATCGCATTGCCGTGACCTGTTGCGTCACAAGAAGTACTTTTGCTTACCATTTTAGCCTCTCTGCATCACAACTAGCTATCAGGAACTGAAATCAATCGTAATACCCATACATATTTGCTGTGCAATTTTCTCCTTTCCCCATTTGCTTTCTCGCCATTTCCCTTTCACGTAAGACTTTCTCTGCTCTGTGAGGGTGCGGGCACCCTTGGAATGAAAAACAGTTTAATGGAAAGTTAGCAAAGAGCTAGGGAACGAAGGGTGAGTTAGCGCACTTTGTGCATAGGGGAATATGAATACGAATCAAGTAATATTTTCTAGGGAAAGTTTCTCTGTGGCTTACGGACTTTATCGTCTCGTCTCGGGTATAAAGATACCCCCACTGGTCCCTTTTCCCACTGCTACAATGTCTCAGTCTCAGTCTTTCTGCTCCTCCAGACAATGATAGGTTGGGTTGTTCAAATCAAACACGCTCCTTAAGAGTCCTAGGTTGGCCCCAGTCCTGGAGCTCGAACTTCGCGAGGTTGACCGAGCTGCATCTCCAAGAAGCTGCAACAAATTTTGATAAAGTTACAAATTATATATGCTTTCGATCAAATTATATGCTTTTGATCACTCGCCTTCCCCATTCCCCGGTTTGGTGATTCAGCTTGAGCTCCCAGGTTGGCCAGAATCTCAGGTCGAGCCTCAGGGTGATCACTTTAGGTTTGTTGTCCAAGTGACAAAGCTTGACGCGCACAAACGACTGGTGCTGGAGATATTCCGTCTCCTTCAGGAAGGTATCCAGATCGGGCGTAGGCTTGCCATTGACCTCAAGAATCCAGTGGAGGGCGTACATTCCGTATCTGTGTGAGGGCGAGCCATGGTGCCAACGTGAAATGTAGACGCCGTGATTCTGGGGAAGGAAGCCCCTTTCCTTCACTGCCCTGTAAGAGTCCTGAATTTGCGCGCCTGCCCAGTGCAAAAGCCTGTCAGTCCCCAAGCCATCGACCACCTCGAGCTTGAAGGACACGTCCTGGATTTTGCTATCTTTGAATACCGTGAGCTTCATGTCATCCACTTCCTTGAGTTCTGAGAATGAGAGCTGGTCGCACTTGCTGCAGTGGTTATCGATAATGCCACCAATGTCGTAGAAAGAGGACAGCAGCTTGTCGTTCACAGCAAGAATCATGTCGCCCTCGTTCAAAATGGCCTTGGCGTTGCTGTCGGTCACACAACTCTTGACCCTGAGGACCTGCTTCCTCTCCTTGTCGTATTCTGCAAGCTTCTGTATCCACTCTCTGGACAGTCCATAATTCGCTGCTTTCGAGAGAAGCAGAGCATTGAATTCCACGTTCATAACGGGCACCGGCACCGACTTTCTGTGGGCGTGGCTCGACTGGAAGTTCTTGAGGTAACTCACAGTCTTGTCGATCCAGCTGGAGAAGGTGTAAGAGTGTATTCCCGCGCAGAATTCTCTTTCCTCCCCGCCGACTTGCCTTGAGAAAGATGCCCACAAGGCCCTGACGGAGGCATTCTCATCGATCAGCACACCGGAGAAAGAGGTACCAAAATCTTGATCCAGTTCGATCACCTCCTCATTCACGGCGTGAAAACGAGGTATTTCTGCCGTGACAATGTTCAACGCTGCCGTAGCATTTGTGACGGAAGCATCGCGGGCCGTAGACCTCAGTGCTCCGGAAAGACCCACAAGCACCACCTTATCTCCCCTGCTGAGGGGTGGATCTGATAATATTGTACAGGGTTTCACAACCTTGAGCGCATCTGAGTTCAGGTCTCTGGGGTCGTAAGACACCAAGGCAAAGTTGTGGAGCGGGTGCAAGAACCTCACAGTCCCGTGCAGCTCGGCCGGGTACGCGCAAAAAGAGAGCCTGATATCACAGGGGCCAATCGCCACGGTGTTCCTGTCAACGAGCACCAGACCAAACTTATCGTCTTGGTACACGAGAACGCCATTGCCAGTGAAACTCTTGGAGTGCACACCGTCCGCCAGAGCGACCTCTGGGACCTCTACATCGACGAGAAGAAGGCTTCTAGATATGCTTTCCTTGGGATCCTCCACGCTTTCCTTCCCACTGAGGCCATTTGCCAGCCCAGTGGTGTCACAGCTTTCTGGGACTTCTGACATCTTGCACTTTTTGCTCTTGTGCGTGGCCTCCAACTCGAGCTCCTTCTTCGATTCCTCTTCATCGAAGGGGTAGACCTTGATTTGGTGCCAGCTACCCGCGGAGTCGTCCCTTGACCACACCGTCGGCGCTCCGTACCACTTCCTGTCCACGTAAATGAGGCTCTGCCGTTTCCTGAACCTGTCAGAAAACACTCGGTACTGGACAGGGACTTGCTCCCCCTTTGGAATTGTCGCCAGAACCGTTGCCAGGGTCTCGACATCCGGGGTTGGCCTTCCTTTGACAGAAAGTATCACAGAGTGCTTGGAGATCCCCGCCCTCGAGAGCATGTACCCAGGGTCTGCGACGTAGACCTGGCCCGTCGGCGTAGAAAAGTTCCTGGCCTGCTGATAACTGAGGGCGTGGATGCTCCCTCCGGAGAGCTCCAGGAAGCAAGCAGGCGTCACCCGGTGCAAGCTCTCAACCCTTATCTTGTACGTCAGCATCTGGCTGCCCCTGACAACACTGACGCTAACTTCCTCATCGACGTTGCTATCCAGCTTATCCTCCAAGTCTATGAAATGGGTCACGGTTTCCCCGTTGATCTCGACAAGAACGTCCCCGGGCTCCAGCTTCCCGTCCGACGGTCCTTTCGGAACCCTGCTGTCCACGACTAGCATTCCCACTGTCTCCGTTTTCTGCCTTTTGTGGCTCCTCACCAGGGCCTCCGTGTCAGGCTTCACTCCAAGCCTCTTCACCTCATCGAAGCCTTTGAAGATGAACGTCGCTTGCAGGTCGCCTCGAGGGATGTTGGGGGCTCTCCACGTGCGGGCGTTGTTCTCTCCAACCGAGAAGCACGCCTTGCACATGTTCAGCGCCCTGACCACGCGGTCCAGGGGCAAAAAGAAGGCCGAAGCCGTCTTGGTCTTCGACCCGGCGTTCAGGCCTATCGCTCTGCCCTGCACGTCTATCACGGGCGACCCCGACGACCCTCCCTTGGTGCCCGAAGCAGCTTGGAGGTAAAAAGTATTGAAGTCGTTGTACCCTCTGCTGGAGTACGTCGGTGCGTCCCTGTCAAGCCTCGCGAGGGTTCCCGCCAGTATGGATATCTGCAAAGAGCAAGCACGCACGCAAGGTTTAGAGTGGAAGCGTTAGAGAGCGAGCGTTGCCAAGGTTGAGAACGAACACCACGACGATAAACCTGTGTCACACGTTTCGTGTCCCGCGCGCGTGCGTGCAATGATTTCGCGGATTTTACCTTCTCTCCACTGTCGTTGCCCACGACTCGGATCTCTATCCCGACCTGAGCCGCCTGAGGAGCCAAGGGAACCTCTCCGACCTCCATGAACCGGAGCAACCGAGGGTCGAAGCGCATGAACCCAAAGTCATGTATGGGGTCTCTGTACAAGGGGTAAACGGGAAGCTCCTCGCGATTGAGGAATACGGCCTCCGCTGTGATCGGTCCGGGCTTGACAACGTGCCTATTCGTCAGGATGAGTCCTCTCTCTTTGTCTACAATGAACCCAGTTGCGAAGCTCGAGCCCGCAGATTCCGTGTCAAACGACCTCGCTGACGTCACCTTGAGGACAACCACGCAAGGCACCACCTTCTTCAAGGTCCTCTGCCAGTTGTGATCGCTCCCTTCCTCCATCCTCGACCCCTCCTCCGTCGTTCCCATCTGCCTCGTCCGCGATCGCAATCGATCGTGACTGACCTCGGTTAGGTCATCTCTCTCTTCTTCCCCTCCCTCGCGATCGATCGTGCTGGTGATCAAAACTGAAGGATCCGATCGCGATCGAAGGCGAAGGCGAGGCGTTGGGGGAGTGGCAGCGGTCGAGGGCGGGGGACTTTGGGGAGGTGAGGGTGGCCAGCGGAAGCGGCGTGTTCTTGGCTTCGCTTTGACACCGCGTTTGAAGGATTTGGCCAAGTGTGGAGGATTTGGCGAGCGGAAGAAAACGCAAGAGAGGGGGAGGCGGGAGATCCGAGGGAGAAGGCAAGGCGGCGGGCGCGGAGGAGGGAGAGGGAGGGGGGGAAGGGAGGCCGGCGGACAGACGGAATATTCACCCCTCGGTCTTTCGTTTGACGCCCTTGGTCTAGCGAAGCATCCCTTTGAGGAGGGTTGGGCGAACGAGAGAGTAGGTGATCGAGGGAGGCTCCCTGGAAGAGAAGGGGAGCGAGCGAGGGAGGGGGGCGACGGCGGGACCGAGGGGAGGAACTGCCCTTGCCTTTCCATTGGCACGGACTGCAAACGGGGTGTAGCTGCGAGGCTGGCGCTGCGTTTGTGCAATAGAAACGAAGGTTCGTGTCCGTGATGGGGTTGAAGAGCCCCTTGAAGCAAGGGGCGTCGGCCCAGGGGACGGCGGCGTTCGTCGACATGAAGCAGGAGAAGTTCCTGTACCCGGACAGCAGGCGTGGCATACGCTTCTATCTCTTAGACGCGAGCGGGAAGGCGACCTTGGCGGTCTTGGGAGAGGAGAGGGACACGAGGGACGGCCACTACACGTATCGAAAGGAGCCCACGTTCTCGGGAGGACCCGAGCTTTGCTGCGGCAACGTAAGTATTCTCGCCACTCGTCCTCTTCACGCTTCCCCTTTTTCTTTTTTGCCCTGGCAATGCGGTGCTTTCAGGTGATGGCAACTGTTTACAAAACTTAAATATACCATGAGACACAGTGATTCAAAAAACACTTAACAGCTGATGAATCGCTGCTCGCCAAGGCGCGCTCTGAAGGGGAGGCGGGAAGCTGTGCCGAAGAGTTCCCAGAAGAAAGAAGAAGGGGAAAAAATACTAAAATTCTCCTCGTTCCTCTTGAATTGTCGCAGTTGTCGGGCGTGCACAAGTGGATCAGGGATGTCATGATCGACTCGGGGTGCTCTGAAGTAGCCATCGACTTCAAGCCGCTTCGAAGGGGGAGCACTCTGGGGGGTGCAGCAGAAGCAAGTCACCACAAGAAACAACGCCACCTGAAGGAGGAGGTCGACAGGCTTGTGTCTCGGGCGCGGGAGCTCGAGCAGTCCAACTTGAGCCTCTATGCCTCGGGCATCCGCAGCGCAAGGTCCACGGCGAACGCTTGGTTGAATGACGCTGGAACTGGGACAGACACTACCTTCGAGAAAGCTCTGGCAGGGGCCAGCGAAGCGAAGGCTTCTCAGGAGGTGGTCATCAACAACCTTAGGAGCCTCTGCGACTTGTATGCTCCGCTGCAGTTGCTGGACTCGACCGACGCTTTTGCTGTCATCACAGACATAGAGAAGAAGCAGGAGTCCGGGGCCGTGAAGGCCTTGTGCGCGCAAATAAAGGAAGTCTGGGGCTTGCAGCTCAAGAAGGCGCTGATTGTCGGGGCTGCTCCCTGGAATGAGTACCCCATCTTCACCAAGCAAAACCTCGGTTCCCTTGTGGCCCTGAACACAAACAAAAGGAGTGCGCACCAGCAGGGCGGCACGGCCACGAAGACCCAGAAAACCACGAGCAAGACGGGAATCGGGAAGGGAAGGAAGATCTGCCACCACTGCAACCAGATCGTGGGCTCCCCTTCCCGGATCTGCCCCTTCTGCAAGGGAGAGCTCCCACTCAAGACGACGCCCAAGAGCGACAAGTGAAGTGAGTGTCCTCCAGGCCGAAAATATATTAACTCTGTAGAAAAAAATCGATTTGTTGTTACATTCCGGCTAAATAAGCTTCCCTCTGGCCTGGAAACGGCTTTGACGTCAACCCCCTTGCGTTATCTGCGGCTTCCCCCCATCCAGCTTGACCCCCACCGGCGCCTTGTGGGCACCCTTCTGGGATGACTTGCTCCTCTCCCCCTTCTTCTCCTTCCTCCTGGCGCTGAGAACCTCTTGAGAGGACGGGTGAATCTTGAACCCAAACACCTTTGGCACGTACTTTGCGACCTGCTTGCCGCTGCGGAGGTGGCTGTAAGTCATGAGAAAGAGGTGCGGGAAAGTCGTCCCAAAGTACGCCCCGTCGATGTTCCCTTGAAGCTTCGACCGCGGGTAGTAGATGTCCTCGCACTTTGGGCAAAAAATCTTGACCGTGCTGGTCCTCGGCACGTCCGCCTGGCCGACCGGAAGGCACGCCGCCCCTCCACACAAAACGCGCGGGCACCTCCCAAAGTCCACGCTCTTGAACTTGTCGTACATGGCAGAAAGCCCCCTGGATGTCAGTATGAAGCGCTGATGAATCAGGCCATAAAGCATCTCCGCCGCGCTCTCCACGAGCTCGTGCTGCTCCTCCGTCAGCATCTCCTCGTGAGGGGACTCTATGTCCAGAATCAAGTCCAAAGCATAGTCGTAGTACGGCACCTGCTGGTTCAGTCCGCTTAGGTTGAACTCATCCTGAATGTAATCCTCGTCCACCTCACTGCGCAAGACCAAAGAGAAACGGACGGGAAGGCGTTATCAGACCCCGTCACCAAAGCCACGGGCCGCGGACAAGCGCACTTACCAAAAGAACTCGTTCCCCTGAAGGTTGCAAAACCATGACACCCACGACGTATCCTCGTCCGAAGCTGACACGTCCGTCTCCTCATCACTCACGACTTGCGCACCAAAGTACTTCATCCTTGATTCCGTCCCGTCGGCGTCGACAATCGCTTGGTCTCTCGTACTCGCCGCTCCCCTAAACCTCCATCGCGTGGTCGCGCCCCTCGCGCTCTTGGCTCTTACGGCCGCGCGGATCGGCCACGCACGTAGAGGAGGACGGACAGGTGAGTGGAGAGGGCGAGAGGGAGGGCGAGGGAGGCGGTTGGGAGGAGGGAGACACGGAAGGGGGGGCCCTCGTGCTGAGGGCTTTCCGTGGACCATCCACTTGAACAGTTTGGTGAAGTTTTGAGAATGTTCTGAAACGAATGAGGACAACTCTCTCGATTTGGTTCGCACCAGGACCGAGGAGGATGACGGTGACGATGACGGTGACGGTGGCTGTGGGAGGTTTTCGTTACGCGGGAAGGGGCCGGAGGTCGAGGGGAGCGGGAAAGAGCGCCAGGATGGTGCGCAGAGGTTCGGGCGGAGGTTCGGGACGGTGCGACAACGCAGAGAGGAAGAGGGAAGGCGGGAGGGGGATGTCATCCGTGTTGTTGCTTCCGGATGGGCTAAGAGTGAGGGGGGAAGAGGTCGCGCAGACCATGCAAGGCATGCGGCGTCGGATCTCGCCCGGGACGGCTCTGATTCCAGCGGGCATTGGTTTGGCGTCGGGGGCGCTTCTGCTGCCGTCTTCTGTCCTGTCCTCCCTTGAGGGCTCGGCGTCGTCGATACAGACGGCGTTGGCTCTCGGCCTCGTTGTCACGGTCCACGAGTGCGGCCACTTTGCCGCAGCGAGGCTTCAGAACATTCACGTCTCCAAGTTCTCCGTTGGGTTCGGCCCCTGCGTGCTGCGGTACCAGGGCAGCAAAGTGGAGTACTCCCTGAGGCTCTTTCCGTTTGGTGGGTTTGTTGCTTTCCCCGAGGAGAAGGGGGACGAGGAGGGGGTGAGGGAATACGCAGAGGACGACCCGAACCTGCTGAACAACCGCCCCATTAAGGACAGGTTTCTCGTCATCAGCGCCGGCGTCGTGGCCAACATGGTCATGGCGTTCGGGATCCTTTGGGGGCAGGCGCTCAACCCCGGGCTAATGCAAGTGACCTACCAACCGGGAGTCAAGGTCCCAGAGCTCGCGAGCACCTCCCTCGCGCAGAGCTCGGGTCTGGTCGTCGACGATATGATCACGGGGATTAACGGCGAGGAGCTGGGGGAGGGGGACGAGGCGGTGGACAAGGTGGTCAACACCATCAGGGCAAGTCCGGACAAGGACGTGACGTTGGACTTGAGAAGAAGCGGGAAACCAATGAGCGTCACCGTGAGGCCAGAGGCAGCCGGTGACGGGGTGGGAAGGATAGGGATCCAGCTGCTGGCGAACGCTGACAAGGAGGTAGTCAAGGCATCCGGACTTCTGGATGGAGCTGGGATGGCGTCGAGGGAAACTGCAAAGCTAACGAAACTTGTTCTCAACGGGTTCGGAAAGTTGCTCTTCAACTTTCAGCAGAACGTGGACAAGCTCTCTGGACCGATCGCGATCATAGCGAACGGGGCACAGTACAGCAGGAACAACCTGTACGACCTGCTCCAGTTCATGGTGATCGTGAACATCAACCTCGCGGTGATCAACACGGTTCCCCTTCCAGGGTTGGACGGGGGCTACCTTGCCCTCCTCCTCGCGGAAACCGTGCGGGGCGGAAAGAGGCTTCCAGAAAACGTGGAGAGCGCCATCAACCAATCCGGCTTCTTCCTCCTTTTCGTGCTGGGAATCACGCTCCTCGTCAAAGATTCAGCGAAGCTGCTGAGTTGACGAACTCTTCCTTCGCTTGCAATATTCTTGTATGTATATTTACAGCAATACACGTCGTGTGTGTGTGTGCGTGTGTGTGGGAAAATTAAGCCTCTGCAGGCGCGGCTTCCTCCGCAGCGGGGGCGGCCTCCTCCGCGGCAGGCGCAGCCTCCTCCGCGGCAGGCGCAGCCTCCTCCGCGGCAGGCGCGGCACCCTCGGCTGGGGCGTCCTCGGCTGGGGCGTCCTCCTCGCTGGGCCTCTTGCTGAAGTAATCATTGAGATCGTCGTCCATCTTCTGCTCGGTGTTGTCATCCGCAGGCCTCGCCGGGGGTCTTCCGCCCCTCTCGTCGCCCTCGCCATCTCTCCTCACAAACCTGTCGTTCTTCTCTCTCCTGGTGTAGCCCTCCTCACCCGGCGGCTTGTCTTCCCTCAGCGCAATCTTCCTGTCGCCGATCATCGTGTCGTACATCGTCTCGATAGCCTTCTGGGCATCCTCTCTGCAGGTGAACTCCACAATACCGCACCCCTTGGAGCGACCTGACCTTCGGTCGGTCATCACGTCGGCATAAGCGACCTCGCCGACCGACTTGAAGTGGTCCTTGAGGTCCATCCACCTCGTGGACCAAGGGAGGTTCCAAACGTAAACGCGGCAGTCCCTCTTCTCGGGGTCTCTCTGATGGACGGCCGCCGTGCGGCGAGGGGGGGAGCGCCTCCTCTCCCTGTACCCTCCGTAATCGGAGCGGCCGTAGCCCCTGTCCCTTCCGCCGTACCTGTCCCTGTCACCGTACCTATCCCTCGAGTCATAACGATCTCGGCCACCGTAACGATCGTCTCTCCTGTCGCGGTCATACCTATACATAGCAAAACGCCTCAAACATCAGTCTCTCTCGATCCACCTCTCTCTTCGACGCAATCTCTCTCTTCGACGCCTTGGCGGCAGCGCGAGGAGGAGGAAACTCCAGGAGTGGATCACACACCAACAAGCAAGATGTTCCACCAAAGATGCTGACCCATCACACGACTACTCTGGACCCAAACATGCCAGCAACCGCGCACTCCTTTATACAAGATTCCATCATTTCGCACACGCATACACCACACCCTCACGTCCTCCCACACGCACGCCCTCCCGCACGCACGCGATCCTCCTACCTGTCATAGCCGCCTCCTCTCTCCTCGTATCCGTATCCTCCCCTCCTGTCGTCGTACGAGTCCCTCCTGTCGTCGTACTCCCTCCTGTCGTAGTCCCTCATCCTGTCGTCGTAAGACATCGCTCTCGTCGCTCACCTCTCACTCACTCTCTCTCTCTCTCTCTCTCTTCTGCCGTCATCCCCTCCTCTCGCTCTCGAACCCTAGCTCTTCCAAGCTTCACCGCATCACGTTATTTCTCCAAGCATCCGTATGTTTACGATGTGACGTTACTTTTCCTTGTCACCGGGGAGGAGGGCGGAATTCAAAAAAACGCGCCAAAGGCGTCGTCGTCGTACAGAGAGGGAGACACTCACACTTGTTCTTGTTGTTGACGATGGAGGAACGTTTCCAAGACATCCCTGTGTCGAGCCAATTGGCGAAGATGAAGGTGGAGGACGAGACCACGAGTTCTCCTCCCCATGGCCAAGGTGTTCCGGAAGAGAGGACCGCCACCGCTGTGGCTACGGCTGGGTTGTCCGGTACCCACCAAGACAAGGCCAAGGCCAAGGCGAAGAGAGAGAGGAGCGAGGACGTTTCGGACTTGAGGATAGAGCAGCCGGAGATCAACATGGAGCAGTACCCTCCGCATGACGACCTCGACATCGAGATTGACAAGCTCGTGTACGTCGTGGAGGAGCACGCGCACACGCTGAAGAAGAGCCTCGTGAACAGGTACATGGGAATGAGGAAGAAGTGGCACGACCACGAGATACAGCGCATAGAGGACGAGAAGAAGAACTTCGAGCAGCAGCTCGTGAGCAAGCAGGCGGAGCTGGACAGGGAGAAGTACGCCGTGCACGTGCACAAGCAGAACGAGGCCAAGGCGAAGCGAGTGACCACCAAGGCCATCGGGCTCATCTTCGTCACGAACCAGAGGCTGAAGAACTTCTCGACCTCGGCGCACTTCTTCAAGACGTGGCGCGAGATTCCCAAGAAGAGGCGACTGTTCCTCAAGAGCATCGACAAGATCAAGACCAAGATAGCCCTGCAGGTCATGAAGAAACACTTCCAGGCCTGGAGGAAGTGGAACAGGGAGACCGTGCGCACGAGAATCGAGGAGGTCATCCACCAGAGGTTCGAGAAGAAGTTCAACGACGAGCGGGACGACCTGAACGGGCAGATTGACGCGTACAAGGCGGAGCTCGAGGCCGTGCAGAAGCAGCTCGCGGACGCCATGACCGCCAGAGAGAAGATAGAGAAGGACATGAAGCAGTCTTTCATGCGGGGTCTGTGCGCCATGAACATCGAAGCGATGAGCATGATGAAGAAGGGGTCTTTCAACTCCCTCTCGGCGATCATCCCCCCCGTCGAAGGCGAGGAGGAAGAGGAGTGAGTGAGGCCAGGCCAGGCCAGGCCAGGGACGACCGCCATGAATCCAGCAAGCTCGTTTGTTGTCCCTCTAACACGCAAACACACACACACACACACACACACACACACACACACACAATGTCCTATGTTACAATATATTACTATCTATCAGAACCGTTGCGCCCGGGGTGCGACTTGGGTGGGCAAGGGAACCTCTACCCCTGCGTCGCCCAACGTCAACCTTTGCCCCCCCCCCGTCTCACACCTCCCAGGCCGCTGTGAGACCGCTGAGAGACTCTGTTGTCTGTGTGCGTGTGCGTGTGCGTGTGATAAAGGCAGACAAAAGCGATGGCATTGCATCCCTCCCTTCCTCTTCCTCTCGGCATCCAGCGGTGCGATCTGTTGTTATGGTGTTCAGACATCAGATCAAAAACAGCACACAGAAAAGTCACGAAAGGACGGTAGGGAATTCACAGTCAATACTGGAAGCACAAAGGCAAGTTCTCCTTTCCACTGAAAGAGAGAAACACGGAGAGAAACACGAGGCGACCGGCCACTACTTACCTGTTAGTTTTCTGCAAAGGTCGTTTCACCGAGTTTGTAAGTTTCTCGGCAGGGTAATTCAGCCCTACCACGACCATTCCACCGTACATGAACGAATACTTCCGCCCACGCACGGCAGCCCGTACTAACAAACGTATGTGCAACCCTGAGGAGTTACACACTTTTTGGTTGACGCAAGTGCTTCAGGAGGACGTTGCGTGCCCCGTTCACATCCCGACCGCACTTGAAGCCACACTTCTGGCACTTGTACACCTCTGCTCCACCCAGGTTCTTCTTGATGTGTCCGCACCTGCCACAGGTCTTGGAGGTGTACTCCTCCGTCACGATCGCCAGCTCACTGCCGTGCAAGAGCACCTTGGAAGCCAAGAACGTTCTGAACGCATAGTGCCTCAACGTCAAGAGCGTGCGAGCCGTCTTCTTCCTGATCACTCGGCGTCTCCCGTTGTTGTTCTTCTTCACCATGTCTTGGGACTTGAACTCCGGGAGGAGGATTGTGTCGAACCTCCTGCATAGATCGTTGGCTACCTTTTTGTGAAGCTCGTTCGTCAGACCTCGAAGTTTCTCCATGCAGGCGTATTGCTGTCTCTTCAAGTCGCGGCGGTCGAGGTAAGGGAGCTTCACCTTTGGGTCTTTGCGCTCGGAAATGATCTCATCAATCCTCCAGCAGAGGTTGAACAGCCTCGCGAAGCCTCGCTCGCCCGTGGCATACTCCCCGACGCCTTCTTGCGGCGAGTACGACGTCTGAAAGGTCCTGACTCCCGGATCCAGGGCGACAACCTTCCGCTTGTTCTCAGGCTTCAGGGGTGGCAGGCGATCCCATGGCGTCGCGATGGGAATGTATGTGGAACTGCCCAAGGCGATTTCTTGTGATCTTCACGGCACCCTCGATCTTGCCCCCGGGGATCTCCTCCGTCAAGTACAGGGGCCCGCCGGCCATCTTCTCCTTGAACACCTCCAGCTTGGTCCACTTGCGTCGTTTCTTGTGCTTGTTGTCATCCTTGTGTCTCGTTCTCGGTCTTTCGATCGTCTCCACGTTCTTTAACTCTCTTGCATCAATTTCAATAGTCCAAGAACTCGGTTGCTGACGTTGACGATACTTGAGAACGAAGCGGTGCCCCTTCTTCTCGCCGCGCTCCTTCATCGCTTCCTGCTTCGCGGTGTTCGAATCCCATGCCTTGATGAGACTTCGCACGGCAGCTTGTCTGATGGCACAGGGGGTTTCCTTCAGCCAAGGATGCTTCTGATTTACAAAGGCCCCGCTAACGTAGTCCCGGTCCTTGGCCACTTCGGCGCGAAATCGTCTGCCTCCAATTTGGCTCTCGAGTCTCTTCTCTCTGGCCGCGAAAAGCTCTGCCTCCTGTTTTGTCCATGGCCGTGGAGAGCATTGGATTTCTTTCAGCTCTTTCTCCAGCCCCTCAAAGACCTCAGGGCGTCGCGGTTTGGCCGTCACAAATCTGTCCAGCAGGACGGTCCAAACCAGCGGAAAACCCTCCTTCTTGACCGCCTCCAAACACTTGTTGTATGTGAAACGCGCAGCTCCCATCCAGTTGCAAAGGCATTGCGCCTGCTCAGGGTTCAAGCGCATCCTCACCTTCCTCGTCCGTATCACCGTTCGCTCCGACAATAGCTTGGAGGTCTTCAGTTTCTGCTCCCTCTTCCTTTTGGCGGGCGACTGCAATGTCTCGACGGATACCACAGAATCTTCTGGAAGGTTCAAGCACGACCTCCATCCCGTCTTCGGACACTTTACCTCTACAAGTTCTCTCTTGATCGATGAGAACCAGGTCTTCTTCACGCTGTCGTCCGCCAAGCCACCCGGCTGCTTCCCTGCTTTCTTCCCCCTCTTGTTCTTCTTCTTCTTACCCTTCTTCTTGTTCTTCTTCTTACCCTTCTTGCGAGGCTTCTTGCGAGGCTTGCCTGACGAGCTCGAACTCTCACCCGCAGAGGCGTCCGCCTCCGGCCGCTTCCCCTTCCGCTTCCCCCCGCTTCTTGCGAGGCGTGCTCGAACCCTCCTCGAAAGCAGAGGCGGGGTCGTCCAGCGGCTTCCCTTCCGCTTCCCCCCGCTTCTTGCGAGGCGTGCTCGAACCCTCACCCGCAGAGGCGGGGTCGTCCGCGGGAGGAAGCAGACACAACGCGTAGAGCAACTGCAAGCCCTGATTCCAGAACGGAAGTAACGGCCGCTCCGTCGTCGGAGACTCCTGCCCCGACTTCGAAGCGCCCTGAGCATGACTCTCGCCAGAGTGCGACCTCCTTGTGGAACTCGTCGAGCCACTCCCCTGCTTCTCCTTTTTCTTACGGCGCTTCCCTGATCGCGCCATGACTGTTAGCTGCTACTGCAAGGGTTTCACTCGCTGCCCTCCTCGTAACTCCTCGTAACTATAGATTTGCCTTGTCCAGCAAGTGAGAACACGAAAAAAACGCTTTGTGGGTTGTCCTTTGGGTGTGACCAAACTGGTATACACTGGAATCCCACCAACAGGGGAAAACCTCCAACATCTGTCCCAGACCGAGGGAGTGGAGACGGAAACGGGGCAGGGGAGTCCAGCGCGTTACGATCGAGCGAGCGCCATGGCGGACACTGCGACGATGGAGCAGTTCAAGGAGGGGAGCCTCGTGTGGGTGAAGGCCACGACAGTGCCCGGGTCCTCGCCCGAGACCTTGCCGTGGCTCAAGGCTCGCGTCGCGTCTTCCGCGCGCAACTCCTCGCCCAACGAAGAGGGGAGGGTGGAGGTGGAGGTGTGCGAACACTCTGACCTCGCGGATATCTTCGCCTTCGAGCCGGGTTCGTTCCCTTCGCAAGGGACGCGAGCGGAGGTCGACGCCGCTTCTCTCAGGGCGCGGACGGAAGGGGACAGCATGGTGGAGGACCTCGTGAACAGTGATATCCTGCACGAGGCGTCCGTGCTGAAAACGCTTGGACTGCGGTACATGTGCGACGACATTTACACGTACACGGGGTCGATACTCATAGCGGTGAATCCGTTCAAACCTCTGAAGTCTCTTTACGGGCCGAGCATGATGAAGCGGTACTACAACACCTTCTTGGGAGAGTCGAGCCCCCACGTGTACGCCATCGCAGAGCAGGCGTACAAGTCCATGCTCATCGACGGTGGGTCCCAGTCCATCCTGATATCGGGGGAGTCAGGAGCCGGGAAGACGGAGACGGCAAAGCTCGTGATGCAGTACCTCGCGATGAGGCACACGCAAGAGTCCCCGGGGAGGAGGGAGGCGGAGGCGAGCGAAGCGGGCGCTCCCCCGGTGCAGTACAAGGACGAGCAAGGCCAGAGTGTCTCGCCCTTCACTGCAGGGCTGATGAGGAAGAGGAGGAACAGCAATCCCGTGGAGCAGCAAGTTCTGCAGTCGAACCCGCTCCTGGAGGCCTTTGGCAACGCGAAGACGGTGAGAAACAACAACTCGTCGCGGTTTGGAAAGTACGTGGATCTCAAGTTCAACAAGAGGGGGCAGATCCAGACGGCCCACATCCAGACCTACCTGCTCGAGAGAACCCGCGTGGTCCAGGTGTCTACACAGGAGCGCAGCTACCACATTTTCTACCAGCTCTGCAAGGGTGCGTCAGAAGAGCAGAGGGAGATTCTGCACTTGAAAGCCTGCTCTGCATCTGATTTCTATTACCTTTCCTGCAGTGAAGTTCTCGACATCGAGGGCATGGACGATGCAGAGGACTTTCGTGTGACGCAGAAGGCCATGTCGATCGTGGGCATTTCCGAAGAGGAGCAGCTCGACGCCATGAAGGTTTTATCGGCCGTCCTCCACATCGGCAACATCAAGTTCTCCGATGCTTTGGAGTCGGACAGCGCTGTCATGGATGGCTCGATCGTGAAGGATGAGTGCGAAAGGCATCTCAAGGCAGCTGCGAGCCTGCTGGGCGTGCCCAGCGATGATCTTGAGCAGGCCCTCACAACGAGAACGATTGTGGCCCCGGACAGCACTTACAGGAAGGGCTTGTCCCCAATGGATTCGGCCAAGGCCAGGGACACCTTGTCGAAGACCCTGTACGACAAGCTTTTCAACTGGGTTGTTGAAGCTGTCAATAAGAACATGGATTCCAATGAAGGGGAAACATTGTCCATTGGTATTCTTGACATTTATGGCTTCGAGCACTTCAAGAAGAATGACTTTGAGCAGCTGTGCATCAACCTCGCCAACGAATACCTGCAGCAACACTTCAATTACCAAGTGCTGAGTTACGAGCAGGAGGAATACACGAAGGAGGGGATCGATTGGACGTTCATTGATTTCAAGGACAACCAGGATGTTCTTGACATGATAGTGGGCACGGGGGGCAAGAAGAAGCTGAGCGCAATCATGCCTATTTTAGATGAATGTTGCCGGCTGCCGCGGACAACTGCAGCAGATTTCTGCCATTCGCTGAAGGACAAGCTTGGGGAGAACAAATCATTGGTGTTTCACAAGAAGTGGCCCCACTGCTTTGAGGTTAGGCACTACGCGGGGGAAGTGCTTTATGAGACGACCCAGATGATCGAGAAGAACAAGGATTACATCATTTTTGAGCACAACGCTCTGGCAAAATCGAGCGAATCCAGTTTCTTCCAAGCGTTATTTCTCGCGGGACTGGAGTCACAAGAATCGAAGAACAAGACGTTCATTCTGAGGACGGTGTCGTCGATTTTTTCAAAGCAGCTGAAGTGCCTCATGGATGACCTTTGCAAAACAAACCCGCACTACATACGATGCATAAAACCAAACTACAGCTGCCTGCGCGGTACGTTTGTGGCAGGCTATGTCCACGAGCAGCTGGCGTACGGAGGGGTGATGGAGGCAGTTAGGATCTCGAGGAGTGGCTTCCCCTCAAGAAAGGTCTTTGTGGATTTTGTCTACCGATACGAAATTCTCTTGGATGCGAAGGCAAGAGAAAGGTGTGAGGACGCGGATGAAAAACATGTTACGGAGCTCATACTGCGCACGCTGAACCTGGAGAACAGGTGGCAGGTCGGGAAAACAAAGGTATTCCTCAAAGAGGGCGTCGTTCCCATGCTGGAAAACAAGAGGAACGCAGTCCTTTATGATGCGGTTGTGTGCATCCAATCTACATTTAGGACCTACCTTGCTCAGAAGGAGGCGAAGGAGAGGAAGGAAGCCATCGTGAGGATCCAAAGCTGCTGGAGGAGAGAAATGGCGAAAAGAAGATTTGAATCCGTGAGGATCGATAGAGCAGCGACTTTGCTCCAGTCCTGGGCACGGATGCTTCCTCTGCGGCAAGCATTTATTGCACACAGGAGGAACCAAAAGGCGATCGTGATCCAATCCTTTGTGAGAAGCTACTTCGCGAGGCAGCGGAGCGAAGCCGCAAAACTCGTCCTGATCAGACAGAAGAGGAAAGCGGCCGCTGTAACGATTCAGAGCTTCTGGAGACAGCTCGAGGCAAAGAAGACGTTTGCAAGGATTAAAGCAGAAGCGGAGTATCTCCAGAACATGGAGACGGAGAACGAACGCCTCCAAGAGCGAGTCAGGGAGCTCGAAGCCTACAAGGCCTACAAAGAGGAAGAAGCTGAAAGGAAGGAGAGCGGCGAGCAAAAAGAGCTTGAAGCATACAAATCATATGCCGAATCCGAAATGAAAGAAGGCAGAGAACGCATTGATTTGCTGATGAAAGAGAAGAGTGAGATAGCAACAAAGATGAAAGAGATGGAGCAAACGGCCCAGAGCTTGCATGACTCGATTGCTGATCTGAAGCTTCAACTCCAGTCAAAGGAGTCTGAGGTAGAAAAATTGCAAGAGCAGGATCAAGCCAACAAGGACCACGCAGCTCGCCTTGATAGTCAGCTGGTTGGTCTTAAGGACGAGCTCCAGCAAATGAAGGCCACAAAGGCGGAACTTCAAAGCAAGGCCAACGATGCAAAGCTGGCGGAGAGCCAAGCGATTGCAGGCAACCTCAAATCAGAGAACGAAAAGCTCAAGGCACAGGTACATAGCTCCGCAAAACAAGTTTTGCACCTCGAGAAGATGCTAAAAGCGAGTGAGGAGCGAGAAGGCGAGGCGAGGGAAACACTCAAGAACCAATTGGCGATGATGACGCCCGACAAGCTTGGGCTGGATGAAGTTCAACAATCCACGGTTTTGGAAGAGGTTGTCCATCCGCTTGCGTTTGACAAGCTGTCCCCAAAGAAGCAGAATGATTTCCTGCAGCTCATGTCTATGGCAATGAAGAATTCGCAGTTCATCGACAGCATGTCGGTCACGGCATACTGGATATCCCTAGCCCTGTGGGACTGGGCGAGGCAGTGGGATGCGCCAGAGTTCCAAGGCGCACTTGATACAATTCCAGGCCAAGTTCTCAACAAGTTTAGGGAGTACAATAGCATGCATGACAGAAACCATTGCTGGCAGATCATAAACACGGTGATCTCTCTGTCGCATCTTGTGCGCCACAAGCCCCCACTGAAGGATTTTCGTTGTGCCAAAACGTCAGAGCTGCAACTCACAGTCTTCTCAGGCACTATTGGGGTTGAGAACATCATCCTTTTCAGGGAGTTGAGACAGATGCTTTACACAATTCTCGATCCAGCGAGGTTGGTCGATGTCGGCAACAAGGGAAACGGCCTCTCTCGAAAGCGCTTGGATGTGCCGGTGGCGGTCAAGTCTTACCTCATCGATTTGCAGGGCATCGTATCTGATATCGAGAGCGCCCAGATCAGTGAATCGCTTGTCAAAGTCTTTTTGTTGGAGATGCTGAACATGACCGATATGGAGATACTGAACCAGCTTCTCATGCGGAGGGAATGCTGCAGCACATCTTCTGCAAGGATCTTGGATTTAACTTTGAGGCATATCGAGAAGTGGGCATTGACAGGATGTTCTGACGTCAGTCTCAAGGACATCAGGTGGTCCTTGAGGAGAAGCATACAGGCGTGCAACTTCCTTCTGGTCCATAAGACCGACATCGCTAGGGCTCACAAGCACGGCATTCCTCTGAGCCAGCTCTTGGAAGGAAAGACGGACAAGCTAAACCTGCAGCAGGTTTACAGGCTTGTCGCGTACCACCACGACGATTGGATCCTCGGCAACAGAATGAACAGCGACTCTTATGGATTGCTGCACGGGCTGAAGAGAGAAATCGCAAGGAGCGCTGGCAGTGACCAGGGAAGGCTGACCAGTCCCGAACTGCTGAGCCCAAACCACGCGGTGACTTGGAAGACTGGGGACTTTGACAATGAAGCGGAGCTGCTCATTGATGTTGTCACGGCATCGGCTGACTTTGAGACTGCGCTGAAGGAGGCGGTGACGAAGAGGGGCTTGGAAGACCCTTGGGCTTCCTTCAGCGAATTCCCGGGCTTCCTCAAGGATATTCTCACACTCTGATGATTTTGCTGTGGTGTAACATAAATTATATGTAAAATTGTAGAACTCAATGGAAACCCTTTCAAAGCTTTGCGGGCACTTTGCTCAGTTTCTCGTGCCTCATCTTGGAGGCGAACCTCAGGAACTTGTGAACCTCCTCGTACACGGGGCTGGTGGCCTCGGCGACCCTGGCCATCCAGGCCCTCACCTCGGGGAAAGGCCCCATGATGGAATCAAAATCCATGCCATCGACGGGGGCATAAAACATGTTCAGCTGCTCCAGCTCGCAGCAGAAGAGCAGGTCGGCCACGCAGGGGCGGCTCCCTCCCACGAAACTCCGGTCCTTCAGCCAGACTCTTTCCATGGTCCCAAGGGCCCTGTCCAGCACAGCTTTGCAATCCACGGCAATGGCCTCATTAGGCTGCACCCCCAAGTTCATCGCCACGACCTTGTGAAAGGTGAGCCCCCCGCAACCTTTCCTGAGCGTGGAGTGGTACCAGTGAAGGGCGCTGTCGACGTACGCCTGCTTCTCGAGCTGCTCCACGCCCCCGGCGGACGGATACCAGTCACTGAGGCTGAACCTCTCGCACAGATGCCTCAAAATCGCACAGCTCTCAGGAAGACGGAAATCGACGGACTGCCCCGCCCCCCGCTTCACGAGGCAAGGAACCTGCCTAAGGGGGTTGAGCTCCTTGTACTCGTCCGTCCGGTGCTCCTTCTTATGTATCAGCACTCGCTTCTCCTCCAAAGCCTGACCCATACTCGCAGCATTCAGGCGACAGAGAATCATCAACGCCCTACTGGGTTGGGACATGAAGTCCACGTAAAGCTGGTACATGGCTCCACCCTTCTCTCGCGCTCACCTGACCTCCTCACTTCATCAAAACAGAACAGAACAGAACCAAAAAATCATGGATGGTCAGACCCAGAACATCCTCATTACCGCTTCATTCTTTTCAAGAGAGGGGTGGTCGGAAAGAGCAAGACGCGATCCTTCCGTCTTCCTCCCCTCCCTTTGTCCCTCGGACCTCCCACTACGCCGCCTCCGCCCTAGACTCACCTCCACAAAGGTCCCTCCCCTCGGCTTTCGCTCGATTGGGTTCTCAGCCTATTTGAACCAAGATGACAGGCGACACACGGACGATGGCGAGGAAAGCTTTCGAGGCGGTGATACTTTACGAGAACCTGTGCGAGGCCAAGAGAAAGCTGGTGAGTCCAACAAACCTCTCATCCACCTCTCTCTCTCCAACTCTCTCTCCATCTCTCTCTCTCTCGTCCTTGCTTTGCCTGACGCTTGTTTGTTTGTTGTTGTTCGAAAGGTGGAGCAGGTGGGTGACTGGGCACTGGAGGAGCTTCTGTTGCTGAGAGCGGAGGCGTACTTCACGAAGAAGCAGAAGCTCAAGATTCAGCGATGCTTCCATCAGTGGGCGGAAGGCACCGCTTGTCTCTCCCACTCCGTGGAGGACTCATCGCAGGAGGAGGAGGAGGAGACTCGGACTGGGGTGGTGGTGGAGGCTGAGGAGGTGGATCCCGCGAGGGTGACGAGGGAGGAGATCGAGGACGAGCTCGTGAGCGAGACTTTGAGGGCTCTGGAGGAGTGCGGAACGGAGGAGGTGGACACGCGGCGACTTGTGGAAGTTATCGTCCAGATCCAGGAGGAAGAGAGGGAGAACGTGGAGGTCATGTCCACGGTGCAGTTCAACTTCCAGCACGTGAACGAGGAGAAGATTTCGGTAATAACCAAGGGAAACGGCGGGCTCACGGAGAGGATCAAGCTGAGCCGGGCCATTCAGAACATGAAGATACTGAGGTACAAGGCGGAGCTTCTTGGGATCGAGACCAGGGTCATCGATGAGACCCTGAGAGTCTTGGACTACCACCTTCTGCACCACCCCACCGCGGCTCCTTCCTTCACGGGCTTGACCGCAAGGGACACGCCTGCTGGTGACAGCGGGGCCACGGCAGCCGAGTCCAAGATGAGGTCGATGAGCCAAACGGACTCGGGCAGGACCGTCTACGAGAGCGCGGGCTCGCTCGACTTCGACGGCGGGGGAGAAGCCAGCGAGGACACGTACAACAGCCACCTGAGGAGCAACATGTACGGCATAACTTTCAACGGCGACTTGCTGGTGAGCGACGAGGACGACGACGTCTTCGAGTCCGAGACGCCCGAAGCGGAGCGCTTCGGAGTGAACCGGGCGAAGCAGCTGCTCCACAGCCTGCAGAACATGAAGGACGTCGGCAAAAGCCTGGACTACGACTACTTTTGAGCTCGGGTCCTTTACGAGGAGAAAGGGGAGAAGACGGCGGGGGTAGAAGGAAAAGGATAAGAAAAGAATAATATTATTACAGCGCAACAAACGTGCACATTATTGAGGCCCCCACTACACTGTTCGACGATCAAGCTGCGCGCGCGCGAGCGCCACGGAGCTCTGTGGAGGCGGAGGCGATCAGAGGACAAAGTGCGCGGAAAAGGCGTCAGCACAGAGCTCGAGACGAGGCGGAGGACGGGGTGGGGTAAGACTTTTCGACCAAGCATGTAGTGTCCCCGAGTTATCTTGTCTCGGAAACTTCTGAATGCAGTCGCAAACACTTGTCGCACGTGTAAGCTGTGACCTTCCAGACTTTCAAAGTACCCTTAGAAAGGCGTATCTAACAGTGCATTGGCCAGCCCCGGCGCCGACCCTCTCTCTCTCCCCCTCAACCTTCGCCTCCTACTTTCTGTCACTCACCTGCAACGCTGCGAAGAAGAAGACGACCAAGACCAAGACCACGACCACTCGGCGGGCCACCGCGAGTCCCGCTCACTTCTCCTTGCTGGCTCCGTGCCGAACGACGAGGGGCTCCTTGATCTGCGCCCTCTCGCTCCGTTCCGCCACCTCGTCCTTGTACTCCTCGAGGGTCTTGATGGACACCAGGTGAGACACTTGGTCGAGCTTGCCGCGCACGGACGGCGTGTTCGGCACGACGACCTGCTTACCCGACTTGGTCAGCTTCAACGTCTTAAGCGTCGCGAGGTGCAAATTCTGCTTCCCTGCGGTGCCCCTCACCAGCTTCACCACGAGGTGGTGTGCCAGCTTCCCTGCCTCCACCGCCGCACCACTCATCACGCCCTACCCAACTCAATTCGACACCAAAACCTTCGTCCGACCCACCAATCGAAAGCTCGCGGAAAGACCTTTCGAACGACACCTTCCTCGTTCCCCGAAACTCCCGACGTGGTTCCGAAAATAAACGAACGAACGAACGAACGAACGAACGAAGCCGAGTCCCTGCCTCTCCCCAAGGCGTCTTTCAGGAAACCCGAGCGTCGTGTTATTTTAAGTGTCTTTTTTGGTACACTCATACCAACGCTCTCGAGAGGATAAGATGAAGATCCCTCGAAGGACGGGGACTGACGGAGGTGGAGTGAGTGGTGGTCGTGTGATTGAGGGAGGTCGTAGCCGAGGTCGAGGGAGGGAGAAGGAGAGGGGGTTGTGGTTGGAAGCTTCGCCTCTTCCTTCTCTTTCCAAAGATACCTTTGTTGAGGGGAGAGGTGGGAGGGGGAAGGTTCCAGCCTTGGAAAGGGCACAGGGAGAGGCTGCGGCAGGAGGGGGTGAGGGAGAGGGTGGGGGAGGGGAAGCGGGAAGCAGGGGAAGCGGGGGAGCGAGGGGGCGTTTGATTTGTGGGTGAGTTTGTATTTACGTGGTCCCGCAACCGATTGGGTCCCGTGACGCTGGCCTTATTTGGCGAGGAGGAAGGGTGGGGGGAGAGGAGGAGGAGGAGGTGTTCGTTGGGAAGGGGGCATGGTGACGAGCTCGTCTCGGTGCAGGGTGCATCATAGCTCGGAGTTGGGACAGCTAACGGGTGGGAGGAGGAGAGGGAGCTCGAGGGAGGTGACAAGGCATGAGGCGACGGGGTCGCGGGCGGGGGGCCAGAGGGCTGCGACGGCGGAGAGGCCGAGCCCCCTCCTGGTCTGTGGCGCGGGGGGGCGTCCGGGGTCCTTCCAGTGCGCCCGCGCCCGGGTGTTGGACAGCGGGAGCGACGATTTCTTCAGATCGAGCGACGGAACGGCGGCGGGGTCATCGTACTATTACAGAAGGAGCGACCGGGAGTTGAGGAACCAGGGGAGGGGAGGGGGGGTCGGGACGACGGAGGGCACGGCCGGCGGGTGCAGCGCGGTGCAAAGCAGCAGCGGGAAGGGTTGGAGGCTCCAAATATTCATCGTTGGCACCGCGATGCTTCTGTGCAACTTGGACCGCGTCGCGATGGGAATTCTCGCGGTTCCCCTGATCCAGGAGTTCAGCCTGAGCATGACGGAGCTTGGCGTGCTTCAGTCCAGCTACCTTTGGGGGTACCTGGTCGGCCAGATCCCGGCGGGGCTCGCGTCGGACAAGTACGGAGGCGTCGAGGTCATGCTGGTGGGCCTTCTCGTGTGGTCCCTCGCGACCTGCGGGACGGCCCTCGCAAAGTACGCGGCCGCCCCCCTGACAATCGCGATCGCGTCTCGGGTGCTCATGGGCTTGGGCTCCTCCGTGGCGCTGCCCGCGGTGGCCGCCACGGTCGCCAAGGAGGTCCCCGCGAACCAGAGGGCGAGGTCGACGACCATCTCGTACGCCCTGTTCAACATTGGCAACGTGGTGGCCAACTTGTGCACGCCGTACGTCAGCGAGTTCCTGGGGTGGCACTGGTCCTTTGCGATCTACGGCGCTCTGGGCGTGGTGTGGACCGCGGTGTGCTTCTACCTGCTGAGGGGGGCCAGGGCGAGGAGGCAAAAGTCCGCGGTGACCCTGAAGGAGCTCCACGCGGAGCCTCCCAAGAAGCCGGTGAACATCCTCCAAGCCGTCAGGAAGAAGAAGCTGTGGGCGCAGCTTTTGATTCTTGCGTACTGCCACAGCACCATCGGCCTGGGGTACTTCACCCTGCAGTCCTGGATTCCAGCCTTCATGGCCAAGGACTTGGGAATCGTTTCCCTCAAGGTGGCAGGGCTGTGCACCGCCCTGGTCTGGCTGGCCACCGCCTTCAACACGGCCTTCGTCGGCGTGGTCGCCGACAAGCTTTTGAGCAAAATAGAGTTTTGGAAGGTTCGCAGGATAGCCATGACGATCTCGACCATCATCCCTGCGGCCTGTTTTTTTGTTCTGTCGACGACGAGCAACCCACTCGTTGGGGTTTTTTGCATCCTGATTGGATTGGTCTCGTGGTCCTTCGACTACGCGGGTTTCCACCCCTATATCGTGGAGGTGTCGGGCAAGTACTCTGGCACCGTCCTCAGCTTCACCAACAGCGCGGGCGTCATCGCCGGAATCGCCGGGAACATTGCCACGGGCTACCTTGTTGGCCTCGAGGGCAACTTCACGAGAGTGTTCAGGATCCTGGCAGGGGTCTACTTGCTCTCTTGCATTCTCTGGAACCTCACCATGAAGGGCGAGAAGCTCGAACTCGTGTAAATATATCCTGATCATTAATCCGTTATCGTCATCGAAGTCACCAAAGCATCTTTCCGGGGAGGACGCTCTATGTGGAGGAAGGATCAGGAGCAAAAGGCGACCTATCCGCCCCACCAATCACCCCCTCCCCATCCTCCTCCTCCTCCCTCCTCCTCAACCTTCACCACCATCATCCATCTCAACCCACTTCTCAATCTGCAACTCACTTTTTTCGTTCGGACTCGACGCCCTCGAGCTCGTCGTCATAAGGGGACGGACGGACGGGAAGAAGACGTAGACCGCGACCCAGCATGGCGCCACCCCCTCCCGCGAGGAAGTATGGCCACCCGCTCTTCTTTTGTACCTTCACGGACAGCGCCGAGGGCTCTCAAGTGGTCCTCGGTGGCGGTGGAGGAGCTTCGTCCACTGGCGTGGCCAACAGGTTGCTCCTCGTTCCGGTCCAACCCAACGACGCCGTCAAGGGCGGCCCTCACAAGGACCAGCTTAAGTCCGACCCCGCGAGCGAGCTCCACACGGGAGACATCACGACGGTCAGCGGCACTTGGGTCCAGAACAAGCCGTACTTCGTTGCTGTTCTCTCCGGTGGAGCTGGACTGAGCAAGTACAAGCTTGGGAAGGGAGCGGACGGGAAGGAGGAGTTCCGCGAGGTTGAGGTTGACGGGGGGAAGGCCGAGAGCTTCAAGCAGGCGGAGATCAAGACGGTGGCGTCCAATGCGAGCGGAACCCGCATCGCTGTTGGGTACAACACGGGCAAAATTGTGATTTATGACACGGAGACCATGGGGGAGATCAGGAGCTTCGACCCCGAGAAGCACGAGGACGTTTTGCCTCCAAAGGGGGGGATCATGAACTTGTGCTACTCTCCCTGCGGCGGGAAGATTTTGGTGGTCAAGGACAGCGGCGTCGCCTTTGTCTGGGAGAGCGGTGCCGGTGCGCCTGCCTCGCCCTCGAAGAAGAAGAAGAAGCACAGCAAGGACAAGAAGAGCAACAGCGGCAGCGCAGGAGGTGGCGCGACGGTGGTGAAGTTTCCGCAGGATCTCGGCACGTTCAGGGGGTGCTATGCATTCCAGGGGGGTGATGGGAAGCCTCTCTTCTGCTTGGGGGTCAACTGCAAAGACAGGAAGAGCCGCGTGTCGACTTGGAGGATTGCGGGAGGCAGCCACGCCGCAAGGCAAGTCTTCCGGTACGCCCACGGCGCCGCCATGACCGCCCTCGCTGGGCATTCTGGCGAGGCCACTGGAAACAGGCTGGTCGCGACGGCCAGCTCCGAGGGTGACGTCTGCGTGTTTTCCGCGGGAGAAAGCAGCCTGACGGCCCTGCACCGCGTCTCAAACGCTCACATGATTTTCGTCACCGACTTGTCTTTTTCCCGAGACGGGAGGCGCCTTGTGTCCGTGTCCGCAGACGCGGGCGCGAGGATCACGTGCGTGACGAGATCTGCCAAGCAGATCGCGATGCAGCGCCACATTCTCTTGGCCCTTCTTCCGCTTTTGGTCGCCCTCATCATCGCGCTTGTGAGGCAATTGCTGTAAACTAAAAGCTTTTGGATTATTATTAATATATGGACACACACACAACACAGAGAGAGAGAGAGAAAGAGAGCTTACAAGCGACGACCCTCAAGTCTCGGGCCTCAGCTCCCGATAGGCCGAAGCGAAAAAGCCGGCGATCGTCAACGCAAGGCACAGCAAGGTTGAGAAGAAGGCACTCCTTCCGATCATGGAGTAGCCTTGCGTGCCGAAGAGCGCCGCGAGGAAGAGCCCGATCTGCAGACCGATCCCATTCACGGTCTGCAGCAAGATTCGTCTCTGTTCGTCGACCTTCGTGGTCAGACTGGCCGCGCAAGAGCTTATGACGCTCACCGCTGGCATGATAAGCAACCCGCCGATCGTGAACAGGACGATGGCTGCCTTGCCTGCGGGCCGCACAAAAAAGAAGGGGAAGGAGGCCACAAGAGCGCAGAGCCCCCAGAGAATCAAGATTCTGTCCCCGCAGCGGTAGCTCAAGTAGGCCGCAGCCCCGTTCGCCATCAGAATGGAGCTGAGAATCGACCCCAGGTAGAACCCACTTTCAGTCGCGCTGAACCCCCACTCCTCCTCGGCGATTGTGGTGGTCGCCAGCTCGAAGCTTCCATCCAGGAACGCGGGCAACGTTGTCAGCACCACCACGGCTATGTGAACGAGCTTCAGCCTTTCCCTCCTCGCCTTTGCCTTCGACGCCCCCCCTTCGGTCCCCGAGGCACTCTTCGGAAATGCTGGCGCGGCCAGCACCATGCAGAGAAAGAGGAAGAAAACGACGCCCATCGCGTACCCCGGAGCGGTCTTCTCGTTCCAGCGAAGGAGGCCCCGAACCTCCGCCTCGCCAAATAAGGCCAGCATGGCCCCAACCATCGGACCCAAAGCGACTCCTGTGTAGACCGAGGAGTAGAGAATGGAGAGGTACATCGTGCGGTGCCGAGCCCCCACGCAGCTCCCAATAAAGCTGGGGCAGGTGAAGCTGTACGAGCAAACGCAAGCCGCGACGATTCTCCCCCCGATCGCCATCCACTGGGATCTGAACAGGCCCGCGGAGCCGTACATGACGGAACCTACGAATCCAAGGACCGCCTGTACCGCGAACACGGTCTTGAAGCTCAAGAACGGCAGGACTGGCGTTACGGCAATAGAGACCAGATCCGCCCCTCCCACGATGAGCCCGGCGGTCATTGCCGGCGAGAAAGGCCCGTCCAGATCGTCCTCGGCATAGCTCAGAAGCGACGGGAGCACGATGCAGTACTGCAAGGCCGCGAAAAAAGCGGACGTGAAAACGATCAGGGAGTAGATGATCGGAGGGTGGACGTCCTCCCCCAGACTCGACTTCCCCGCCTCCACGGATAGCGCCCCTCCACCTTCCACCAGCAGGGAGACGTCCTCCTCCTCGTCCCCCTCCACCGCAACGGGATCATTCCCCCCGTCCCACGCCATGCGTTACCCTTCTGCTCCGGTTCTTCGCTCGTCGTCCACAAATCCTCACCAGAGCGTCATTTCAGGCCACCGAGGACTCGAACGAAAGAGAACCCGTCCATCCAACGGGGACCACGAACCAAAATACTTCTTCCTCTGCACCTCCCCCCTCTAGTCGCCTCCCCTCGCTCCCCTCGCCCCTCGCCAACCAACGCCTCCTCTGTCCACAAGCTCGAGCCCGACTGGAGCTTCACAATCCTCGCACAGAATCCTCACCACGACGCCATTCTTCTCAATCAAGGGGTCTATGGAAAGCTCACGAGACGCATATTCGCCTCCGATACCTCCCTCCCCTCACACCTCCCTCCCCTCCGCACAACGCCGTCCTCCTTCCCCTTTCTTCCGATCGATCCCCTCCCGGCCTGCGTATATTTCGCATTACTATTTTGACATTCGGAGATGAAAACATTTTTGAAAATCGCGCGGCGGAGAAACGAAAGCCAAAGGTGTCGCCTTGGCCTTGGCCTTTGCATGGATTGATCCATCGATTGGGAACGAGAGAGAGAGAGAGAGAGAGAGAGGCAGAGGAGGAATGTCTTACGACCGGCCAGCATCGCGAGGTTCGGCCCAACTTGGGTCGCAATATGGTGCCGGGTTTGGTGGAAGCCAAGGGGTGTCCAACGGTGGTGGGGTGCCTGGTACGGCGAGGCCAGGGTCTGGGTTCCGTAGGCTGGGGACGGGAATGGGAACGGCGTTGCCACCGACGGCTGCAGGCTCGGGTGCTGTCTCCGGAGTTGGGGTTGGAGTGGGTCTGAACACGAGCGTGGTCGTGGACGACCGTCCCGTGACGCAGCAGGGCATGGTGGGTTTGAATCCTGGAAAGTCTCTTGGGCCTTCGCGCCGCGTTCAGGACAAGTCCTTCTTCCTGTCGGAGCTGAGACAGAAGACCAAGGAGCTCACGGCGGTTGTCCAGGACATGACCGCGGAGGTTGACGAGTTCGAGAGGAACTCCAGCACTATGGTGGTGTTGAAGAAGAGGGAGGGCGAGTCCCAGGCCGCTGTCAAGGAGCTGCAGGGCAAGCTCGCGGACTTGAACATCATCTTGGACAAGGCGGGCACGGACACGCACCAGGAGGAGATCCAGGAGGAGTACCTGAAGCTCAAGGGGAAGAACGACATCGAGAGGAAGAGGCTGAACGCGGTGTTCACGGAGAGGTCGAACATGGAGCAGAGAATCACGGAGGCCGAGTCTCAGATTGCGGGCCACAAGAGGAACATCGAGAACAAGCTGAACGAGCTTGCGCCGGCAAAGAGGAAGGAGTACCTGGAGCTCCAGGCGGAGAACGGGCAGCTTCAGCTGGAGAAGACCAGGCTTGAGAACGCTCTGCAGGCGATCAACGAGGACATCCTCACCTCGAGGCAGGAGATCAGCGTGGACCACAACAAGAGGCAGGCCCTTCACCTCACGGAGCAGAACGTTCACATCTCGGAGAGAAAGTTTGAGCTGGAAGCTGCGGAGAACAAGCTCAACTTGGACCCCGAAGAGCAGCAGAAGGAGCTCGTGTACAAAATAAGGCAGGACAAGGCAGACATTGGGCGGTTGGACGAGCAAGCTGCGGCCCTGAGAACGACCATCAATCGCTTGAAGGGAATGTTCGACAGTTTTGGCCTCGACAAGGAAGGGAGGGCAGACAACGGCGCCGTCAGTTACTCTGACCTGAAGAGGAGAAAGCAAAAGCTCGAGAAAATGATTGACAACTTGATGACGGACATGTCGGATGGAAAGACAAGACTCAAGGAGCAGAAGCAAAACATCGTTGGAACCCTGGAGAGCTTGGCGCACGCGGATCCAAAGGCCAGCACGGACACAGCGCTGTCAGACCTGCAGACGGAGCTTGATTACAAGCAGGTGCAGTACAAGAACTCCCAGCACACAAATGAGCAGCTCGAGAAAGAGCTTGAAGTGAGGAAGGACGAGCTCGGAAAGATCGACACGCTCGAGGACAAGATACAGAAGGAGGTCGACTCAATCCATGAGAGGATGGGCGTCTTCGAGAAGGAGATGTCAGAATTTCCTAACGGGGAGGAGCTCAAGGTGAAGGTGGACCAACTTCAGCAGGAACTGGAAAAGTGCCGCAAGAGGCTATTGGAGAGGAAGGACGTTCTCAACTCCGAGGTCTCGGAAAAGAAGAAAGAATACGAGGGGAAGCAGCACCACTTGAGCTCTCACCCCAAGTACATCACGTTTGAGAAGGAAGAAGTGAAGATGAGGAAGATGCACCAGGAGATATTCGCGTTGGAGGACTTCATCAAGCAGAAGGAATCCGAAACGGACTGCTCGCAACTTGCTGGGGACATCATCGAAGCGAGCAACCACGTCAACAGCATGATCAAGAAGCTGGTTCTTTTGTAAGCCGATGTGTGACTCAAGCAAAGCGTTTGCTTCTGTGTGCACTTCTCAATATTGTATTAAACTTTTGTATTTCCAAAGACGGACTCTTTACTGTGGCAACTCCTTTCTCTTCTGGAACTCCTTGAGCTTGTAGTCCACGACGCCCTTGAACATCGCTGGGGTCAAGATTCCGTCAACGCTTCCGTAAACTGCCGCTTGCACCGCGGACATCATTTTCGCGATGTCCCTACCAGAGAAGCCCTTGGTGTCCTTGGCGATGCTATCGTACATCTTGCTAAGATCCCCCGGCGTGATGTCCACCCTGATTGATGGCCCCTTCACAGACTTGTTCTCCGCGACATACCTCTTCAAGTAGAGCTCGATCAGCTGCCTCCTCTCCTCCGCTTCTGGGTTAGGGAACTCCAGCGCGTCGTCAATTCTGTTGAGGACGGCAGAGTCGAGGTCGCCAGGTCTGTTCGTCGCCAAGATCATCGAAAAGTGCTTGCTTTGGTCTCCTGTTCTGTACAACAGCGCGTTGAGGGCGGCCCTCAGTCCCTCCGACTGGACCATCTTGCCACCTCTGTCACCAAGGAAGGCGTCCGCCTCGTCGATGAACAGCACGAGGCCCTTGTTGGACGTCGCGGACCAATCAAAGAGACTGTGGAGCTGGGTCACGGCATCCCCCCCGAGCGGCGCGATGTCTCCTCCGGTCAGGATCGCGTAGTCCATGTTGCTCTGCTTCGCGATCACTTTGGCTGTCATCGTCTTTCCCGTTCCGGGTGGTCCGTAAAAGAGCATGTGCCTGAAGGGCGCGCCCCTCTGCTTGGTCATCAGCAAGCTTCCGGACAGGCTCTGGATCCTCTCGCCGAGACCCTTGTTCAGAATGATATCTTTCATCTGGTACTCCTCCTCCTTTCCGGAGGAGAACATCCTCCTCATCCTTCCGAACATGCTGGACCTGGAGGTGTCCCTCACCAGGGACGGAGTTCCAAGGTACCTGTCAATAGCCCTGGCGGCCACCTTGGTCCCCTCCCTGGATCCGTAGACGCCGAGCGCCATCAGAGATATGCCTCCCGCGAGCATGGCCATCTTGGTCTGGTCCGTGAGAATGTCTCTGGCCCCTTCCCCCAAGCTCGTGAGAACTGCTTTGGCCACCTGAACGGCCTTGTTCCTCTCCTCCTTCATTTTCAGCAACAGCTCCCTCCTGAAGATGTCCTCGTTCGCCCTGTGCTCCTGAGTCCTTCCCTCGGCCTCCGCCAACGCCTTCATCCGAATCTGCTCCTTCTCCATCTTAATTCTGTAGGCCTCGGTGGCCCTCCTCTCCTCCTGAATACGCTGCTCAATCGCAAGCTTCTCCGCCTCTATTCGCTTCTTGCTCTGCTCCTGCAGGGCCACCATCTCGGCGTTCCTCTGCCTCTCCTTCTCGTGAGACTCCTCCTGCCTTCTCCGCGCGAGCTGGTCCTCGAACTTGGCGATCTCACCCTTGTGCTGAGCCTGCTCCTGGGCGTACTTCCTCTGCTCCTCCCACCTCACCTTCTCCTGCTGCACTGAGTACTGGCTGGCGGCAGCCTTCATCTCTGCCTCCTTCGCCTTGCTCTCCTGCTGCTTGGTCAACTCCTGGGTCTTAGCCAAGTCCAACACCTTCTTCGCATGCGGACTCTGGTTGATCTCACGCAACGCCTTGGCACCACGCTCCAACGCCTCCGGGTCGAACCCGACCCCAGAGTTCGCGTTCGACGAAGACGACGCTTTACTGTCGCACTCCACAACCCTCATCCCTTGCGCGAGGCGCTCCACGAACCAGCTCGTCATTGTCTTCATCCTTTCCTCGCCCCTCTCCTCCTCTGTCTTCGTCGCTCCTCTCCTCTGCTGACTGCCCCCTCTCCACCAAGAGAGAAAGAGAAGGCGGCTGAAGATCCTCCTTTTGGAGGGTTTTAGGGTTTTAGGGTTTTAGGGTTTTAGGGTTCCGAGTGGAACCCATGATGGAGCAACACAGCAGAGGAGCGAGGAGAAGGTGTTCGTGTTCGTGTTCGTGTTCGTGTTCGTGTTCTGTCGGAAGGAAGGGGAGGGGAGGCTTCGTTCCGCCTCAGTACGTCTCATCAAACCTCACTCCAACGCAACGCATTCGCATCGCGTCGCGTCGCATCGTGTTGTATTCTCTTTGTGCTTGGATTGATTGAGTGCGAGAGAGGAGGTCGTGGGGAAGGGAGAGGGGAGCGAGAGGGATACGAGTGCGCCTCGCCCTCTTTCGTTGGACTCCTCGCTCGAAGGAAGCAGCCACAACCGGTGGAACCGCGCAGTGGTGAGGATTGGAGGAGCGAGAGAGGGGAGATGGATTGTGTCCTGGACGCGGAGCTTGAGGCGAGCGTGTCTGGAGGCAGCTCCATCGACAGCGAGGAGGTGAGGACAAGACACGGAGGAGGCTCGCTGTTGGCCATGACCAAGCTTTGCTGACACGCCATCTACCTCATTTCTGGTTTGTTCTGACGACGACGTTGGTTTCCTCTCTCTCTCTCTCAACCACTTTCATCAAAGGAGGAGAATATTGACTTGCTGGTGACCGCGTTCGAGAACAAGCAGCTGGGCTTCCAGTTCACGACGGGCGGGGAGTGCTTGGTCGAGAGCGAGAGCGAGGGGGAGGGCACGGAGTCGGACAGCGAGGGGGACGAGGACGAGGACGGGTCTTCTGGGAAGGAGGAGGGGGGGAGCGGGAGGGGCAGAGAGCTGGGGCAGCAGTTCCCGGTGTCCTCGGGGGAGCACCACAGGAGAAGGGAGCACGGGAGGGCCCCCACGAATGACGACTCGGAGGGCGCCAGGTCAAAAAAGTCCAAGAAGGGGCGGAAGGGCAAGAAGGAGAAGCAGAGGAAACGGGGTGAAAAGCAGGAGAAGAGGAAAAAGCGCATCCAGTCCAAGAGGGCGCAGCGCCTCGAGGGCAACAAGGGAGGGCAGTTCAACCTGCGGAGCATTGCGAACAAGCTGATCTACTTCATCGAGGAGGTCGATGACGACACGTTCGAGTTTCCGCCGATCCCGAACCAGCTGAAGCAGAGCGGTTCCTCGAGGTTGGCGGTCAAGTTCCTCACAAAGCTGAGCAGGGCGCTCGAGCTGAAGGTGGTGACGCTGCACAAGATGAAGAAGTTCATCCTCATCGGGGCCATGCGCACGCGGAAGACTCCTGTGTTCGTGTCTGAGGACCACCGCGACACGGTGAAAGGCATACTGAAGGAATGGAATGATGTGAAGAGCCCCCCAGCGCCCGCTAGAGAGGGAAGGCCGAAGGAGGACGGGGACGATGGTGGCGATCTTGGAGAGGAGGGGGGGAGTGCCGCGACGAGCTCGAAGTCGCAGCAGTCGTTCGGTGAGTTCGAGAAGCACACGCTCGGATTTGGGAGCCGGATGCTGGAGAAGATGGGTTTCATCCAAGGAGCCGGCCTTGGCAAGGATAACCAAGGGTCGAACCAACCTCTTCAGGCGCAGCTGCGGAAGAAGAAGTTGGGTCTTGGGGCGGATTGACGACTGTACGACTATTGTAACATAAGGATGATTCTTTTGCCAGATGTGCCGCACGCCCCCTCTCCTTCCTTTTGTCTCCACTAAGTTTGGAAGAATAAAACGAAACTGGAGAATCTTTGAAGAGAACGACTGCGATTGCGGTGGCAGAGGCAGAACGGTTGTGAAAAGGGTAAAGTATTTACAGGGATTGAAGATATGTACAGATCGTGCTCTCCTTTCTTTGTGTGCTTCGTGAGCGGGCTCAGTAGAGCCAGCCCTCGACTTTGTCGATGGCCTTCAAAAGCACACAAGCTTTTGTTGTTGTTGTTGTTGTTGTTGTTTTCGTTGTTGTTGTGATCGAGAGAGAGAGAGAGAGTCTTGCTGTTAGCAAATCAACCCATCGCGGGAAGGGATCAACTTCTTGCTTTGCACTCACCTGAGCTAAGCATCGCACTCATCGGCTTTGGCTTCGCGACCTTGGCCTTTGGCTGAAACCTTCTGAGGCCCCTAAACTTTCTTGGAGGTTTCGTCTCCTTCTTCGGTGGCTCCTCGAACACCGCTACCTTCTTCTCCTCAACCCTTTTCTTCGCTTTGCCCGCGTCCTCCGCCTTGGTCTTCTTCCCCTTGAGACTCGCGTGAGCCCTCTTGGAGGGCGAGGGAGACTTTTGGGCCTTCTTCACCTCCCCAGCGCCGCTCTTAGGGACGTTCACCTTCCTCTCCGCCAAGACTTTCTTGGACTTCGCCTTCAGCTTGGGCGGGCTAGACTTCTGCTGCTTGGGCGGGCTAGCCTTCGACTTGGGCGGGCTAGACCTCGCCGTGGCCACAGCGCCCGCCTTGCCACCGGCGCCCTTGGTCGGGGCCTTCGCCTTCTTCCCGCTGTCCCCGGTCCGCACCTCCTTGTGCGCCTTCTCCTGCTCCGTGGGAACCGTCAGCTTGATCCTGATCTTCTTGCAGCCGCCGGAGTTTGCTGACCTCTCCCTCTCCCTCTTCCTCGCAGACCCAGAGCCCCTTGGAAGCGGAGACGGCCTCCGCTCGGCCTTCCCCACTCCTGAACCCCCGAACAGGTCGTCTATCTTCGCCGGAAGCCTCGACGGCGCATCCCTCCTCGTGTTCTTCGCACACCCCACGCTCACCACCCTCTCCACCGGGCGAACGCCTCCCTCCCCCGTCGCAGGCGGCTGCGTACTATCGATCTGATGATGGAGCGCGAGTTTATCCACCTCCGAGAAGTCCCTCTTCGATGCGGGTCCCGGAGGGTGAAGCTGGATGCGACTGTCCCAGCCCCAAGGGCTCAAGCCCGCAAGCTCCTTGCACAACCTGCTTGAGTCGTTCCTCTTCATGCTGCTCTCTCCCCTAATCCTCACCTCTCTCTCTCTCTCTCTCTCTCTCTCTCTCTCTCTCTCTCTCTCTCTCTCTCTTTCTCTCTTTCCGTCTGTCGAGCGCTCTCTTTCTCTCCGCTTGAATTCTGGCGCGAAACACCGGACGGAGGAGACGAAGCAGGAGAGTGTCTCTCTCTTCTCTTGGAGGGACGAGGGAGGAGGGGGGGGGGGAGGAGAGGGGGGGGACCAACACGGGAAGCGTCTTCGTGACTCGCTCTTTCCATAGAGCCTTCAATCGAAAGAAGGGACGCTCGGGTGAGGAATTGAGACCTAGGGAGAGAGAGAGAGAGGTGGCAGCAGGTTTGTTGTAGTGGCGCTTGGCCCTGGCTCTTGTGTGTGTGTGTGTGTGTGTGTGTTTCTGTGCAACGATGGTGTCGAGGGCGCAGGTTGTGATGGTTACCCTGCTGACGGGGGTGCTGGTGTTCTTCTCCACGTGCGAGAGGCACAGGCCGAAGCCTAGGAGGGCGACAGTGGAAGTGGCCGGGGATGCCGTCTCGAGCTCGAGCTCGAGCCACTCGGGCCACCTGCTCGGTGGGGACGACGCCTCCGTCGTCGTGGGCCGGGAGGGGAGGGAGAGGAAGAGGGTCGTGGCGACGGAGGAGAGGCCTCAGAGGTTGACGCGGGACCTCCCCCCCTCGCACGACGCGCTGAGGCTTCGCGCGAAAGCCTTTCCGATACGCGAACTCCGCGACTTGATGAGGAGGGAATACGGGGTCAGGGGCTGGGGCACCTGCGCGGTGGTGGGCAACTCCGGAAGCGCTCTCGGGAAGGGGCGGGGGGCTCTGGTAGACTCCAACGAGGTTGTCATCCGCTTGAACATGGCGCCCACCAAGGGGCACGAGGACGACGTCGGAAGGAAAACCCAAGTGTCCTTCATCAACGGCTGGCTTTTGAGCTCCTGCATCGAGGAAGTGGCCGGGGGGAACGGCACCCAGGCGAGGCGTTGCTCGTGCTGGAACAAGTACAGGGAGGGCGGAGACGTGATGGTGGTCGGGTATGCCATCACGGAGGGTCACGTTGGCGACGGCCAAGTCTGCTCGAGCGAAAACCCCACAAAGTTTCACTTGTTCAAGCAGAACGACCACTTCTCTCGCTTCACGCAGTCACTGGTGAACCACTACACCAGCGAGAGGATCAAGAGGAACTACCCCCAGGAGATGTGGCACCAGCTCGCGGAAGAGCGCAGGAAAGTCAAGCTGCACTACTCGAGTGGGCTCCAGGCAGTCGTCTTCGCCCTCACCCTGTGCAGCAACGTGTCGCTCTTCGGCTTTGGGAAGGAAGAGGCTGGCCAGCACCATTACTTCGAGGGGAAGACCAAGGGGGAGGTCCCGGACCACGACTACGAGGCCGAGAAATTGTTCTACAACGAAATGGAAGATGGGAGCGCTTACCTTTTCCCGGTATTTGATGTACATATGAGTGTTTTTGATTAAGTTATTCAAGAAGTGGTATTGATAGTGTATGATTTTTGGAACTCTTCCGTGTATTCCGAGAAGACCCCTTCCTCGATCGTCGTGCGGATGGTCTTCATGAACGAGCACATGTGATGCGTGTTGTGAAATTCCAGGAGCACTTCGGCCAAGAGCTCCCGGCACTCCAACAGGTGGTGGATGTAGCCCCGCGAGAAGCCATTCCTGCACGTGTAGCACTCGCAATTCTCCTTCAGGGGTCTCTGGTCGTGAATGAACTCGTCGGACCACAGGTTCAAGTTGAAGCCGTCTTCCACTTCTGGGTCCGGGACGCCTTCGCGGTCCGTGGGGAAGACCATCGCCATGCCGCAGGCCGTCAACTCGTTGACAAACCCGGTGTCCACCACATCGATCCCGCACTCAATGGTCCTCAGCAGATCGATCGGAGTGGAAGGGCCGCTTGTGTACCGAACCTTGTCCTTGGAAAGCTGCCCGCAAATCGACAGGAGAGCCCCTCTTCTGCTCTCCTCGGATTCCCCCAAACCGAGCCCCATGATGGCGTACCCGACGACGCTCGGATCCGAGGAAGCAGCAGCGGCAGCCTGCGCTTGCCTCAGGTTATCCTCGGCCCTCTCCGTCGCCAAGATGCTCGCGATCAAGCCAACTGACTTGAGCTCTTCCCCGCTTCCGCCAAACTCGTTCAAGGACTCCCCGAGCCACTCGGACGTTCGCTTCACGGCCTTTGCTCTCCTCTTCTTGCCGTTGCAATTCATAATGTCATCCGAAAGGGACAGGCAAAAGTCCGGCTGAGCTTCCTTCACGAACCTCATGTAGCTGTCTTGGCACGCCGTCGTCACCCCCGCCTCCGTCTCCACTGAAATGTTACCGCTCCCCACTGCGGGATACAAGTTCAGGTTGAATCTCACCGGATCCCGCAGCCCGCAGAAAACGAGGACGGGACTATCCTCCTCCTGGCCCATGACTTCGCTCAAGGGTCTGCCATCCCTGAGACCCAGGCCACTCCTGTCGAAAAAGTGAGACGCACAGACGTGCAAACCTTTGACCCCGTTGATCTGCTTGAGGTTATCCATCGTCAAGTAACCCGGCAATCCCTTCCTGGTCATCCTGCGGAGAGAAGAAGCGAAGCAAACGCGAATCAGAATCCCTCCTGGCCTCGACCTGGTCCACCCCCCTGCCTTCGAAACTTACACCAGCCCGAAGGGCGTCTCCGCTGTAACGCCTCTCGAAGTCGTGATGCAACCCGTCCTCGCACCCGTCTTCCCGTCTTCCTTGCACAGCCTGAACTGCGGCTTGGCATTCACCTTCGTCTTCCCCTCCATGCCGCCCACCCCGCCGAGCCCAACGCCCAATCCCTCCCCCTTGACCTTGCCCTCGTCCTCGAGGGCAACTTCCCCTTGGCTCCCTCTCCCTCTCCCTAAATCCTCACCACAGCGTCGCCTCCAACGAGGGAGGGCTCTTTCGAAAGCCCACGACGAGACCCTTCCGCCTGTCTACCCCCTGCCTTTCCCTCTCCCCTGAAGCTCCCTCCCCCCGCCAAGGTGCCTCACCAGCTCCGTCCCGTCCTCTTCTCCTCTTCTCCCTCGCCGTCGCCATCGATTTTGAAACCCACAATACGACAGAGGAGCGGTAGGTGTCCATCCAAAGGTGGTGAGTTAGAGCGATGCGGAGGACGAGGGCGACGGGCAGGACAGATCTGAAGTGCATCAGTCGAAGCACGGCGTCTTCTTCTTTCGTGTGACTCCTTGGTGGACGAGAGCGGCGTCTTGGGGAGGTTTTGGGGGGCTACTGACCGGTTGTGGTGTGTCTTGGTCTTGTGTTTTCCTCTTTCAAAGCTTGTGGGTGCTGGGAAGTGTGCTGCCTGCCTGTGAGGTCGGGACGATGACGGTGGCAAGTAATGCGGAGGCTCTGCGTGACGCTTTGGATGACCAGGTTGTCCTGGAGTCGGAGCTTTGGCGAGCCATATCGACGCAGGAAGGGGAGACGAACGCGTTGGTGGGGTCCTTCAACTCAGCTCATATGAAAGCCTTTCGAGATACGCACAACACCTTGACGGGTTTTCTGGACGACTTGGAGCTGAGAGAGCTTCAGCTGAGGGAGCTGGCCGTTCTCGACGAGTTTGAGCGCAGGGTGCAGGAGTCCACGGAGTACCAAGCCGACCTGAGGACGGGACTTTGTTCGACTGTGCAAGAGGCGAGGGACAACTTTGCGGAGACCTTGAAGGCAGACCTGGAGGAGACAAAGAGAGCCAAGGCCAATGAGGCTTCCGCCAAGTGCAACAGAAACGGAGGCGCGCCGCTTGTGGTGCGAGGGATGCTGAAGCTCGTCCGCGTCGCCGTCGCTGGCGTCCTACCGTTGTTTCTGGCAAAAGAAGCGTTTCGAGTGAGCCAAAACTCGGGCGGCTTGAGACTGAATCAGATCAGCGCCCTGATGGACAGAATGGGAAGGAGACGCTCGGACTCAGGTTACGAGGAAGACGATGAGGATGAGACCATACACTCGCTGCCCGCCATCGCGATTCCCACTTGCGGGACAAGGGATACGGTGATGTCCACGACGTTCTACTAGGTGACGAGGCCGACGCGCAACGCGTTGTGTCTGAGGAGGGAGAACTGTTCTTGTAAAAGAGGCCCATTTTTCATACATAATGTATGTATATATATATATATATATATTAATGCCCCACACCAAGCTTATTTCTCGAGGTACTCCTCGAATTTGAAGTTCTTCGCTGTGTTGAGAAACACCTCCTTGGCTCTCTTGCCTTGCTCCCCTGCCGCACAGAAAATAGAAACGCTCGGTTTCTAGCCAAGGAAAGAAAAGTTAGCTCGTCGAAACAGAATGCGATCCCCAAGCCACCATTCCGACCAGGCCAAACGAAGAGGCCGCCACTCACCTGCCAGATGCTGGTACCCCTCACGCCGTCGGCGATGAAGTCATCGAAACCAATGGCCACGGCCGCCTCCGCTTCGGAGCCATACACCAATCGCTGCACAAGAAAGGGAGAGAGAGAGAGAGAGAGAGAGAGAGAGAAGAACACGAATCAGTCTGAGCCCGCATTTGATGCCGGTCCCAAGAGGCACCGGAAGAGCCCCCCCCCTTCGTGTTCGAACACGGTGAACGCACCTTCAACTTGGACACCTGGATTGCGCCAAAGCACATGGGGCAAGGCTCGCAGGAAGCGAATATCTCGCAGTCGCTGAGGTCGTATCTCCCGAGCTTCTGACTCGCTTCCCTGATGGCCGTTACCTCTGCGTGGGCCGTGGGGTCCGTGTGCTTGTGCACCTTGTTGTGAGTCTTCACAATAATTTCTCCATCCCTTTTGTGGTTTTTCCCGGTCGAAGCGGTGCGAGACGAAGAGCAGCGGCGGCAGGAAATTCGTGTCAGTCGGTCGCAAGAAACCAAGCCAAGCAAAGCAAAGCAAAGATTCTGGGCTGAGAGGGTCGGTGGGGGGTCATTTATTTTTGTTTTATTACCTTGCAATGATTGCCCCAAAGGGATAGCCGTGACCTTCTTCCACTCCCTTGTACGCTTCCTCGATGGCGAGCTCCAGGAGCTCGTGGTCCTTGCTCTGCTGGTCCTTGCCGTCCCCGCTTCCCTTGCCCTTCCCGTCGGTCGCAGGAACGCCGCTGCTCCCGTTCGTCGCCATGACGACCACCTCCGTCTCTGTCTCTGTCTCTGTCGTCTCTCTTCTGCTGGCTTTTGCTGGGAAAATCAAGAATCAAGTTCTCTTCTGGAGGGGAGGGGAGGGGGTTGTTCTCCAAGTACTCGATGTGAGAATGCGAGAATGATTTCTCTTGCGGAGTACATTACAAAATAATCGCATGGGTGAGCTCTAGTGCTCTAGTGCTCATAGTCATCGTGAATATACTTTTTGAGTTTCGTGCTCAACTTTGGCTGCCTCAACTTGTTCAGGGCCCTCGCTTCCATTTGCCTCACCCTCTCCCTCGTCAGACCGTAGGCCGCGCCGATGTCTACGAGAGAGAGGCACATGTCATCGATGGGGGTCAGGCCGAACCTCATCCTCAAGATGTTCCTCTCCCTCGGCGGGAGCATCTTGAGGACGGCGTCAACGTCGTCCTGGAGAATCTTTTCGTACAGCTCCGAGTCCAGGTTGTCCCCAACGTCGTACGACTGCGACACCGTCAGGGCGTCCTCAATGTTGCCGTTCCCGTTACTCGAGCTGGAAGCCATGATGTCCAGCGGCTTCGAGTCCTGCGAGGAGTTGTTGTTGTTCGCCCCGCACAAGACCTCGAGCGAGATCGCCGTCCTCGTCGACTCCAGCACGTTCTGCAGCTTGTTCACCTTGCAGTCCATCAGGTCGGCGAGCTCCTCGACCGAGTACTTGATCCTCCCCTTCCCGGCCTCCCTCTGAATCTTGTTCATCTTCTGAAAGGTGTCCGTGATGTGGACGGGGAGCCTCACGTCCCTCGAGTAGTTGCAAATTCCCCTGATCAGACTCTGCTTGATCCACCACGTCGCGTACGTGCTGAACTTCAGGTTCCTGCTCAGGTCGAACTTCTCGATGGCGGTGAGCAGGCCCTGGATCCCCTCCTGCACCAGGTCGCCCAAGGACACCCCCTTCCCCCTGTACCTGTGCGCCAGGTGAACGACGAGCCTGACGTTGTGGTCCAGCATGAACCTCCTCGCCTCCATCGCCTCCGTGTGCTTCTGCCTCAGCCTGGCGGGCGAAATCTTCTTTTGCCCTGGCTTGACGGACTTGTTGATCATCGCGGCGAGCCTGTCGTAGCTCGGGACGCTCGCGGCCGAGCCGTCCCCCAGAGCCTCCTGCACCGCGTTCTCGACCACGAAGCAGAACTGGGCCTTCTCAATGAGGCGCGCCTCCTCCTCCCTCGAGAGCAGGGAGAGGTGCCTCCGCTCCTGAAGGAGGGTCGTCACCGCGTCCGCGCTCGACGACGTGGACGCCACCGAGAGTGACTCCTCGGAGGACTTGGACACAAACTCGGGGGAGAACGCCGCGGCGTGACCCTCGAGACCCCGGGCAGCCCCGGCGCCGCCCTTCTTCCCCGCCGACTTGCTTCGAGGGGAGGCCCGCTTCCTCGGCCGGCCCCTCCCCTTCCCCTTCGAGGCCTTGGCCTTGGCCCCCTCGCTCTCCCCGCCAACCTCAGCGGCACGAGCGGACGACGAGGAAGGCCTCTGGAGGCTCGTCCTGTAGCGGTCCCGGCGCAAGCGCGCGGGCGTCGCCGTCGACGACGGCGCGGAGGGCGAGGAGGACTTTGGCCCCGCCGCACCCGCCCTGCTCCCCTCCGCGTCCACTGCCAGGCTCTTCTCGTGCTCGTCTATGCGTTCCAAAATCTCCTCGAGCTGCCTCCTCTCGTTCAGGAGCTTGGTCCTCTCCTTCTCGAAGTCGAAGTCCATGAAGACGTCGCCCTTACGGCGAGCGGCTCCGCTGCCGCTGTCCTCCCCCTCCGCATCCTCAAAGAAAACAAGCTCCACCTCCTCCTCGACGCTCCTCGCCTGGTCCACGATGAGCCCGGCTTGCGCCCGCTTGTTCCTGTTCCCCGAAGCCCGCAGCGCCGTGCACGACTCGCCCCTGCTCCTCCTCCCTCCCACCACTTCCCTCCCCATAACGCACGCCCTCGCCGTGGCCGAAGCCCTCACCCCAGGCGCCATGGCCATACGCCACCCTCTTCCCTTCCCTCCTCGACCGAGCAACGGACCCCACCCCTCGATCAAGGGGTCAAACGAAAGCTCGCGAGACAACCTTTCCACCCAACTCCCTCTCCCCTCCCCCTTCGCCTTCGCCTCCGCTCCAGTCCGCGCGAGACCTCCGCCTCTGTCCTTCCCTTCTCTCTCCCCGTGCTCGCCCGGGTTGAGGGTTCTGAGCCAAGCAATAAAAACGAAGAAAAAAGATCTCGCTCCGCGTTAACAAGGCAAAGCTACTCTGGACAGGACGATGAGGCGGAGGTCCAAAAAAATCTGGATAACGATAGAACGATAACGCCAGAGCTTGAAGGAGCAGGAAGAACGAGAACGCCAAGCAGGGTTCCGGTTCCTTCTGCGTGACTACAATCGCGATGGCGACGCGTATCGGTAAGCAAACACTGAGGAGAAGCGCACTGACTTCCCTTGACCACGTTCTTCTCCTTCTTTTTTCTCTTTCCTGGTCTTTTTGTACCTCTTGGAGAACCTCCTCTCCTCCAAGGACCAAGGGGGACAGACAGGCGATGGAGGACGACACCGAGACGCCAAGACAGAAAGGTGAGCGCACCCGCGGGCGAGAAGCCGGCTCACATCGTGAAGGTCATTGAGAGCCAAATGGATGCAGAGAGACAGAATGCTACCATTGCGGTAAGGCCCAAAGAAACACCCTTTGGGGGGTGGTCCACCCCGGGTGGATGATCACTTTTGGGCTTCACCTGCAGTCTTTTGAAGCTTTGGTCGCTCTTGTCCCCTCGCGGACAATGCCTCGAACCTCAGCAACGACGAGCGGGCCCACCGTCCTCCTCTGGTTTGTTGCTGAGGTCATTACTCTTTGTTGCTGTTCACTTAGAATAGTTCAAGCAAGGGAGCAAGGAAAAAAAAAAAAAAGGATTCGAAGACGTCCGAGAGTTTGGAGAAGAGTGTTACGATCGGGAAACGCGTTCTTTGATTTTATTCTGGGTCGCGCCTCCCCTCCCCCTCCTCGCGCAAGGCCTCGCTCGATCTGTTTCTTCTTCTTCTGTCTGGTGGATTTCTCCCTTCCGCTGCATCATAACGGCCCGAGGCAACGAGCCACCGCCTTGTGATTGGAGCGAGTACACTTGTAAAGCAGCAGCTTTGGGAGGTCACCTTGATGTTCTGAAGTGGGCTCGAAGCCCGGATCCGCCTTGCCCTTGGAACGAGGAGACTTGTGAATGGGCAGCTCAATATTGGTCACCTTGATGTTCTCAAGTGGCTTCCAAGCCAGGACCCGCCTTGCCCTTGGAACCGAAACAGTTGCATAAGAGAGGCGAATTCCTTTCACCACCCACACGTCATCGATTGGATGGTCAAGGCTAATTCTTAACCAAGACAATGTCTCACGACGGCCTTGTCATCGACCTTAGTTTTCCTTCCTGATTCCTCCTCCTCTGTCTGGTGGATTTCTTCCCCTTCCGCTGCATCAGATAATGGGCGATCACGAGTGCGAACTAAGGATAAGGTCTCCAAAACGTCTGATGGTGTTTCTTTCTTCGTCTGCATCGCTCTTTCTTCCTTTTCCTCTCTTCCCGGCCGGCCCTTCCTCATCGAGTCCATCGAGTCGTCCTGCATCGACGGCCTCTCAACCTCATCATCATCCTCATCCGTTTGTAATCCGTTGGCCAGACTCCGCTCCGCACGTGACGACGGCTTTTGACGACGGCGGAGGAGAGACGAGAGAGAGAGAGAAGAGCGCGCGCGCGTGCGGGTGTAGAGGAAGATGAAGGTTTTCTCGGTCCACTCGAGGTTTCCCGAGAAGGGTGTTAGGGCCACCACGACCGCCCCCGTCGTCGGTTTGCCTTTACCTTTACGACAACAACGACGGAGGAGGAAGTACGTGACCGGTGGACCGGCAACCCAGCACGTCGTTCAGCACGTCGTCGTCCCTCGCGCGTCTTCGTCGTACTCGGCGTCGTCCTCGTCCAAGGGGAAGAAGGCCACCTCGTCGTCCTCGTCGTCCTCGTCGTCCTCGTCGCAGCAGCGGCAGCAGCAGCAGGGGTTGGAGCACAGCAGGCAGCAGAAGAGCATCAAGGGGTGCGACGTTCTGGTGGAGTCGCTGGTGAGGGAAGGGGTGGACGTGGTGTTCGCCTACCCAGGAGGAGCGAGCATGGAGATCCACCAGGCTCTGACGAGGCAGGAGGCCAACATCACGAACGTGCTTTGCCGCCACGAGCAGGGGGAGGTGTTCGCCGCGGAGGGCTACGCCAAGGTCACGGGGAAGGTGGGCGTTTGCATCGCCACGAGCGGACCGGGAGCGACGAACCTCGTCACCGGGATAGCTGACGCCATGCTGGACTCCGTGCCCATGGTCGCGATCACTGGCCAGGTCCCCAGGCGAATGATAGGGACGGACGCCTTCCAGGAGACTCCGACCGTGGAGATAACGAGGCCTATCACCAAGCACAACTACCTCGTGATGGACATCAAGGACATCCCGAGGGTGGTGAGCGAGGCCTTTTACCTCGCAAAGTCTGGGAGGCCGGGGCCGGTTCTCATCGACATCCCCAAGGACGTGCAGCAGCAGATGATGAGCGCACACGAGATCGACACCGCGTTCGAGCCCTCGAAGATGCTCGAGTACTACAGCAAGCGCCTGCCTGAGCCCCCGACGAACGGTCTCCTTCTCGACGTGGCCAGGGCGATCGCGAGCGCTGAGAGGCCCATGCTGTACGTGGGTGGCGGGTGCGTCGACTCGGCGGACGAGCTCGCGAGGTTCGTGGAGCTCACGGGAATTCCGGTGGCGCAGACGCTGATGGGTCTCGGTAGCTTCAGCGAGATGCACCCCCTCGCGCTCCAGATGCTGGGAATGCACGGGACGATCTACGCGAACTACGCGATCGACAAGTGCGACCTGCTCCTCGCCTTCGGCGTGAGGTTCGATGACAGGGTCACGGGAAAGGTGAAGGACTTTGCGCCCAACGCCTCGATCGTCCACATCGACATCGACGCCGCGGAGATCGGGAAGAACAAGGCCGTGGACTACTCGGTGTGTGCGGACATGAAGCAGTCCCTCCAGGGCCTGAACCGTCTGTTCGAGGAAAAGCAGGTCGAGATGAACGCCGAGGTCCTGAAGAAGTGGACCGACGACGTCCTGGAGCAGAAGGAGAAGAAGGCCATGGAGTACCCCCAGTACGAGGACGCGATTGCTCCCCAGCAAGCCATCAAGGTCCTGGAAGAAGTCACCGAAGGCAACGCGGTCATCTCGACGGGCGTGGGGCAGCACCAGATGTGGGCCGCGCAATGGTACAGGTTCTCAAAGCCAAGAAGGTGGCTCACCTCTGGCGGGCTCGGGTCGATGGGATTTGGCCTCCCCGCGGCGCTCGGCGCGGCCGCGGCCTTCAAGGCCGCTGGAGAGAAGGTCACAGTGGTTGACATTGATGGCGACGGCAGCTTCCTCATGAACGTGCAGGAGCTGGCGGCGATCAAGGCAGAGGAGCTGGATGTCAAGGTGATGGTGATCAACAACCAGCACTTGGGAATGGTCGTGCAGTGGGAGGATAGGTTCTACAAGGCAAACCGAGCCCACACGTACCTCGGCCTCAAGGACAAGGAGTGGCACAAGAGCGAGGACGAGCTGGACATCTATCCTGACTTTGTCAAGATGTCCGAGTCTTATGGAATTCCTGCGAAGAGGGTTGTTCACAAGAAGGACCTGAGGGCAGCGATTGAGGAAATGGTGAATCACGACGGCCCGTATCTCCTGGACGTGATGGTGCCGCACATCGAGCATGTTCTGCCCATGATTCCTGGTGGAGGAGGTTTCAAGGACACGATAAACGACGGAGATGGAAGCATGTTCCATGAAGAGAGGAAGATGGACGGTCTGTAGTCCCACCGTACTTGGTACTCTCTCAGCTAAAAAATTTACAAATTACACAGACAGTTGTATTGATAATGCTAAAATAAAAGTGCTTCTCCGCTTTCACATCCCCCCGAGCAGTTGCTGCTTGAACATCTTGGCAAGTTCATGCCTGAGAGCAGCCCTCTGCTGGTCCTGGCTCTGCTCCTGCGTGATCGGAGGAAGCTCTTCCTTCTTTTTGTTGGCCTCTTTCGTTTCCCTTGCTTTAGGAAAGAGGTTCTCCTTTGAGGACAAAAGGAAGTCCGCGAGCTGCTTCTGGCGTTCGGCGTTGTTCTTGGCCACAAGCGCGGCTCGCTGCTTAATGATGTAATCCTTCCTCTTCTCATCCAACTCAGAGACCTTCATGGAGGTGGACTCGACCTGCTTCTCCTTGATCAAAAGGTTCTCTTTCTTGGTCTGCAACAGGCCCTTCTGGGTCTCCGCGGCGGCGTAGGCGGCCTCCCTCACAGAATCAATGACGGAGGAGCTCGCGGTGCTCTTCGAGGAAGTCGATCCGGCGTCCGACTTGTAACCGGCACCCTGGAACCTGGACGAGTGCAGCGGGCGGCTCTGGTCCGAGAGAGTCGAGCCGGGGGTGGTCCCCGTGCTCGGCGCAGCGGAGATGCTGTCCAAATTGAGGGGGGGCAAGGAAGAGGTCTTCTTTACCAGGGGAGCTGGCTTCTCCGCCACAACCTCTTCGGCCTGAACTGTGCTGGCCTGCTCCTGTTCAGCCCTTGGGGCCTCCGCGGACGCCTCAGGCTGCGAATCAGCATCCGAAGGTGGCTGTTCTTCCGCCTCTGCAGGGGAAGCTTCCACCACTTCCTTGGCCACCGCTTGCTGCGCCGCTTCTTCGGCAGCTGCTTCTTCATCAGCCTGCCGGGATGCTGCAACCTCCTTCTCCAGGGCAATCGACATGGCAAGGGCCTGCTCGAGCTCTGCCTTCTCTTGGTCAATCTTTGACTTCACCTTGAGAGACTCTTTCAAAGCCTTCTCGAAAGCTTCCTCTTGGCCCTCTTCGCCGTTCACTCCACTGAAGTCAACGTTCTCCATGGCCTTTCTCGCGCTGTCCTCGAGCTCGAATTGCTGCTTGGACAGCTTCAACACCAGGAGGGTCTCCTCGTCCACGTTTCCGTTCTCCGCCAATATCTGTTCCTCCTCCTCCTTCTCCTTTCTCTTCTTCTCCTCCGCGGCTTTGGCGGCCTCTTGCTCCTTCTTCTCGATCAAGGACTCGATCACCTGGTTCGTCAGCTCCACGTTTCTCTTGACCATCATCGCCTTGAACTGCAAAAAGTCCTCGACGCTTAGGATAGAGGTCAGCACGAAGGAAGAGATTTGGTTCTGGCTCAAGTCACTCGACAGAACCGACACAAGCTTCTCAGGCTTCACTCCCAAGTCCTCCAACAGCTCGCAAAGGAGCTTGTCCACCAAGTTCATGAAATCAATGTGAAGGGTGGTGTACTCGAACTTGTTCTCCTCCTCCAAGTCGAACACCAGACAGTGCTCGTCGATAAAGCTCATGAGTGGCACCGAGTAGCACGGTCCCTTGAGAAAGCTGATAATCGCCTCTGAGAGCCACTCGTTGGTCACGTCCTCCCCCTTCTTCGACAGGGCTTTCTTCTCCACCATCCTGTCCCCTTGCGTGTCCTCACAAGCAGCAGCAGCAACAAGAAACCTCACAACAACTTCACTTCCTCCACACAACACAACAATCTCACTCGCCTCCTCAGGAGCCTGAGCTTGGGGAAGATTCAACAAGAAAAGGAAACCAAAGGTTGATTGAAACGGAAAAGGAATGGAAAGTGAAAGTGAAGATGAAGATGAAGATGAGCGCACTCTGTGTCTTCGTTGCTCCAAGATGGAATCTTTCTTCACTCCGGCGTCGTCCTGGTCGTCCCGGTGGTCCTTGTCCTTTGGATCGCTGCGGACGAGGAGGAGGAGGAGGATGCTTGGGGTGAGGGAGACGAATTGAATTCAAACAAGATGGAATTGGAGAGGGAGAGGAAAGGACCCTCAACGGAACGGAACGGAGACAAGGAGAAAAGTGAAAAATATAAATATAAATATAAATATAAATATAAATATAAATGAAAATATAAATAAAAAAGTAGGAAGGAATACAGAGAAACAAAAAAGTGGAAAAGCATCAACCAAGGACGTTACCCGGATCAGGGTGCTGGTGCTTGCTCTTTCTGTGGGACAAGGAAAGCAGGGTGGGCAAGAGGAATAGGCTCACGAACATCCCGAATACCACGGTGCCCCCCTTGAAAAAGAAAACAGGGAAAAGAAAAGGAAGCGGGCGTCAGGAACTGCGCTGTCGCTGTCGCGCTCTCGGCTCTACTTGCGGACTTACCATGAGCTTGAAAAACATCTTGAAAATGAAGGTGGTACTCCCCGCGAGAGGCAGTATGCCCATGAAAGTTGAGATTCCTCCAGCAAGCACCGCCGGGCCGATCGTTTTCAGGGCGTACTCTACAGGATTCGTCCCCCTGCCGTCCGCGCTGTCGAGGCACGAGTGGGCGATGTGCAAGGAGTAGTCGATGCTCAGGCCGACAGCCATCACCAAGTTCACAACAGTGACCTTCGGAAAAGAAAGCGAGTGGGTCAGAACACTCGTCATACCAAGCAGCGGGATCGCGAGTTTGTTTGTTTGTTTGTTTGTTTGTGTGCATCTTTGTTCGCTTTTACTTACCGCGTTGAACCGCAACCCCAACAGGTACAGGAAACCGAAGAGGTAAAGGTCGACGAGAGTGATTGCTGTTACAATCACAATGATCGGCGTGAAATGGAATCCGATAATGGCAACGGACACAATGAAGACTCCTGCCACGGCGAGCCCGAGGCTGAGCAGGCACTCCTTCAGCAAAACGGCATCCTGCTCCCAGAAGAGGTACTCTAGGCCGTAAAGGAAGATGTTCGCTCCCTCCACGTCTTTCCAGTACATTTCTTGGCATTCCTTCTCCAACGTCCTGATCTCCCTGAGGGCCTTCTTCCTGATCCCATAGTCCTTCCCCGTGGGCGCATGTGAGTAGTGGAACCTCGATGAGATCACCTCGAGCTTGTCCGAGCACTCGCTCTTCGCGATCCTCAAGTCGTTGCTGAATTCCGAGTAAACTCCGCTGTTCAAAAAGTTTGACAAGGTTGGATAAAAGTGGTTTTCCTCGACGTACTTCTCGCCGCCAAGGTCAACAACAAGCGTCGAGTTCTTGTCTGCGAACCGAATCAGCTCCTCCAACCAAGTTTGTTGCGTGAACTTGATGTGCTTGGAGTTCGCCACAATGTACCTGTGCGAGTCCAAGAGCTTCTGCTGGTACATCGGCTTTGCGATGTCGATGCTCCTCTTCTTGCAGTCGTTGTCTCCGATGAAGTAGAGTGCCGTCTCCGGGCCGACTTGGTTCTCAAACGAGTTCTCCTCAAGCTCGAAGTATGTGTAGAGGTTGGAGCCGATGGTGGTCAGGTCCTTCAAGGGAAGACCTTGCTGTATGTTCATCACACCGTATATGGACACCGCAGCACAAGCGGCGGCACTCAGTATCACGGCGGCTCGAAACAAGAAGCCTTTCGTGACGAGTGGCCCAAGAAACTCGGAGAAGAACCACCCAAAAATGTCGAACACCGAGTAGATCTCCTCTCGCTGTTTCTTCGGGGACACCGCCGCCGCCTTGTCGGAGGATGTGCTGCATTCTTCGGCGCTGGCATTTTTCTCGGCACGTGCCCTCTGAGCCATGTATCTCTTCACTTGACGGTACTCGAACAGCGTCATCACGGAGAGGAAGAACGTCACTTGCATGATGTAGTCGCACAGGATGCATATGCCGGCATAGATGCAGAACGATCTCAGAGCCGGAATCGCTGTGACAGAGCCCAACAAGAAAGCGATGATGTTGGTCAGACTGGTCGCGGTGACGGTCGGCCCCACGGACGTCATCGTTTCCTTGATCCTGTCGCAAGTGATCTCCTTGTACGTCTTCGTCCCCAGAGGCTCGTACTTTAACTTCTGAGTAGCCTTGTCCAGCCCGCACACCAGCACAAAGGCGTCATCCACGCCGATTCCCACGAGGATGAATGGCAAAATGGCACAAAGCGTGTTGAATTCAACCCCAACGACCCCAACTGCTATGCCGTAGCCTCCCGCAATGGACAGGGCCACGTTCACAACCGCGATGCACCCCAAGAAGACCCTCGAGCTTTTCCAGTCCACAAAGTACCTGAAGAGCGCCGGGCGGGCTGGGTTGTACCTGAACTTGATCAGCATGAAGACGGAGGTCGAGATCATCAAAATGAAGCAGGTGACCATGAGGTGGAGATCGCCCAACACGGTCTGTTGGATGGCCTGGTCAAGGGACAGCCTGTGAAAGACGTACGCCTTTGAGTACCGCGCCCTCTTGTTGAAGTCTTCCGTCATGCCTTCGACGGCAGCAAACCATTCTGCGACGTGAACAGGATCCACGCCGTCCGCGAGAGCGTACCCCAGCTTCAAGACCTTGCAGTCCACGTAGTCCCCCACCAAGCCACTGATGTCCATCCTCCTCTGGTGCGGGCTCCCACAGGACTTGACGTTCCTCAAGGCCAGGGTCGTGTCGGTATGGGCCCTAGTCACCACCGTGAAGAGCTCGCTCTTGATCTCTTGCTCGATGTTGTTCTGAAACAGAGTGATGTTCGCGTTGCCGAGGTCCAGGTACTTGCTTCCGCTGAAGTAGCACGTATCCGCCCAAGACATCTTCAGGCAAAGATCTTTGTACGACCTCGAAAGGCCGTCCTTGGCTTCCGTGGAGACCACGTCGTGCAGCCTTATGGACTCATCGAAAGCTTCGGAGTACAGTAGACTGTGGTGCTCACCGGTGGGCACGATGTTCAAGAAAACGAAGTTCTTGTGGGTGTCGAAGATCTGGGTCACGCTGCTTCGATCAAACATCGCTTTGGAGTCCTGGGGAACCCACAACTTGATCCCGTCCGAGATAATCTTTATGCGAACGAAACCTACAGCTGCCAAGCAGGTCAGCAACGTCATCAGCGCGATAACGAACACCGGGCGCTTGGCTACCTGCAACCCGAAGAAGCCCATCCACCTCCCCAGCCTTCCGACTTGTCTCTCCCCCTCCCTCCCTTCCTCGTCCACTTTCATCTTCATAAACGACGACGACGACGACGACGACGACAATGATGATGATAGTGATGATGATGTTGAAGTTGTTTGTTATGGTGTCCTCCTTGTCACAAGCTCTTGCTTCGTTCCTGTCTCAAGGCCAGTACATCATCTTGCCTCTTTGGCTTGTGTCTGACACGCAGTACCAAGGCCCTTCTCCTCCTCTTGGTCGTGGGACCAAGGTCTTGTCTTTGTCTCTTGGCTGTGGCACGGAGGAGGATGAGGAGGATGAGCAAGCAAAGCAAGATTTTTGCTCGTTCTCGTTCTCGTTCTTTCCCCTCTCTGGCCACAGGAAGGAAGGAAGGAAGGTTGTAGTGCAATCCTATCCAAAATGTGAGGATAAATTGAAGGGACAGGAGGGGACCAGCATCCTATCGGGGGGTGATGGACCACGGTCCGATTCAAGGGAGGGAAAGCTGTTTTCCGAAGACCAGGAGGCGATGATTCCGTCACGTTGGTGGCTTCCCATCCCACCCCTGGCCTCGGTCCATGATCGATCGTCTCACGTTTTGTTAGTGTTAAAAGAGGAAGAGAGTTCAGAGAGTGGGACGCACGAGACATGGCGTTCGACGAGTTTCGATGAGACCAGAGGTCTGCTATGCATTCAGACGGCAATAAAAGTGTTGGGTTAGGCCTTGGCTTCCTCCTCTTCCTCTATACGAAGTCGCACGGCCTTCCTCGCCGCGAAAACCCTGGTAATATGCTTCAGAACTTCCTTCTCTTTCGTCTCGTAGTTGCTCAGCTTCCTTCCAGTCAAAGACTCGATGCTGTGCAGCAGCTGTATCGTGTACTGGGTGACAAAGGTCAGGGCCCTACCGCTTCGGCCAGCTCTTCCCGTCCTCCCCACCCGATGAATGTACTCCCTGGGCAAGAAAGGTAAGTCAAAATTGATGACGAGGTCCACGGTCGGGATGTCAAGTCCCCTGCTCGCGACGTCCGTGGCAACCAGAATGGGGCAGACGCCCGACTTGAACTTGTTCAGACTGCTCATCCTCTTCTTTTGCTTCTGCTGAGAGTGCAAGGCCACGGCAAGGATGTCTAGCTCGTCCAGCAGATACGAGAGGACGTGGCAGCTTTCACACGACTTGACGAATATCATCGCGGACCTGACTTTCATCTCCTCGAACTTCTGAAGGATATGGAAGAGGTACACTTCTTTCACCTTCTCTGGAACGAACAGGTACTGATCGTTTATTTTTTCCACCGTTTTGAACGTGTCGTGCTGGGACCACTTGAAGCAGTCCTTCATCACCACCTCCTGCAGAACCTCGATGTTCTTCGAGATTGTAGCAGAGAAAAGCAGAGTCTGCCGCTTGGACGGCAGGTACCCCCCGATGACTTTCAGGTCCTCCTCGAACGACGGGTCAAGAATCCTGTCCGCCTCGTCGATCACGAACATCCGGAGCCTCTTGAAGGCCTCCGCACAGCTCGAGTCGTGAATCAGGATGTCCTTGAGGCGGCCCGGAGTAGCGAAAACAAAGTGTGGCTTCCTCGCCAGCTCCCTGCACTGGTCCGTCACGCTCATGCCCCCAACGATGGCCACGCCCGATATCCCCATCACGTTCCCGCCCAGGCCCCGGAGCTGCTCCAGAGCCTGGTACGCGAGCTCCCTCGCAGGAACCAGAACCAAACAGAAGACTCCCACCCTATCCTTTGCCAGCATCTGGAGCGCCGGAAGCAAAAAGCAGGCAGTCTTTCCGCTTCCCGTCTCCGCGCAGGCGACAACATCCCTGCCGCCCAGGATCGGGGGAATACACGCCGACTGCACGGGCGTCGCCTTCTTCATTCCAAGCGAGTCGCACACCGAGCACACCCAAGCATTCAGACCAGTCGCTCGAAACCCGTCTCCCAAAGCCCCACCCCCGCCGCCTCCATCCCCGGGGACCGATGCACCCGCTCCCTGGTCCTCCTTCCCGCCATCCCCGCTTCCACGGCTGCCCTTCTTCCTCTTCCCGCTGCTTTTCCTCCTCTGCCTCTCCCCTCCCTGGTCCTCCAGTGGCGTTTCCTCGGCCAAAGTCGTCTTCCTCTTCCTCTCCTTCCCTTGCTCCCTCCCCTTCTTCCTCTTCCTCGTCGACAAGGTCGAGAATATCGACACCCCGTCCTCCTCCTCCGAACCCTGCACGCTCATGCCCTCACCCCCTCCCGCCTCACTCCCTCACACACTCCAACCCACCCTCACTCCTGGCCCTGGCCGCCCAATGCCTCTCAAACCCTCACCCCTCCGTCCACAGTGGACCAAAATCGTCGAACAAGGAACCAATCGAAAGAGCGTGAGATGACGCCTTCGCTAGCGTCTTCGCTTCTGGCCCTCCTCGCCCTCCTCGCCCTCCGCTTGGATCGCAAAGTCGTCCCTTCCAAAGTCTGCAGAGCGAGGCGAAGCTCCGGCTCCCGTAGGTTTGAGAGAGAGAGAGAGCAGAAGGGGGGAGGACGAGAGAGAGAGAGAGAGAAGGACGAGAGGACGAGAGGGTCGGGACGGGAGGGTGGGGAGAGCGTCTGCGTCGGACGAAGAATCTTCGTCTCTTCCTCTTTTGAAAGAGCGGTCGCTCGCTCGAAACGAACGGCGCAGTGGCGAGGACTCGAGCAACGAGAGAGGGAGGGAGGGAGGCAGGAAGTAGGGGAAGGGGACGGTCGTCGTCGGTTGTGTCGAGGGAGGGAAGGTGCTGGGAGTGCGGAGGGGTAGAGGGACTTCGTAATGGGTGGTACGTCGAGCAAGCTCGAGAAGAGTCTTGGGGGGCAGCTACCGGACGGGGAGAACTACTACGGTTTGGAAAACTTCGGGAACACGTGCTATTGTAACTCGGTCCTCCAGGCGCTTTACTTTTGTCAGCCATTCAGGGAGAAGATATTGGAGAGGGCTCAGGTCATCGGATCGAATGACGGGGACAACCTTTTGGATTGCCTGAGCAACCTCTTCTTGCAGATTCATACGCAGAAGAAGAAGACGGGTGTGATAGCACCGAAGAGGTTCGTGCAGAGGCTGAAGAAGGACAACGAGCTTTTCAGGAGTTACATGCATCAGGTGCGTATGGATCCGGGGGGGGAAGGGGGGAAGGGGCTCGTTGAACGGATCTCGTCTCCCATCGCTTGAAGACTGTGCCCTCTTCTCCTCTTCCGTTTGAGAAGTAGCAGCACTGACACACTTTCTGCTCCTCGCCTTGGCCACCTCAACAGGACGCTCAGGAGTTCTTCAACTACCTCTTGAACGAGATGTGCGACATATTGGAGAGGGAGAAGCGGGAAGCTTTGCCGAAGACAGCGGTTATTCCGCCGGAGCAGCTGAGGACGTGGATTCACGACACGTTCCAGGGCAAACTCGTGAACGAGACGAGGTGCCTTTACTGCGAGAACGTGACTAGCAGGGACGAGACGTTCTTTGACCTCTCTCTCGACGTTGAGCAGAACTCAAGGTAGGATCAAAGCGAATCGACGTTGATTTTGAGTGCACTCTGTTCTTTCGTTCGACTGCTGACACAAACACAAACACACTCTTCGTTTCCGTCGCTCTTCCCCTCCGAACAAACTTTGCAGCATATCGGCTTGCTTGAAGAACTTTAGCTCCACGGAGACCCTCGGAAAGGACGACAAGTTCCTTTGCGACAATTGCAACGGCTTGCAGGAGGCGCAGAAGGGGATGAAAGTGAAATCTGTTCCGAAAATACTTGTCCTCCACCTCAAGAGGTTCAAGTACATCGAGCACTTGGGGCGGTACAGAAAGCTTTCGTACAGGGTGGTCTTCCCTTTCGAGCTCAAGCTTTCAAATACTGCGGAGACCACCCCGGACGTGGACATTCCTTACAACCTGTTCGCGGTTGTTGTCCACGTGGGTTCGGGGCCAAACCACGGGCACTACATCTGCGTCATCAAGTCCAACCAGAACTGGCTGATATTCGACGACGAGAACGTGGACCTCATCGACGAGAGCGTTCTCCCCAACTTTTTTGGCTCTTCCAGGGAGTTCAGCGGCAACAGCGAGAACGGGTACATCCTCTTGTACGAGCAGGAAAGCAAGGAGAGTCTGTGAAAATATATTGTAGAATGATTGGGTAAAAAATTGAAGAGAATATAAACTATTGAAGCGGCCGCGTGGTCGCTTTGTGTAACGAATTGTTATAAGCGTTTTGTTGTTGGTTTTCGAACGGCTTCGGCTTCCCAGAGCGGAGTGCGTTGGGGGGGGGGGTAAAGAGGGCACGCGGAACAAGCATTCTCCCAGGGGGGAAACCCAAATTGTATTTTTTATATTTCGCTAAGAAGACAGACAAAACGTTGTTACTTTTAGAAGAGAGCAACGTTAGGCCTGGAAGCCTTGAAGGTTGACCTATACTTCTTCTCGGATGGCCTGACAACCTTGTGTGGAATAGGGAAGGAAAGGCCCTCCTTGTGGAACTGGAGAACGATTGGCCTCTTGCACTCCTCGTCCTTCAAGACAGCAGTCTTAATAATCTGGATGCAGGAAGCTCTGATTCTATGGCGGGCAGCCAAGTCTTGGTACATCTGGTCGATGGCACCGTTCATGGTGACATCCCTGAACTCCTTGAACATGTTGTAGTAACCAGTCCTGGAGAGAACTCTAAGCCACACGCCGAAGTTCTTCACGACGGTTGGGTCCTTCTCAAAGATCTCGTTCACGGCGATGATCTGTCCGTTCGCCTTCTTCACTCTCTTCAAGCGCTTGATGAAGTACCAGAACTTGGACCTGGCGCAGACCTCGTCCACTGCCCACACCTTCATGCGGTACAGGGAAGGGCTAGGGTTGGCCTCGGTGGGCAAGTGACGCCCCACGATTTGGTATTGATGATACTGCGAGACAGAGACACACATAGAGAGAGACAGAGAAAGCAAAGCGGAGCGAAGAAGAGGGAAAGGAGAGTCAGTCGAAGCTTCCAACAATCCCCGTCATAAACAAAAAACAAAACCAACACGCCAAGAACAACAACAACAACCACAAACCTCTCCCTCTCAGGTCTCTCTCCTGGTCCTCTCTCCTTTCGCGAAACAAAGAACGAAAAGAAAGCATCGCGACGGAGGGAGGGGGGTCGAGACACCGCGAGCGCTTCGTCCTCGTTGTCGTCGTCCCCGCCGTCGTCGTCGTCGTCCTCGCTCCTTACCTTGAAGTCCGTCGTCATGGTGATCGATGAGTCTGCTCCTCCTCGCCCTCGCTCGTTTTTTTTCTTTTCCATTTCATTCCTCCTTCACAAACAAGACGGGAAATCTACAGCCGCCAAACCAAACCGGAGCCGCCACCCGAAGAGATCCGAAAAACGAAAAAATATGTCCAATGTTCGAAATCGGATCCCTTGGAAAAGTATCGCCGTATACCGAATCTATATAGTTTCGAGTGCAAAGGAGTCAGAGTAGTGGAGCCCGTGTTGTGGTCGGGGTGAGAAACGGGTGTAAAAAGAACGAAACCCGAGAGGGCGCGCGCTCAGAGGAGCGAGAGCAAGAGCGACGGTGACGGTGACGGTGACGGTGACGGTGACGGAATGCTACCCCTTTCACTTCTCAAAGCGGCCCAGGGCCACCCCATGGTAAGACAACACGCATGCACGAACAAACCCCAAGACACACACACACACATACACACACACCACGTGCGGTCTCTCGGTCTCTCGGTCTCTCGCCCGTCGAATGCCTAGGCATGAACAGTAAGAGAGAGTATTATCATGTTTTGTTTTTGTTGTCCTGGCTCGATTCTCGGTGGCTGATAATCTTTGCTCGTTCTCGTCTTGGGATTGGAATTGCGGTGACATGCTTCCCCTCGTGCGATGGTTTGCCCTCTGCCTTGTCGTGGTGGGTCGTGTGTGGTGTAGCTGATCGAGTTGAAGAACGGGGAGACGTATAATGGACATCTGGTGAACTGCGACACGTGGATGAACGTTCACTTGAGGGAGGTGATCTGCACTTCCAAGGACGGGGACAGGTTCTGGCGGATTCCGGAGTGTTACATCAGGGGAAACACCGTCAAGTACATGAGAGTCCAGGAGGAGGTGATGGAGAAAGCGGTGGAGGAGCAAAAGAAGTACAGGCGTTTTGGCCAAGGACGGGGAGGAAGAGGAGGGAGGGGAGGAAGGGGAAGGGGGAACGAGAGGGGAGGATACCGAGGAGGAAGGGGGGGGAACAGGGGGTACGGAAACAGGGGATGAAGGGGAAGGACTTGCGGGCGCGCGAGAGGAAAGCGGCGTGGCGCGGGAGAAGCGAGCAGCGCTCTCACGCGGAGCGACCGGGTGCGGCGGCGAGGGAAGCGCGTCCCACCGACATCGGACTCATCTTGTAACCCTGGTATAGTGTACAACGTGGTGTGATCCCATAATTATGATTGTTTTTCGCGTCGCCGCCGTCGTCTTTCGAGCGCTTATTCCTTGTCGGCCCCAAACACTATGTTGTGCAAGGCGAACAGGATGAACACCGCGCCTCCGAGGAAAGCCACTGTCTTTTGGGAGATCTTCATCGCGAGCAGCTGACCGCCAATCACCGCCCCGCCCGTGCACATGGCGTGCCCCAGTATCCCTCCTAGCAGAAAGCAAGCAAACAAAGCAGGTTTCCGTTTGTTGTCAGGCGACGATAACGAGAGAGAGAGAGAGAGAGAGAGAGAGAGAGAGAGAGAGAGAGAGAGAGAGAGAGAGAGAGAGGCGACGGCAACGCACGTACCTATGGTCACTCCGAACGGATTCTTGTGGGTCGCCAGGGTTATCGTCGCGATTTGGCTCCTGTCCCCCCACTCGGCGAGGAAGGTGAGGATGAAAGCCTCCAGGAAGACTGGGTTCAGCGTGCCCTTGATCTTCCTCAGCAGCGGGGACTGTTGCGCAAAAGACGAAGGAAAAGCGTTTGGAACGGCGTCAGTTCTCTGTTTCACGCCGCCGACAAGCGGGGGCCTGGTTGGTCGTCCGATCGAAGCGGGGGCGAGAGGCGGCGCCCTGCCTTACCCTCATCAGCCACGGCGGGTCCACGGTCTTGTCGAGCTTGTGGTTGACCTCGGCTATCTCCTCCTGCATCTCCCCCGCCTTGCTCCTCGTTCCAATGTACAGTAGCCTGAGGCCAAAGAAAGTGTAAAGAATCGTCGCCGCGTTGTGGGTCGTCTTCTTGCTTATGAGGTTCGGCACCACGTACCCCAGCGCCGCGCTTATCACCGTCATGATGGCCAAGGCCGACAGAGCCCCCGAGAACACCACCCTCTTCTTATTCCTCATCGCGAGTATGGCCGCAATGATAAACGTCTCGTCGCCGATCTCCGACACCAGAATCATCGAAAGCGACCGGAAGAACCTAAAACAGCAGCAGCAGCGCACAAGGAAGAGGAAGCCCAAGCCAAGCCAAGCAAGAGAGTCAGACAGAGAGAGACAGAGAACTCAAGAAGGAGGAAGAGAAGGAGGAGGAATTGAAACAAGAGAGAGAGAGAGAGAGAGAGAGAGAGAGAGAGAGAGAGAGAGAGATGTCTTTGGAGCCACGACTTACGCTTCCATGAGGGTGGCTTCGGCGTGGACCGCCTCCCCCGTGTGTCCGTCCGCCAGGAACCTCACCATCACAACCGCCCCACAACCCTCCTCGCACCACCAAGAAACCAAAACTGGCAAGCGACGCGTCAATGGAATCCTCTGGAGAAGAGGAAGGACGTTCCGCAGGGTTCTTGACCTCGTATCGCGGCGGTACTCACGTCTTCCCCGTCCAAAGCCCACGCCCACTCTGACGATCGATCACGCTCCTGATCTCGTCGAGCGATCGGTGCAAGATCGATTTTGAACCTCCAGACTCGTTTCTTTCCAACACGTTACCTTTGGGTAGAATTCCTCACACTGGTGTAATGTCTCTTGGAGGAAGAGAGAAACAGAAGGGGGTGGGTCGCGATCGATCAGAACGGAGGACCACGGACGACGAGCGAGGGAGAGGACGAGTGGGCGACGAAGGGGCGCACGGGGCGGTGAGGGGACGACCAAAGCTCTCGATAAAGGATTTGTGCTCGGCTTGGCTTGATCGGTCTCGGGTTTCGATTTTTTTTTTTTTGGTTTCGCACCCTCTTTCCTTCTTCTTCTTTTCTTCGGACACGAGGCAGAGGAGAGGAAGTAACCGATAAAACCCTGAGGGGTAGGGGGGTTGCTTTTGCTTTTCCGGGTCCGGGGGAAGGAGAGAGAGAGCGTTACGGGTAACGCTCGAGAGGGGTGACTTTCGAAGCCGCGGCTTGGGTGGTTGGGGGGTCGGGCGAGCGCCGAGGTGAGTGGAAGCAAAAAAGGAAACTGCCGTCGAGTCTATCGTTCGTGGTTCCACGTTCTTTCTCTCTTCTTGGTGTTTCGTTCCTCTCCGGTGGTCCCTCTCTGGCTCTGGCTCTTGGGAGGAAACTCTAGTGTCGTCGCGTCGTTCGTGCGTCTGACTCGGTCGCTTCTCTAGGCGTTCTCTTGTGTTTGTGTGTGTGTGTGTTCGAGTCGATCGATCGTACGATCGACGACGACGACGACGACGACGCGCGCGAGAAGCAGAAACATGGACAGGGAGATTATCGAGCTGCAGCCGGGTTGGGAAAAATGTCGGATGTACATAAACAAGCTCATCGCGTTCCTGGAGAAGGAGACGGAGTCTGCCTTCACCTCGGAGGAGTACATGAGCTTCTACACGATCGTGTACAACATGTGCACCCAGAAGAACCCTTATGACTTCAGCCAGGAGCTGTACCAGCGTTACAGGGACAGCTTCACGGGGTACATATCGGAGAGGGTTGCCCCCGCCCTGCAGGAGAAGAACGGCGAGGCGATGCTCCACGAGCTGACGATGAGGTGGGAGAACCACAAGCTCATGGTGAGGCTGCTAAGCAGGATCTTCAAGTACCTCGACCGTTACTACGTCAGCAGGTACAACCTGGACTACCTCAACGACGTGGGGCTCATGTGTTTCAGGGACATCGTGTACGAGTACATGAAGCCGACGATGAAGAACGCTGTCCTTTCCATGGTCCTCAAGGAGAGGGAGGGGGAGCAAATCGATAGGCAGCTCGTGAAGACGGTGCTCGAGATCTTCGTTGAGATCGGGCTCGGAAACATGAAGAACTACGAGGAGGACTTTGAGAAGTACATCCTGGAAGAAACTTCGCTCCACTACAGGACGAAAGCCAGCGAGTGGATCGAGGACGACTCCTGCCCCGCGTACATGATCAAGGCGGAGAAGTGCCTCGAGCTCGAGAAGGACAGAGTGAACCAGCAGCAGCAGGTCGAGGGCGCTGGTGGTGCTTCTGCCAAAGACGCCGACGGCGCCAGCAAGCAGGTCAACTCGGGCTACTTCCACCACACGACGGAGAGCCGCTTGCTCGACTGCGTCGAGGACGAGCTCCTCGCCAAGTACGAGATGCAGCTTCTCGAGAAGGAGAACTCGGGGTGCGTAGCGCTTTTGAGGGAGGACAAGAAGGAAGACCTCGCGAGAATGTACAGGCTCTTCTCCCGCATCCCGAAAGGGAAGGAGCCCGTGGCCAAGATGCTCAGCAAGCACATCGAAAGCGAGGGAATGGCCATGGTTAAGGAGTGCAACGAGAGGGCGGAACAGGCGAAGGCCGAAGCCTTGACCAAATCCAAGAAGGAGAGGAGGAACCAAGAAAGCCAGGAGACCGTGTTCGTAAAGAGGCTGATCAAGCTTCACGACAAGTACTTGTTGTACGTCCAAGAGTGCTTTGACAACGACGCGCTTTTCCACAAAGCTCTGAAAGAAGCCTTTGAGAACTTCTGCCACAAGCAAGTGGCGAACTGCGCGTGCTCTGAGCTGCTTGCTAGCTTCTGCGACAACCTGCTGAAGAAAGGTTCCGGAGAGAAATTATCTGGGGATGCTATCGAAGAAACCTTTGAGAAGATTTGCAAACTGCTTGCGTACATCTCGGACAAGGACATGTACGCCGAGTTTTACAGGAAGAAGTTGTCCAAGAGGCTTCTTTTCGACCGCTCCGCGAACGAAGATCACGAGAGGTCCATGCTGGCAAGGTTGAAGCAACAATGCGGGCCGCAGTTCACCTCGAAGATGGAGGGAATGTTGACAGACCTCCAAGTTGCGAAAGACAATCAAGGGAGGTTTGAGCAGCACTTGGAGAAGAATCCAGAGAAGAAGCCTCCTCTCGATTTGTCTGTTTTAGTTCTCACGCAGGGCTTCTGGCCTAGCTACCCAGTGAACACGATGATCATTCCTGATGAGATGGAGAAGGGCATTGAGATCTTCAAAGAGTTTTACGACCTCAAGACCAAACACAGGAAGTTGACGTGGGTGTTTACTCTGGGAGTGTGCCATCTTTCCGGGCGGTTCGGCAGCCCAAGGGAGAAAAAGTACAACTTCCAAATGAATACTATGCAAGCTGCTGTCATGATGCTGTTCAACAGCGAGGAAAAGCTTAGTTTTGGTGAAGTGCGGGATAGGCTGAAGCTGGACGATGCGGACGTCATCAGACTTTTGCACTCCCTGAGTTGCGCCAAGTACAAGCTCTTGCTGAAGAATCCCCCGGGCAAGACGGTGAGCAAGACGGACATCTTTGAGCTCAACACCAAGTTCCAGGACAAGATGGCCAGGATCAGAATTCCTCTGCCCCCTGTTGAACAAGAAAAGAAGAAGGTGGCGGAGATTGTCCATGCGGATCGCAGGTACCAAATAGATGCAGCAATTGTGAGGATAATGAAGGCCAGAAAAGTTTTGAAGCACTCTGAGCTCATGACCGAGACCGTGACGCAGCTCAGCTCATCGTTCAAACCAGATGTGAAGACGATCAAGAAGAGAATCATGGACTTGATCGAGAGGGATTTCTTGGAGCGCGATAAGAACGATCCCCAGTTATTTAGGTATTTGGCTTGAGGGATTCTTTCTTTTGTACATCTCTTGTAATACATCATTTGTAACACACACACACACCGTCAATCGCGGCGTGTGATTACTTCCTCGGATTTGGTGCTTTCACCACGAAGCTGTCCATGGTCTTCTGCGTGCCAGACTTGTCCGAGCCGGAAGATCTCTGCGTCCCAGGCTTCTCGTTAAGATTCATCTTGCTCTCCTTGCCGTCAAGGAGTGTCCCGATATTCCCAAGCTTGTTCTTCAGGGCCGCCCAAATAATGTCGTCTATAGACCCTTTCATGTGAAGGTAATGCACATTCACAGAGGAGGCCTGACCTATTCTGTGCGCCCTGTCCTCCGCTTGGACCAGGTTTCCCGGAACCCAATCAAGCTCTGCCATCACCACCAGACTTGCTGCAGTCAGCGTCAGCCCCACTCCCGCGGCCTTTATGCTGAGAATGGCAGCTCGATAGACGTCATTCTCCTGAAATTTTTGTACAAGCTCTGCCCTACTGTTCGATGGCGTCGAACCGTCGATCCTGATGAACTTCACCCTCTTCTCCCTCAGGTGCGACTCGATTGAATCTAGGACACATTTGTGGTGGCCGAAAACCAAGAACTTCTGTTCCGCCTCCAGCAGGACGCTGAGGTAGTCGCAGATTGCCTTGCACTTTATTTCCCCGGATTTCAAGTACAGCTCGTTGATTTTCTGGTTCTTCCCGAAATCTCCGGAGAAGAGAGCGCCGCTCCCGGTGCCATCTTTGAGCGCTGTCTCCAGCTCAAATAGTTTTTCGGTCATTCCCTTCAACTGCCGCTGCTCCGCGCTGGTGACTGGCAAAAGGATTTGCTGGCGACGCTTCGGAGGTAGCTGTGACAGCACATCCTTTTTGAGCCTCCGTATCATGGTAGTGCTCGTTACAACCTGGTGCAGCTCCTTGAGGTTGCTGGCCCCCATGTACCTCGCCCCAGGATACTTTTGTGCGAACCATGCGCCGCCCGTGCAATACCTGTCCCCGTACTCCTTGATGGACTTCACCGATTGAGGGTGTATCGCTCGAAGCTGCTGAAGGAGCTCGATGGGCCTCGATAGAGCAGGCGTTCCTGTCAGGAGCACAACGTGCTTTGCTTGCTGAAGCAATGGGAGGGATTCTTTTGACCTCTTTGCCTTGTAGTTCTTGATGTAGTGGGCCTCGTCACAGATGATCATCTGGAAATTCCTCTCTTTCAAGTAGTGGAACATCTTGGGGATGAAGTCGTACGAGATGATGACGAACCGATTCTTCAAGCTTGTCGTGTCCTTCCCAGTGTTCACGATAGAGACTTCGTCTTCGGTCACCCTCAGCCACTCGTAAATGGCTTCCGCCCATTGAATCTTCAATGAAGATGGCGTGACGATCAACACGGGCTTTGCTTCCCTGAAGGCTTCAACGAGCGCAAGAGCCTGGACCGTCTTTCCCAGGCCCATCTCGTCCCCGATTAGCCCCCTCCCGTTCAATCGGATCATGTACCGAACCCCTTCGGTCTGGAACCCCATCAGCTTGCCCCGAAGATGCTGGGGGATGCCCTCAAAAACCTCTTGAACTTGCTTGTCCGTGCGCCTCCTACCGAGGGCAGAACGCATGAGGCGAAGCGCAAAGGGGTGGACTTCCTCCACTTTGCACTGCACTTGCGGCACGGAGTTCTTCAAGAAATCCACAATGTGGTCGTGCTTCAGCACGCAGAAAGACCACACTCTGTTCTCGTTGTCCCAGGTGCACCCTTCCTTCTTCCTCAACGTGGCATCCAGCGCACTCTGATCTCCGTTCACGAAGAAGATGCCGAACCTCTCCCCATTCCCAATCATCCTCAAGGAGAGGGACACTTGCCTCACCTGTTGGTGGTCTGCACGGTTCCACACCGTGCGGCTCCCGTCTCCAGGTTGCTGTGACAAGGAGGTGCTCGGCTGGGGGTTCCTATTGTAACAGTCCTGAATTTTCTGGCGATCGCTGGGGGTTATCATGGCACGCTCCTGAAACTGGTTCCTCTGTTGAGCCGGTTCGAGCAAACCTGGTGCCCTGGCACCCATCGCACCGCTCGCCCTTCCCGAGTTGAAGTCATTCGAGCCAAAGTGGTTTTGGCGCGAGTGATCAGCAGCCTGAGGTTGATGGCTTGAGGCTGCCACTTTCGGCCTCTTCGCTTGGCTTTCTGCCGCTCGAAGGGCACGGTCTAGCGCAGCATACTCTGCATCAGGAATTCTCTCGGCCTGTGACACCGCCCGGTCTAACGCCGCGAAGAAATCGTCCGAGACAACCTCAACACGCTGCTGGTGGATTCCCTTGTGTCTGTCATTCCTCATGATGATGATGTTGATGATGAAGAAGACGGCGTGGTCGGCGTGCGTTCCCTCCTCCCGACCGGCGTCATTCGCACGACGAGGCGAGACACGACGGCGGCGCCCGAAGTCAAACCCTCTTCCCTGTTCTTGCCCCTCAATCCACACAACACCAACACCTCTCGCGCGACGCTCCACCTCTTCCTCTTCTCTTCCGATTGATGAGGAGGAGCAAGGAAGAGGAGAGGAGGAGAGGAGTGAGGTTGGATCGGGCTGGGTGCGATGCCCACGCTGGGGTTTGAAAGTGTACAATCTGGTTTACAATTCGCTCCATAATGCTGTGTGATTAAGAGAGCTTCAGCATCGCTCCAGTTGCCAAGGGACTGAAGCTGCAGACGCTTTGCCACATAACGGCCTCTCCGATGGAGATGGCTGAGATCTCGTCTTCCAACTTTATGCTCTCGCTCGCGCGAAGGACTGTTTTGAAAAGACCCTTCTGCTTTCGCTCCACGGACGGAAGGGTGGAGCCCGTTGGAATCACGTGGTGATCAGGGGTTCCTGGGAGCGGTATGTAGGCAGAAGAGTCGTACTCGGCCACGCCCTGCAGCACTGCCTTCCGCAGATCTTCCGAAAGGTCCTTTGTATCTATGGCCTTGAGGCCCTTGCGTCCCAAGGACTTGAGGGTGCTCTCCTTGGATTGTGCCAAGTACGCCAGCACCTGCAGCTTGAAGGACACCTCGAACTCCTTTGGAATCGAGATGTGAGGCAGCTCGAGCAATTCTTCAGTAACGGTGAACGCGTGGGCGCACAAGCTGTCTTGGCTTTTCCACATGAACTTCAAAGCGGAGAAGGTGAACAGGAAGCACAGGAACTTCTTCTTCAGGTTCACTTCGATTCGATCGCAATTGACGCAGTTCGCGTAAACCCAAATCGAATCGATATCCTCTTCCATGCTCCAGCAGGGCTTCCTCATCGTGTCTTCCACGTGTTTTGCGAACTTGGCCGCGCACTCGGAGTCCTTCTTCTCGCGCAGCAAGGCCAACATTTCCCCGGCGACACCACTGGGCTCGGGGCTTCCGTTCATGCTCGATTCGTTCTTCAGAGATACTCTCTTCCTCGCCTTGTGAATCTCTTCTTCGGCGGTGCCCTGGTAGCCAAAGACTTCGAACAGAGAGGAGCACAAGTCGTATTGCTGGAGAGCTTCCAGCTTCAAGATCTGCATCCTGAAGGCGCATATGGAGTAGGGGTCGTCCCTTTCCAGCAAGTAGTAGGACAAGATTGCTGCGAGCTCAAACTCGCAACCCATCATCAACGCATTGATCGCGCCGTGGACATCGCTCACCGAGAGTCTGCAGCAGGCTGCCGCGATGGGGTCGCCGTCGATCCTGAACTTCTGAGCCCTGGTGGTCTGGATGTCGTACATGGCGTTCCTGAAGTTCGCGTGACTCGAGGGCTTCATGTTTTGAGAATGGCTTTGGGCCAATGGCCCCGGGCTTGCAGGTGGATTGGTCGTCAAGGCGCCGCCGGGAGGGCGCGTCAAAGGCGCCAAGGACTTCCGTCGAAGAGGCTGGAAGAGGACATCGCTGGATTCTGGACTGCTTCCGGGGGAGACATTCGCATCTCCTCCTTGATCCTCGCTCTCAAAGCCGTAACCTCCTTCAGAAGCAACAGAAGCAACCATGAAGGCCGAGTCGTTATCTTTGAGCCCTCGATACATGTTCACAAGCGCATCGATTTCTTGCCCCGCAATGAAGTAAGCCTCTGAGTCTTGCACCTTTGCAGTGGTATTCTGGAAAGCGTCCTCCTTGTTCTCGTGGTGCGTGCTTGCGCACATCTTGGCTTTCCTCTTCATGAGATCTTTCCAATACTCCTGGCCGATCATAGGAGCGACCGCCAGAGCCTTGTCCCACTCGTTCAGATCGCACATTATCTCGCAGTACCTCTTGACGTTGCCTGATCGCAAGTAAAGCTTAGCAGCTTCCCTTGTGTAAACCTCCCTCTTGCCCTTTCCCATTCCAACCCCCATGAAGCGATTCTTCTTGAAAGTTTCCAGGTACTGGGCTTCCACCTGCAAGACCTTGTACGCAACTTTGCTGTGAACCATGTGGGAATTCTCATACTGCACGAGGATGTCCACGAATTGACTCGACTGGCCTTCGACGCACTTGACGAGGTTATTGAGGTGACTGTCAGCCACCTCGCTCACCGCCGCTTTCGTCTTGGACTGGGAGCGGCTGCACATGATTATCTTTGCCGCTTCGTACAAGTGATTCGCGCGGCTTGATGGCCACCAGTAGTTCAACAGCAAGTCCAAGCCAGCCAAGGCTGTGTCTTTTCCGAGCTTGGAGAACTTGCTCTCCAATACCTTCATGTCGAACTCCATGGAGAGCGTGCCCTCCTTCTCGTCTTCCTGCCCCTCGCTCCCCTTGTTCAGCAAAAATTTGACCCACAGGCTCAAGGGCAAGTGCTGCAAACTATCAAAAGAGCTGCCAATCAAATTCCAAACTCTCACTGTCGTGTCTCTCGACGTAGTCGCGACAACAAACGGCCTCTGAGGGTGCATACTAATTCCATACACGTCAGAGTGGTGGCAGTTCATGACTTGGATACAAGTCATTGTGACGGTGTCCCAGAGCCTGACGGTTGCATCCCAGGAGGTGCTCAGGAGGAGCCACGGGGCATTCTTGTGCCACAGCAGACCCCTGACACGCGATTTGTGGCCGCTGAGCACACCAGATGGCAACTTCCCGCCCGATGCCTCTCTCCCGCTACCGCTACTTTGGACAAGGTTCCAAACTCTCACCGTCCCATCGTCACTCGCTGTCGCGACGAAGTCCTTTATCTTGCAGTTCCACACCACACTGAACACCTTGGCCTTGTGACCTTTGAACTGGTTCACTTTCTTCACCTTAAAGCTGGTCGAGGAAACCAATTCATCAATGTGACTGGAGAAAGGGTGGGAGTTGTTCGGCTCCACGAAGGTCCACAGGTAAAACAGCATGTCGTCACTCGTCGTCGCGAGCCTGTAGCTGTTGAATGGATCCCACGCCACGCCATAGCAAGCAGAAGTGTGCTGAATAACTTGGAGAATCTCTCCATCCAGGGTCAGGATCACACACTTCTTGTCTTGCCCGGCGCTTGCCAGAAGCCTGCCGTCCGACAAGTTCCACTCCACGCAGTAGCAGGGCTCGCTGTGAGCCTCCACTTTGCAATTCAAAAGGCACTTGTCCGCATCAAAGATTGCGACCTCGCCGTTCCCAGTGCCGCAAGCAATGTGGCTTCCGTCCACGGACCACGACACGGAATAGATGGTCGAGGTCAACTTGGGCAGAACAACAGCGCAGCTGGGTTCGGGCTGGTTCCCGATGTCCCATATCCTGATCGTTCGGTCGTAGGATGAGGTTGCCAGCATGTTCGGGTTGTTGACCTTGAACTGGCACGCGAAAACCGTCTCGGTGTGGCCGCACGCGGTGTGCCAAATCAAGCTCTCCTTCGTTGGCGAATACAAGGCAACCGCGCCGTTCTTGAACGTCATCATCACCCTCGCTTCCTTCGGGTACGAGTTCTGGCTGCTCACGAAGGTCGCCGTCTTGATATCACTCGCTATGCCGACTTTCAAGGACTTCATGAACGTCGTTTGCGCCACGTTCCAGAGCTTGAGCACGTCTCCCCTCGCCGAGCACGTCAAAAAACTCCCTGGGCAAGACTTTCCGATGAAGAACGCACTTTTCGTCGACCCTACGGGCTGCCTCGTGAACGCGCTCACCTCCCTGCCATTCGTGATGTCGTAAAGAAGCAAGGCCCCGTTCGCCAAAAGTATCAATATGAAGTCGCTCGAACAGGGGTCCCAATCCATGCTAACAACGGCAGAAGTCAAGTTCTGCTTGGACGTCTTCTTGCTCGCCGTGTCGTGCAAGAAGATGGTTGCCCCGTGCTTCTCGCCGCAGTCGTAGCCTATCGCGAGCAAGTTTGACTGGAAGGTGCTCTGCTGGAAGGAGATCAGTTTGCTTCCCTTCGGCAGCCTATCTCCCACAGGAAGCGGCTGGAAGGTCCCCTCCTTGACGAGGGCTACGTGGCACATCACAGAAGTTGTGCAGAATATCTTATTGGGGTCGTCCGCATCCCATGTCATCCTCTCCACCTTCTGCCCCTTGGTCTCCACGCTGAACAACCGGTTACCGCTCTCCATATTCCACACCCTTATGATACCGTCGCTGCTGAATACGGCAAGGTCCTGCAAGAAAGAAACCCAAAAGGGTCCCACACAAAAGTCAGTCATTCAGCAAAAGAAAACCTTAGAGACTCGACACAAATCCCTCTCTAAGTCAATGAAGGCCTCCACCTCGGTGCACTGGTACCTACCTTGTCTGACCTCGGACACCCAGCAAGGCATATAATCGTGTTCTCCGGGTAGTTTATTATCCTTTCGAGCTGCATGTCCTCCGACCTGTACACGTAGACACTCAGGGTCGCGGCATAAGCGTAATACTTTCCTGTGGAGCAACATGGCTTCTCGCTCAGTTGGCTGGAACCCGAAGGTATCACAATCTGCTGCTTCATAGCGTCCCGCTAGTGAGGGCCAGGACGGAGAAGGACTCCCTGGGGCCAAAACTGAGGGTCTCGTACAACTCAGACTGCAGCGTGGTCACCCTGTGGACGCCGAGCTCGCTGCAAACGTACGCCTTGATCAAAAAGGGCAGAGGAATAGAGGAATCTATCCTATCTATCTCGAGGAACTCTATAATACTACCCTATCCTCGTCGTCCAAGTCCGCAAGCAAAACCTTTCGCTTTTCACACAAAGGTGGTATCTTTAGGCGTGCGAGTGCGCGCGTAATGCAAGATGGCAACCACCGGGACGTGAGCCGACACCGGAGAACACAACCCAAGGCCCTGTCCCTTTTGTCCCACCTCACCTCGAGGAACTTTGGTTTTGACCCTATTGAAACCAAAAAACGAAACACGAGCCCCCAAAAAATCAAAAATCAAATTTCAAACATAATCGCACATTTAACACTATACTTTGAAAAGTGCTTCGACCCAACCCAGCAGAGGAGCAAGGAGGTCGGCGATCGTGCGTCGAGGAGGGAGGGCGTCTGTTACCGGAGAGGTCTTTGCGTAACGTACGGGAGTTCCTTTTTTTTGTCTTGTCTCGCGTTTATCTTTCCAAAGACACCTCGCTTGCTCGATTTGGTCACCGGACGGGTCGGAAAGAGGGAGAAGTCTGGGACGGTGAGGATGAGGATGAGGATGAGGAGCGGGAGGGGAGGGGCGAGGGAGGGGCGAGGGAGGTGGTTCGCGACGGAGAGAAACTCTGAGACGGTGGCGTGCTCGACACGTGGTGGCCTCGTCTCGTCTCTCGGGCGCGCGACGCCGGACGGAACAGAGGAGAGGAGGAGGAGGAAGCTTATCCGTAGCCGTGTGGTCGCCCTCGCCGTGACAGAGGGGAGCGAAGAGATGCAGTCGTCGTCTGCTCCGGCGGATGGTAACTTGAGAGCTGTGGCGACGGGTCTGCTGGGCCTCATCGATGGGGAGCAGGGAGGCGTCGCCGGTGTCGCTGAGGAGGAGGAGGAGGAGGGAGTCAGGGGCTTGTTCGAGGCGGACGAGGAGGAAGGGGGCAGCAAGAAGAAGCGGAAACTCCCGACGGTGGTCATCGTGGGGCGCCCAAACGTCGGAAAGTCTGCGCTCTTCAACAGGCTGTCTGGGAGGCAGGCCGCCCTCGTTGCGGACATCCCGGGTGTGACCCGAGACCGGCTCTACACGGAAGTGACGTCGGAGGACAAGGACTTCGTCCTCGTGGACACGGGGGGCCTCTTCTCCGAGTCCGACTTCAAGAACGACCTCAACCCCGAAGTGCTTCGGGGCAAGATGACGAAGCAGGTTGGGGCGGCCCTGGAGGAGGCGCTGGCTCTGGTCTTCGTCGTGGACGGGCAGGAGGGGGTGACGCTGTCGGACATGGAGATCGCAAAGTGGCTCCGGTACAACCACTCGGACAAGAGGATTATCTTGAGCGTGAACAAGTGCGAGAGCACCTCCATAGGGGACGCCCTTTCGACGGACTTCTGGAAGCTTGGGTTTGGCGAGCCCCACGCCGTTTCCGCAATATCGGCGACGGGCATCTTTGAGCTCATGGAGTCCATCCAAGGAGCGATCGAGGAGAACGAGCACAAGAAAAAGGCTTCCAAGACGGCGGCGAGCGAGGAGAAGGAGTACACGAAGATCGCATTCGTAGGGAGGCCCAACGTGGGCAAGAGCAGCATGGTGAACAACATCTTGAGGTCAAACCGAATGATTGTCAACGACGCCAGCGGGACGACGACAAACTCGGTGGACTCTTACATCACCATAGGGGAGAGTGACTACTGCTTCATAGACACGGCTGGGCTGAGGAAGCTGGCGAGCGTGCAGGGGACCAATGACGTGATTGAGAGGCTCTCCGTCAAGCAGTCTCTCCGGTCCATCAGGGAATCTGATGTGACTGTGTTGCTCCTTGATGCTGCCATGGGCCCGACGAAGCAAGACTTTCGAATCGCGGAGGAGTGCCAGAAGCACGGCTGCGCGTGCGTGATCGCCATCAACAAGTGGGACATCTTCCCTGACAACTCCTACGAGGACCAGCTGGAATATAAGGAGTTTCTTTTGGAGAGCATGAGAAACATCTCTTGGGCGAAAGTGGTCTTCACGAGCGCGCTTGAAAACAGCAGCAGAAAGAAGGTGATACGAGCCGTGGAGAGCTGCCTCTCGGAGTACAACAAGAGGCTCCCCACGGCGCTGCTCAACTCGATCGTCCAGGAAGCTGTGGCTTGGAACTCCCCCCCTTGCAGCAGCACAAAGGCTGGTAAAATCTATTACTGCACGCAGGCCTCGGTGAGACCCCCGTCGTTCGTGTTCTTCGTGAACCACCCCGACCTGTTCGACGACCAGTACACCAAGTACATGGAGAACCAGCTGAGGAAGAACGCGGGGTACGAGGGCACGCCGCTCAGAATCTATTGGAGGGGAAAGGCAAACTAGCACTGGCCTTGGCGACGCGTCTCCTTGCGGCCGCAAAAAAGGGAGAGAAAACAATTATAAACCAAACCGTTTACCGTTTTTACTACTTGCTACCAAAACCCCTCGCAGGTGCAGATTTCTTGACACGCTTCCTAAGCACTTTTCCCTTGGATACCTTGCGCCCAACTGCGCCCTGAAGCTGCTGCGAGGGCAGGCCTTTGATGTTCTGGATCCCGTCCTCCCCGATAAGGCCCGCAAGATCCTCCTTGGCCGACATGATCTGGGAGAGGTTCTGCATTTGCTTCCTCACCCCCATGAACTGGTTTATCATGGATTGCACCGTGTCGATGTCGTTGTTCGACGCCTCAGCGATTCTCTTCTGTATCTCCGGCGACACCGCGACCATATCCGGGTCTTCCCTCTCCTCTTCCGTCATCACTTCCACCATCTCCTTGATCTTGGTCATGCTCCTCTCGGCCTCCATCATCTGCCGGTCGGACACCTTGTTCAAGCCCGGGATCATCCGCATGGTTTGACCGAGCGCTCCCATTCTGTTCATCATGTTCATCTGCTCCAAGAAATCGTTAAAGTCGAACTTGGCGCTCATGATCCTGTTCTGCAGCCTCTCGACCTCCTCCTCCTTGAAGGCATCCTCGGCCTTCTCCACCAAGGTGAGAACGTCTCCCATCCCGAGAATTCTCGACGCCATGCGGTCTGGATAAAATGGCTCGATGTCCCCCATCTTCTCGCCGTTGGACACGAACTTGATTGGCTTGCCAGTCACGGCCTTCATGGACAAGGCCGCCCCTCCTCTGCTGTCTCCGTCCGCCTTGGACAGGATCGCGCCAGTCAACCCTATCTCGTCGTCAAACGTCTTGACCAAGTTCGCGCTCTCCTGGCCGGTCATCGCGTCCACGACCAGTATGGCGTCCGTCGGGTCCACCTCGTCCTTGATGTTCTGCAGCTCCGCCATCATGTCAGAATCGATCTGGAGCCTCCCCGCGGTGTCCACGATCACGCTCGTGTGCCCGCCCTCCTTGGCGTACTCCACCCCTCTCTTGACGACGTCCACTGGGTTGTCGGACCCCTCGACCGCGAAGACGGGAACCTCGATCCTCGCGCCGAGCTTCTTGAGCTGCTCCACGGCGGCCGGCCTGTACGTGTCCGCAGCGACCAGGCAAACCGACTTTCCTTCCTCCTTCAACAAGTTTGCGAGCTTCCCGCAAGTGGTCGTTTTGCCCACACCCTGGAGCCCCAGCATGAGGATGACTTGCCTCTCCCCCTCCTCCCCCGCCAGCTTCTCGTTCTCGTTCCCCATCAGGCTCACCAGCTCGTCCCTCACCACCTTCACCAGCTGCTGGTCAGGCTCCAAACCTCTCAAGACCCCTGCACCCGTGGCCTTCTTCTCCACGTTCTTGATGAACGACCGCGTCACGGTCAGCGAGACGTCCGCCTCCAGCAGAGCGCGACGTATGTCCTTCAGCGGCTCCTTCAGGTTCGACGGCGTCAGCTCGTCCACCCCCTTCACCTTCCTCCAGGTATCGTCCAACCTCCTGGTCAGTTGGCCGAAACCCGCCCAAGCGATGTGGTTTCCCCTCCTCGCCCTTTCTCTGCCGGGTCTCAAAGAGTGAGGACCGCGTCGTGGAAACGCAATGGCCGTCCTCGCGACTGCCCTTCGGGTCAACGCCGCCCGCCGGTGCCCTCCCACCTTCCCCTGCGCCCTCATGTCTCTCGTCCTCTCGTCCTCTCTCTCTCTCTCCTGGAGCCTTATCCAGTTTGCTGCAGATCTTTGTCTTTGTCTTTTCCAGGAGAGAGAGAAAGAGGGAGAGAGAGAGAGGGAATGGGAATGGAATGGAGGGAGAGAGAGAGGGATCAGGAGGGGGAGCACTGTCTTGCATTCTCTGCCTTTGTCTCTCTTTCTGTCCGATCAAGGGATCCCTTGGACCGGCAAGTTTGCTGAAGGAAGGAAGGAGAAGGGGGGCTAGAGCCTCTCCGCAGTTTATGTTTATTTGTTATGACTCGCCCAGCTTTCGGCATATGGCGATTCCGTCGCCGACGGGAAGGACGGTCAGCTCGATCCTGTCGTCCTCGCGCAGGTACTGGTTGAGCTCCCGGATCGCTATCGTGTTCTTATCGTTTCTCTCCGAGTCCACCACCCTCCCGTACCACAGGACGTTGTCCACCACCACCAGACCCCCTGGCCGGACGAGCTTGAGGCACTGCTCGTAGTAAGTCTTCTGCGCCCTCTTGTTGGCGTCGATGAAGGCGAAATCAAAGTCGCTCCTGCCTTGGTCCACGAGCCTTTGCACCTCCACAGCCGCATCTCCTTCGATCGCCTTGACCTTGTGGGCCACCCCAGCCTTCTCGCAGAATCCCTTCGCGACCTTGAGGATCTCTGGGTCCCTCTCGAACGCGTACAGGACGCCGTCCTCCGGCAGGGCTTGGGCTATCCCCACCGTACTGTACCCCGTGAACACCCCAATCTCAATGGCCCTGCCAAAGCAAACAGGAGAGGAGAGGAGAGGAGGATGGGGATCAGAACGCTTTGCTATTGCAATGCCGCGAACAAACGCTTGCTTACCTCTGTGCCCTTAACATCTTCAGCAAAAGCGCGAAGAGCCTCACCTGCTCAGGGGAGGACTTCATGTGCCCGGCCGGGAGTCCGGTCGTGTAGTCGCTTATCTCCCCCAGGATGGGCGACTCGTCGTTCAGGTTGACCATGTAAGAGTAAAGGTCACTTGTCATCTCGGTGAACTTGTCGTTCCCGCTCCTCACCACCGAAGACAGCGGACGACGACGACGTTGGTGTTGGTCCAGAACGCCGCGGCGACACCTGGCGCAGACCCGACGACGGAAAAGCGGAACACGACCCCTCCCCGCCATCCCCGCCATCTTCTCCACCCTCATCGTCATCATCGTCATCTTCGTCCTCGTCATGGTCATCGTCATTCCCTTTCAGCAACGGCAACGAGGACGAGGACGAGGACAAGTCAGCCAACAACACACGAACACGATGCCTTTCCTCTCGGTGAAGTTGAAGGTGGGATGGAGTGACGATGAACGATGATGACGACGAAGGGAAGCGGAGGGCTTCCTGTGTCCTGGTGTGTCCGAGTGCCGAGCCGAAGATGGATCTCCACCTTGGCACCTGCACCTTGGCACCTGCACCTTGGTAATGTGCCACTTCGGTGACACGGAGTTGGAGTTGAGTTAGAGTTGGTGAGTGGTGTCTTTGGCTTTGGCTTTGTCTTTGGCTATGGTCTTGTCCTTTCCTCTAGCGTTTGTATAGAGCAAAAAAATAGAATCGACGACAAGACCACTTCACTTGTCTCTTGTCTCTTCATCCTATCCTAGGCTTGGTTCCCTGTCTCGATTGATCTGGAGGGGGATTACTTTATATACTTTCCTGGTAAGTAACCTCCAGCGGAGGGCAGCAAGCTTGCTCGAAGGGTTGAGCTTCGTCACTCTCTGCGGAGTCCAAGCCTGCCACTCTCTCAAGCTGGGCGCCGCCCATGCAGGTGGACAGGAGGACCAGCACCTGACGAGGAGGAGGACCACTGAGAGGGGCGTGACGTTGCGGAGAGCAAGGGGACGGAGCGGAGCGGAAGCCTTGGCCTTGGATTGACTCGGGAGGCATCTTGCTCATCGGGTTGGTTGCAAAGCCACGGGGGCTTTGGGCTTTGGGCTTGGAAGAAAGCTTTGTCGACACGGGAGGAGGGGGGGGGTTGGTTTGGTTTTGGACATTGTCCCTTGGAAAGCGTGGTCATGGGATGCTTCAAGAGGAAGAAGAGTAAGTCGACACCCACAATCTCTTTGACGTTTCGTGGACCCATCTTGCTGACTGTGCGTGTTGACTCGAAACGGCAACGGCAGGGCCTCTGTACACCAGGGACGACTTGGACAGGGCGGTGAGTCAGATTGACACGAGCACGACGATCATCGTGAAGCTTGACCCTTCGAGGAACGAGACGTTCGCGCAGTACCTGGAGGCCCTCGAGGAGGAGGAGGAGGAGGAGGAGGAGAGGAGGAGGAGCGTCTGTGAGGAGAGGAGAGGGTCCAAGGACATCGAGGCAACCCTTGCGGAGTCCAGCCAGAGCGGGGCTCTGAATCATGAAGCTCTGTACGACAAGATTCAGAGTGACAAGATATCAGAGCTTTCGCAGAAGAAGAGAAGGTTGTCGACGGAGAGCAACTTCTCCGTCGAGTCTTTCCCGGACGACGAGGAGACGACGAAGAAGAAAACGACCAAGAGGAAGACTGTTGTGCGCTTCCTGTCCTTCCTCGATATGAGGAGCTCCACGATGCGGGCGTCGATGGCATCGTGGCGGAGCTCGATCGCGAGTAGAAGGAAAAGCGACTCCAACCTGTTTTCAGGAAGCTTCATCGACAGGGGGGGGCACGGGCAAAGGTCAATACGAAAGCCTATGCGAGAGAGCCTGAAGATCTTCAAGTTCTGGAAGGCGAAGAAGAATCAGAAGGTGTCGCCGGAAACGTGATTGTGCTGCGGATCGTCTGCGCACGCAAGGCAGGAAAACTAGCCTAGCGCTTCCATTCCTTTGGGTTGGGAGAGGAAGCACCGCCGCGGACACTGTGCCCGGGCAACAACGATAACGTGAGTGAGTGAGAGAGAGACAGAGTGTGAGAGAGAGAGACAGAGTTCAAATTGGGCGAGGACCCTCTTGACCACCACCCAGTGGCGCCTGTGATCCAGCTGGCTCAGCGCGGCATGAGGCTTGACCCCCACCGCCAGGAGCCCCGGCTTGATATCAAGATCCGTCGTTACTGTTACTACTGTATGATAATCTTATTAATCTTATGATATAGTACAATGATGATGAAAAGAACTTCACCAACCTTGGAAAAGAGGACCGTGACTGGCAGGGGAACCTTCATTCCCCTCATCATCGCAGTCAAAGGAAGACCACTCCTCGACCTCGTTGTCCCTTCTCCTCTCTCCCGATGTCCGCGAGCATCTCCGCATGATGATGATTCAAAACGAAAAACGATGGTTCGCCTTGCTTGAGGGAGGCATCATCATCACAAAAGAGAGGAACCAAGAGGAGGAAAGATTGACCCTTTGCGGCGCGATGGGTTGTGCCCAGTCCTCGCCTTCCCCTCCAGGTATGTCTCTCCGCAAGTGCCACCTTTCCCTTCCCTCTCTCTTCCTTTGATTCCTTCTCAAGACCCCTTTACCAGAGGTTGTCCAACGAGGGAGTGAAGCCACTGCTTGCCTTGTGTTGGGATGCGTGCCTTGCGTTGGTCAAGGAGAGGACTGACGGGTTTCTTTGTCTGCGTTCTTGGCATCGATTGTCGCTGTGTTGTCCCTTGCAGCAGAGGCTGCCGCTCGGAAAGGCGCAGGTGGTGAACCTGCTGCGAAAGGGAGTGACCAAACAAGGGACACTGCCGTGAGGACGGTAACTGAAACGGCAGGGAAAGAGACCGAAGTGGAGGCCCTGAAGTTCGAGCCTGCCGTGGTGGAGGCATCCGATGGGCTCGATGACCAGCTGGAGAGCGAGATGCACAGGCTGGTGCACGCCAAGGAGGAGGGACCTCCTGCGAAGCCTCAGAGGCACGGCGAGAGCAGTGCTCGAGAGCAGGAAAGGCAGGCTGGCCCTAAAGGGTCGTCCACCCAGCTGAGGGAGAGGACGAACATCATTCAGAACGATGAGATGAATGGAGAGGGTGGCAGGCAACCCAAGTATGCGACCTTCTCGGACGACAAGGAGAACATATCTCAGGGGAGAGAACCAAGCGCTGTCGCGAGGCGCTCAAGCATCTTGCAGCTCATCGAAGACACGAGGTTCGAGGATGACTCTGACTTCGATGAGGACAATTCTGACGCCGAGTTTGACGACGAGGGCAATCGGGGTCGGTCGAACTTTGGGAATGGGGACGTGGTGCCTGTCGTGAGCAACTACAACGGGAGAAACGGGAACTTTGGCATGAATAAGCTGAACGCTCTGGACCAGGACTACCAGACGCCTGCTATGGATTCATTGTACAAGATGAAGGACAGCCAGGACAGCCTTGCGCAGGGAAGCATGGAAGACCCCGGGCAGCTCGAGGAAGAGGAAGAGTTTGATCTGACGGGTGACCACCTCGAGCTCACGGACGCGGACGATCCTTTCTTGCGAGACAGTGGGAACGGAATCTCTATTCCTGAGCCGCCCGATGACACCACGGGCCGTGTTTCGAACTTGAACATCACTATGGACACTGTGGAGTCCCAGAACGAGACGAACGAGGGGGTTTACGCTTTGGAGACGGGATCCTCCATGATGATGGAGGGGGCGTACACGTCGTCGGGGGAGCAGGAGGGCCACACCATAGGGACTATGGAAATGGGTGACACGCTTGGGGGCGGATACGGAAGCAGCTTCCAGGACAGGCACAACCTCAACGACGATTCCATGGTGAGTCACCAGGATGAGGACGATGAGGACGATGAAAACGACGTGGAGGTTCAGATGGACGGGACATTTGATACGATGGGGACAAGACGGACGGAGGACGAGGACGAAGGAGACGACGATGATGAAGAAGGCGAAGATGACGACGAAGACGACGAAGATGCCTTTGACCAGTTTGATGTGCACAACAACAACCTTCGCAGGGGAGGGCCCGGGGAGAGCCAAGGCCCCGTTCCCATCGACACGTATGACCTCACCGAAGAGGACAAGGTTTGGAGGAGCCTCACAAACCAGTACGCGTCGATCAACAGCGACGTTACCGTGTCGACCAATGATATTTCGGACTCCCACCACACCTTGATCTCCCAGGACGCCACCACGCTGGAGACGCACCACACGCTCTCCCAGGACAGCGGGCCCCAAACGCTTGACAGCTTCCACGACCAGAGCAACCTGTCTCGCAAGGTGGGTGGGTGGGAAGGCGACTTCGCGATGACGGGCACGCTTATGATGGGCAACGAGAACTTGGACACCTTGCCCGAGACGGCAGAGTACAAGGAGGCTTCCCTGGACCCAAGCCTTGGCATGGAGGCCGCAGTGAACGCAGGAGACCTTGTGCTGGAGGACGAATTCGACATCTGAAGGCGAACATGTTTTCTAATGACACAAAATAATACAAAAAGTCTTTCCTTTTTTCTTTTCCTTTGGGTCGCACAATGCGATCACATACCGAGCTGAGAAATGAAGTCGTTGTAGCTGCTTTCGAGGTCGAACAGCAGCTGCCTCACTTCTTCCTCGGTCAGCCTTTGCGACGCTGGCATGCTATGCAAGAGGGAAAGCCAGTGCTTCAGCTTGACCTTCCCACTGAACTCCGGCGGAAGCTTGGACACTTTATGCAGTGACTGCATGATATCGCTCAGCAGGGGGTACACCTCATCTGTCGCAGTCATATCCAGCTTGAGGGCATCCATGGCCCCGATGTAGTACTGCACCGTCGAGGCCACGTTCACCTCACTGGACCCCGAGCCCGAGCTCGTTCCCGAGCTAACCTTCCCGTGCTCAATCGTCGCGGGCATCCCGGAGGACACCAGCCTGTTTAGGGCGGCGGGGCACTCCATGTTGTGCTCCCGCGCAAACTGAGCGACGTCCGGCACCTGCCCCTTCAGCGTCGTGCACAACGTCCTGAATTGGGCCAACAGCTTGGTGCAGGAAGACTCGTAGTCCTTGGCGCTGATCGCGTCCCTCACGTAAGCCCTCTCCAGCTTCTCCGTCGTCTTCAGTATCGCGAACAGGTCCGCACTGTAGTCGATCATCTCCCTCTCCCTCTTGCTCGTGTAAAGCTTCACCTCCGGCGCCATCCTCTCCTCTTCTCTCTCTCTCTCTCTCTCTCTCTCTCTCTCAGAGGCGCGCCGATGACTCGTCACGGCGTTGTTCCTCGCGAGCGACCGGTCAAACGAAAGACCGCGACCTCCTCCTTCCCCTGCGCCGTCCCCGTCGCCTCCCTCCTCCTCCCTTCGCCCCTCTTCCTCCGCCAAGCGCGTCCGATCGATCGTGGCGCCCTCCTCGTGCCTTCTGGCGCGCCTGATCAATCATAGGGTTGGGGGAGACGAAGCGCGCGAGGCTCGATCGATCGACAGGCGAGAGCGAGAGGAGGGCGAGGCGATCAGGTTGTGAGGAGGGAGAGGAAAGGGAGCAGAGGTAACGATAGTGTGTCTCGAGATCTTTCCATTGTGCCCTCCATTGCCCAATTTGGCCACCGATTGACGGCAGGACAGGGGGGAGACGCTTGGCCGGGAAAGGCCGAACGAAGGGGGAGAGGAGCGCTCGCTTTGAGGAGGAGGAGGGTCGCAGGACGAGAAAGAGGGAGAGGCGGCGCTACGAAGGTGGTAGCTTGCCTTGCGATCTTTCGACTGGTACCTTGCTTGCCCAGTTTGGATACTTTTTCGGGTCACGGCACGCGCGTTGGGTTTTGTTCTTCGTCGACGGTTACTTTGTGTCTCGAGGCAGGACGGAAGGGGAAGGGAAAGGGCGAGATGGTTGAGTTGCTGCCCACGTTGGAGGTGTGCGATGCGCCCAAGGGGGAATCCGTCCCGGTTGCATTCATGCTGGCGGGTTTCCCGGACGACCACTCGTGCTACGCAAAGTTGGCGGAGGGTATGAAGAAGACGCACAGGGTTGTCATCGCCTGCCTGCCCTTGTACGATCAGGAGAGCGTCAAGGAGGGCCAGCCCGACTTTTACAGCTGGGAGGAGATCCTCTTCAGGCTCGAGGCCACGGTTTTCGGGTGCACAGCGGAGGGGGAGAAGATCACGCTCATCATTCACGACTTTGGTTGCCCCTTCGGGTACCACTTTGCGAATCTGCACCCGGACAAGGTGGAGAAGCTCGTCGGTTTGGACATCGGGTGCACGAACAGGCTGGTCCTGGCGGGCGAGGGCTCCAGGCACAGGTACAGGCACGTGAAATTTCCTGCGATGTCTCCGCCCGAGCCCCCTGAGAAGTGGAACAAGCTCAACCAGGCCTTCTACCAGCTCTACTTTTGCATGGCGTTCCTCGTGGGCCAGAAAGTGAACTACAAGGCCGGGGACGTTCTGCTCCACGCCTTCTTCAAGTGGGCGGCGTGGGTTGGATTCATACAGAGCAAAGACCAGCCCGAGAGCAAACACGCGAGGGCGCTGCAGGACGTGCACTGCTGGATGTGCTATCCATACTGGGCGTGCTGGAGCAGAATTCTGTTCCAGAAGAAATCTCACATGTTCACCCACACTTACGAGTCCCAGTACACGAACCCAAAAGGTAAGTCGCCAGCCTCCCCGGCCCCGATGCATCGTTCGGTTGTCTCGCTCTCGCGCGCAACAAGGAGCTGACGGCGCGAGCATTTCTCTCCCTCTCTCTCTCTCTCTGCCCTGCCAAAAACCAGTCGTGGGCCACACGGGCCTCATCCCACTCTCTCTGCCAATGCCCCCGTGCGAGACTTTGTTCCTGTATGGCACGAGGAAGCGAGTTCACTTTCACTCGAAGACTTTCTTGAAGTACCTGAAAGACACGCCAGGGTGCGCTGGCATGGGAGTCGATGGCGGCCACTGGTTCTTCCTGGACAAGCCAGACTTCGTCTTGAAGATCGTAAAAGACTTTCTCAATGGCGTCGTCTACAATTGGTCTGACCCCGTCACCACCACCCCCAAGCTCTGATTCATTCACACACACACACACAACGCCTTTTTGTAATCGTACAACACACTCCCACTCCCCTTGGTGACTCACTCTCTGACACCAACCTCCAAACCACAAAAGAGGACGAGGCGAGGCGATGGGGGGAAGGAGGAAGGCCTACCACGCGGGAAGCTGGTACTCGGACGAGGCGGAGGTCCTGCAGCAGCAGCTCACCCGATACTTGCACGAAGCGAGGCCTGGAACCCTCGCCAAAGTCGCTCCAGACTCCAAGGTGCGTCGAGACTCAAAGCAGGAGTCCCACCTCAACATCAGCAGCAGCAGCGTCTCAATCATCATCATCATCATCATCATCGTCACAGGGATGTGTCCCGTTTCTGACTCGATTATTTTCGTTTCGATAGCTGAAGGGGATCATTGGGCCTCATGCGGGTTACTCGTACAGCGGCAAGACGGCGGCGTACGGCTACGTCGACATCGACCCAAGTGAGGTGACGAAGATATTCCTTCTGGGTCCATCCCACCACGTGTACCTTCGAGGTTGCGCCCTGACAGGAGCGGACACGTACGAGACGCCGGTCGGGGACATCAAGGTGGACGTGGAGACGTGCGATGCGCTGATGAGGACGGGAAAGTTCGAGAGGATGAGCCTCAGCGTGGACGAGGAGGAGCACTCCCTCGAGATGCACTTGCCATACATAGCTCACGTGATGAAGGGACGGGACTTTTCTCTGGTTCCCATAATGGTCGGTGCCATAGACTCAGAGTCCGAGAAGGTGTACGGGGAGCTGCTGAGCGAGTATTTCGACAAGCCAGGGCACCTCTTCATCGTAAGCAGCGACTTTTGCCACTGGGGGAGGAGGTTCCGGTTCACGTACTTCGATAACAAGGACGGAGAAATCTGGCAGTCCATAGAGAAGCTGGACAAGGCGGGCATGAGCTTGATCGAGAAGAAGAGCCCTGCCGAATTCAGGGACTACTTGAACCAGTACGAGAACACCATCTGCGGCCGGCACCCCATATCCGTGTTTTTGCAGACAGTCAAGTACTCCACGTCTTGCAAGAACAATGAGATCAAGTTCGTGCACTACGCGCAGTCGTCCAAGTGCATGATGATGTCGGACAGCAGCGTGAGCTACGCCTCGGCGATTTGCTATGGCACGGGCTGAACTGAGGGCGACTGGGGTGAGGGGGGCCAATCACGCACGACTGGGTTCATTCACTCATTCATTCTATTGATAAAAAAGGGGGAGTAACAGAATGTGATGTCTTCTTCATTCATTTTAGGCATTGACGCTCACGTTCTCGACGGCCTTCTGGAGAACTCTCATCCTCTCCTCAAAGGAGACCAGGGCCCCCGAGTTGATGCACGACTCTGCCTTCTTCACCAGGTAAACTTGGTCCCCCACGTCTGGGCCTTGCATGGCTCCCGTCATGCAAATCCTGACCGGCAAAAACAGGTTCTTCCCCTTCTTGTCAAGGTCCTTGCCCACCTTCTTGATGAAGCCCTTGAAGCTCTCGGGCTCGGTCTCCACGAGCTCCTTCAGCTCTCCCGAGACAAAGTAGCTGTCCACGATGTACTTGGCCACGTCATAGAAGCCGCCCTCGATGCACTTCTTGGCCTTCCCGTCCGCCAAAGTGGCCTCGAGCGGAAAACCCAAAAGGGTCTCAAACTCCTCTACGCTCTGGTTCAGGGTGACGAGGGCCTCCTGGAATATCTCCACCGTCTTCGCCATGATCACCCGGGCCTCCTCGGTGTCCGGACCCGCCAGAACGCCCTTCTCCACCCACAGGTCCGTCAGCCTCCTCTCGAGGTCACTCGCGTCGAGCTGCCTGATGTACTGAGAGTTCATCCAGTTCAGCTTCTGCTTGTCGAAGACGGCGGCGCTCTTCGTGATCCTCCCTAGGGAGAACTTCTCGATCAGCTCGTCCTTGGTGAACATCTCTTGCTCCGTTCCGTCGTTCCACCCCAAAAGGGCGAGGTAATTCATGAGAGCCTCGGAGAGGTACCCCTCCTCCTTGAATTCCCCGACCGAGGTCGCGCCGTGCCTCTTGCTGAGCTTGCTCCTGTCGGGCGCGAGAATCAACGAGCAGTGGGCGAACTTGGGAGGCTTGAGCCCTAGCGCGTTGTAGATGAGGACCTGCCTCAGGGTGTTGGGCAGGTGCTCCTCCGCCCTCACCACCTCGGTGATGTCCATATCCGCGTCGTCCACCGCCACGCAAAAGTTGTACACCGGGGACCCGTCCGACCTCATGATGATGAAGTCCCCGAGCGTGTTGGTGTTCCAAGTGACCTCGCCCCGGATGGCGTCCTGGATCGTCACGAGCTCGTCCTGGGGAACCCTGAAGCGCACCGCGTACGTCTCCCCCTTGGCCAGCATCTCGTCCACCTCCTCCCTGGAGGCGCTGGCCCACTTTCCAGAGTAAATCGGAGGCTTCCCCTCCTCCGCGGCCTTCTCCTTCATCGCCGTGATCTCCTCGTCGGTGCAGAAGCACTTGTACGCCAGCCCCCCATCCAGGAGCTCCTGGGCGCGCTGCCTGTACAGGTCGCCCCTCTCGCTCTGCCTCAGCGGACCCTCGTCCCAGTCCAGGCCCAGCCACTTCAGGTCCCTCAGCACGGCCTCCTCGCTCTCCTTGGTGCTCCTCGCCTTGTCCGTGTCCTCCACGCGCAGGACGAAGGCGGAGCCCCCCGCCGCTTGCCTCTTCTGCTGGGCGTACAAGTAGTTGTACAGCGCCGTCCTCGCTCCACCGACGTGCAAGTTCCCCGTCGGTGAGGGAGCGAACCTCACGCGAACTTGCTCGCCGTCCGCGCTCGACGAGTAGCACCTCACGCCCCGCCGTCCCACCGCCGCGCTCCTCCCCGCGGCCTCTGCCAGGCTCCCCGCGGGAGGAACCACGCCGTGGCCCCTTCCTCCCGTGCGGAGGCCAGACAACTCGCACCCGAACAGACTGCGAATCCTCGCGCCAGAATCCCGGCCCAGAGCCCTAAGCGTCCTCCCCCTCGACGCCGGAGCCTTTATCCCCGTCATGCAAACCCTCATGACGCGCGACGACGCCAACCCCAACCTCCCTCTCGCCCCTCTCCGATCCTATGCACTCCGCCGGAAGCTCCCCTCAAGTGAGACGGAGCTTCGACTGAGCCGCCCTTTGAGGCCGTGCCCTTCCCCTTCCGTCGTCACGACGACGCGTTCCAGCTTCCGAGTCTGTGCCACACCACGAAGAAAACATCAAAACGTTTCAGCTTCCAAAAGTCTCAAAACGACGTCATTCCCTTCAAGAAGCGGCTCCTTCGAAAGATCACGGAACGAAGCTTCGAGATCTAACCCTCGATCTCGCCCCTTCTCTCGCCCTCGCCGCTCCCCTCGTCCCACAAAACTCACCTCCCCTGACCCTCCTCCCGCGGCACCAATCCCCTCGTCACTCGCTCAATCCTCCGCCGTTCCTTACAAGTTCGGGATCAAACGAAAGAGGAAGACCTCCTCTATCGATATCTGACCAAGAACCTCCGCCTAAAACCCCTCCGTCTCCGTCCTCTCGGCCTCTCTGCGCGCCACTCGGTGGCTCCCCTTCTCTTGTCAGCTCTTCCCTCACTCGTCGAAGAGAGAGAGAGCCTTTTTGGATAAGGTTTTGGATCAGCCGTCGACTTCAGGTGGAAGAGGTGAGTTTTCGAGGGCAAGGACGGAGCGCAAGAGCTTGATTTGGGTGAGAGAGGCCGCGTCACGGGAAGCTTCTTCTCTTTATCTTTCCGTAGACCCCTCGGTCGAGCGTTACGACTCCCGGACGAAGATGTTGTGCGACGAGGTTGTGTGATTCTGGCTGCCTCGTCGACGGAGGGAGCCAGGGTTCGAGGGGTGTGGACCACGGGAACGTGTCGCCAAGGGTGGAGACCGTCGTTCGATGTCGCACTCGTCTCTTGTGCTTTCGAAGGGGCACGCACTCGAAGGGGTGACGGCCTGGTGAGTCCGCTTGGGACGAGACTGAAACGAATTCCGTTTGTTTGTGTGTTTGGTTTGCTGCTGCAGACTTTTGGCAACGACGAGGACGAGGACGAGGACGACGGAGAGAAGGAGGGAGGGAGAGGCAGGGAGGGAGAGGTGATCGTGTGATTGTCGTGATGAGCGGAGAGGGTGTCGTGATGCGCAGGGTGGGGAGCTTCGGAGGGAGGAGGAACTTGGGAAGGGTGAGGGCGACGACGAGGATGGGGGCGGGGTTTCCTGGGATGGATGGGGGCGGGGACCGAAGGAAGCTGATCATACCGTCCCAGGGCGTTGGCATGGACAGGCCAAGCAAGGGCGCGGGGCCGGGAATCGTGGGGTTCGTCCAGGAGGGGGAGGGGGCCGAGAGCCGGAACAAGTTCCAGCTGCCCAAGAACTTCATGGACAGGGCGCCCGGGCAGGAGCAGGAGCAGGAGGGCGACGACCTCACAATCGACGACATGCTGACGATCTTGACGGAGAGGACGGACGTGTGGCACTCTCTCGCGATTTACGTCACCAGGCTCAAGACGGAGGGCATCGGGAGCGAGATCATTGACGACGTCGCTGGCATCAACGCTCTGGAGCAGAACCTCTGGGTCGTCGGCAGCAACGTGTACAAGACCCTCGAGGACAGGAAGGTCAGCGAGGACCTCCTGTCGTACTACTCCCAGTTCGGCGCGGAGAAACTCCTTTACCCGCTGCGCGTGATGACGGCGGAGGACAGGCAGACCTGCGCCGAGTACATCTCCGCGGAGGGCCTGGACGAGAAGCAGTGCGAGACCCTGGTGAGGGCTATGAGGGAGCACGCCAGGAGGACCTACGACAGCGACAGGCTGATGTTCGACTACAACCCCGGGGACTGCTTGGCGTACAAGTACTACAGGGACGCCCTGGAGGAGACGAGGAACCCGGAGAGGAAGCGCCAGATCGTCGAGCAGGGCCTGCAGAGGGCAACGAGCGAGCGGGGTCGGGAGGCCCTCGAGGAGCTCCTCGTGGAGAAGGAGGACGACGAGTCGAAGGGAAGGATTCCCGTCGTGGAGCTTGACGACGAGGAGTTCGACACTTGCCTGCTCTCGATCGCCGGCGAGCTGCAAGGGATCGGCGTGGCGGACCTCAAGGCGGCGTCCGCCACCAACAGGAAGGGCCCGTTCGGAATCGTCACGGTCGGGAAGTCGGACGAGGAGTGGATAAGTCTCCCCATGTTCCAGCCCTTTGTTGCGGGCTTTGACATGATCGCCATAACGGTGGACAACATGATGGACCTCGAGAGCTACGGCGCGAAGACGGGTGGCCCCGGAGTGCTGGTTGTGGACAGGAGGGTAGACCGGGCAAATATTGACACGGAGGGCCTGTATGCGATTACTTTTGACGACAATGAGATCAGCTTCGTGTCGGGCACCGAACTCCTCAGCCAGGTAGACATCGTAGGCGAGGACAAGCTGAAGGTTTTGGCCAAGGCGCTTATGGCGGTGAAGCCTCCGGGCAAACAATCGGAGTGGGGGGACGCGACCGCTGTGATCAACCAGTCCCCGGAGCTTTGAGCGAGCGACCCGGGAGCTTTTGCACCGAGGCCCGGCAAAGCTGCAAAATAGAACAAGAAGAAAACGCGCGCGCGCGCGCGGGTTGTAGTTCCGTTCTGCTTTTGTAATCAATTTCTTTCGTTAAGTGATCCGCGTGCATTACGAGAAAAACGGCTTGCGTTTAGGCACAGTTCAGCATCAGCCAATTCACGGCGTCCTCCAAAACAAAATTCGTCTCCTTCAAGGCGTCCATCGCGTACTTCTTCGTGAAACCCATGGCTAAAATTTGCTGGAGAACTTCGGGGTCCGCGCTCTCCCCCGGATGCACGCTCTTGTCGTGCCTCTTGGTCTTTCCTCCTGCCTTCTTGCTCATCTTGTTTTCACCCCGCGAGACCCCAACTTCGATGGACTTGCGACCCTTGCCCTTTCCTTTGCCGCCTCTGCTGACCGGAGTCGTGTTCTCCTTCCCCTCCCCCTTGATCCGCGTCGGCGCAGCGGCCCCGTCGCTCTTGCCGCCGACACCCTCACCCTTCAGCCCAGAACTCACGCCGTCCCCCGCTTCCCCCGTGACCTCTTTGCCCTTGTTCTTCTCCCAGACCCCGTGCAGGGCCTTGAGGTTCACCCGAAGCTTCTTCAGCACCCCCACCAGCGCCTTCTTGTCGAGGGACTTGGTCTCGATGGGATCCTCCAACGAAAGGTGCTCCTCAATCAGAGACTTGTCCTTCTCAAGCTTGAACTGATCGAGAGCATCCTTGTACGACTGCCTCACCTCCTCCGACAGGCCGTACTTTGCCTTGGCCTCCGCTTGCCACTTGGCACGGAGAGTTTTAGTCGGGTTGGGACCGGAGTTGATCAACAGGCCGCCCTTCCTCTCTCCATCCTTCTTGTCGTTATCCTCCCGGATCTTATCCAGGTCAACGCACAGACCGGTATAAGCCGCCAGACTCTGTTGCCCGATCAACCGCTGCGTTTGGCCGTTCAGCTGCTGGATCAGTTTCCCCGAAAGGTAACCGGATTCCAGGATCTGCACCCACCGTCCCACGCCGTAATACATGAGACAATACTTTAGGATGACAACCTCCTCTTTGGTGAAGCCAGGAGACGGTGCGAAGTTCCACAACGAAACCGCATCGCCGATCTTTGGTCCGCGCTTGCTCATGTCTCAAGGTCAAGCACTCTTCTACTCCTCGCCCCTCCGCGCCAGGCGCTTCGCTTCGTTTCGTTTCGTTTTGGGTTTTTTTTTCGCTTGGCGGGAAATCCTTCCAAAAAAAAGTCTGCAGGAGTTAGTGGAGTGGAGTGGATGCGGCATCGGGAAACAGGACGAGGGGTGGATGGGGCAATGGGAAGCAGGTTCCAGCTTCAGCTTAACCTTCAAAGCAAATCGTGATGTCCCTGACTGGGCCTCTGCCTGAGCGAAGGGCTTCAAAAAGACCAGATTGGTGGTCGCGTGGGTGGAAAGAAACATGCTAGTGGTACAATACATAGTTGGGTGGTTGAGGTCACGACAGGAGGCCCTTGAAGATGGAGTCGAGCTTGTCAGACGATGTGGCATTAGGATCCAGGGAAGCGGTGGTGGACTTCTTTTCCGAGGCCCTCGACGATGAGGACGACGTCGTCGTTCCCCTCTTGGCCATCCTTTCCTGCGCCTGCTTCCACCTCGCATCCGTGTCGAGCTCCCTGTCGTCGTCGTAGCTCCGTGGCCGCCCGTGGCCGCCCTTCGTGGTGTCCCCCTTGCCGCTGTGGTGAGACCCTGCGCCCACAGAGCCAAAGTCCAGGAGGTGTGTGTCGTTGCCGTACACGACGCCCTGACCCCGGGTCAAGAAATCACTCTCGTCGTTGTCGTTGTCGTCGTCGTCGTCCTCAAAGTTCAAGCTCGAGGAGAACGTGACCCACCTGAAGGCCTTGATCACCGTGCCCCACAAGTTGAAGGCCACCGCGAAGTAGAAGAAGCAGCCCATGATCGGGTAGTACACGTTGAAGTCCCGGCCGAAGAAGGGGACCTGGCCCATCGGGGCCAAGGCCGAGTCCGTCAGCGCCGTGTGCTTCAGCTTGGTCAGGGTGATGAAGTTGTAACAGAGCGGCGCCGTGAAGCGAGCCAGCATGGAAGCATTCAGAAGCAAGCTGTAGCTGTCCGTGTACTCTGGCACCAGATAGTAGTAACTGAAGATCTTCATCTTGAACAGCGAGTGGTAGGTGCAAGAGCAGAAGTACAGCAAGAAGACGAGGACCGAAACGTAGGTCCCCACGATGTTCTCGTTGCACACCCTGACCAGCAAGGACACCATCGAGAGGTCGTCCGCGTAAGGGAACCGCAAGGACAGGGTCCCTTCCGCCAAGATGATGCACCAGGACATGAGCGAGCACAAGATCGCGAGGGCTTTCAGGCCCATCTCCCTGGCTAGAAGCTGCGAGTGGGCACCGCTCTGTTGAAGTTGAGACAACCTCTCCCGCGTCATTTGAACGGACGTCACGAGCTTGGTGTACTGGTACTTGCTCCTGTGGTACACGATCACCGCCCGCTGGCACCTCTTGCGAAGAGACACCATCCCCTCGTGGTCCAACTCGTAATCAAGGTCGAGGTCCCCTATCTCCACGTCCTGGACGGCGGACAGAGGTATGACGCTCGTGATCTCCTCATTGATTTGGTCCACGTACTTCCTCAAGGAATCCCTCTTGGAGATCAGCTTGGACATGTTCATCGCCAAGGCCGCGGCTATCTTGAGCTCGCTCACGGCCTCCTCGACCTTCTTGTGCAACTTGCCGACCTTCCTCGTGGCGTACAAGGACCAGCTATCGAGGTCGCTGAAGCGCCAGATGCTTCGAGGAACGTCCACGAGGCCGTAAGCCAGGAGCAAGACCACGACGAGCAAGCCAAAGACGTTACCCGCAGCACTGATGACACCGGGAATGCCTTCCCAAGTCAGCTTCCCGGAGAAAATGAGGAGCAGTATCCCCAGCACCGTCACGACGGTCGACAACACGTAGACCAAGACGTTCTCCTTGATGCTCGCCGTCATTCTAGCCGTCACCGTGAAGTCAGCCGAGCTCACAAAGGACGCGATGATTGGGTTGAACACCCAAGTGAAGAGGAAGCACATCCTGAGCACAAGCAAGAGGAGCAAGGAACGCAAACAGAGTGATAGAGAGTAAGCAGCTGGGTGACAAGACTTTTGGAGTCCACAACAGCAACAGTGGACAAACCGACAGAGAGCCGCCTATCCTCAGACCCCTTCACTCACCAGTACGTGATGTTCCAAAGCAGCGACAGGGCGATGTGCTGCTGCTTCGGCTGCACCTCCCTGGCGCTCACTTGAACGTCCGTTGGCACGATAAGCACCATTCCCACACAAAATAGCCATGACGTCGCGACGATGATCTTCACGAACAAGGCACAGGTTGGTGCTGCATAGAAACGTATGCTGGGGAACCCAAGCAAGCAAAAGGAGGCAAACAAGGTTGGGACACAGCAACCAAGCAAGCAAAAGGTGTCAGCGAGAGGGGGTATAACCTTTGGGGAGGAAGGGCAAAAGGAAAAGGAAAGTCCAGTGGAAGTGAAGTGGCACTTGTTGAGAGACAGAGACAGAGACACAGAGAGAGAGAGAGAGTCACTTACCCGTATGCCGAGATGAGGAAAGATATGACAGCGATGGCGATGGTGTAAGCCAGCATCTCGGCTTGTCCTCCCTCGATGAATCCACTCGATGGTACAGCAACTCAAAGAGCTTTTGTCACACGCGCATCCTGCAGCCGTTTGGCCTTCCTCTGTCTCGCCTCTCCCAACGTTTTGCGTTCCCAAAACCTTCTCTTTCCAATGCAAAGAGAACGTCTCGCCTTGGATTAAGGAATTGACACTTTCGTACACTCACGGCACGACATTGCGGGTCCCTCTTGGCTCTGATTAAGGAAAAAGGGGGGGGAGGTTTTGAGATAAACGTTGAGTAACACTTCTTTCTAGCCTCCCCCCCACCTTGGTCTGTACTTAAGGAAATACGACGGGTACCCGTGTACACTCGTTTCCACTTCCCCCTCCTCTCGACAGGAGAAAGTCAACCCAGAGGATCACGAGCGGAGGAGGCATCATCCTCATCCTCCAGCGGCAGCGGCATTAGCTTCACCGCCACTACACGGAGAGGAGGGAGAAGAGAGGCTTGAAGGTTTGGCGCTTGGCCTTGGCCTTGGCCTTTGCATTGCATATTTCATTTCATTTTGGTTTTTTGTGTGTCACGGAGGAACGGAAGTCATGGGCAAGAGTCCAGAGAAGCAAGGTGTGGGCCGAGTGGGTTGGCTGGATACACAAAAGTCGAACGTGATTAGGGAAACAATAGAGAAGGAAGACAAGTAAGTGCATGACGAGGAGGATGTCCAAGGTTTTTTGCTTTGGGTTCTCTCGCGAGTTTTTCCTTCTTCTGACACGAGGTGGTGTGCCGTTTTTCAAGAATCCGACACAAGTTTATCAGGGCACACAGCCAACTCAATCCAGAGGACTTCCAAGAGACGGAGTCTGTTGCGACAACGACGTTGTCTTCGGTGTTCCCTCAGCCTGAGAAGCACTGGAGCACGGAGCTTTCCAAGTACCTCTGGCGTAACTGCAACCCTGGGTACATCCTCAAGACCCAAAATGTGCCAAGCACCACTAAGGAACACTTTTCTTACGACGAGGAAGAGGTAAGGAGGACGACACAAGCAAGTGACAGGTTCTCTCTCTCTCTCTCTCTCTCTCTCTCTCTGTGTGTGTGTGTGTGTGTGTGTGTGTGTGTGTGGAGTCGTTACGGTTTTGTTCTTGGTGCTGCTGCTGACTCGTCGTTTGACGCTTTCGCAGGTTCAGTTCTACAAGGAGAACGGCTTGTTAGGGAAGGTGCACAATAGGAGGCGAGACGACTTCACAAAGTACTTGGAGTCTTCCGCAAGATATAAGCTTCTCATGAAAAAAGGAGGGCGTTAATTCTTTTTTATGTTACTGCCATAATAAATTGTTCAAAGCCGACAGTGAATATGATTGCTACCAGGCCCAAAGAAAGGAGTCGTCCGCCTTGCGTGCCTGTGTGCTGCCCTTTATACAACTGAAGAAAGATTCCATGGCGAGCTCAGGTCATCGCTTTCAGCCTCTGAGCGAACGTCATGATTGGCGTATCGTTCTGGTTCGTCGCTGCGTTCGAGATCAAGGCCTTCTTCAAGTGAGACAGCTTATCCTTGTTAGAAAAGGCAAAAGGATTCGACCCCTTCTTGATGCCTGGTCCGGGTGTCATGGGCATCTTCGAGGCTGACTTCACGGCGTCCTCCCAATCTTCGTCGACCTTAGTGGCGCAAAGAAGATCAACCTCAGGGAAACTATTACGTCTTTCCCTTTCGTGCACAGCTTGGTTCTCTGAAGGCAACCCGAATTCAGGCTCGTCGTTGTGATTGGCTCCATCCAGGTTCGTGGCCGCTCTATTCTCGTCGTGCAAACGCCAGCCGGTGAGACCGGCGTCAGACACACGTCGCTTCCTTGGGCCCACTCTCTTCGACCTCGCCCACTGGAAGGTAAGGTCCTTCATGATGCTTGACAGCCACTCGTTGTCAAGGTCTCCGGGAGGGTTGACATACATATGCTGGAAGATCAACATGGTGCGCCTCTCATACTTCTTCTTCTCGCCCTCAGCAAAAGTGGTTCTCAAGTTTCCAGTAAGCTCGGAAGGAAAAAGAATGTGAGTCACGCCCTGACCAGAAATAGAATCTTTCTTCTTGCCCTTCCTCTTGTTGTTCCTGTTGTCCTTAGCGCCCTCTCCTACGACAGGAAAACACTCTTCGTTACCAGGACCGCCGTCCTTCTTCGCCAACAACTCGTTCAAGACAGGCTGTCGAACGCGAAGGTCGTTGATGCCGTGAGCAAACCTGCACCTGTTTCCACGCAAGCAACCGTAAGACATGTAGTGGTAACAGAGTCTTGTCTTCACCAAACGTCCCGATTGAATCTTGTCCGAGTTCTCGGTGTCTTTCTCCTGCATATCGACAATGTATCTCAACGCAAGCTTCTCCAAGGCCTTGGTCAGGTCCCCATTTGTCTGACCTTGTTCAATCTGGACACACACCCGAGAAAGAGAAACGAAAGGTTTCGTTTTGTCAGCCTGGCGTGCTCCAACGAAGAGTCAAAGACAAGAAAAGCATACTCACCAGCTTGTTCGCCTGCTTGTACGCTTCCAGGAAGTGAATACTTCCTAGCTTCACAAGCATATCAGCTATCTGGTCTTGTGGAACTGATTCTTTGGCCGACATCGCGCACATACTTCCACAGGTGGTCTCTTCTCTACTAAACTAAAATATAACTTCGACAGAAGTGCTATACATAAGCCTCGGCTTTCGCTTTGATTGTCAAAGCTTCTTTCTTTTGATGAGGAAACAAACAAAACCAAGAAAGAGAAAAAAAAGGGATGACTTTGCTCTAGGGCAAACACCTTGGGGTCCCGCGAGAGGAGGTTCGTGTGCACAACCAACACAACCAAAACGGTTTTGTCAACGTGGCTGGAGTTGCGACTCTGTCCGTTTGTATGTACACGACAACCGGGCACGAGCTTCCTCCCTCGTTGGCTTCGACTCCAGCAAGGTCTATAAGTCACACCGTTCGTTTGCCTCCGCGCGAAAGCAGGACCTAAACCAAACAAAACTCGAGGCAAAAAGACACGAAAGACCTAGCGCTGGAGGGATGTTTATTAGTTAGTTTTGTTATTCACTGGCCTTGTCTTGCCTTTGCTGTGTCTTGGTTATATAACATCAAGGTTTTGTTGGTATATAAGGAGAACCTACCTAAAGCTGAGGATTACCTTATGAACAAGCCACCACGATTCCTTCGGAGGAAACAAGCAGGAGGGACCCTTACCCTGGACTAAGAGGGGGATAGAAAGAGAAGCCTGGGCCATCCCATTACTTGTCCGATCAAAGTTTCTTAAAGATTCCCTCGGAGGTGATTCAGAAACCACCACATACCCACGTGGATGCTACAAAACGACGAACAATCATCCTTTCTAAACCTAAACCTTTCTACTGGGGTCGATGATGGATTGGATGCTTTGAGTGAGATACCAGTGACTCCTCCAACAACAGATAGAGATAGAAAACACACACCACACGTGAATACGTCGCTTCGCTTCATTCCCTGTCCTACTCCAGTGCTAAAACCCTGGAAAGCAAAGCCAAGCAGAGAGCATAGTCAAACTTGCTTCCACTGCCCGAAGGGGACTCGAGGACTCGAAGGATTACGTGAGGGTCTCCATTTTCTCTTTTTTTTTTTTGGAGGGCTGGAGATCACACCATACCTCGCAAAGATGGTGACGACGCGAAGGCAGGCGGCCGCAGGGAGCGGCAATGGCGATGCACCGCGAGGGTCGAGGACCAAGAAGGACTCGTCAAAGAGCGACGTCGCGGGACGCCACCCTGACCACGTGGAGTACGAGTTCTTCGGTCCCATCCTCGGCCCCATCGGCATCGTGGTTGGCCTCCCTGCTGTGATGTTTGGCTTGTACGGGTTCTGCGGGAAGCATGGGTGCGTCTCGCTCAAGCCTTTCGAGATCCCGGAGGTGAACATCGGGGACCGCGCGATCTCCTTCGAGGGCTTCCTCGTTTACTTGGGCTGGATCTTCGGCGTGGTAAGTTGGTTTTGAGATCGCAAGCCTCGAGTACTCTCGTGGCAAACCTCTGTGACGGGTGGGACACTGACTCGCCTCGATTGGAATGATTGGAATGATTAGGCCCTCCTTCACTTGGTCTTGCCCAGCTCCAGGAAGCTGGGCGTGAGCCTTGCGAACGGGAAGCGCCTGGAGTACCGGATGAACGGGCTGCTCGTGTACGCGACCACCCTGCTTCTGGTCTACGCCCTCGTGGCGGACTGGGACTGGCCCCAAAAGATCGGTTTGAGGGCGTCCATGCTGGGATACGTGTACGACCACTACGTGGAGCTCATCTCGGCGTCTGTTGTATGCACCCTGCTGTTCAGCATTGCGTTGTACCTCGCGTCTTTCAGGTCGAAATCCGTTCTTTGTGCAAAAGGTAAGGGAACACCGCCGCGCTCTCGAGGCGGGGGTGGGGACGCAGCTGCTCCCTCGTTGGCGTGAGGAACTAACTTTACCGAAATGGCTTGAAATTCTCTCGACTCTCGCTCGAACTCCGACAAGGCGGCGACACGGGAAGCAGAATCTACGACTTTTTCATCGGGCGCGAGCTCAATCCGAGAATAGGCAGCTTTGACCTCAAGGAGTTTTGCGAGCTGTACCCGGGTCTGATAGGTTGGGTGGTCATTGACTTGGCCATGGCGTACAAGCAGCACGAGATTCACGGCTCGGTTTCCAACTCCATGGCCATGGTATGCCTCTTCCACGCGATTTACGTGGCCGACGCGCTCTACTACGAGAAGTCCATCTTGACGACAATGGACATCGTTCACGATGGTTTTGGCTTCATGCTCGCTTTCGGGGACCTTGCTTGGGTCCCGTTCACGTACACCGTGCAGGCCCGCTACCTGGTGGACCACCCAATCCACCTGTCCCGCGCCTTTTTGGCCGTTGTGCTGGCTTTGAAGATCGTCGGTTACCTGGCGTTCAGAGGAGCAAACGGCCAGAAGGATATGTTCCGGAGAGACCCGAACTCCCCAAAGGTCAAGCACATCAAGTACATCAAGACGAAGAGGGGGACGAGGCTCATGGTCTCCGGGTGGTGGGGAATCGCGAGGCACATCAACTACACGGCTGATTGGATCATGGGCCTGTCGTGGTGCCTTCCCTGCGGTTTCGATCACGTCGTCCCCTACTTTTATGCGATTTACTTTGGAGTTCTCCTCATTCACAGGGACTTGAGGGACGGTGAGGCGTGCGAGAACAAGTATGGCAGCGACTGGGACAAGTACTGCAACGTGGTCAAGTACAGATTGATTCCCTTTGTCTACTAAAGACAAACGCGGTCCGTGTAACCATATCTATCCTATCCTCCTTCCTTCCCCCACTCTCAATTTTACGATTGCGAAACCAACCAGGATTTCGCACAAAACACCAAGGTCCCTCCTCCAACAGAAACAGAAAGCGGATCGAGTGCCTTGGGTACCGAGCAAGCTTCGAGCTTCCTTCCGGTCCCCGCATGGTGTCCTGCCCAGACCAGGGAGCCCACCACTTGCTTCGGTCCTCGAGAGGGTCTAGAACAACCCACCCAGGGTCTCCTCCCAAGATGGTTTGCCGAGTGGTGAGAGGGATGGAGTAGGAAAGGGGAACGGTTGTCACAGTTTTTTCAAGTCCAGGAAGGGAACGCGGGTCACCTCCCTCCGAGGGAAGGAACAAAGGCAGCCATGGACTACACGAGTAGTGCCCACATGAAGGAAAAGAAAGCGGAGAGGGAGGCAATGGCATTCATTGACCAGCTTGTGGTGGACGTCGGAGGGCTCAAGAGTCATATCAGGAGTCTCCAACAAAAGTGCGAGGTGGGTTTACCGAGTGTGAGGTGGAGGAAAGAGCGGGTCCTAACCGCAAGAGCCCGCCGAGGTTTCGGTCCTTCTGCGCCACAGGCGCTTTGCTCTTCCCGTCCTCGAAAAGGTGGCCAGTTTTTCAGAGTTGTGGCCAATGAATCTGGTGTGACGGTCCGGAGCGAATCGGCAGCACAGGTCGTGCCACCACGGTTTGAGACACGCTTGCTGACAATCATCTTCGTGCTCTTCCTCACAGGAGGTGGACGCTATGCTGGTCCCTGCGGAATTCCCCAAGAGCAACAAGAAAGGTGAGCACCCCCTGGAGCAGCAAGGCAAGGTAGTGCTACCCCAAACCCCTCCCCACTGACGTTACGCTGCCTTTGTTTCGATCGTGCAGTGGAGAGAATCAGCGTGAACAGGCACAAGAGCGTGGAGCTCGTTCGGAAGGAGAGGGACCAAGAAAGAAAGCAAAAGTATTGGTCGAGCCCCACTTCCCTGATTCCGGTGAGCTTGCCGAGGCAGACGCCTGAGGAGCAAGAGCAGAGGGAGCTCAAGGAGAAGAAGGAGAAGACTTACATGGAGTATGCCAGCGTGAGCTTCAAGGTATGTGGCCACCGCATCGAACGAGGACGAGGGACACTGACGGCAACGACTTGTAATTTTTCCTGCTCTCTTCGGGAACTACTCGACCGCAAAGGCTTCGGAACGGACCGTCGAGCACTACCAGGACGGGGTGAAGAGCTTCAGGACCGGGAAAGTCAGGGACAAGTACCTGCACAAGCAGGACATGGAGAAGCTCAAGGAGCACCAAAAAGGCGTCACCAGCTCGCGCGCCGCGGCGAGGCAGCTCTCGAACGCCCTCAGCGGGTGGGTGGAGCAGCCCGAGGGCGAGGACATCGACGAAGATAAGCGGAAAGACTAGGTCTAATAGTTATTTACAGCTTCCTATATATCATTGCCTCCGAAGAACAGCAAGCGGCAGCTCGTGCCACACTACCCAATAAGAATGATAAAGTCCAGATGATGAAGAAGATGATGATTTACTTCTTGCTCTTCTTGGACTGCATCTTGAGCACCTTCTTGACAATCTTCTGCTCCTCGATCAAGAAAGCCCTGACGATTCTAGTCCTGACGTTGGCGCCGGAAAGGACGCCTCCGTATGGGCGGTGGACAGTGCGATCCTTCTTGTTCGTCTGGCTCTTGGATCCTGTGTCGTGATTCAGCACCAGCAAAACAAAACAAAACAAAACTCGGTTGTCAGACCAAAAAAAAGAAAAGCACGAGAGAGAGAGAGAGGTTGGAGGCGTCTCCGTCCGCGTCCGAAATGAAACTCACCCTTGGCTGGCCTGAGGACAGGAACGCCGTTCAATATCTGCTTGGACATAGGGTCCACGGCAGGGTTGCTCTTCTTCGCCACATAGTGAAACACGAGCTTTCCACCTGGAGTCTTCAACTTCTTGACCCTGTTGCTCTTCGTAGCATACGAGTGCCTCCTTCTGTACGTCAAACGCTGAACCATCTTGCCCTCTCAATCACACACACACCTCGTGCCCTTGTAATGCGTCGCGCGATCAACTCCGCTTCTCTCTCTGAGGAACGCCGCTCTCTCGTTTTCGTTGCGTTTCGTTTCGTTTCGACGCTTCTCTGTCTCTGTACGGAGTAGATTTCCCTTCTTAACAAGGAACAAAAAAAAAGAGGCGGCGGCGGCTGGGTATCATCCAGTGTAAAGACTATAAAAGAGTGTACATGACGTGAACCAGCGGGAGCGAAAAAAGAAAACCAGCACGCGCAGCCGATCGATCGCTTGTGCGTTCTTGCTTTGGTGAAGGTTCTTTGCTTGTCACGGGTAATCATATCGTGTCCAGCTGCGGATTGAAGTTCTTTATTCTCTCCCCCACTACCTTTTTTTTTTTTCTGTTCTCTCGCCCTTCAGGAGCCACCGAGAACAACGACGACGACGACGACGACGACAACAAGATGAGATTGGAGACGTGCTGGTTTTGCTCTTCGAACATTTACCCCGGGAGGGGCGTTGTGTTCGCGAGGAACGACGGCACCGTGTTCAGATTCTGCCGCTCCAAGTGCCACAACAACTTCAAGATGAAGCGTAACCCGCGGAAGGTGAAGTGGACCAAGGCGTACAGGGCAGCCAAGGGGAAGGACCTGACGAACGACACGACGTTCGAGCTGGAGAGGAAGAGGAACAGACCGGAGAGGTACAACAGGGACGTGATGCAGAAGACTCTGAAGGCGATGGAGAGAATCACGGATATTCGAAACCAGCGCGAGTCGAGGTTCATCGCCAACCGCTTGAAGGAGAGGAAGAGGCAGGAGAGGAAGCTCGCGAGGAAGCAGCTCGACCAGGAGATCCACCTCGTCCAGTCCCCAGCCGCCGCGATTGCTTCCACCTCCAAGGAGAAGCTCAAGACGCCCGTCGAGAAGGTCAGGGGGAGGCAGAAGATGCAGGAGTAGAACCTTGCAAAGGAGGTCTGTTGTTTATCGATGGGCGCTCGCGCGCGTACTCGCTCTTTGCTCCTCAAGTGGGGGCACGCCCGGGGAGGCCGCCGAGCGCCACGGGTGGCCAAGTCCTGATGATCGGCTTGCACGTTTGCCTCAGTTTCAGCCGTGCGTGAATTTCCTGCCGCCAAAGACGTCGACAAAGCTCTGCGAAGCGCCCGCCGCATGATTTTGATGTTTCGGCTTGTGATTCTTCTGATCCTTCGAGCTCCCGGGAGCCTTTTGCCTTTCCTTCGCGGCGGAGGGGGGGGCTGTCCTTGGCTTTCTCCTCGCTTGGCGAGGCTTGTCTTGCTCGTGCGCGGGCAACAAGTTCCTGGCTGAGGAATGGAATCAGGGGTACGAAAATGTTTTGGGGCGGGGAGCAAGCCGACGACTGTAAGTAATACGCACACTAGCGCACTTGTAATTCAATCACACACACACACACGTTCTCACTGATGCCTTTCGCGAGAGACTCACCCGTGACGAAAGTGGGTCCGGGATGGATGGACTGGGCGCTGCTGTGGAATCGTGGAGCTTGGTGGTTGCTGCGACTCGAGCCAAGGGGAGCCTGAGCAAGAGCCCAGCTCAGTCAGTCATCGGAGAAAGCGACAACACGCGGAACAAGTGTTTGAGAGAGAGAGAGAGAGAGAGCAAGTGCTTACCACGTGATCGAACGCTTTCCTGAGCTTTGCGATCTCCTCCTGCTCGTGCATGTGCTCCATGACCAGGACGTCAATCCTGTACGAGACACAGAGAGAGAAACCAACACAGACGACGACGCGTGTGAGCAAAGGTGTCCATAGAAATGCCAGGCATTGAATGCCTGAAGGAAGGATGAGGGAAAGGGGCTCTTCACCTGTCTTGCAGAAGCTGCTTCTCGTGCTGATGGGCAAGGATGTCAGCGGCAACGATGCTCTCCTCGGCGCTCTCGCGCTGCTCACGCCTTCGCAGTGCCATCTGCTCGTCCACGTCATCCCTCTCCTCGCGCATTTTCACCATGGCTTCCCTCAGCCACGATATGTACTCCTCCAAGTTCTCCAGCTGCACTGCGAACTTTTGGGTCTCCTTCTCCAGGTTTGCCGCCTCCGCCGCGGCGCGGCTCTCCCGCTCTTCCAGCCTGGGAACATCCGAGTCGTGAGCTTTGCAAACTTTGTCTGCAGAGTCCATGCTCTGCTGAATCTCGCGCGAATCCAGTCCGGACTGGTATCTCTTGCTGTCCCGCATGAACGAATTCACTCTGGAGAACAAGTTCTTCCGCATGTCACGCACCTCCCCCCTCCTCGAGTCCAATCTGTCCTGGGCGATCTGCTTCTGCCTCAAGACTATGCTCTGGCCTTGGTCGATCGAGAGAAACTTTCTCAGCTTGAGGGCCGCGACGTCGTCCACGTGACGGGCGATCGCCTCTTCCACCTCCGCACCCTCCGCCCTCGTCGCCTTGAGCCTTTTCTTCACGCTCTCGATGACTTTGGACTCCTGTCTGATGGAAGCGTCGATGCTTCGCAGCTGCTTCGCGAGCGAGTTCACCGCGTCCGTCAGCGCGTCGTCCAGCATCGTCGTGATCGTGGTTGGAGAGCGACAGAAGCAGCTCCACCGGCCTCAGGTCCCCCAGGGAGGCGAAGAAGTGATCGCAGATTCTGAACACGAGGCGGAACGCCGAGGAAAGAGAGCTTGTGCGATCTTCACGTCCTCCTCCTCCTGCCTCCTCCTCGCGATGCGATCGATCGATCACCGGCAGCTGTCCTCTTCGATCAAAGTGATCGCAGACTTCCCACCCACGCACGAAAAGAGGAAAGAAAAAAAACCGAGAGAAGCACAGGGAGCAGAGACACTGGCAAGTCTTCGTCTTCACGTCCTCCTCCTCCTGCCTCCTCCTCGCGATGCGATCGATCGATCACCGGCAGCTGTCCTCTTCGATCAAAGTGATCGCAGACTTCCCACCCACGCACGAAAAGAGGAAAGAAAAAAAACCGAGAGAAGCACAGGGAGCAGAGACACTGGCAAGTCTTCGTCTTCACGTCCTCCTCCTCCTGCCTCCTCCTCGCGATGCGATCGATCGATCACCGGCAGCTGTTCCCTCCCCGCTAAGGAACGTTATCCCGCCGATCTCGATCGGATGATCGCCGATTTTGATTTTTGATTTTTTTTTGGTTTTAGGTGGCGGCTGAAGGAACGATCAGTCGGGGGGAGCACCATGGCGCCCTTGTACAGCTTGTTCTGCGTGACGAAGCCGACGGCGCTTCCGGTGGAAGTGTTCCGCCTGATGCGGAGGGTGGGGACCAAGGTGTACACCGACGGCGGGGTCGTGACGCAGGTCGCGTCGTACGGGAACAACGAACTGGCGTATCCGGTCAAGAGGGCTGGAGAAACGTTTAACGAGGGAGAGATGTGGCAGATGGGTTTCCACGCTTCTCCTGGGTTCGTGAAGGACTTGAGGAAGCTTCTTTCGGAGGACCACAGGGTGTTGAGGCAGCTTGTGACGAAGGAGCCGAGGTATCCGCCTCTTTATTATTTCAGCGCGCAAGCCATTGACGAGTTCGTGACGGCGCAGAAGACGCAGGAGGAGCTGGAGCACGAGGCGGACCTCCTGGAGCTGGAGAGGGAGAAGCTCAAGGAGGCGGAGAAGGCATCCACGCGTCTGAGGGGTTACTTTGACTCGAGGGCCGTGTTCGACGACACCGAGGCGCGGTCGAGAGAGACGGTGAGCGGGAGGCAGGGGAAGCCAGCCAAGCACGGGGGGAAACGGCGGGAGCAGTTTGAGCCCGAGGAGGTGAACTCCATGGCGGATTTGGAAGAGGAGGTGACCCTGGACCAGATCGTATCTGAGTTGAAGAGGTACGAAATGCTTCGCTCCGGGATCGAAGAGCTTCTTGAGGACACGACTCTGACCCAGGAGGAGAGGGAGGAGCTGACCGAGGAGAAGGAGAAGGCTGAGGTCGTCATCAGCCAGGCGTCCGAGAGGGTGGAGAGCTACCAGCGGGAGCTCGCAGTCCTTCAACGGGAGTGGGTGGAGGAACTGAACGAGTACGCCAAGAAAGCGGAGGAGATCGAGAGCATGCTCAAGAGCGAGGAGTACGGCGAGGAGGAGAAAGAAGCCCTCGCGCAGTTCAAGGAGGACTTGAAGAAGAGGGGGGCCAAGATCGAGGAGCAGTTTCACACGGTTGAGGCCTACTCCCAGTACTGCCTCGACGTCGCGAGGGGGGATCTAGACTTGGGGGACGTAAGAAAGCTAGAGAAGCTTGAGCTGGACTCGGACTCGGACTCGGACTCGGACTCGGACTCCTCCGAGCCTCGGGAGAACTAGGGGTTCGAATGTACAACAGGTAAGCTTCGGCCAGTGACTTTTCTGACTTCTTTGTTGTTTCTGATAGGCATATGATGAAGAACCATTATTTTTATCAGTTATCCCTATCTGAATAAGAATTTGAGGACCATTAGCTCTACCTGATGCTTGAAACAACGAGAAAAGAAAAGTCTTCGTAGGCAAGCAAGTGCGAGGAGAAGAAGCTCTGTTCCTGACTTGTGGTTTGCCTTTCGTCTTTCCAGTGATACTTTATTTTTGCGGACAAGCAAGTGTATTTTTGTAGCCAACAGGTGAGTTTGGAATATGACAACAGCAACAACAAAGGTATTCGTCAAGGATGAGAAACAAAACATAAGGTCTTCTTTCCGCGTAAGAGGAGTTTGTAGATAGGACTCCGATGACGTCTATATCGAAAATCAAAATCTCTGAGGCAACAACATACCAAGAATCGTGCGCGCGTTGTGTACCGCCGCGTGTGAAAAGAATATCAGGGGGGCTTGGCTGCATGCAAAATGTGATGAAGAACACTTTTATTCAACAAGCTCAACAGGACAGATGACGTCACACAAAAGATGTGCCGCATGTTGATTATCTCCGCTGTACTGAGCATTTTCATGAGCACGAGAGCCTTCGCCCGGACTTGAGTGTCAGAGAAGGACCCAAGCAACTCAACTCAACTCTTTTTTCTTCCTTTATTCGGCTTCAGGTGCAGATTTTGAGTGAACGAGCTCCACAGAACGACGACGACGGTGGCGTCCCTTTTTGGTGGAGGTAAGCCGAAAGAAGAATGAATTGACTCACGCATATGCCGATGATGAAGAATTCAATGGGCGTTTCTCAAAACATTCGCAGACCCATCTAGAGCTTTCCCTGCGCAGGTTGAGAGCTGTTGCGGTATCATTTCCTTGGATGTCTGAGGCGTAATGCATGTCAAGTGTGTGAGTTTGAAGTGAGGGACCGCCGAGGGTAGACGTGAAAAAACGCATTTGATTGAAACTCAAAATCGGATTCCCACTGAAAATAGAGTGATGGATAAAAGAGTGATGATGCGTTTTGCCTTTGGCTGGTCAGCAAAGGTTGAGATTCGGGGGACAGAAAGAAAGGCGTGTGTGTGTGTGCTGACCGTTGTATCATTCTTTCTAGCTTCGTTTCGCGTAAAGAGCCTAGCCTTGTGACGTTCCGAGGGGCGCCTTCCCGGGGTGAACCCTTGGTACGGATGGTTTTGTAAAGTTTATTTTGTAAGAATGTATTTACATGGTCAGGTCATCTGGATTCTCGATGACTGCCTTGAGCGTTTGGCAGAACTCCGCCGCGTCAGCCCCGTAGATTATCCTGTGGTCGGTGGTGAGATTGATCGTCATCTGCTTCTCGACTCCGATTTTTCCGTCAGCAGTGGCCACGACAGTGGGCTTGCTTCCACCCACAGCCATGATGGTTCCCGTACCAGAGGGCAGGATGGCATCGAATTTATCGACTCCGTACATGCCCAAGTTCGAAATGGTGAAGGTTCCGGTGCTGTACTCATCGGGTGCGAGCTGCTTGCCCCTCGCTCGGGTCACGAGGTCTCCCCAGTTCCTCGAGAGCTGGTAAATGTCGGTCTTATCGGCGTTCTGCAGCACAGGGGTGATCAACCCTCCGTCAGGCATCGCCACTGCCACAGCGATGTTGATGTTCTCGTTGTAGATGATCCCATCTCCCGCTGGTGTGCATGCCGCGTACATGATTGGGTGCTTCGTCAGAGCAACTGCAACGGCCTTTGACAGGAGGGCGGTCATCGTCACGCCCTTGGGCTTCAGCTTCTTGTACAGGGCGTCAAACGCGTCCGTGGTTATCGTGTAAGCGACCCGGGAGACAGGAATCTCCAAGCTTGCGATCATGTTGGAAGAAACCGCGGCCTGCATGCCGGTGAAAGGGACGACCTCACCATCCCCAGAAGGAGCGGCGGCGGCAGGCGCGGCCTTCTTTGCGGGGGGAGAGGAAGCAGCCGCTGGGGCAGCAGGGGTGGCGGCAGGGGTGGAAGCTGGGGGGGCAGCCGGGGGGGCGCCTCCCGACTTGGCCAACTCCACGTCAGAGGCTGTGATCCTGCCGTTCGGGCCAGACCCTCCAAGGGTCGAGAGGTCCACGCCCAACTCCTTCGCAAGCTTCTTGGCGTACGGCGTGGCGATGACCCTCCCGTCGGCCCTCTTCACGGGCGCAGGCGCAGGGGCCGCAGGCGCAGGGGCCGCAGGCGCTGGGGCTGGGGCCGCTGGGGCTGGGGCCGCAGCCTCGGCCGGTGGGGCCGCAGGGGCCTCGGGCTCCGGCTCCGCCGCGGCAGCAGCAGGGGCTCCCCCACCTCCCGACTTCGACTTGGCCTCCTCCAGCTCGGCCTCTGTTTCCGCGATGTACGCTATCGGCTCTCCAACCGCAGCGGTGGCTCCGTCGGGGACGACTATGCTTCCGATGTACCCGTCGTAAAACGTTTCGACATCCATATCAGCCTGGAGGAGGAAGACGACAGACAGACAGACAGAGACAGAGAGAGAGAGAGACAGAGAGAGTCAGATCCGATGCAAATTGTCCGGAGGGCCACGATGCGACCGAGGGCATCACTTCGCACCCTCATCATCCGAGTAGGATGATGTTGTGTCCCTCGACGTGGCGTTTCGTCACGACTGCTCAAATCTCTTTTTCGTCCCCGTCGACCCTTTTCTTTCGTTCGACCCCTTCGCGCCACTCACCTTGTCACTCTCGACGACCACGATGCTCTCCCCCTTGGTGATCTTCTCTCCCGAACCCTTGAGCCAGGACACGATCTTTCCCTCTGTCATGGTGCTACTGAGCGCCGGCATGAAGATCTCACGAACTTTCGCCCTCGTGACGAGCCTCTTGGCGGTCGACCTGCCGGACCTCTGGGCACCTCCGACGCAGGTCGCCACCTTGGTCGTCCTCGTGACACTCGCGAACCCCTTCATCGTGGACCACAACAACCTCTTGACCTCCGCTCTCTCTCTCTCTCTCTCTCTCTCGCAGCGCGCTCCACCGCTCGCTTGGGGCGCAACTTTTCCAAACTTACATTCTAACTACGCGAAGTGGGAAACCTGTTGGAATACAACTTCACATTTAAAATACCACTGGAAATCTTCGCACACCCAAACGAAACGCCTGAACCACTCAGTTCAGGTGAGTGTAATTATGTACTTTTGGAGTGTAAAGGTGTCAGATTGGTTTGGCGCCCGACGAAGCTGTCGGGGGGAGAGGACCGCCTTCGTCTTCAGTCCAGAACAAGGCGGAGGGAGGTCTACTGAGGTGACTCTCAAGGTAAGAGATGAATTCTTCGCGTCTTCCTCTTTCGAACGAGTGGTCGTTCGAAAGAAACGAAGCAGGGATGAGGATGACAGAGACTGATGGTTTTGATTTTGGAATCGGAATGGGAATGGGATCCTCTTCTCTTCCTGTTGCTGCTGTTGTTCGTGATGATGACGACGATGGTGAGCAGAGGAAGGGACGCAGAAACAACGCGTCGTTCCTTTTCTCCTTCGCTTTCGATTCATCCAGGTGGTGGTGATTGTCGTCGTCGTCGTCGTCGTCGTCGTCGTTAGATTCTTCTTCGGTGCTTGGATGGATGGATTGAAGATGGAGCGAGAGAGAGTCGTGTTGGGGAAGCAGGCGATGACGAGGATGCACAGGGAGCTCAAGATGATGGCTACAGAGCCGCCTCCGGGTGTGAGCGCCTGGCCAAAGGACGAGAACAAGATTCATGAGGTGAGGAACTCCTCCCGGCCCAGCCCTATTTGTGTGTGTGTTGTTCGCTGACCATTCCCTTGGTTCTTTCGTCCTCGAACGCGACCAGCTCGAGGCGGTGATTCAGGGACCGCCGGACACGGTGTACGAGAACGGGTTCTTTCACCTCAACGTGACGATACCGACGAGGTAAGAAGAGGGAGACAACAGTTGTTCGTTCTCACACCAACTTCTTTCTGCTGCTGCTGACCCTGTGCCACTCCCGCCTCTCTTGTTCTTAGGTACCCGTTCGAGCCGCCGAGCGTGCAGTTCTCGACGCCGATCTACCACCCGAACATCGATTCGAGCGGCAGAATCTGCTTGGATACGCTGAACATGCCGCCCAAAGGCGCCTGGAAGCCGTCCCTGAACATCTCCACCGTCCTGTCGACCATAAGACTTCTTTTGGAGCACCCCAACCCCGATGACGGCCTCATGACTGACATCGTAAGTACCCTCTCCATCTCGAGAAGGAGAAGGAGAAGGAGAAGACGTCGTTAACCCATTCCCCACTCGCGCCGCTTCGGTGACTGACGCCGCTTCTCGGACCCGTCGTCGTCGTTCTTCATCTTTTGTGTGTGTGCGTGTGTGTGTGCAGACGCAAGAGTACAAGCACAACAGGGAGCTGTTCGACGCCAAGGCCAGGAAGAGCGTAGAGGCTCACGCGAAGAGAGGAAGCCGGGCGGAAGCCCGTGCCGGTGGCGCCGAGCCCGCGGCCTCGCAAGAGGAGAGAAGCGTGGAGGACGACCACGAGCTCGCCACCGCCGGGAAGCGCAAGTCCAGGCTGGGCCTCGTCTCCAGCAGCAAGAGCAAGATTGCGAAGCAAGTGTAAAACAAAGCTGTACTAGAGAAGGGTGTTTCTTTTATTGTTGGCTGCTTCCTCCTCCACCCCCCCCCCTTCCTGGACTCAAAGTGACTTGAGAGCTTCCTGGATGTCGGCGTAAACCTTATCCTTGGCCTGGTCGCCGTTGATTCTGACCAAAACATCGCTGTAGGAATCCAAGATCGCGGCAACGTTGCTGTTGTGAGTCTCGAGCCTCGGCACAACCTTCTCCTCGGTGTCGTCGCTCCTCTGGATCAGCCTCTCCGCGACCTCCTCGCTCTCCGGTGGAGCGTACTTGAGGTGGTAGATCTTTCCCGTCTCCGGGTCGAGCCTCCTGCCCACAACCCTGTCCACCAGGATAGAATCCGGCACCTCGAGGAGGAGGAACACTTCCGGCCTGATGTTCGCCTCCTCCAGGGCATCGGCCTGGTCCTTGCTTCGAGGGTAACCGTCCAGGAGCCACCCAGCCAAAGCGTCCGGCTGGTTCAGCCTGTCTTTGACCATGGTCACAACGATCTCGTTGGGAACGAGCTTTCCGGCATCCATGAACTCCTTCGCCTTCAGCCCGTTCGCAGTCCCGCTGCCCACCTCCGCGCGAAGGAGGTCGCCCGCGCTAATGTGCGTCAAGTTGTAGTTTCCCGAAAGCATCTCGCATTGCGTCCCCTTTCCAGAAGCAGGAGCGCCTTTCGAGCGAGCGAGCGAGAGAGAGAGAGAGAGAGAGAGAGAGAGAGAGAACGTCCATCGTCGAGTCAGCGAGCGAATCGGAATCCCAATGACGCGCTCGCAAACAGAAAGACTTCGTGTGACGGGGCGTTGAAAATGCTTCACGACGACGTACCTGATATCATGACCTTGTTCACGGCCATGCGAGTCAAGTTCCTGGTCCCCCTGGGTTGCGTTCTCCTGCTGGACGAAAGTGCGGGGGCGGGGCCCACCCTGGTACCCCAGCACCTCACCCTTGTCGTCCTCTCCGTCCTGTAAGCCGTCACCATGTTCCCCTTTCCCCTAACGGCGGCCTTGGTTGCTGGTATGTTATCCTCAAGATGATTGAAGATCTGGCCTCCTTCATGGGCGCCAGTCCGTTATAACCTTTTCGAGCTGGGAGTGATGGAGTGATGGAGAAGGGGAAGAGAGGGAAGGGAGACCAGGATAGAAGGAAGAACTTGGTTGCTCTCTCCATTGCTTTCGATGGATCCAGACATGAATGGATCGGTCGCTTGCTTGCTATGGAACGCACGCGGCGATCCCGTGTCGGCGTCGATCGATATTGATGAGGAGAAAAGGCGATGATGACAACAGGCTGATATTTGTCGTCGTTTGTTGCTCTTGTTATACAAAGGCAGCGAGGCTCCAAGCCGACGGCTTAGTGTGCGAAGCCTGCGATGTGCCACTCCACGGCTTGGTGGAAAATTTCGCTGATCGCCGCCGGACACTTGCCTCCCAGCTGCTGCTGGGCGCGCCTCACGGCCTGCAGACCGGATCTGGAGATCATGTGGAAGAAGGCGTCCTGGATCGCGTATGGGATCTCGACCTGCTTTGCTGGATCGTTCACCAGGCCGGGGTGGAGCTCGCGCAGCGCTTTGGAAGCCATTTCGCAAGCATCCTTCAGCTGCTGGGACTCCGCGTACATCCGGAGGAGGGTCACGCATGACACGAGCTTGAACTGGGAGTTGAGCGCCGCCCTGTGGCTCCTCTCGGCCTCCACGGGCCTGAATATCCTCTCTGCCAGGATGCCCCTTCGGTACCAGTCCACCGCGATATTTTGCCCGGTGAACATGCTCACCGCGGTGACTTCCTCATCCGTATCTGGGTCCTCCTCGTCCTCACCCTCGTGGAGTTCCGTGTCATAGTCAGACACCTCAAAGTCGTTGTCGATCACTTTCTTTATGTTCTTCACGTGAAGCTTGAACTCCACGTATTCTGCGAGGTCGCTGTACAGCGCGTAGATGATCTCGTCCAGCCAAATGTTGCAGACTTCTTTGGCAAACTTGCTGGCCTTGAGCTTGGGCTCGGGGGATTCCGAGAGCTTGACGCCGACGCTCATGAGCTTGACGCCTTCCTCGATCTGGGCTTGGGCCTCGGGGTCGGGCCCCTGATCGACCTCCTCTTCGTCCCCGCCGCTGTCGCCCCGATCAGCAGCCTCGCCGTCGTCGTGGATCTCAACCGCAACCTCCTTGGGGGCCACTTCCTCCTCCCTTCCTTCTGCTGCGTCTCCTTCCTCGCCAGCCTCAACGTCAATGCACACAGCACCCGCCGCCTTGGCGTCACCACCCTGCTCAGAGGTGGGTTCCTCGTCGCTCTCCCCCTCGGTGTTCTCTTCTTCACTCTCGTCATTGCCACTGTCAACCTCCTCCATGAAGAAGGTCTGGGCTCGAAGCTGCAAGAACGGATCCCAGTCCAACTCCGCCACGAGCTCGACCAGGACAAGATACACCTCCCTCCTCACAGCCGCCGCGAAGTTGTACAAGTAGTAGTCGTGGGTCAGGAGCATTTTGTGCGGCACCAGTAGGTTGCCGGGGAGCTCCATGAGCTTGGCCCTGCCGTACTCCTCCAACTCCTGCTTCAGCTTGGACATCATCTTGGTGTCAATGTTGCCGGACCCATCGCTGGGTTCGACCACCCGGGACCACTGAGGAATGATAATGAGGATGTCTTCGGTCTCCTCTATGTCCTGGGGCGGGTGGATCTGGTTCAGCGCCAGCAGGGCCTCCCTGAAACCTGCCATCGAGCTTGGGCTATTGAAGCACGAGATAGCTCGCAGCCTCGCCAGGACGACTCTCGCGGGCCTGTAATCCGCATCGAGGCTGACCGCCTTGGTGGCGGCCTCCAGCCCGAACTCGAGGTTTGTGCCGTCGGAGGGATCATCCAAGTCCACGCACAACTCCGCCACCGCCGTGTACAGCGGAGAGTAGACTTCCTTGTACCCCTCCTCGTCGCTCAAGTCCTGTAACACGAGGGAGATGGTGTACTCGAGGTACTGGAGGGCCTCCTGCCGCTTGCCGAGATACCTCATGCACGACGCCTCGTATATCGCTTGGATCGGGTCATCCAAGTCCGTGGCCATCTGGTGGAAAACGTTCTTGAGCACGCTCACGCGCTGCACGTGGGTGAAGTGGTTCATCAGGGCCAGAGAGACGATGTCCACGTGCTCGCTCCTGCAGCCTTTGGCCCCGTCGTAGTGCAGCCTCTCCCTGACTTGCTTGATCCTCCCGGTCCTCACGATGTGCATCACCGAGTCCAGCAGGAGTGCTTCGTCTTGCAGGGAGCACGGGAACCTCTCGTGGCTCTTGAGCACCGCGAGGTTGGGAACCTCCAGCCCCAGAAGCAAGTTCGGATGCAGCATCGTTGTCCTGATGAAGCTGCTGACCATCGCGCCCTTCCATATGTCGTCGTCCACGGGGACCTCCTGGCCGGAACCGGTCACTGCAGAGACGGTCACGCCTCCCGGTATCTTCACCCTGCACCTCACGTCGCAGCCCGAGAATATGTCGTAGCAGCAGTACGTCCCCCCCGTGAACTTCCACGTCTGCGTCTGCACCAAGCTCCCCAAGAAGCTCGCTTGCTCCTGGCTCCGGGTCAGCCTGGCAAAGTAGGCAGCGAAGGAGGCCGCCCCTTCCACCCGGAGACCCAGCACGTAGTGAAAGCAGCAGCACGTCGTGGTAGGTTGAGGGGTCAGGTAGGACAACGTCGAAGAAGAAGAAGAAGTCTTGTCCACCGTGCAGAGGTCCGGTGGCCCGATGCCTGAGATACCACTACCATTGTCCGCCTCCGTCAGCAGGGCTAGGCTCGCGTCCCTCGTCCGAAGGGCGCACCCGAGCTCGGCCTCCTCAAGCTCTCGGAGCGAGGCTATCGACTCCATAAAGCAGAGCAAAGCAGAGCAAGATGGTTGGTTATTGGTCACGGGGGTGGGAGTGGCTTGCTGGCCCTGTGACGAGTGCAAGACGACTTCCTTCCACGAAGGCCTTTGCTTAGGTTGGCTTTCCTTGCCTTGCCTTGCCGGGCAAGATAGGCAAGGCAAGGATCTTTTGGGGTGATCTTTGAGAGTGAAGGAGGAGGAAAGCGACCACCACCAATTCTAGAACAACAAGATCTTTTGAAACACAAGATCCAACCCTTGACTCAAAGGTCTCCTCTCTTCCTCTGTTCTGGAAGATGAAGAGGCACCGTCGACCCAACTCGCACCCGTCCCCATGGTGCAGCTTGGAGAGGTCACCTTAATGTTCTCAGGTGGGCTCTAAGCCAGAATCCGCCTTGGGATTGGGACGCAGTGAGATGCTTAAATGGGGCGGAGTTGTGCGGTCACCAGCACATCACCGACTGGGCCGAGGCTCTGGCACTTGCTGCTGATGAGTATGATGACCTGAGTGATTTTGAGTGATGTTGCTTACTTACGTGAAGAAGATATTCGACTTTCTGCACTCTTCGCGATCTTAAGGAGGTCTACATGAATGTATTCCACACAATCAATGATCAATGTTACAAAGAGCACCACCTTCCTTACGCGTCCGAATCGGCGGGCTTCGCGCACAGTTGCCGAACGCACGCACGCTGCCTCTCTCCCCTCGCCTCGGAACCCCCAACGCCCTCGTCCGCGTCGTAGTCCTCCAGAGGGTTGGACCACCTTTCTCTCACGGCGATTGCCTCCTCCTCCAAGGGCGAAGTCACTTTCAGCTTGGACCAAGGTTCACTCTCCTCCTGCTCCCTGAGGTAAGCGTGCGACCTGTACCTCGCCTCGATCTGCCTCTTGGTCTCGTGCGTTAATGTCTTAAATGACTGTAACGTGGTGGGACTCGAACCCGCAACAAAAAAAAATTTGGACTCTTCTCGATTTATGCGTGTCATCCTTGCGCAGGGGCCATGCTAATCATCTCTGTATCGTTCCAATTTTGAAAAATGACTCCGGAGAGTCACAATTTCGAAACTTGGGCTACAATTTATACCCCTGGCCGAACTCGCGACATAATCCCAATCGGGTGTTGTGTTCAGTCACACACACACAAGTCAAGCAAGGATGGCGGCAGCGGCGGGGACGCGTTCCGTGAGCTTAATTGCGCTCACTGCTGGTGAGTAATTCACTCATCCACTCGGTGCTTTCGTCCTCCCCCCCTCTCTTTCGCTGACCACCGGGAGGAACCTCATCCTCATCATCCTCCTCCTCCTCCTCATCCTCTTCTTCTTCTTCCAGGCGCAGGGGGAGCGATACTGGCGGGGAACGCGGACATCGTGGCGCACGTGGTGAAGGAAATTCTCCTGGCTGCGGGGAAGATAGCCTCTCGAGTCACCCAGCAAGGCGGCGGCTCGGCCTCCGGGTCAGTGCCGCCAGCTGCAGATGGTGCCTCCGTCCAAATCACGGAGCTCGCGCTCCAGGTGCAGGAGCTTTCGAGGATGGTGCACAAGGCGGTGGTGTCTGGGGGGCAAGGGGCCTCCAAGGGACCGAGCTGGCTCACAATTTTTCTTCTGACGTCCCTCGGGGCGTCCGGGGCCATGCAGCTCGGGGGCTTCGGGCCCCTCTCGTACCTGCTGGACTCGCTCTTCGTGACCAAGAACGTCTTCAAGAAGGGGGTCGGCCGGATCGGGGCCGAGGTGTCGAGCCTCGGGGACAGGGTGGCGCAGATGCGGTCCTTCTTCTCGGAGAGGATGGCCGCCCTGGACTCGAAGCAGGGCGAGTGCAACGAGGCCGTGGAGTCCTTGGGGAAGCGCGTGGATGGTGTGGCCAGGGACGTGGCCCAGGTGGGCGAGGGACTCGACGCCGTGGACGCGAAGATCGACGGCCTGGGCGAAAGGCAGGACCTGGCGAACCGCGGCATCGGCCTCCTTTGCAAGGTCGTGATGCGTCAGCTCAACCAGGGGAACCGGACGTACGAGAACAGAAGCACGACCGCCGAGCTCGAGCACTACTTGAAGGACGAGCTCTTCAGGGGAAAGGCGGGTGACGGGGTCGCCCTCCCGGGTCTGAGGGACCTCCTGGTCCTCAAGGCGTCGAGGCCACCGAAGGGCCAGCAGCAGCAGCAGCAGCATGAGAAGAAGAAGGACAGCAGGGAACCCAAGTGGCTCGAGTAATGCGGTCCTCCTTGTCGCAAATCCAATGCATGCGCCGACCTTGGTCCTCTGCATGATCATCCACTCCAAGTGCTGGAAGGCTAACTTCTTGTACAACCACGTCGCGATGGGCATGACTGGTCTCGGGGCGAGCTCCAAGTACAAGCTCGTGCATGGTTCGTCTTCCCCATGCTCCAGCTCCTGGTGATCATCAACATGTTGAAGAACACAGGGAGAGGCCCATCGGAGCCGCCGATGGTTGGGTGGCCTCCCTCTCCAGGGAGGTCCTGGACACGGAGATCCACGGGCTCACCGACCGGATGACGTCCAACGTCGCCATGGACTGCAACATGTACAACTCTGTGTACACGCTTGTCGGGTGGGAGTGGAGCGTCCCTCTCGCCTCTCGCGATGCTCTTTTCGATGCAAGTAAAGGGAAAAATGATGTAAAAAAACACGTCCGTAACGGTTTTGGGTTTTTGGAGGGCAAGAGCGAACCCAAACAGTCGGACGACGACGGAACGAAAAACGAAACGACCGACGACAGGGAACGGCGTCGTCCTTGAGAGAAGCCAAAGCCTCTCCTTCTCCTTCTATCTTCTCCTTCTCCTTCTCCTCCTCCTCGAAGGCGGCTTGGAGGACACACACACCCCGACTTCGGGTTCCCTCTTGCATTCACGATACCCATACCATACAGGTGGTGGTAGGGTTTTCGACGATCATGGCGGAAGAAGCGACGTTCGACCAGAACACCGGACTGATGGTGAGTACGCGGGACGACGAGGACGCCGGCCCATCCCACACACACGCACGCACTCACACACGCACGCACTCGATCAAGCACCACCACCACCACCACCACCTCCACCTTCATGCTCACAACTTGTCTCTGCCCCTGCACCTCCTGGATCGAGAATGAACGCGCTGACCCACCGCTTCCTCGCTTTTCTTCTCTCCTGCGCAGGTGGTGACCTTCCTCCTCTCGGGGGTGGCCCTCGTCATCGGTTTTGGATTCCTGCTAGCGGTGGTCTTCGTCGAGCCCATCGTCATGGACAAGTACTACAAGCGGTGGTACGACAAGAGGAGGGAGGTCTGCGCCAGTGAGAGAGCGACGCAGAAAGAGAGAGAAGTGGCCAGTAACAACAACAGCAGCAACAAGTCAAACGGCACGAGAACCAACACCGCCTCCGCCAGAGTCTCCCAGGGGTCGCTGCGGTCCACAGTTGAGCTGCTTGATTCATCCGCACCAAGGGCTTAACTCCTCACTCACTGACACACACACACACACACAGACACACACACAGACACACACACACGCCTTGCTGCTCCGGAATTAATAACAAACCCAATTTCATTTCCAGCGCGACTCCTCTTCCCCCTCCCCTCTCTCTCCCCTCTCTCTCATCCGCTTCAGCAGTCCTCTCCTGTCCTGTCCTGCTCTCCACCCAATGCCCAGAACCCTGGAACCACACATCCTCCACGGGCATGCTCCACTCCCTCTTCACATTGAGCCTCCCCCCTCCCCCTCCCCCTCCCTCCCTCCGCTTCGCTTCATCTCATCCTCACCTTTTTGGCCATTATTATTACTAGCAGCAGCAGCTCTGCTCTGCGTTCACGGCATAGACGACGAGGAGGAGGAGGAGGGTGCCGGGGTGCCGAGACCACGCCCTTCGACGCTTGCCACCAGCATAACCGTCGTCGTCGTCGTTCGCTCTCTCTCTCTCTCTCTCTCTCTCTCTCTCTTGCTTGCTTGCTTACTTGAAAGGGAATGGCGTAGGTGTCCACGGCGGACTGATCGATTTCGCTCTGCTCCACCACCTTGCTGCTGTTGTTGTTGCCTGGTCGTGCTGGAATTCTTGTCCTGAAGCTCATGTGGACTTGATCCAACAACTTTAGGCGGTCACCGGTCGTTCAATACATCACCATCATCGTCGTCATCATTATCATCATTGATGGCAGCAGCAGGGGCTTCTCCTCCTCCTAGTGGGGATATCCTGGCGCAGGCCATCACGGCGGTGCTTCACACGGCAGCCCCCCAGGATGCTGCAGCTGCTCACTCGTGGCTCACCCGGTTTGCAGAGACCAAGGAGGCATGGCAGACTTCGCTGGACCTCCTGGGACCCCAGCACCAATCCAACGAGGTGCAGTTCTTCGTCGCGAACCTGTTGTACAAGAAGGTGAGGGCCAACTTCAAGGCGACTGACTTCGATTCGGAGGAGGAGAGGCAGGGGGTCCTGCTCGCGATAAATGCCAAGCTGCAGATGATCCTCAGCACGAATACCGTGAGCTCGTCGCCCTCGTCGTCGTCGCTAGTTGTGGACAGGCTGGCACTGGCGAGGGCGCTCGGGGCCGTCCAAAGCAGCTCCCCCGATCCCGTGGTCAGCGATGCCATCTCCTGGATCTCTGCTGGGAGCGGGAACGGGACCACGGACAAGGTGGCGTTCACAATGCTTCTGACTCTGGCGGAAGAGGCGAACAATCTCGAGGCCGCGAGGAGGCAGCCCTTCGCGCAAATGCTGGTCGCGAGGGTGGGCGAGCTCTTCAAATGCCTCGACCACGCGGTCCAGGGGCACCCGCACAGGATGATGGCCTGCTTTCAGCACATGGGCCCAAGCCTCGTCGAGTGGATCAAGGTTACCGCCGGCCAACCCGGCGGCCTGGGCCTGGGTCTCATAGTCGGCACGTATGGGAACCTTTTCAACTTTCTCCTGAACGCGATCGTCTCGGACAACTCCATCGGGGCCGGGGAAGCCATCGCGGCAATGATCGAGAACAGCCCGCCGAGCGACCAGCAACTTTACCCCCAGCTGATCCGCTACTTGCTGGTGGAGAACGGCAGCAAAGTCATAGGTTCCGACGAGGGCATTGAGGCGACCACTTGCATCGCGTCCGCAATAGCCACGAACCACGGAAGCTTCTTCCAGTGGCAGGAAGGCCTGCAGTTGGCCGACTTCCTGCTGCGGGCCCTGGATCGTGGGGGGTCCAGGTGCGGAAAGGAGAAAATCTTGGAGTTTTTCATCGACCTGAACTCCGTTCCAGCGTACGAGCGCCTGCCTCAGCTCAGGAACGAGCTGTATGAGAGCCTTTTGACCCGCCTGATCCTTCAAGTAGCCTCGTACCCGCCAGACTTTCAGGGCTGGGACTCCTGCTTCGATGACGACGAGGACTCTTTCCACAGGTTCAGGGAGCAGTTCCTGGTGGACTTGTTCGAGATCACTTACGAGCTGATCGGCTTGAGCTATTTCAGGTGCATCATGTCCCTCTTCGAGAGGTTCAAGGATAAAACTGCGGCGGGGGGCTCCTGGCAGACCGCGGAGGCCGTGATGTACGCCCTGCGGATCGTTTCGGTCCAAGTGAAATCGAGGCTCAACTCGAAGAGCCACCAGACCCAAGCAGACATGGCGGACACGGCGGACGTGCACCAGATGCTGGTCATCGTGTTCACGCACGTCACGAGCGGCGTGGCGCAGGTCGGCGCGGAGGACATCTTCCTGTCGAACGCGGTCCTGGTCGAGAGTGTGGCGAGGCTGATAGGGTCGTACGGGCAGTGGTTCAGCAAGAACCCCCAAAGCCCGATTGAGCAGTGCCTCAGCTACTTGATACGTGGGACGGGGGGGAGCAAGGGTGGGGGCACCGGGGCCAGGCCCTCTTCCCACGCTTCCCATGCCTTCAAAGTCCTCTGCATCAAGTGTGGCTTCCGATTGAAATCCAGGGAAACCGTGCTGGGGCTGATCGGCGCGACGTCCGAGCGCATGAACAGCCCCGCAGTGAGTCTGCCCGACAAGAAAGCTCTGGTCGAGGGAGTCTCGCGACTCATTAATTTGCTGAAGGTGGAAGACGCTTACTTTGCTGCCGAGCAGCTGCTGCACCCCGTGCTGAGCCACTTGAGCAACGAATTTATTGCCAGCACGGGCGGGCAAGGGGTGTTCGACCTCAAGGACGGCCTGGAGATTTACGCTTCGGCTATCATCTTCTTCGAGTTCCCGAGCTTGCGGCCCGGGGCCGTCCACCCGACGCTGTACATTCTGCAAAAGTCGTGGGAGATGTTCCAGGCCATGCTGGAGAACGAGGAGGCCACCAAGCTCGAGGACAACGCCGAGGCGTTCTGCAGCATATTCAGGAACGTGATCCAATCCGCCAAGACCGCCGCGATCGACGTGGTTCCAGCGATTCTGTCGAGAACCCTGCACCTTCTGCGGCTCCACGCTCATTCCACGTGCCTCGAGGTCGTGGCGTCCGCGGTCGAGGTGTTTGGCAGCGATGATCGCGTCAAGCAGCACCTGGGGGAGGTCGTGCACCAGAGCCTGTCGGTCTCCTTCGCCTTCCTGCAGACCGTGAAGATCGGGGAGAACGCCGAGCACGTGCAGGCTATTTACGACGTCGCCAGCAGGTGCCTGATCTTCAGACCGGAGATCGTCCTGTCGCCCCAAGTCCTTGAGATCTTGGTGCAGATGGGGAGCTCCAACGTCAAGCTGAGGGAGAGGGAGAGCTTCACGGCGGTGAACGCTTTCCTCTCCCAGCTCTTCAACTTGCTGGGGGCTCAGAGGACTCCCGCCTGGGCGGCGGCGAAGCCGGCGGCCATGGATTGCCTGGCGAGGAACGGTGGGGGGCTCCTGGTGAACATGCTGGACGCGTTTAGGGAGACGTGCCCCGCCCACATGTTCCGATCCCTCGGGTCCTGCATTTACCACTTCAAGAACGTCCTTGGCCCGGTGTTCGACCAGGTCTTCCTGGAGGCGGTGAAGCGCCACGTCGCCCTTTGCAACGGCGCGGGGAAGCAGGGGCTCGCGTTCCAGGAGCAGGACGCGGCCTGCTTCGTCCGCGCGGTGCTCAAGCAGCCCCCGCTGCCGAGGCCCAAGTTCGAAGCCATCTTCAGCGACTTTGCCAAGGTGAGCCGGAGGGAGCTCAACTCGGACGCCCTGCGCATGTACGAGTAGCGAGGACGGTGGAGGTGGAGGTGGAGGTGAGAAGGAACGAAAACGAAAACGAAAACGAAAGACTCTCATATTATCATATTTAATGAACCGGGATTACTATATTGTCTATGCCCCACCCCACCCACGCACGCACGCACACAATGAACCCCATGTGCATCCCTCCAGGCAGGCAGGCTTGGTCCTTCCCTTTACCCACAGAGACCCTGCTGATAATCCACTCCATCCCATCCATGCAAGGAAGCAAGCCAGCATCTTGGGTAAACTATAATACGGCCAAGCTTGCCGACCCAGGTCCGTTACCTCCTCCTCCCTCCTCTTCCTTTCCCTTGGGATCCCTGCCCCTTATCCGGATAAGATCATCTGTTCTTTCGTAGGAATTCCATCTTAGCCAGGGAGCTCGCGCGGCCACAAAAAATAAAAGAAGACGAAAAAAAAAAGCGGCTCCGACAGAGGAGTAGTTTGTGTTCACGAGCGACGACGGAGGGAGAGCGCGACCGGTTGTGGTTCCTGTCGAGGAGGAGAAGCTCTTCCATTCTCCGTTGAATTATTTTTCTTCCTTGCTTTTCTCATTCTTTTTCTTGTTCCGAAAAAGGGGAAGCGAGAGCAACTTGGTGTCTCTCACTCGTCTGAACAAGAGAGATGAAGATGAAGATGAAGATGAAGATGAAGATGAATGGTGTGACTTGTTCACCCTCGAAGGTGTGTGGGGTTGTGAGGGTACCCTCGCGAGGGAGGAGGCAGATGACGGCGTGCCACGCGGCGGCGAAGAAGGCGACGACGTCGGGGCAGGCGGTGGGCGCGGCGGCGTTCGAGGAGGTGGACCAGGCCTTCGGGGCGCTCAAGGACTGGAACGGCGACCTGGATGACTTTAAGATGGAGACGGACTTGTCCAAGCTCGTGTCGGAGGAGGACCTCGCGGAGAAGAGGAAGGAGTTCGAGGGCTTGCTCGACACGTATTCTTACAGGTTCCAGCCAGGCGACAGGGTGGTGGGTTTGGTCCTCTCTGTAGGCAAGAGGGGGTGCACGGTGGAGATTGGTGCCAAGCTTCCAGCGTTCTGCCCGGCCTACGAGCTGTCGGTCAAGAGCAACACGAACGTCAGGGCCCTGATCAAGGCCGGAATGGAGAGGGAGTTCGAGGTGATCCCCTCCAGGACCAACGGGGAGACCCTCTTCGTGTCCGCGAGGCTGATCGAGAGCTCCTTGGCCTGGAAGAGGGTCATGCAGCTCTACGAGAAGAACACCGTGGTGGAGGTGAGGATCAAGCACGTGAGCCGAGGCGGTGCGATCGTGGAGCTCGAGAACCTCCAGGGCTTCATCCCCAAGTCCCACCTGGGGATGGACCTCGACAAGGCCAAGGAGAACATCGGGAAGACGCTCGTCGCCAAGTTCCTGGAGGCCGACGCGGAGTCCAACCGGCTCGTCCTCTCTCACAGGCTCGCGAACGTGCAGAGCAACGTGAAGGACCTCGAAGTGGGGAGCGTCATCAAGGGCAAGGTCGTCGCGGTCAAGGACTACGGGGCCTTCGTGGACCTTGGCTTGGAATTCAACGCCCTCCTGCACGTGTCCCAGATTAGTTACAACCGTTTGTTCAACGTGGACCAGGTCCTTTCCGTGGGAGACGAGATCAAGGCCATGGTTCTGAGCTACGACGCCAACCGCGGCAGGGTCAGCCTTTCGACGAAGAAGCTGGAGGGAGAGCCCGGAGACATGCTCAGGGACCCCGCCAAGGTTTTCGACAACGCGGAGCAGATGGCGTCCCAGTTCAGGGAGAGGGTCGCCGCGGCCGAGGCTGTGGCCAGAGCGAGCGCGGCGGAGACCAAAAAGACGGAGGAAGTGAAGGCCGAGTGAAGGAAAGAAGCGCGACGAGTGTTCCAGTACCAAAATGCCATATGTAATCAAAGCTTTTCTTTCTTCCCTAAAAAAAAAAAACACAAGCAGAAAGACGGCAGCAACAATTTTTATAGCTAGCTTTACATCACCTGCGCGACGTCCGAGTGCCTCTGCTCCTCGAAGTTGAGGGCCTCGAGGGCCTCCTTGTGCACCCCCTCGTCCCCGGCCGCAATGACCTCTGTGGCCTCCACGTTCGACAAGTCAAAGTTGTCAAAGGGATTCCCGTTCCAGTCCGTGATGACGCCGCCCGCGCCTTGCACGATGGGCACGAGCGCCATGTAATCGAAGGGCTTCATGTCTGCCTCGCACACGACGTCGCAGAAGCCCATCGAAAGCAAACCGTAAGCGTAACAGTCGCACCCATACAACGGAGTCCTGACCTTGGTGCAGACGTGCTCAAAGGACAATGCAGTGGAGCCCTGGAACATGTCGGGGGAAGTGGCGTAAAGGTACGCGGAGCCGAGGGAATCGCACTCCCTGACGCCCACGTCCTTGTGGTTGAACTGGGTCTTCTGGCCCTTCACCCCCACCCACCTCTCGCCGAGGATGGGCTGGTCAATGATGCCCAGGATGGGCTCGCCGTCGCATACAAGAGCTATGAGGGTGCCGAAAAGCGGCTTTCCCGTGATGAAGCTCTTTGTCCCGTCTATCGGATCCAAAACCCACACCATCTTCGCCTCCTCAGTCCCGCTCTCCCTTCCCGGAACGTGGCACCCATACTCTTCCCCATAGATGGAGTGCCCAGGAAAGTAGTCCTCAATCACTTCGCGCATGGCCTTCTCGGCCTCCTTGTCCGCAATCGTCACAGGGGACTCGTCCTCCTTCAGCTCCAGGCTTATCGAAGACATCGCTGGGGAGTACCTGAAGTACTTCCTCGTCACCTTGCTCGCTGCGTCGGCAACCTTGTTGGCAACCTGCCCGAAGAGGAGAGACAAAAGTAAACCAACACCGCCAGACATCAGACACTGCGTGGAAACCTCCCCCCTCGCGGGATGGGACTCTCTCTCACACACACACACACACACACACACACACACACACACACACTCAAACACAATCACTCACCTTGACGATCTTCGGATCGATCTCGCCGTCTGCAACAGCACGAAGCCTCGTCGTACAACCACGCTGCCTCCTTCGCCCTGAGGAGGAAGGAGCAGTTTTCCAACCGGGTTGGGCCGGTGCCCTCGCGAAGCTCGTCGCCGTCACCTGCAACGCGCTCCCTCTCACCATCGCTTCGACAAAGGTCTCAATCAACTCAAACTGATCGCCAAGCGCTGCTTGCTTGCTTGCTTTTCACGTGCTCGTGCTACGGCACTTGAGGATATTTTTGGATGAATGATGGATGGATGAATGAAGTTTGGGACGGTTGCGGTGTGGGTGATGGTGACGGAGGCGAGAGGGAGGGCCCGGGCATCGATTCCCTGTCTTCGTGGTCTTTCTCTTGATTCCTCGCTTGCTGAGAATGGCCCACTTGGCAGGGTTTGAGAGACCAGAAGAGCGTTGTCATTGTGTTTATTTCTTGGGCTGTTACACTTGTCGCTGGAGTGCCCGGCGGTGGGATTGAGGCCTTCCGCTGGGCGCCAGGGAGGCGACGGGGTTTTAGAATTTGAAGACCTGGTCTGAGGTGTACCCGAGGTCCTTCAACAAGCCCTTGAGCTCTCCCTGGGACTTGTCAGGGGCCTTGTCGCCGGAGATGACGTTCATCATCGGCGGGGGACCGCACACGAACACCATGTTCTCGTTCGAGGGGGCGGGCATCCTCTGCTGCAGCATCTCCTTGGTGATGTACCCCTTCCCTCCCTTCCAGAAGAAGCCTGGCTTGTCCAGGACGTAGAACACCTCGAACCTGTCCGGGTGCTTCTTCGCGTACTCGTCCAGCTCCTTCCTCAATATGATGTCCTTCTCGGTCACGTTGCCGAAGATGAGGGACACCTTGGTCTTGTCCTCCGGGTTGCTCAGGATGGCCTCCGCGACTTGGAGCATGGGCGTGATGCCCGTGCCGCCCGCGACCATGCCGATGTGCTTCTTCATGTTGGCCGCGTAAGGGAGCTTGACGATCGGCCCCTTGATCTCCAGGCTGTCCCCTGTCTTGAGGTTCCCAAAGTGCTTGGACATCACGCCCTTCTCGTACACCTTGACCACCAGGTCGAAGTGTCCTTTGGTAGTCGCCGAGGAGGTTGGAGTATAAGGCCTGACGACGTGCTCTTTGGTGCCGTCCTCCTGCTCTTCCCCGATCCTCGCCCGAACGAGGAGGCAGGAAGCGACCGGGAGGTTGATGGAGTCCTCCGCGTCGTCGAGCTTGAACCTGTACAAGTGCGTGTTCCCCGTGACTTTTGTGCGCTCGCTCAGCGTGAACGGAACCCAAGCGTCCTCTTGCATGCCCCCGTGCTGCTTGGCTTTCACCCTCGTCATCGTCGCCCTCCTCGCCGCTTCCTTCGAAGAAAGGGTGCGCGAGGCGCTGCCGCGGAGACCTCCGTACGCCCTCCTGCCGACCAGGCGAGGCCCTCCTCGTGCCAGCATCATCCTATCTCTCGATCCGATCTCAACCGTTACGTTACGCGCGTTAGACTTTGAGCTCGCTCGCTCGCTCTCCCTTTTTCTTCTCAGCTGAGCTCCTCTCCTGCTGCTGCTGGTTTCGAGGAGGAGAGAGGGATGGTGATGAATAGGAGGAGGGAAGGGGGGGAGGGAAGGGAGGCGAATCCTGGGTCTTGGCCTCGACCCCGTTGCGTTCCCTGTGTCCTCCCTTCGTGTCCTGGTCCTTCGTGATGCATTCATCCGTCATGACGAAGGACCAGGACAAGGAGAGAAGGAGGCGATCCCTCCATCCTAACCCAGAGAAGACAAGAGCAAGAAGAGGAAGAGGAGGAGAGAAAGAGAAAGAGAAAGAGGGAGGAAGCGATCGGGAGGAGGACGCTTCCCTTGGCCTTCCCTTGGCCTTCCTCCATTGGCATGGGTAACGTCCTCACGGAATGGGAATGACCCCCGAGGATGACGGCCGGAAAAGACTTTTCCTTTCGGGGGGACGAAAAAGGAGGTTTTCGGTGACGTCGGCGACGATCGGTACCACCGAGGCGGGAGCGAGCGAGGTTGGGCGTTGCGGCGATCGGGTCGGGCGTGTTGGTCGACTTGGACTTTCGGGTTTTCCTTCTTCTTCTTCTTCTTCTTTTTTACCCTTTCATGAGCAGCAGCAGTAGCATCATGTTCGCGAGAAAGTCTTTGATGTACCTCGGAGGGGCTGCGATCGGCGGAGCACTTGGTGTTCGCCTCGGGTCGCACATGCTGGGCGACAAGGCCGACGGGATGAGGCTGGCGACGTTCAAGACCGCGGAAGCCGACTCTACGAAAAGCAAGCACGGGGGCATGCAGAAGGACGCTTGGGTTCCGTTCACGCTGAGCGAGCGCACAAAAGTCACGGGGAACACGCATTTGTACAGGTTCAAGCTCGACGACGCGGAGGACTCCATCAACCTCCCGATCGCTTCCTGCCTCCTCGTTCGGGCGAGGATCGGGGAGAAGCAGGAGGACGGGAACAACAAGTTCGTCATCAGGCCTTATACTCCAACTTCTGCTTCGACTACCAAAGGGTACTTCGACCTGGTGGTCAAGGTGTACGAGAAGGGCGTGATGTCCAAGCACTTTGGGAACCTCAAGACAGGGGACAGCCTGGAGATCAAGGGGCCGATCGTCAAGCTCCCTTACGCGGCCAACATGAAGAAGCACATCGGCATGGTCGCGGGCGGCACGGGCATCACGCCCATGCTCCAAGTCGCGGAGGCCATCCTGAGCAACCCGGAGGACAAGACCAAGGTGTCCCTCATCTTCGGCAACGTGACCGAGAAGGACATCATATTGAGGAAGGAGCTGGACGAGTACGCGAAGAAGCACCCGGACAGGTTCGAGGTGTTCTACGTCCTGGACAAGCCAGGCTTCTTCTGGAAGGGAGGGAAGGGGTACATCACCAAGGAGATGCTGCAGCAGAGGATGCCCGCCCCCTCGAACGAGAACATGGTGTTCGTGTGCGGTCCCCCGCCGATGATGAACGTCATCTCCGGCAACAAGGCCCCTGACAAGTCCCAGGGAGAGCTCAAGGGCTTGTTGAAGGACCTCGGGTACACCTCAGACCAGGTCTTCAAATTCTAAAACAACCCCAACAAAAAGTTTTGTTATCCATCCCTTTGTGATCCCAAGGACAATTTCTTCCCCAGCAAAGGCCAAAGGCCAAAGGCCCCTTCCGTCGTCATGAAGCAAAGGTCACACAGGTTGCGGCCACGACAACGGCGGCAGGGCATCACGTGGGGCAGGGCACTCACCCTGCTCGCCCTGGCCACTGCCTTTGTCTTCGTGTTGGACTTTTTGCGCCAGCACGCGAGGCTGAGCGATCAACGTCATCATCATCAACAACGACAACAACCTTCCATCTTTCGTCGCAGAGCAGAGCAGAGAGGGGTCTCTCCTCAAGGGCCGTTGTCCGGGACGGAGACCTCCTTTGACGCCTGCCCAGCGAGAATGACTGGCAAGGACTTGGAATCAGGGAGTCAGTCCAAGTCCATTGTCGTGCACAGGGCATCACCAGGCCCCATGCAGTACAATCACATGGCTATGCTAGACAAGCTTGACAACGGGTCCTTGGTGTTGGTCTGGCAGTTCTCTTCTGGAATCGAGGGCGTCACTGACCAGCGCCTGGCCCTCTCCCTGTCCAGCGATGACAGCGGCACCTCCTGGAGTGCACCGAGAGTCATCCCGATAGAAAGAAACAGGGAGAAGGGTGCGATCTGGAGCCCTGTGCTGCACTCGATGCCGGGAAAGCTCTTGCTGCTGTACGCTGAAAGCAACGATTGTGTCATTCACAAGGGAGGCGTCAAGAGGTTTAGTCCAGGGGGGACCATAAAATCGGTGGAGTGGGATTACGCGAACAACGAAGAGGAATTCTCGTGGACGGCGCCAAGGACGGTACACGACCAAAGGGAGGGGGACAAGCTGCCGAAAGTTTTGGCGAACAAGCTGATCGAGCTCAAATCAGGGGAGCTCGTGCTCCCGATGTGGAGCGAGAAGCATGGATCTTGCCAAAAGTCCAAAGAGAAAGGGTCTGCGGGCGTGCTCGTGAGTGCAGATTCTGGACAGACTTGGGTTCGGCGCGGCAACCTGTTTGCCTCGGACACTTGGCTGATTGAGAACACGGTGGTCGAGAGGAGCGATGGCCTGCTCATGCTCTTCAGAACGAAGAAGGGCTACATCTACCGCAGCCTTTCCACCGATAAGGGGTACACTTGGTCCAGGGCAAAGAGGACGCACGAACCGAATCCAGACGCGAAGATACACGCTTTGAGACTCTCGAACACGACCATCGCCCTCGCGAGCAACAGGCACAAGAAGTTCCAGAAGCCAAGCTCGAGGGGTTGCAGGACGAACTTGGACGTGGCCTTGTCCCCTGACGGAGAAACTGGATACAAGAGGGTCGTGCGCGTGGAACACGAGGTCGACACTGGTCTCCGGTCTCACTATCCGACTCTGTATCATGACGGCAAGTGCAAACTTTTTTTGGCCTACACAAGGTTTTACCACGAGAGCGTCCAGGAGAGATCCAAGTGGGAGCTCTTTGGAACGAGCGAGTGGGACAAGGCTCCCGTCCTCGGCGTCTTCGTAAGGATCATCGACTTTGCTTGAGCGCCTCGACGAAAGGTATATACCATATAAAGGTACCTACATATATATACAATAAATTTTCTTAATGTAAACTAAGCGGCGGGAAGCAAACTCTAATCGATGTGCTTGTCGATGGCCAAGCCCCTAGCGTTGAGCTCTGCTTCGTACCTCAAGTAGTCCCGCTTCAGGAGCTCCCTCAAACGCTCTTTCCTCAAGATTTTCACCGACTTGTTCGCCATTCCCATCTCCACAACCATCTCAGAGTGCTCGTCGAAGACGCTCTTTCCCAGGTCAACGTCCTCTTGAAAGTTCACCTCCAAGTTACGAATCCTGCTCTTCTGGTATTGCTTCTCGTGCCAACTGCACACAATATTTGTCTTGCGAACATCTGTGTCGTACTCCTCCGCTGCAGCATACTTGTCGTTAATGCCCACCAGGCGAATGATATTCAAAGGTTGAACGGTTCCCATCGTAAGCTTTGTCCGTGACCACCCAAGTACTCAAGGCTCAATTCGAGACCCTCCACCAAGTCCGTCTCTCTCTCTCTCTCTGTTCCCCTTTTCCAGTGCTCGACACACACCCCTCGTCGTGTTCCTTGTTTCTCTCTCCTCTCCCTCTCCCCTTTATCCTCGAACCAGCGTAACCACCGAAAGGTCTTCAGTTCCTCTTACGTTTGGCTTGCTCCTCCAACCGTCTAGGCCTCTTCCTCGCCTTGCACTTGCTCTGCAAACCTCCGCACTCGCGTCACCTCTTTGGCTTCCCTCTCGTCCCTTCTCGTTTGAAACGTTGACCACCTTGTCCATGGGATCAGAGCACCAAGATGGAATTACCACAGGAACAGGGAGGGATAAAAACCCGGATTGAAGCCCAGCGGAGAGAGATAGACTGGGGGAGGGGTTTTAGACGGGAGTGAGGACCGAGGTGGCGCAAGCAACCAACGAGAAAGTGCTTCATTCGAAAGAGCGTCTCTCGAGCTTTCCAAAGAGCCCTCGCTTGAGCCATTTGGTGCGCCAGAAGAGGACCAAGGCGGGGACCAAGATCCTGTGGAGGACAAGCTGAAAGGAAGGGGCAGGGGGATTGTTTGACGGAGTGAGGGACCAAGACGGTCGCCAGAGGGAGCGAAAGCTTTGCCACACGACAGTTCGCCTCACGGGCTTGGCACTGGCAAGCCTCACTGGAAGCGTTGGCTTCCCTTGGACTGGGGAGGGAGGCGAAGAGGGGTGAGCAGGGGGAAGGGAGCTGAAGCTGAAAGCTGAAGCTGAAGAGAGTTTGAGGGAGGAGTTGGCACTTGTGCTTGCGTGCTCGCGTGCTTGGTGTGGTACTGAGGTGAGAGGTCGGGATGGACGACGAGACGGCGTTCCAGGACAGGGGTGTGGACGCCATAGTGGCGGAGTTCGACACGTATGAGGACTATCTGGACAAGCAGATAACGACGACGGATTTGTATTATTTAGAGGATATTGAGCTTGCACGGCAGCTGGTGGAGTTGGGGTACCGTGGAACGGGAGAGATACTGAAGAGGGAGGACTTTGAGGAAAGGAAGGAAGCTGCTGAGAGGGCCCGAAGGCAGAAGCTGCTGAACAGGCCCAAGACACTGTATAGCGCGAACAAGAACCTCGAGGACCACGCTCTGCTTCAGGCTCTGGCTCTGAGGGAGGAGCCCGTGAGAAGCGGAAAGCTTGTCACAATTGTATTCATTAGGGACAAAAACAGCAAGGGGCAGGAGATCTCGGGGTACATAGACTTTGCCCACAGGCTTCAGACGGAGAACCTCGAGCTTGTTTTCGACGGGAAGAAGCGTTTGCTTCCAAAGCCTTCGGACCTGAGCTTCTACAATTGGGAGACCCAGACCTCCACCTCGAGCCCCACGCCCAACTTCCAGGTCATCGCAGACAGTGAAGTGGGCTTGCTCTTCAAGAACAAGAGGGATAGGAAGCTCGTCAACGTGGACCCCAATGCCCCACCTTCAGATAACACGACGAGAACTGAGATTGAGACGGATGAGTACCTGCAGGTAGTCCTCTACGACCACATCACTCGAAGGCGGACCTGAGAGAGAAAAAATTGTATTTTTTTATACAATAATAGTTGTTACACAAGTTAGGAGGCAGGAATTCAGATATCCTCCCACTCGACGTCGTCCTCCTCGTCGTTATTCTCCTCGACCTTGACCTCTTCGACCTTCACTGGCTTCTCCGGCTCCACCTTCACCCTCTTCGCCGGTGGCTGCTCCTCGCTCCCCCTGCTGTCCTCCGCCTTTGCCCTCTTTGCCTCTGGCTCGTCAGCAATCTTCGGCGCCCCTCGCTCCTGATACCCGAGCCTCATCCACGGCGGAAGCTCCTTTGGCTTGCTCACCACCGTTGGTTCCAAAATATCGTCGCCCTCCTCTTCTATGTCAATATCGATCACAAGGTTCTCCGCCTGGTCAAGGATATCGGTGTCGCCGTTCTGCTTCGCCTCCCTGATCTTGGCCTGCGCCTGCGCCCACTCCTGCAAGGTGCCAAAGTAAGGCGCAGGGAACGGCTTGAGCCTGAAAGGGGGAACGAGAAGAACAAAGTCAGCACAAACCTATCCCCTCCGTGCCAGCAGAAAGTGACGTACCTGTTCAGCAGGTCTCCAAAGGGCTGCAGCTCCTTCTCAAACGTCTTGGACAGCTCCTTCTGCTTCTCCTTCTGCCCGCTCTCGTCCGATTGATTGCTGAAGAGGCGAGTAAGGGAAGCTGTCAGCACAAAGGAAGAGGCGAAAGAATCCTCTGAAGAAGAAGAAGAAAAGTGCGAACACAGCTTACCCATCTTCCAGTGTGGCCTCACAATCCTCGCACAGAAACATGAAATCAGCACCCACTTCCAGCGTGGATGTCTCCAACGCAGAGTACTTCTTCCCGCAGTCGGGACACACCAGCACCGCCAACTTGCTCTCCTCCTCCTCGCCCTTGAGGTACCTCCTCACCAAGTGGAACTTGAGCCTGCAGGTGTCCACCATACTCTTGTAGTCGAGACAGCAGTAAGACTGCGAGTTGCTGCCGAACCGCCCGACCTCCTTGTCCTTGAGGACCACCCTCGACACGATGAGATCCTTCTGGAGCTCACGCAACACTTTGTGGACCTGACGCGGCGCCAGGCCCAACTCCTTGGCGAGAAGCTCCTCCTTGGCCCACTCGTGTCGAGTCAAGAGGTTCAGCAAAAGCGCTGGGGACAAAATCGAGAAAACCGAGAACGAGAACGAACCGCAGGTCGAGTCAGAGAAAGGCGAGTCGAAGGAAAGGGGGCCAGCGCGCATGCTTACCGTGGACGCTCTTCCTCCCATAGAACAACCGAGCCACCTCCCGCGTCAGCTTCGCGTACTCCAGCTCTATCTCCCCGTGGTTCATCGCGCCCGGTGAGAACTTGCTTGCTGATCTGCTTGATCATCAGACCTGACAGAGGGAGGGAGAGGGAGAAGGGACACTGAATGAATGAATGAATGAATGAATGAATGTCGGTGGACGTGAGGGGTAGGTATACATTGCAAAAGCTTAGGTGCGACAAGGATATTCAAAGCTTGCTTCGCTTGGAAGAAGCCCGAGGGCGCCCCCCCTTCCTCTTCTTCCCGGCCCGCCGGCTCGAACTCTCTAGTTTGAGTTCCTGGAACCACTCTATCTTTCCGTCGTTGTTGAAGTTGTAGTCAAAGAAGAGCTCCTCCATCGGTGCGATGTCCCTCAAAGCAAAGATCCCGAGCCTCTTGTCACCGCGCACAATGAAATTCTTTGGGGTGCAGTTCGCTTGCACCCCTCTGTTGGTCGGCGGATGGTTGATGAATTTGGACTTCGCTCCCAACCTCAGGGCATCGACCGTGGGGTGGGAATCAAGGCCCGAGGCCAAGTCGAAGAGGAAAGTGGTCCCAACGGCCTTGTCATCGTACAGTGCCCCCCTTCTGTCTGCTTCTTTCGTCGGAATCCTCTCTCCCGTGTATTCGCAGATGAACTGGTTCTTCTTGACGCCATCCTTCACGAAGAGCCCCCAGCCTTGCACGTCCGACTTCCCCACGAGGGTTTTCACGTGGGACCACGTTTGCATCTTTCTGTTGAAGCAGCCCGTGGGCCCAGTGTCGCACTTCCTGCACCCGGTGCAATTGCAGGTATCCGGGTCGCACTCAGAGCCCCTCGCGAAACAGGGGCAAGCGTTAGTCTTGCAATGGCCTTGCTGAGCCTTGCAGTTGCAGCCCTCGTACTTGTACTTGCAGTAATCGTTGACGTCCTGTTCCAGAATCTGCATGACCTGCTGCTTCTTATAGTTCTTCCTTTTCCTTCCTGCTTTCTTCTTTGGTTTCACAACCTTGACCGATGGGCTCTCCACATGAAGCTTTTCTTCTTGCTTGCACTTGTGCGTCAAATAGTTGCGAATCGCTTTGCAAGGAAGCTGCAAAATTTTGCTCACCTTGCAGCAATCGCTCTCGTAGATAGAACCAAGAAGCACGCACTGCTCTTTCCAATTCGATGGAGCATCGGCTGGCATATCACTGGATTGGTTTGTGTTCGCAGAAGTGCCCTCTTGCTGCCTTCCTGTTTCCCCCTCCGCAGAGTCCTCCCAAGTGTGCAAGCAGCAGTCACCACTGCATGGGCTAAGCGGCTTCACCGGGGCTAGCATTCGCTTTGTGGGAAGCCCCTTTTCAATCAAAAATTCGTTTCCCAGAATGGTTTCTCTGTCGTAGATGCAGCTTTCTTGTGCATCAAGCCCCTTGTGAATCAAACAATTGAAGATGTGACACCGCTTGCAATAGATGCTTCTCAGTCTGGGATAAGTATCAAAGCTGTAAGCGGGCCCGCTTTCTTTGGGCCTCTCATGGGGTATCATCCCCGGGATCACACTCTCCTTCATCGCATAGTAAGCGATAATGTTGTCCTCCACCCAGTCGTGCAAAACGTCGATAACGTGTTGAGATCTCCCATGCTCTTCGATTGCTTTGAGAACTAGATACTTGATGCATTGACGCTCTTCCAAGTCTGGCAAATAGGACAGTGAATCGTGCTGGTCGATGTAGCCTGACAAGGGCTGGCTATCGTCACCGAGATGCGGCATGAACTCAAATTCTTCCACCCGCTCTCCCAAAATGTTCTTCTTTGTCAAGACCCAAGAAGTCGACTTTGGGATTTCCAAGCTCTCGTCGACCTTAAACTTTGTTCTGATGCAGCAATCAAATGACTTTTTGGACAACTCCTCCACGGCGGCATTTTCGGTGACTGGATTTGCCGCTTTGTGGAGATGGTCTCCCAGCCTGCTTCGTAACAGTTTCTTCTTCCGCGCAATTTGTGCCATCACGCCTGTCCGATTGTGTTCGAGAATGGACTCACAATTCTCCTTCCTCGCGACCACCATCTCTTTCTCCTTGTACTCCTTGTACCAACGATGCAGCTCCGCCTTGAGTCTGCCCCTGTTTAACTTGGAACAAGAAGGGCCCGACATTAGAGTATCACTCTTTTCGTGAGGGCCGCCTGAGTAGCCAAGATCATCCTCGTGCTCCACCTTAATGCCCCGATGCCCCTCGTGAAGCCCGTCCTTTGCGTCTGACCTTTTCGAAGTAGAGGGCGAATGATCCCTTCTCTCCGGGCTAGCAGGGTGAGAATGCCCCTCTGACACCGTTACCGTGGACGATGCATCTCTTTTCATGCGATCGGCAAAGCCATTAAACCTCAGCCTGAGTCTCTGCTCGCGCCTTTCTTCAGGCTTAATTTTACGACTCGGGCGATGTTTAGAGACCCCCTCTGCTGTTACCAAACTCTTCGTCCTTTCAAGCAGACCTTTCGTACCCGTCTTGAATTTCTTCGCTCTAAAAAAATCGTACTCAGTGTCCGAGTCCCACGTGTCGTACACAGAACCCAAGTCAGGCCCATCCCCGTTCGTCTGGCCACTGCTATCGTCCCGAACCTTGATGAAATCGTCAACAACGTTCTTGACACCACCGACGACGCTTGGTGGCGGAGTCTCTCTTGACTCGTTTTCCATCTCCTTTTTTCCTGTTGTCTTCAACGTCTTCACCATCGCGTTCAGCAGGCCTTTGCACCGTTTTCCCTGCCGCCCTTGCTTCTGCACGACAGGAGGCTCCACGACAGGAGGCTCCACGACAGGAGGCTCCACGACAGGAGGCTCCACGACAGGAGGCTCCACGACAGGAGGCTCCACGACAGGAGGCTCCACGACAGGCGCCTGTCCTTCCGAGGCAGATGAAAGGGATATGACTGAGATCGCAGCTCCCGAAAGTTGAGGAGAAGTATTCTGGAAGCATCCTGCATTCCTGCTAGGGAAGGGGCTCGTCAATTCCACGCCCCCAGCCCCCGCGTCGCCTCCCCCGCTCTCCCCGTGTTCTGAAGGCAGCCAGCCGGAGCCCTTCTCGCTGTCAGTAATGACAACCTCGGCGGAAGTTTGTTTTGCTTTCGAGTGCTTCCTCGAAGCATTCTGTATCTTCAAAGCCACTGCCGAGCGGGACGGTAGCATCGCCCGAGGCATGCTATTCATCCCTCCCCTCCCTTGGGTCCCTCCCTCCCCCACCTCATCCACCAAGATGGGGTGTCTCACCCCGCGCCTCCTTACCCTCATCGTCCCCCTCCTGTCCCTTCTATTTGGGCGGGAGCCTGACAGGAGGATCATCCTCGACATCGAGGGGAGGGATAGGATGGGATGGGGCGTGATCATCCATCAATCGATCTGTGCTTGTGCTTGTGTGTGTGCGTGTGTGTGTGTGTGTGTGTGTGTGTGTCCCAAGAGAGCTTTCCTGGGACATCACTAATGTTTTGGGTCTGCAGTCTGCTTCGATTGTCCAGCCAAGAACGGACAAGGGAGGCGTGGGAGGCAAGCGAATTAGGCGGGATGATATGATCAGATATCAGAAAATCCTTCATTATTATAAAGGAAGGGTCTTATTGTACAGAAGAGGACTTCGGATTCATCACAAATTATACCACGTCCCAAACTCTGTAACGACCTTGACGGCCAACACGACTACCAGAAGCTCTGAAACCAAACCGCCGGTACACCAAGTAGGAAACAGTAACAAAGGTGATGCCAAAGATCATGATGCTGTAAGATCCCAGCATGAACGAGTAGCTGCTTGAGGCAGTGCGGCTTATCATCACTTTCTTCTTCAAGTCCTCCACTACGGAAGTCGTTGAGGGAACGCCGTTACTGACGTTTATTGACGGCTTTCCTTCGCTTGATCCCCCCGCTGTTCTGGCTTGTTTTGCTCCAGACACATGGTCCCCCATTTCGGTCGAGGGAGCGGAATCCTCCTCGTCCCAGTCCTCCTCCTCCTGCAAAGTAGGCATGATCAAAGTCGGAGTGCTCGCCATCGCGTTCGCCACGAAGGAGGACCTCTCCAGCTTGTCCCCACGACCCAAAGCAAGGTCGCTAAGACCCCTCATCGCGTTGACGTGGGACTCGGTCAGTCCGCAAGTGTTGGGCTCGGGAAGCGACGCAACCTCCTCAGAAAACTTATCTGCGGGACTCCGGATGCCGGGAATGAGGCCCTGGTGCAAGTGAGTGATGTGCTCCAAGGCCATACCTGTCCAGTTCCTCACGTACTCCTTCAGCTCGTCCTTTTCGATGGGATTGTAAGTCTCCATGCAGTTCTTGTATGAAGCGAACCAGTTGCCAGCAATCTCCCAAGTCTCCGCGGAGGGAACACCAAAACCCGTGTGAACAAAGTCGTTGTGGGTCCCGTAAGCCACGTACCCAACAGCGTGACCACCGGCGCCAACCGTGCATTTGCCATCCATCCAGCGCTGGTTCAACTGGCTCTGCAGCTTCACCTCTGCGAGACTGGCAGCAGTGTTAAGCATGATGGGGCTGTAGTCCGGCGGCGAGAACATCCCGTGCATTCCCGAGTGCACGTTCACCACCGCGAGGGGCTCCACAGAATCGTAGACTCGAAACAGCAACCTGGTCTCGGGCTCGCTAAGCGCGGCTGGGCCACCGTATTCCTGCTCCAACTGATAGTCTGTTGGCTTAACGTTCCAGTACAAGGGCCAGTTCCGGTTCGGATCAACGCCCCTGACGTTTGGTCTTTGGCAGATGTTGCTGGGATACTTGGAAACTACCTCCTCATCCAGCAGTTTCACTGTCCTCGGCCCCGGCCCGTCCTCCGTCTCCACAATGCGCCGAGCGCTCTTGTTTTCACAAGGAACAATGTGAACAACGGTGTCATCCAACGCCTTCAGTACACTGTCCACAAACAACCTGTCGTTGTCAAAGATGGGAAGCAGGGTCTCCACAGAAGCCTCGGACAAGAGTTTGATAAAGTACTCTCCCACCTCCGTTGTCACAAGCTCGCGACCGTGCTCGCCGAAAATAAATACAACGCGAAGCTTGCCATCCGTCGGCCTCTTGCGGGGTATCGCCCTCACATTCTCATTGTTCGAAGACCAGTCCTCCTGGTTGTTGTCCCTCAACCAGTCCAGAACGATGTCGTCGGAGCCTATGCTATTGATGGCCTGCAGAGTGTCGGAGGACAAACCACCGCGCTCGTAAACCACAAGCTCAAGGTCGGCACGATGAGAGGAGTTGCCCGCCAGGAGGCCATCGGACCTCAGGTTCTGGATGTGCATCTCCTTCGGGTTCCCCTCAACAACCTCGTAGATACGCTTCGTCTGCACGTCAAGCTTGGAATACATATTCTCCCAGTCCGGCTTTGGCAACGTGGTTTCCATCCGCCGCGTTCCTACCTCTGGCATGTCGCACTTCAATATTCCAGCTTTATTGAAAGCTTCTCGTGTATTGAACGAGAAGTCTGCATACGCCCCATGGACTGACAGGCAGACCACTGCCACCGCCAATACCAACACACCTTGGGATGAAAGCATGTTGCTCCTCTTCTTTCGCGTCACAAGTGTTCGCGCGGTCAGGTCATTGCTCGATGTGCGTTTCGACTTCGATGGCCAGCGTTAGTCCTCGCCCCTTCCCCAGTGCCAGCCGCCGAGGTGGTCTCCCCTCCTTCTCTCCTGCTCCTCTCTCTCTGTCTCCTCGAGTTCTGCTCCTTTCCCACCAAAAATGGTGATGATGGTGGGTGGAGCATCAGATGGCCGAGACAGGGGGGGACGGGGACGGGGACGGGGACGTGATGATGGTGGGCTGCGATGAGCAATGTGGCAAGGGTCATCCCAGTGAGCCGTGGAGACGCACTCAGATTACCAAAGCTTCGTAACCATGAATTACACGCGCATAAACTTAAATACAACAAATATAAATACTCTACTACTTACATCCGGGGGGACGACGACGACGACGTTCACACCGTACCACAGAACGGGAGTGTGACAATTCAGTTTCCTCACGATCACCACATCCTGCAATCATGTATGCAACTACCGAGGTAAACGGCCAACACGACGGCCAGAAGCTCTGAAACCAAACCGCCGGTACACAAAGTAGGAAAAAGTAACAAAGGTGATGCCAAAGATCATGATGCTGTAGGATCCCATCATAAGCGAGTATCTGTTTGAGTCCTCGGTGCTTTCCTGTACCCCTTCGTTCCGAGTGACCCCCGCGCCCATATCTTCACCCACATGCGAATCTACAGGGGACTCTCTCTCGTCCTCCTCGTTCACTGTAGGCATGATCAAAGTCGGAGTGCTCGCCATCGCGTTCGCCACGAAGGAGGACCTCTCCAGCTTGTCCCCACGACCCAAAGCAAGGTCGCTAAGACCCCTCATCGCGTTGACGTGGGACTCGGTCAGTCCGCAAGTGTTGGGCTCGGGAAGCGACGCAACCTCCTCAGAAAACTTATCTGCGGGACTCCGGATGCCGGGAATGAGGCCCTGGTGCAAGTGAGTGATGTGCTCCAAGGCCATACCTGTCCAGTTCCTCACGTACTCCTTCAGCTCGTCCTTTTCGATGGGATTGTAAGTCTCCATGCAGTTCTTGTATGAAGCGAACCAGTTGCCAGCAATCTCCCAAGTCTCCGCGGAGGGAACACCAAAACCCGTGTGAACAAAGTCGTTGTGGGTCCCGTAAGCCACGTACCCAACAGCGTGACCACCGGCGCCAACCGTGCATTTGCCATCCATCCAGCGCTGGTTCAACTGGCTCTGCAGCTTCATCTCTGCGAGACTGGCAGCAGTGTTAAGCATGATGGGGCTGTAGTCCGGCGGCGTGAACATCCCGTGCATTCCCGAGTGCACGTTCACCACCGCGAGGGGCTCCACAGAATCGTAGACTCGAAACAGCAACCTGGTCTCGGGCTCGCTAAGCGCGGCTGGGCCACCGTATTCCTGCTCCAACTGGAATCTGCTTGACTTAACGTTCCAGTACAAGGGCCAGTTCCGGTTCGGATCAACGCCCCTGACGTTTGGTCTTTGGCAGATGTTGCTGGGATACTTGGAAACTACCTCCTCATCCAGCAGTTTCACTGTCCTCGGCCCCGGCCCGTCCTCCGTCTCCACAATGCGCCGAGCGCTCTTGTTTTCACAAGGAACAATGTGAACAACGGTGTCATCCAACGCCTTCAGTACACTGTCCACAAACAACCTGTCGTTGTCAAAGATGGGAAGCAGGGTCTCCACAGAAGCCTCGGACAAGAGTTTGATAAAGTACTCTCCCACCTCCGTTGTCACAAGCTCGCGACCGTGCTCGCCGAAAATAAATACAACGCGAAGCTTGCCATCCGTCGGCCTCTTGCGGGGTATCGCCCTCACATTCTCATTGTTCGAAGACCAGTCCTCCTGGTTGTTGTCCCTCAACCAGTCCAGAACGATGTCGTCGGAGCCTATGCTATTGATGGCCTGCAGAGTGTCGGAGGACAAACCACCGCGCTCGTAAACCACAAGCTCAAGGTCGGCACGATGAGAGGAGTTGCCCGCCAGGAGGCCATCGGACCTCAGGTTCTGGATGTGCATCTCCTTCGGGTTCCCCTCAACAACCTCGTAGATACGCTTCGTCTGCACGTCAAGCTTGGAATACATATTCTCCCAGTCCGGCTTTGGCAACGTGGTTTCCATCCGCCGCGTTCCTACCTCTGGCATGTCGCACTTCAATATTCCAGCTTTATTGAAAGCTTCTCGTGTATTGAACGAGAAGTCTGCATACGCCCCATGGACTGACAGGCAGACCACTGCCACCGCCAATACCAACACACCTTGGGATGAAAGCATGTTGCTCCTCTTCTTTCGCGTCACAAGTGTTCGCGCGGTCAGGTCATTGCTCGATGTGCGTTTCGACTTCGATGGCCAGCGTTAGTCCTCGCCCCTTCCCCAGTGCCAGCCGCCGAGGTGGTCTCCCCTCCTTCTCTCCTGCTCCTCTCTCTCTGTCTCCTCGAGTTCTGCTCCTTTCCCACCAAAAATGGTGATGATGGTGGGTGGAGCATCAGATGGCCGAGACAGGGGGGGACGGGGACGGGGACGGGGACGTGATGATGGTGGGCTGCGATGAGCAATGTGGCAAGGGTCATCCCAGTGAGCCGTGGAGACGCACTCAGACTCCTTCAACTTCAACAAGAAAATTTATATAATAATCATTACACAGTCACACCCAACAGTGTTTTGCACACGGATCACACGACGTCCCAAACTCTGTAGCGACGGGGACGACGACGACCAGAAGATCTGGAAACCAAATCGCCGGTATACGTAGTAGGAAACAGTAACAAAGGTGATGCCAAAGATCATGATGCTGTAGGATCCCATCATAAGCGAGTAACTATTTGCTGCGCCACGGCTTTGTCCCAATGCCTCGTTCCCCGTCAGCAAATTTCCATTCACTGGCTTTCCATTCTGAACTGAAGATGCCACGACACCAAAAAGGCCCCCCGTTCTAGGCTTGACCTCCTCAAAAGTAGGCATGACCAAAGTCGGAGTGCTCGCCATCGCGTTCGCCACGAAGGAGGACCTCTCCAGCTTGTCCCCACGACCCAAAGCAAGGTCGCTAAGACCCCTCATCGCGTTGACGTGGGACTCGGTCAGTCCGCAAGTGTTGGGCTCGGGAAGCGACGCAACCTCCTCAGAAAACTTATCTGCGGGACTCCGGATGCCGGGAATGAGGCCCTGGTGCAAGTGAGTGATGTGCTCCAAGGCCATACCCGTCCAGTTCCTCACGTACTCCTTCAGCACGTCCTTTTCGATCGGATTGAAGAGCCCAAAGCAGTCATAATATTCGGACCGCTCATTTCCGTATACCTCCCAAGTCTCCGCGGAGGGAACACCAAAACCCGTGTGAACAAAGTCGTTGTGGGTCCCGTAAGCCACGTACCCAACAGCGTGACCACCGGCGCCAACCGTGCATTTGCCATCCATCCAGCGCTGGTTCAACTGGCTCTGCAGCTTCACCTCTGCGAGACTGGCAGCAGTGTTAAGCATGATGGGGCTGTAGTCCGGCGGCGAGAACATCCCGTGCATTCCCGAGTGCACGTTCACCACCGCGAGGGGCTCCACAGAATCGTAGACTCGGAACAGCAACCTGGACTCGGGCTCACTGAGAGGGGATGCCCCCGGACCGTCTTCCGAGGATTTCTTGAAGTTCCAAGGCTTCACGCCCCCGTAAAGGGGCCAGTTCCGATTTGGGTCCACCGTTCTCTTGTTCACTCTTTGGCAAATATTTGGATCCTCTGACAACCCTGACTTCCCGTTGTTGGGGTCCGGGGTCTCCACAATGCGCCGACCACTCTTGTTTTCACAAGGAACAATGTGAACAACGGTGTCATCCAACGCCTTCAGTACACTGTCCACAAACAACCTGTCGTTGTCAAAGATGGGAAGCAGGGTCTCCACAGAAGCCTCGGACAAGAGTTTGATAAAGTACTCTCCCACCTCCGTTGTCACAAGCTCGCGACCGTGCTCGCCGAAAATAAATACAACACGAAGCTTGCCATCCGTCGGCCTCTTGCGGGGTATCGCCCTCACATTCTCATTGTTCGAAGACCAGTCCTCCTGGTTGTTGTCCCTCAACCAGTCCAGAACGATGTCGTCGGAGCCTATGCTATTGATGGCCTGCAGAGTGTCGGAGGACAAACCACCGCGCTCGTAAACCACAAGCTCGATATCGGTGCTGTGGGAGGAGTTGCCCACCAGGAGGCCATCGGACCTCAGGTTCTGGATGTGCATCTCCTTCGGGTTCCCCTCAACAACCTCGTAGATACGCTTCGTCTGCACGTCAAGCTTGGAATACATATTCTCCCAGTCCGGCAGCGGATAAGGGGGCCTCACCCGGGTTCCAATTTTTGGCATGCTACATTTCAGGATGCCCACCTCGTCGAACGCCTTCTCCGTGTCGAAGTCCACCGCATACGCCCCATGGACTGACAGGCAGACCACTGCCACCGCCAATACCAACACACCTTGGGATGAAAACATCTCGTGACGAGCAAGAGAAGCAACAGCTCGTGTGGACTCCAATGCCAACAGACACGGAAATGAATAAGAGTATCAACGCGTGGCGGCCCTTACCGACTGTCCCATATGCTCAGCGCCTGCCACTCGCACTTGACCTGCACACTCTTGACCCAAACAGTCCCTCACAATCCAATCCAATCCAATCCAATCCGATTCAAATCGTTCTCAAACCTTCACCAGAGCACCAAACAAGTCAAGAAATGTCTCTTTCGAAAGCTCTCGACATGAAGGTTGTGTCTACCGATCTCTCCTTGGTCCCCGCCACCTCAACCGCCTTCCCCCTCGTCTCCAATCCTTCCCTCTTTCGTCCCACCCCCCGTACACCGAAATCGAAGCCTTTTGCCGCCAACGCGGAATCCTTTCAAAACCCAGAAGCGTTTCGTTTCGTTTCATTGACGGAGGAGAGGAGGACGAATCGTAACCGAAAGGCGAGCGTGTGTGTAACCGATAGAGCGTCAAGGGAAGGGTCCAGGGGACGAGATTATCTCGCTGGCTTACTGACCGTATCGGATTTGAAGCGGTGCGGCTCGGCGAGTGTCCGCACAACGACAAACAACACGCTTTGGTTGGCGTGGATTAGGCTGGGAGGGGGGATGACTCGAGTGTAACCGTCGAGAGAGTGAGCGAGTGAGGAAGCCGGGGAGGGAAGAGGGGTGCGAGGGGACGAGGTTATGCTTCTGGGACTGGCTCTGTACCGGATCCGCAAGAGGAAGGAAGGAGAGATGAAGGGGCGTGAAGGTTCGGACGACGGGAAGGGTGCCGAGAGTTACAGAGAGGAGCACGCCCGGTGCTACGAAGAGGGTCCCTTTGCGTTCAAGGTAAGCAAAGACGCTCGGCAGGACTTCCTCGCACGACAGTGTTCTCGTTCTTTGGGCTGACAACTCGCCCGCTTCGCGCAGTGCTCCACCTCCTGTCATGAGCTCGATCGAGCCGGCGAAAAACTCGAGAGGATGAGTGACAACAACAAGACGGAAAGGAAGGAGAAGGGTCCGGCAAGAGGGTTTCGGTTCCCTTATCGCTTGGCCATTTGTGCTGGGGGTTACTTGCTAAGGCTCGTGAACAAGCACGGGGTGCGGCTTGTGAAAGGTGGGCACCCTGAGGAGGACGCGGGGACGGAATGTCCGCCACTTGTTGGTGGCGCGGCGCCTTTGGAGGAGAGTGCTGAGAACGCGCCTGCTGAGGAGAGCAGTGCCACGATCACGCTGGGGCACTTTGTGGAGCCCGGCCGCGATTCGACCAAGGCGACGTGCTTCACGGTTCAGCAAATCGAACAGATTCTGGCAAAGGAGAGAAAGAACAGGGAAGATGTGCTGGAGTTCACGATGGAGCAAAGTGCTTTGCGGAGCAAGGAGAAGGAAGATCTGAGAGACGCGATCCGTTCAAGGGATCGCGAGATAGAGCAGAACTCGGAAGTTGTTGACAGGCTCCTTACCTCGATCTCCGAGTGCTTAGGCATAAGCTTTTCAGACCTGACCGGCGGCACAAAGTTAGATTCGTGCAGCAAGCAATCGACCAGCGAATCGACGACGAGTCCTGACTCCACCCTCACGCCAAAGTTCTTGATCAAAGAGAGCACGCCTGACATATGGAGAATGAAGCACGAAATGATCATCGAAAAAATCATGGAGATGGCGCAGGTGCTTGAACAGAAGACGGGGCAGTGCTCTGCCGCTCCGGCGCTGGGTCCACAGACTCAAAGCGGAGCAAGTTACCCGAAAAGGAAGGAGTACTCGAACGATGGGAACTTTTCTTCGTTCCTCAAGAGCTTCCGAGTGGAGCAGTTCGAATTCTTTACCGAAATGAAAGACAAGGAGTCCCAACTGCAGGAGTATTCCAAATTTGTTTCCAAGGTAAGTGTGTGGTTTTCGGATTTTCCCGGACACGCGCGCTGACGGGCGTGTTTTTGGCACTTTTCCCTACACAGTGGCACAAGGACATCAGCGAGATGAAGGAGAGGCAGGCAAAGCACTATCAATGCGAGCTGGACAGCCTCGTTGAGCAGCAGCAACAGATGTGCGAAGAACATGAAGAGCAAGTTTCGAGATTGATCGAGGACCATGCCGAAGAAGTTCACGAGATCAGGGCACACCACCAGGCTCAGTTGGCTGAGAAGGAGGGTGAGATCCAGCTACTGACAAGGGAGTTCGAGCGGCAAAGCGATCGCTTGCAACAAGAGATGTTTCGCATGGAGGACAAAGTGCAGAACACGGTGAATGTCGCCATGGAAATGGAGCGCGACATCAATTTGGTCTGGAACAAGAACAGGGTGCAGAGGGCCAAACACAAGGCGGAGAAGAAAGAATTGGAGGCCCGGTTGAAGGATGCTATGGAGGTCAACGAAAAGCTTGCGGCTCGTCTTGGGGACCTACAAAACGAGCGCACCAAGAACCAGGCCGAGCTGAGCTACTTTTTGCAGGAGCTCTCCACCCTGTCCACGTCGGACCGCCTTCCAAGCTTTGATTCGAGGGACTCCTATGCGCTGGTGGGGCGAAGCAAGGAGGGTCTTTGGTCAGGAACTTCGTCCTTGGACGTGAGCGCGATCAAGAGGTCCCTGTTCCAGGAGGACAGCGTAGAAATTCCGTCCCTCGAACTCCTTCAGAAAGTCTCCGTATCGGATCGTTACGAGGATTCTCAATAGATAATGTCCCTCTTACACCGTCCCATAGTTACACATGTAAACATTTTCTTACTCTACATCGTTCCCACCCCCAGCAGCTCCGGCCCTGGCTTTCCCCCTCACCCTCCTCCTCTTGGGCTTCTCTGCTTGGGCGGCGGGTTGAGCCTCCTGGTTGTGGCGCCTCCTTTCCGGGCCCTTGGCCGACTTCTTTCTCACAGACAAAGGGTTCGGTCCCTTTGCCTTCTTCTTCTTCTTCCTCGCCAGCTGGTCCTGCTGGGCCTCCTCCCCGCCCGCGAGCTCTCTCATCACCCGCGTCCCCCTCTCGTAGTCTTGGATCCCCATCTTGGCCTCCGACGCCCTGTTCACGAAGTTCTGCAGGTTGCTCCCAGGCTTCTGGAGCGAGACCCCGTTGACGGTCTTAAAAATGATCGGGACGACCGACGATTTGGACAGGTACTTCTGCAGGTCCTTGTCCTGGGTTGCAACAAAGAAGTGAGACTCGTTCTTCTCTCCCACCTCGCGCTTGATGCACTCCGCCGCGGTCGTCACCCCTTCGTAACTGCACTTGTGCCTCTCCAGCCTCCTCGCCCCCTCAAGCGTCGCCCTGTACTCCTTCCCCATGCCGTGCAGCTCGTGCAGCGTGTACCTCGTAGTGAAGGCCCTCACGTTCCCCATAAGGAGCTTCGACAGCGTTGCTTCCACGTCCCCGTTCCCGGTGGCCAACACCGCGTGGATGAAATTCCCATCCACGAGAACTTTGTACGGCTCCCTGAAGCCGAAATTCACGTGGAAGAACTTCAGCGTCTTCCTCACCGCCTTGTGCCTCTTGATCCTCATCCCCTCCCCTCCCGGAGTTGTCCCTTGCCACCGGTCTGCTGGTCACGCCAACCCGTACCCGAACCGAACCCGTTGCCGGTGAAAACCTCGTCAAGTGGCGCGCTTTCGCCCGAAACTCTCACCACGTCACTGGGTGGCGCACAACAAGCAGATATATCGACAGACCCTCCCCCTCTTCCGCTCAACCCACCCACTCGCGCTCCACCTCTCTCGGCGATCTCTCCCAATGCTTCTCTCCCTCTCTCTCCAGGGGATCCCCTTCTCCTTTTCGTGAACCTAAAATCCTCACCACAGCGTCGTTTCTCTCAAGCGAGGGCTCTTTGGAAAGACAAAGAGACGAAGATTACGTTGATACACTCTTCCCCCCGTTCCTGTCCCCTCCAAGTCCTCTCCCGTATCCCTTCTCTCTCGCCTTCCAGTTGCAGGAGCAGAAAGCTTTTTGTGTTTCATCCCGGCAGCTGAAAAGGGGTTCCTCTTCGTTTATTGATCGACGTTAATTATCCCCGAAAGAGAACCTGAGGCTGAGGCTGAGCCTCAGGATAAGGTAGAGCGACGACGAACGACGACGACGACACCGACGACGACGAGCGTTGTTGTTAGCGACGAGGGTGCGTGGTAATCGTGCGTCCATCTTGAGGTCTTGTTGGAATCGTTTCGTTCCGAGGGAGAACGAGGACGAGGAATCCATTCACTCTTCATCTTGTCATTCTGTTTTGGAGGAGAGAAGTCGAGCGGGTTGGGGTTGACGCGGAGCAAGGGGACGTCATGGCGTCGGCGAAGACGACGAGGAGGATGACGACGAGGTGTTCGTGCTCGTATTCGGGTTCGTTCCTCCGAGGGGGGAGGAGGTTGTTGGGAAGGAGCGGGGAGGGACGGGAAAGAATGGGGGTGCGTTCCCGTGCCCTCGACCAGTCGATATGCTTGAGCGTTGCCCAGGAGGAGCTCGCTTTCGCGGTCGCGGTGGCTGCGGAGACTTTTCTGTCCGCGAGGAAGAAGAAGGAGCTGACGGGGGAGGACACGAACTTCTTCCAGCCTGCTGTGATCGTCGGGGTCATCGCCGTGTCGTCCGGGCTCGTGTACACGAGGAACGACCTGCTGGGGAGGGTCGGGCTGCTTTTCAACTCCATTGCGGCCTTTGCGGTGATTGGCAGCTACTCCAAGCGGTTCCTCGAGGCTCCTGAGAGCTCCAACGAGGAGAACGAGTTCCCGGGCCCCAAGGGGACGCCAGCCTTTGGGATCTTCATGTCGCTGATGGCCTTCCTGGCCTCGACGCAGGCCCTCACGAGGGTCTAGAGAGAGAGAGAGAGAGAGAGAGAGAGAGAGAGAGAGAGGAAGAGTTCGCCGCTGGGGTCTTGTCCTCTCACGACCGCCTTTCTTTTCAAGGAAAAAGTTTATGATTACAGCAAGTTTTGTTTTCTGTTTAATAATATTCGTTACAAGGCTCGAGACTGCTGATGGACTCCTCCAGGAGCGACCCGAAAAACTCCCTGTTCTTCAGCTTGGACTGGCCCCTAATAATACTTACAGCGACGTGCTGCGGGATGCCGTGGGCTTGGCTCACGTGCCAGGCAAAGTCTTCTAGGTCGCCGCTCCACTTCCTGCAAAAGATGCACTTCACTCGCGAGGGGCTCGTCGCGGAGTCCAAGGACCCGCCCACGATGACCTGGGGCTGCTCCGCGACGTCGATGCAAGTCCGAGGCGACTCGAGTGCCCCCACCCCGTGAGCTGGAAGCGAAGAGGAAAGGAAAGATGCCAAGAAAGAAACGAAAGAGGTCAGGAGTCAGAAAAGAAAGAAAGAAAGAAAAGCGAGGGGAGCACACTTCTCACCTGTCCGCAGACCGAGCCCGTAGTTCTCGTAATCGTAGTCGTCGCTGGAAACGAAATCCATGGGGTCCCTCTCGCAACCTTGGCCATCGCTGTCGTTGTTGTTGTGAAACCCGTTCAAAAACCTCTTGGGTCTCTTGAGCGCCACGGAGGAGCGGTCCCACTCCATCGGGTACTCGATCTCCTGCGGAACCACGGAAGGGTTCGCGCCCCTCTTCCTCTTCCATATCGTCGAATTACTCTGCTGGATGTGTAGAGCCCGCAAGGGCGTCCCGTGCTTCCCCCCTCGGCCGTGCTTCCTGCTCCCGTCTTCCATCGCCCCTCAATCCCCAGGGGTTGACAAACTCTCTAAATAAAATATAAAAAAAACCCAAAAGCTTCGCCGCTTCTGCTCTCTACGACGGTGCACAAAACCCTTTCAGTCGACCACGAAGAGCGATCCAACGCAAAGCAAAAACCCTTTCGCACACCACGACGACGACGACGACGAGGACGAATCCAATGCCCCCACACCCACACGAAACCTTTCTCTTTCTCGAAGAGCAAACCCAACCCAAAGCGAAAGGTGTTCGGTACCTCGGGTCGACGACGGGTACGTTCCTTCCGATCACGAACCCGTCCAACACGAACCACCTTCCGTCCTCCTCCTTAAGCCCTCTCTCTCTCGCTCGCTTTGCTCGCCCAAGACACACCACACCTCTTGCGCTCTTCTCTCTCTCTCTCTGGCGCGCGCTCTTCGCCATCCGGGGGGCACAACTTTTCCAAAGTTAAAATACAACTCCCGAAAGGGTCCACTCTGTTACGCGCGTATTTCAGATTTGAAGTAGAGGCAACATTTCCAAAAGAACGTCTCTCGTAGAACCCATGTTTGAAATTTCCACAATTCCGTTGATGAGGAATCCATCCATCAATCAGCGCAGCTGTCACGGCAGAGGTGAAGGAAGGTGAGTGTTGGAAGAGAGGTTTTGGGACGCGGTAGTGAGGTTTACGGTCAAAGGTGTTGGAATTATCAAATTCTTTGTCTCTCTCTCTTTCGAACGACCCCTCGCTCGACCGTGTGCGTGACGGTTGGACTGAGAAACGTCTTGATATCATTCATTGGTTTTTGTTTGTTGTTGTGATGGGTTGGATGGTTTCCCAGCAGAGGAGAGAGAGAAGAGACAGAGAGAGGTGAAGGCGACGAGATGGTCACCAGAGGGAGCAAGAAGAACGAGGTAAGACGAACACGCCGACGGCGTGGCGTCGCACTCCCTGAGGACTGGACTAACTGACTGACCCAATGAATGAATGAATGAATTATGGGTGACGACGACGTTGTCGTTGTTCCGAAAGCAGGAGGAGGCGAGCGGCGCGTTGGGGCCGAACCAGACGCTTGTGATAGAGGTGGTGAAGGGGCCGTCCAAGGGAAAGGTGTACAGGGCCGGGCCGAACCAGAAGCAGCTTTCGGTGGGGAGGACCAAGGCCTCGGTCGTCCACGTGAAGAGTCCGGGGGTCTCCGAGAAGCACGCGGAGGTCGTGTGGAGCCCGGAGAAGACCTCGTGGTGCATCCGGGACGTGGGATCCTCGAACGGAACGGTCGTGAACGGCGAGAACCTCGAGCCTGAGGTGCTGGCCAGGCCACTTCGGGACGGCGACAGGGTGAAGCTGGGACTCCAGTCGGAGCTCCTGATCCAGGTGGTCGACGTTCCGGACGAGAACATCACCGTCGAGCAGTACCTGAACAAAGAGTGCGATAGGCTCATCTCCAAGATGCAGTCCAGAACGAGCGAGCTCGTGGGCGACATGAAGAAGGTGCTGGCGTGAGAGAGGCCCGGCGACCAGCGACGACGAGAGCGAGTCGAACTACTTTATATGCGCGCGCCGGGCGCGTAAACCACTGCCGAGAACAACAACCCAAAAAAAAAGCAGCTCAGCTGTGTTGTACATTAATAAGAATAGAAACGACTGAGTCAACTTTGCTTTAAGACCAATCCTCACGCCTGGCGAGTGTTGCGAGGAGAAAACTCTTTGCTGTTCGGGCTCCCCTCCTCGAGCGTCGTGGGAATTCGGAAGTTGTACGGGCCCAGAAGCGGTGTGGAGATCGCATCGGACGACAACTGGATCGATTTCCTCATGCTGTCGTCGCCAATGATCGGGCTGCCCGCGGAAGGCGTCATCATCGTCCTGTTCTTCCTCTCATCGACTTTTTCCAGCAGGATGCCCAGTTTCATGTCGATCTGCTTGAGCCTGGCCACAAAGACGTCCTCGTTCGTCGTTCCCTTGAGCTCCTGGTCCTTGGGACCGCCTTCCTCCACCAGCGGCATCAGGCGCTGGCTCATCTCGTTCGTCCAGCTCTGCAAGTTCGCAAACAGCTGCATCTGGTCCTTGAAGCCGTTGTGCTTGTCCTTGAAAATTTCTTCCGCGGTCGAAAGCTTGCTCTCAAGCTCGCTGAACTTCTTCGTCGACGCTTGTCTCAAGTCCCTCTTGTAGTCCGCGAGCTCCCTGGTGGCGTACTTGAGCTCCTTGTTCACCTCGCTGAGCCTCGCCTCCGTCTCCTCTTTCATCTCTTGGAACTCTCTCAGCTTGTTCGGGTAGTCCATGAGGTAGTCGTAAATCTCGTGCTCGTCGAGGCCGAGCCTTTCAATCAGCTTGGTCATCTTAACCGCCACCGCCTTGTCCACAAAGTTGGCCGAGAAATCTTTCGAGGACAGCTGGGCACTCTTCAAGTCATTCCTTTTCGGCCTCTCCGTCTCTCTCTTCTTCCAGGCCGCTTCCCACTGCGTCCAGCGTTCCTTGTTCTTGATCACCTTCTTCATGGCAGAGATCTCAAGGTCGTGGTACTTGGCCCTCTGCAACTTCTTGTGCCGGACGTCCTTCACCGAGGACACGGCCAGGTGCCTCTGGTCCTTCACGCTTCTGCACTCGAGAGCAATGTCCGTCTTGCAGTTGTTCGCGCCCTCCAAGATATTCGTCAAACGATCGACGTTCTGCTTCGCGACGATCACTCCCATCTCGATCCTCTTCTGGACGAACTCGAGCTGGAAGTGAAATATCCCCAGGTTCTGGGACTTGCCTCGAGCGCTGTCAAGCTCCTTGGCGATCGTCTTCGCCTTCAGCTTCGCGGCATTATCCGGCGCGGCAACTGATGCCGTGTAAGCAGCATGCCTCTCCAGCTCTTTGCTCGTCCCCTCCAACGTGCTCAGCAGGACCTTCTTCCTCTCCACCTCGTCCTTTATCAAGTTGTAGTCCTTGATGACGTCTATGATCCCTTTTTTGTACACTTGCAGGGTATTCGTCGCCTTGGCTTTGATGAGGCTCCCCACGGGCACCGTCGCCGAAAGCAGGGAGCTCTTGTCCTTGGCCCTTCGAGATGACGCTGGCCTGCTCACTCCCAGGGTGGGATACGTCACGCTTCTCTTGGTCACCCCGTTCTCCTTCAGGGAAGGGTCCTGCATGTGCACGTGGCTTTTCGAGTACGAGGTCGACTCTTGCGAGTTTGTCGGCAAGGCGGGCCTCGATATCGTCCTGTACCCTGGTCTGTCAGCTGTCCCTGGCCTGTTTCCTATGGGACGGGACACGTCCCTTAGCGCGTTGTCGGCAGTGGAAGGCCTCTGCCTCACCCGTCCAGACGCCTGCGGCGTGGTGCTCCTACTTGCAACAGCCACAGCAATACGCGCGCGCCACGAGAGAGAGAGAGAGAGAGAGAAGGGGGGGAGGAACGCAAAGTAACAGCGTCAGCTTGGGCTTGAACCAGAGACCGAATTCGTGCGTCAGACAAGAGAGTGTGGGGTTCTCTGCTCACCTCGTTCTGCTCTCGCTCGAGCCCGGCCGGGACAGGGTGGACCGGCGAGAGAACAGCAAGGGCGTCCTGGACCTGTAGTTCGGACTGAAGGAGCGGGCAGAAGGCATGCGCCTCTCCAGAATGGCTTGCTCCGTCATATTCCTCGAGGGCGCCGCGGGGTGGCTAAGCGTCCCCCTCCCGCCGAAAGCCCTGGGAGTATCCTCGTAGTGCGGTATCACCAACCGCTTTCCCGGTGTCGTAGGTCTGTCCAAGGGGTCAAAGCAAAGAGAAAGCAAAAGCAAAAACGTCTCAAAACATCAGTTCCGCATCCTCAGGGATCCAAACCCACCAAAGCCTCCACCTTTCCCTTACCTTGGCGTAGAGACCTCCATGCCTCCTTATCAAAGGGATGTCAACACACACACACACACACACACACACAGACACTGTTATCCAAACTCGGAACACCTTATCGTCACTGGAGCCGCAACACACAATGCACCAAGGACTTGAAATTCAACCGACAAGCGCCGCAGAGCCTGTGCAATGATGGGGATCCAATCCTGCGCCCTCCTGTACGAACCCAAAGGACGTCGCCCTTTGCCTCCGCTGCCTTGAAGGGTGGGTTCCAGTTTTGACTTTTCATGCCTAGGCCATTTAACGGATCTCTAACGTCACATATCGAACGATGAGAGAGAGAGAAAACGAAGAATAGTATAGTATGAAATTTGAAATTCAGCACACAGGAGGGGAGGAGTTGCCTCGGTTCGGAGGTTTTGAGGGCGGAGAAGAGGGCTCAAGGGACGAGGAGAGGGAAGGAAAAGGAAAGTGTGTAAAAGTACGTCTCGAAATCTTTCTGTTGATACCTCAATTGACGGGTTTGGTTCAGGATTCGACCAGGATTTGGGGCATCGAGAGGGTGTTGGACGGAGCACAAAACGAGAGAGGAGGGAGGACTTTGGCTTGGCTTGGGTCGGCCTGAGGAGGTTTGGGGCGGGAAGGAGGTTTGCTGGTTTGGCATTCGTCCCTTTTCCCACGAGGTCCACGCCCATCGCACGAAGTGCCGCACTCACACGGAGACAGAGGCAGAGAGGATTGAGGATCGAGGACTCTCGAACTCGGTGAGGGAGCTCCTCCACTTTGGAGGTCACCTCTCGCGCCGTTGAGCATCGAAGGGGAGTTGGATTTCGGCCAGGATGTCGAATTCCAAGTACCACTCGTACCCCGAGGAGCACGCGCCCTTCGTGCGGCACGACAGGTATGGGGTCATGGGGCTGGAGAAGCAGGGAATCCTGGAACGGGTGAGGCTGTCGGTGGCGTACTGCACCGTCCTGCCTCTGAGGCTCTTCACCTCGATCGCGCTGGTGGCGTTGTTTTACTTGGTGTGCCTGGCGTTTCCGAAGAACGAGCAGGTGAACCGGACCGCCCTGAGGATAACTGCGAGGACTATCCTGCTGATCATAGGCTTCGGGTCCATCGAGGTGGACAGGGGAGGGGAGGGGGTGCCCTCTGCTGGCGTCGTGTGCAACCACGTGGGCTGGACGGATATTCTGATCCTCAGCTCGATTTTCGGCCCCTCCTTCGTGGCCAGGAGCGCCACAAAGGACACCCCCCTCATCGGCAGGGTCTCGATGGCCATGAATTGCCTCTTCGTGGAGAGGGAAAAGCAGACGGACGGCTCCAGAGAAGGCATCGCGACACAGCTAAAAGAACGGATGAAGAGCACCTACGATCAGAAGTCTCGCCCTGTGGTGATCTTTGCCGAGGGGACGACGACAAACGGGAATTACCTCCTTCCTTTCAAGTCGGGCGCTTTCCTCGCCTGCCTCCCGCTGACGCTGGTCATTGTCAAGTACACCACGAGCACGGGGGGGGTCTCTCCGGCTTGGGAAAGCATTAGCGGGCTGCGGCACTTGTGCCTGATGCTCTGCGAGCGCCGGCACAAAGCCAGCGTCAAGGTGCTGAGCATATCCCCCAAGCCCGGCGAGAGTCCCAAGGAGTACTGCCAGAGGGCGAGGCAGACCATGCTCGAGACGGCGAACTTGTCGTCCTCGAAGAGCACGTTCAGTGACAAGCAGCAGTACCACAAGCGGCTGAGGCAGGAGCACGATAAATTCGAATAGCGGGGCGTGCGTTCGCGCCGTCGTCGGGGCAAGACAAGTCAGTGATCTTTTTTTTTTTTGTAAATTACCACCCCAAAATCCCTTGTATACTATAGTTATGAAGACACAAAAAGCGCGAGGTGTGCACGCGTCTAGAAAAGGACTAACTACATGTATACACCCTTTATTTTTTAAACGATATGCAACTTGAAAACCGCCTCAAAACTACTCCTTTGCCGTCTCTTCGGGGGCATCTGCAGCTTCTTCTGGCTTTTCCTCGGCGGTGCCGTTGGTCTTCTCTTCGCCTTCGTCGGCCTTGGTCTCGCCCTCGGCAATCTGCGCGGCAATGGCCTCCTTCTGGGCAGCCCTCTTGACGTGCTCGTCCTTGCGCTTCTCGAGGTACTCTGCCTTCTTCTCTCCCAGCTTGGTAATCAGTTCAGACATACCGCTTTTGTTCGTTGGCGCCGTCAAACCCAAGGAAGCAAAAGAGGAAATGATGTCCATGGAATGGACAATCTTCTCCGGCTTTGTGGCCTTCTTCTTCCCTCCTTTCTTCTTACCCTTGCCAGACCCAGTGAACCACGAATCCATCTCGTTCTCGGCGTCCTTCTTGTTGAGGACCACCATCCCGTCCTGCGCCTGGGGGGCAGACTTCACCTCCTCGGCCGCGACTTCTTCCTTGTCGAAGGTCTTGAGGTAGCTCACGAGCTGCTCGCAGGTGGTCACCTCCCTGTCAAACGGCTCTCCAGCCTCGTCGAGTTGCCTCTGCTTCCTCTCTATGTCTCTCTTCTTCCTCTCCTCCTGCTCCGCCTCCCACTTCTTCTGTCTATCCTCCTTGGCCTGGGCCCTCCACGCTCTCTCCTTCGTCCAGTACTCGTCCTCGACCTTCCTATGCTCGTCCCTGAGTTTGTTGATAGTCTCCTTGCACTTCTTGACAATCTCGTACTGATCGGACTTCTGCTTGAACAAGTCCGGGATCTCGTCCTTGGACTCGCCGAGCTCCGCCTTGATCTGGTCCATGATCTTGCGCTGCTCCTGCTCCTCAGCCTTCAAGCTGGTGATCTTCTCCCCCACGGCCTTGAGCTGAGCGTAAAGGGCGTCCCTCGCCGCTGGGTCCACCGCGCCCCCGCTGCTCTCGAAGAGCTCCTTCACCAGAGCCTTGGACTTCCTCAGCTCCGAGATCTGCACCACGATCTTCTTCTCCTCGTTCAGGGTCATCGACGTGTGGGCCATCTCGTTCTCCAGCCTCTCGATCGCCGCGTCAATGTCCTCCACCTTGACGTACTGGCACTTTTCGCGAATCGCCTTCTGCTGGGCGCGGACCGCGTCCTTCTGCGCGTCCAGAGCCTTCAGCTGGGTCCGGATTCCGTTCTGCTCCTCCTGCTCGCGCGAGAACGAGGCACACAAGTCACCCATGGTCAGCACACGAAAACGAAAACGAAAACGAAAAGGAAAACGGAACACATATTCAGAACCGCCTGAGCAGATCGTCGACACAAAGCAAAACAAAACTCCTCGTGAGGAGTTGACGGGCGGGAGAGGCGTCCCTCCTCGTTTCGCGACTTACGAATAAACCCTTGAGCTCGGTCCTCAAGGCGATCAGCTTGTTCCTTGGCCCGGAGGTGGCGCTCCCTTGCCCTTTCCTTCCCTCCTTGATGTTATCGATCTTGTTCTTCAGTTCGCCCATCTTGTCGTGACACTTGGATATTTGGGTCCTCAGCTTCTCAATCTGAGCGTCAAGTTGTGACCTGTCCGGCCTCGTAGGTCGGGTCAACCTCTTCTTACTCTCCGCCGTCATGACTCTCCCCTCTCGCTCGGTCTCTCTCCCTCGTCTCTCGTCACGATCGGCGCGCTCCCTCTGGCTCTGCTCCTCTCTCTCCCTTCAAACGTCTCCTTTGGCGGCGTCCTGTCCATGACGTTAATTATACACTATCCTCCATATGAAGTTAATTATACAATACCAAAAGTGTCGTAAAATCCAAAGATTTAGTTACCATCGTTAGGTTTTAGGAGGAGAGGATGGATGATGATCTTTGTGTCTTCATTATTGACGGCAAGGATCCCAAGGCGAAGAGGGAGTCCTCTTCGTCCTCGCTGTGCTCCTCCTCGTGCTCGTCTCTCCTGATGCTCCACTTGCATCGTTGAGGACCCCGCCCCATCGGTGGACTCCCCGTCCGCCTGCCCTGCTGAAGTTCTCCCCCCAACCTGGAGAAGTAAAGCCTTTTCCCGGATCCTCTTCTTCTCTCTTCCTCTTTCCTCTTCCTCCTCCGAAGGAGGCGCCGATCCAGCCAAGCCTTGGGCAACACAAGTCCATTGGTCAATCCTTTGGCAACGCAAGGGAACTCGACTCGAGGGAGGGGCGGCAGGCAAGGCCCGCATTGTGGATAGGAGTTGGGAATCGTCATCGTCGTCCGGGGGCTTTCATTGCCATCGGTGCTATCGTCTTTGCTTCCCTTTGACTGCGAGGTGCGGCGCAAGGTTCTCCATCCCTTGGGAGGGTGTGTTGTCCTGGAGTCCTGAGTGGAAGGGAAGGGAAAGGTGGGGATGGCAGACACGGAAGGGGGCGTGGATCAAAAGGAGCAGCAGCAGGACGGGGGAAACGACCCTGTCAACGTTGCGATGAACCCAATAGCGGAGGAGGAGGAGGAGGCGAGGAGGAACAGCGGTTTTATCGTCCAAGACAACCCCTTGGCGGGAAACTCCGCTGCCGAGGCGGAGAACAAGGTACTTCCGGCAAAGAAGGTCACGATCTCTGTGCCGCTGCAGGATGAATCGGGTGGCTTCTCCTCCAAGCTTGCCGCTCGCGAGAGCGCTCTGAGCGCGCAGCTGGGCATGCCATACGACGAGGGCGCGAGCGTGCTGTGCAGGGCGGTAAAGGAAATGAAGAGCGGAACGGGGCCGGTCTTCAAGGAGATGGAAGACCTTCACAACGAGATAGCAAGGGCTCTTGGAAAGCCCGTGAGCGAGACTCCGGCGGAAAGGAAGGCCACGGCGCGCTGGAAGGAGCTGGGTGGAGCAGTCATCGTTCAAAACAAGCAAGCCACCCTGATGCAGCAGATTAAGGAGGCGAGGTTGTGGGAGCCCAAAGAGGGCACGATAGGTCACCGTGTTTTCAAGATCGTAAGGCACCCGAAATTCCAGTACGTCATGACGATAAACATCATTGTCACTGGCATAGTTCACGGGTTGGTGGCTACCTCTTGGGCAAGGGATGACTGGTACTTCGAGATGACCCTGTATATTATGGACATACTGCTTGTCATCATGTCCACTGTAGAGTTTCTGGCTCTCTCGTTCACGCTGAGCTGGAGGTGCTTGCTCGATGGCTGGAACTGCCTGGACTTCTTTACCCTGGCTGTAAGCTGGCTCGTGATCTTCTTGGGCAACCCCTACTGGTCGTTCGGAGTCTGCAGAACTTTCAGGCTCACGAGGCAGTTCGAGTCCTCGAAAATCTTGGTGGAGGGTTTCATCATGGCCTTGCCCTCCATCCTTTGGGTCTTCTTGATCATCTTCATCAATATCTGCGTGTTCACCGTCATCGGCGTTCAGTTCTTCAGAGAGAAATCGCCAGAGCAGTATGGGGACATCCGAACTGGGCTTTACACGAGCTTCAAGTTGATGACGCTTGAGAATTGGACAGACGAAGCGGAGACATTGAGGCAGGCCTACAAGTACGGAAGCGCTTACTTCATCTTGTTCATCACGACAAACTCGTTCATTCTGCTGAACCTGTTGATTGCAACGGTGGTGGACCTGATCAGGGAGATCGGGCAGAAGAAGAATGCGATGAAGGATCGGAAACAAGAAGAGAAAAGGCGCAAGCAGACAGCTGTGGGGGTGTCGAACAAAATAGCGAACCCCTTCTTCAAAGGCTTGCTGCCTCAGCATGCGAAGCGAACCTTGTCGGGCAACAACAGTGCCCCGACTGCTAACCCCATCACCAACAAGAACGTCAAAGACTTCTTGACCCCAAAAAAGAAGGACAGCAACGATGGGGAGTGCGAGCTGAGTGTCGTGTCGGCCCTGGCCTCTCAGACTCAAAAGTCTGAAAGGTCGAGCTTGGCGCTCTTGTAAACAAAAAAACGTGTTGAAATCAAGCTAGGATTAAATTATATTGTACGATCGGTGGCTTTTCAATGAGCCCTTACAAGTTAGAGAAGCTGCTCGCAAGTTCGTCCACAAAGCTCTGTGTGTAGGCTTGCAATTCTTGTGGATCAGTGTCATCGTCACCCATGTCCTCCTCATTCTCATCAAATTCACTGAGAATGCTCCCTTCAGGGAAAGCGTGCTTCATCACCCCGACGATCTCGTCGACGCAATCGCCTGGGATGTAATTCGCGTTCAAGTCCAACTTCTTCAAGTTCTTGCAGGCCAAAATACTCTTCACGACAGCAACCGCTCCTGCTCTACCTATCTCGTTCTGATAAAGATCCAAAGTCTCCAGAAGACCCGCTTTTGGTGCGAGGATGGATGACAGAAGACACGCGCCCCTATCGCCCAGCTCGTTCTCCTTGAGGTCTATCTCCCTGAGGTTTTGCTTTCCCGCAAGGCTCCTAACGAGGCTCGGGCACGCGTCTGCGGTAATGTCGTTCGCAGCGAGCCCGACACTCTCCAGCTTTGGCGCAGAATTCATCAGAGCGCCCGCAACCAGCTCCACCCCCTCGTCCTCGAGGCAAGCCTCGCTCAGGTTCAGGTGCTTCAAGTGCTGTTGGGTCTGCAAAACGCCAACCAGCGCCCCGGCCGTTTCCGGCCCAAGAATGTTATCGTGCAGGTCAAGAGAAACGAGGTTCTTCCCCATCAAGGCACCGGCAAGCCTCTGGCCACCCTCTTGCTTGACGCGGGAGGAAACCATCATAAAGTCCTCCATGCAGGGCGTCTCCTGGATCAGCTTGGCGATGGAAAAGGCCCCCTCGTTGTCGCTCATGTTGTTGTACAGGTGCAGCCTTTTCAGGGTTCCTCGGCAGGCCAGGAGGTCGTGGATCGCCTTGCACGCCGCAACGGAGCACCCAATGTTCCTGAACGCGATGCCTCTCAAGGATTTCTGGCTCGTCAGCGCGGTGGCACAAGCCCGAATGCCCTTCTCCCCGAGGGCGTTGTCACTAAGGTCGAGGGACTCCAGCTCCAAGCCCTCCACGGCGTCGCAGAGACACTTGAGCGACTTCATGGCCTCGTCCTCCGGCCTCCCCGCAATCACGTCGCTCAAGTCCAGGTCCACGAGCGTGTCGCGGCACGCCGAGAAGGCCTCCGCCGCGACCGCCGCCGCGTCGACACCGAAACTCTTCGTGCTGAGCCTGATCCTCCTGACGCCGCTCTTGGAGGCACTCAAGATGGGACCAAAGAGCTCCTTCGCCGTCTCAGCCGTCACGAACTCTCTGTTCCCGTCGCACAGGTCTAGGTAATCCTCGGCGCCGGCCTGGCCCTTCCCCCCGGCGTCCTCCCCTCTCTCGATCGCCTCCACCGCCTGCACCACGAGGTTCCCTGCCTTCCTGGCATAGATCTGTGTCGTCTCCTCGTCCGGCCTCCTTCCCGTCGTCGTCCTGCTGTCCACCTTCGCCGCGGTATACGCCTGACAAACCACCGAACAAGCACGGCAAGAGAAGAACACCACCAAGACGTCAGCACGAGCGACCGAGCCGACCGACCGACCGAGAGAGAGAGGGAAAGAAAGAGAGAGAGAAACTTTTGTTCGCCGACCTTTTCTTCAACGACTTTTGCCTTGGCCAAGGCCTTTTCTTCCTCTATTTTAACTCCCTTGAGCTCTGCAAGGGACCTGATCGAATGCGCAACTCCTTCCCTCACGCTCTTCCTCCCCAACTCCTTCACCTCCCACTCTTCCATCGCAACACAACCTAGCTAACTCCTCCTCTCGCCCTCGCTCTCTTCGACAAAACTCCAAACTCTTGCTCTTCCCAATCTCGCCCTTCGCTTATTCACCAAATGACGTTACACCCCCTGTAACGTCATAGAAAAGAGAGAGAGACTTTCCTTTCCCTTTCTTTTGGGAACAAGCAAGCGCTCAAAGATGGTGACAAGTCTTGTCTTGATGGCGAGGAAAGTCTCTTCCTCGGCTTCCTCGATAGGAGTGTTCCCTCCGCGCAAGCCTGGCTGAACTCCATAGGCAGACGTCTACTGCTGGTACCGTCCCCAAGGGCGATGATGGGAGTGTTTCCTTCCTGGAGGGACTGCACTTCCTCGCCACGGCGAAGTGTCTCCTCCCTGTGGAATTAAAGTCACTCACTCACTCACTGGTTCATCGTCGGTTCCTCCCTACGATGGAATTAGAGACAGGGGAGAGAGAGAGGGGGGGGGGGAGAGAATCAATCCTCCATCCATACTGTGGCAGAAGAGGGCCAAGGGATCGACGGGAGAAGGTTCAGGACAAGATCCTGTGTTTGTGTTTGTTTGTGTTGTGAAGGATGAGATGAGGCCTTGTTGTGGCGTGGAAAGTCTTTGAGGCTTGCTTGCTTTTCGAGGGGACGACGACGACGAGTCTTTTTTGTTTTTGTTTTTGAAGAGACCTTCCTTGCTTGCTTGCTCACTCTTTTGCAACCAAACCCCCGAAAGTGAAGACGAGACCTGAGGGAAAGAGAGGGGAGAATGGTGAGTGGATCGAGGATTGCCTCTCTGCTGAGATGTTTTCGGACTGACTTGGCTTCCGTGTCTTCTTGTGTAACTCTCTCTTCTCGACTCGAGGCTGAGGCAAACGTGCGATACATAGGTCTGGCCCGTCTGAAGGACGGCCTGCTCCTGGCGTCACAAAAGGGGAAGAAAGTTCCGAGCCCTTCAAAGGTAAGATCACTTCAAAGGCACGATCGCTCCTCTCGTCAGGGTTTGACAGCCAACCAACCAACCAACCAACGCTTTTTCCCATGAATATGATATGATATGATATGATATGATATGATATGAAGATCGACGACACGGTGTCTCGAGTTCTCGCGAGTGGAAACTTGACCTCCGGGCAACGGCTTAGCATAACAGTGGACAAAGTGATTGGAACGCTCCACATCCTGACGAATAGCTCGGACGCCGTGCTGGGAGTGTTCTCGGAGGCGGTGCCGCGGAGGTCGGCCTTCGAGGTGCTGGAGAGCACGTCTGCTTTTGTCAAGGACCAAGTCACGCCGGACCTTTTAGCTGGAGCGACCAAGGAGGGAGACCTGGACCGCTTCTGCAAGGAGAAGTTCAGGGACATCTGCACCAAGCACAGAAACTTGGGTTCGGACAAGATGTCAAAGATTGGGGTGAAGATCGAGGAGGTGAAGATGGTCGTCGAGCAAAACATAAACCGCGTGCTTCAAAACGCCGAGGACCTGGAGGCAGTGGAGACGAAGAGTGAGATCCTGAGGCAGGACGCTCAGCAGTTTCAGAGGAGGGGCGAGAACATAAAGAGGGCCTTGTGGTGGAGGAACTTCAAGCTCAAGTGCACCATAGGCCTCCTCATAGCGGTGGTACTGTGCTACATCTTCATTCCGATCATCTCGAAGCAAATGTAGAACAACACTTAACAAGCTTGAACTGTGAAATATTGGATAGTTAGGTCACCGTTACCTTCAACAACCCAGGACTCTCCTCCTCTCTCTATATATATATCATTGTATCAATCTCTCAATCTATATATAGCTTAGCTTATCGTTCACTCGACCTGGAACTCGCCGTCAACGCACACGACCGAGCCGGTGTAGCTCGGGGTGGTGATGTCAATCTGGAAGCCATACTTTCCCTACAAAAATGTTGGAACAAAGATGGTCAGTAAGCAATTCGTTTTCACCCTTTCCTGAGTTCCCCACTTACCTTTGGCACCTCGTTCGGGATGCTCTCCGGCAAGGACACGGACACAGGTCCTTGGTTGATAGGGCATTGGTAGTAGTCGCAAAGGTTGAGGTGGGTATGGAACACGGTGATGAAACCCTTCTTAATCTTGATGCTGATGTCAGCGTTGTTCACCGTGATGGCTGCAAGCGAGAAGAACGGAGAGAAAACAAAAAGAAAAATGTGTCAACAATTTTGCTGCAAAGCGAGAGAAGAACCAGCGAAGGACGAGCAAGGGGATACTCCAAGCCTCCCAAAGTTGTTGACGTGCACTCACATGAAGTTCCCGACAAGGAGAAGGTCGTATCGGACCCTTTCTCGATTGGGTAGGGCTCAATATCCACGGAGTCGAGCTCAAAGGCGTACTGGTTGCCCGAGCAGTAGTCCCACTGAGGTCCTTGGGCACTGGCCGCCAGGACGGTGGCCGAAAAAACGAGAGCCAAGAGAGCAAACTTCATCTTCTTTTGAGGACAAGACAAGCGGTAGCGGTAGTAGCAAGGGACTGACTTTGCTGAGAGACTGACGGGCTAGGCTCTTCTCCCTTTTTCACGTCGTTTGGCCGAATTCTGTCCTACCCTCCAGGCTGGACTGGAAAATGGTGATCAGGAGAGGAGAGGAGACCTGGACAGGAGGGATGGACGCCAAAGGACAAGGGGGAGAGAAAGGTTACAGGTTCGTGACAAGCCACAGCAAACCCAGCCAGAGATTCAATGCGCCGTGGACAAACGTGGATTTCTTGGGCCTTCCCCTCCTCGAGGATGAGGACGAGGACGAGGAGAATGATCAGCAGTGGCATCAGCAGTGGCAGTGGCATCAGCAGTGGCAGGGAAGAAAGGACTGGGGTTAGCTCGGGGTGGACGTCAAAGGACGATGCAGGTCGCGAGTTCATTTTATTCGTTAGGTATTAATTCTAGTGTACAAAGTCCAAAGACTCGCAGCCCTTTGGGCTCAAATTCATTTTCTCAAGGTAGGCTCTGTTGTGAAACTTGCTCAGATGCCTCTGCCCACCGTCGCAAAGTACTGTTACAATTGTGTGTCCTGGCCCCAACTTCCTCGCCACCTTCAGAGCCCCGACGCAGTTCATGGCCGAAGAGCTGCCCACGAAGAGCCCGTCTTCCCTCACAAGCCACCTCGACATCTCCACCGCTTCCATGTCAGTGCCCTGGAAAGCCCCGTCAATAAGGGGCTCGCCCTCCATGAAGTTTCGAGTCAGGCGGTTGATCCCTATCCCCTCCGTGATCGTGTCGAAGGGGTTCTTCAGCCTCTTCCCCTCGGCTTCCACGTTCGTGTACATCACCCCGCGCTTGACTCGATTGTACAGGCTCGAGCCCGGGGGATCGATCAAGTAGACGGACACGCCGTCCAGCTTCGACTTGAGGTACGTGGATATGCCAGCGATGGTGCCTCCGGTTCCAGCTGCTGCCACAAACGCGTCGATCTTCCCGTTCGTTTGCTCGAAAATCTCTCTACCGGTCTTCAAGTGCGCCCGAAAGTTCGCCAAGTTCTCAAACTGGTTGGAGAAGAATCCTCCCTTGGTGGACTGAGCTTTCCTTCGTGCCAGATTGACGAAGTGGTCCCTATGGGAAATGGAGACCGGCCTAACCCTATCCACCGACGCCCCATAAGCCTGGAGAAGCTCCGCCTTCTCTATCGCTGCGTCGTCAGGGAGGTACACGTGGCACTTGCAGCCAAGTGCTGCAGTGACAAGGGACAGGCTCACACCAGTGCTGCCCGCCGTCCCCTCGAACACAGTTCCTCCTTCCTTCAGTTCCCCGCTCGACAGGCCTTCCTTCACGATCTGCAGCGCTACCCTGTCCTTGATGCTCCCTCCTGGGTTCACGAACTCCGCCTTGCCCAAGATCTCGCACCCTGTGGCATCAGACAGGCTGTTGATGCGTACGAGAGGAGTGTTCCCTATCAGGTCGACGACGTTGCTCGAGCTGGGAACGCACGCATTGGATGGAGTGGCACGGCGCCGGGACCTTCCCAGCCAGTAGCCTACCGCGAGCCCGGCGCCGAGGACGAGGACGTACCCAACCTGCCGAGAAAGGGACGCAGACAAAGCCAAAGCCTTCATCGTCGTCGCAGACCTCCAGCATCTCTCTTTAAGGAATTGGGCAGCCAGCAGCCAGCAGACCTGCGATGTGATGGAAAAGGAGTGGATGAAAGTGGAGTTACGATGATGGGTTTAATGGATTGACCCTCTTTGCCTGCCCCGCCTCGACCTGGTTGGCCCGCTTTGCGAAGTTGAGGGAGGACATGGTCTCCGAGGCCGAGCTCTCCTCCGGCGAAATGTTGCAGACCATGAGGACCTTGGAGTTGCCGGACAGGGAGTCCTGGAGCAACTGGGTGAGCTTGCTGTTCCTGTAGGGAGTGTGGGAAGACTTCTGCTGCAGGCTCGCGATGACGTCTCCCAGAGCCGAAAGCGATTTGTTGATCGCCTGGGCTTCCTTGAGGTGGACTCCCTGCACGCCGGACTTCGCAACTCGCTCCGAGCCGGCCAGGTCCACCAAGTGCAGCACCGGCGCGGGGGCCTCGGCGTCGTTCGCATCGCAGTACCTGATGCTTATCACGGCATGAGATCTGCTGCTGTGATCATTCAGGGAGTGCGATGTTGTGGCTCTCTTTCTCGTTCCCTGCTCGATGAGTGCCTCGATCTCGCTCACTCTCGTCACCGTCTTCTTCGTGAGACCGGGAACGCGTTCCATGTTGGGACCCAGCTGGTGAGGTCCGAGGGCGCAGATGTCCAAATTCTTGTGGCTCGCAGAAGACATCAGGTCCTTAACGCCCTCGTTGTAAACTTCCAACATGCTGAACTCGATCCTCCTTTCGACTCCTGTCTCCTGTGATTGCCTCGAGTGCTGAAACAAGAAATGAAGGACCCTGGGAGCGATGCCGGGGCTTTCGTTTGTTCCTTGCATCGTGAACGTCTTCCCGCTCCCCGTTTGCCCGTAAGCAAAGATGCAGGCGTTGTACCCGTCGACAAAGGACATGACGAGAGGCAAGATCTCCTCGAAAACTTCTTCCTGGGTGGAGTCTCCCCCAAAGCACGAGTTGTACTCGAAATCGATGTTTCTTTTGCTCTTTCTCAGCCTGATCATTCCTGGCAGCGGCATGGTGGTCGCGACATTCTCGGAGGCATCGCCCAGCAAGGGTCGAACCCTGCACAAGACTCGAATGTTTCCCCTTAACTGCTGCAGCTGCTCGTGAGTTTTCCTCCTGGTTTCCCTCTCCTGCATGAACTTGCCTCTCCAGAATTCCACCCCGCTCGGCACCAGGTCCTTGTTGTTGACGAATTCCCTTATCTCACCGAGTACCGTTCTGCTCGTTTCGTCTGGTGGGCACCACGCGGAAGCGATCGGGTCGCCCTCGCTCAATCCGTCGAGAATGCCCAGCAGCTGGTCGAAGAGCTCTTGGCAGTACGCAAATTTGCTCAGCTCGTCCTCGGTCATCAGGGCGCCCGCCCCCGCCGCGTCGTTGTTGTTGGTGATCACAGAACTCAGCACAAACGTTTTGAAGAGAACGCTGTGGAAGACCTTGATTTGTGAGGGAGCCTTGCTCGAGTCTCTCCCGCCCGTGCTGAGCCACTCGTACAAGTCGTGCAGCTGCAGCAAGCACTGCTCGTACTGCTCGAGGTCGCGGCCAAATTCGCCGCCAGCACTCTTCTTGGCGCCTGAGCGGTCGCCGTGCTGGCGCCCAAGCTTCGCGTCACGGAACACCTCCTCAAAGCTCCCCCGCGCTTGACCCCCAACCCTCCACTTGTTCCACACGGCCTCGACCGTTCTCACGACGCCGCCCCCGTACTCAGCGTGAGCGAAGCAGCGTCGCAGAACGCCCTCCGTTGTCCCGGAGTACGCGAAAGGAAGCAAGGCCGACCTAGCCATCGCGGCATCCGGCCCGCGCTCCGCTCGCCTCATGCAGTTGTCGAGCAGAAGGAAAACGTTCTGGAGGATCTCTGGGGACCCCTCTCGGAGAAGCCCGTCTCCCACGTACTCGGTGAAAGCGCACAGACAACTCCTCAAAATCGCGTACTGCTCCTTGTCCCTGGCGACGAGGCGGCCGACGGCCAAGGAGCTCAAAGCGTTCGAAAGCGAATCCGGCCCGGGGTCGGCCACACCCTCTCCCCCTCGCTCGCACGAGTCCTCCAACCCCTCCTCGACCGCCATGGCACGAAGCCACCTCCCATGCTGCGTCCTCAAGCCGTCTTCCCCGTCCCTCCCGCCCGACAAAACCGCACCAGAAACCGCCCCGCACGTCACCCTTATCGTCGCCATCGCCATCGTCCTGGCTCCTCTCCTGTCTGTCAATCAGGCCAGCCGTTTTGAATTCTTGACAAATTAACGCCCGAGCACGAGGTTTTTGGAACGAGGAAAGGAAAGGAAAGGAAAGGAAAGGACGCGAGGTGACACAAAGGGGTGAGTCCAGGGCGGCAGAGGAAGCTGGAGAAGGAGGGCAAGAGGCAGAGGAAGCTGGAGCAGAAGGAGCTGCTGCTGGAACTGGCGCAGAAGAAGCTGCAGCTGGAAAAGCAGGAGTGGAAAGGTGCACGACTACTCGAAGAGGGAGGAGCTGCAACTGGAGTGTGGGAGAGGCTTGAGGAGAGGAAGGCGGGGCAGGAGCGGGACAATCCTGGAACAGGAGAAGCAGGATCGTGAGTGCAAGCAGAAGGAGCTGCAACAGGAGTGGAAGTTGCTTGTCAAAGAAGAGCTTCAATGAGTATTCTTCGAATTTCGAATTTTAACTTGCTGCTTTACGACAGACGGATATATCGGACAAGCGCCTGAGTGGGGAAAGGCGAAAGGCGAGGACTGTGGAAGGGAAGGGGACCGAGGGGCGCCCCTTGGAGGGAGGGACGGAGTTCTGGACGAAGCTGCAACTCGCGGGCTTTCGATTTCGACCCCGCTCGACCCTTGTGGACGCGGCAGATTGATTGGGACAAGGGAGGGACAAAGGTGTGTGTGTGTGTGGCGTCCTCCTGCTGGTGCACGATGTTAGGGGAGGGGGACGTGGAAGCGGACCTGAGGGCGAGGAGGGAGGACTTGAAGGAGATCACCATTCAGGTGCGTGAGATCCAAAGGTCCCTCGCTAAGGAGCTCAAGCAGAACAAGTTTTGGAAAGCCCAGCGTGAGCGTGAGCTTAGCTTTCTGGGAGCGAGCAGCAAGGGAGGGACGAGGGGGGAGGTGCCGATGCTTGCGCAGAGGCAGCACAAGGAGAACTTGACTCCGTCGAAGGCCGAGGGGCCGAGGGCGACGCCTTCTCCTTCTCCTGCCAGGGCGAAGACGGGGAGGAAGAAGACGACCCCGGCGGGACAGCAACTTGTTCTTCGGGAGCAGAACGAGGGGGCACTGACGGAAAGGGCCGAGGGGGGCGTGCAGCTTCGAGCGGCCAAGGAGGAGGGCCGCTACGAGGAGTCTCTTCGGTTGCTGAACGAGAGGCTCTCGAACGAGATCGAGACGCACATGGAGACGCACGAGAGCCTGGAGAGCCTGCGCGACGAGCTGGAGGACTCCAAGGGGAGGGAGAGAGAGGCCAACAAACGCGTCGAAACGCTGCTTTCGGAGATGAAGGCTGCGAGAGCACAGCAGCACCACCGCGAGTCAGAGTTTGGGATCAACCTCATGAAGCACCAGACGTTCCTTCAGGAGGAGAGGATGCAGAGGTTTCAGGTCGAGAAAGACCTTCACAGGGTGTTGCGGCAGAACCAAAGTCTGCAGAAGACTCTGAAGAAGCTGACTTGCGTCGCGCAGGAGAAGGAGGACAAGTTAGCATGCTTGTCCAAAGAGCTGGAAGAGAGCAAGGGGAGCCCGGCGGCAGGGGTGGCCATGATGGGTGCGCGTGCGGAAGGACCAGGCCACGAGGAGCTCGGGCAAGCGCCCGCCACAGACTCTGGCTCGTCCGTCCAGGAGGAGCTCCTCCAGCACCTGAGAGAACAGCTCGAGGAAGCAGCCGAGACGGCTCAGATACACCAAGAGGACGCGGAGGCGAAGGAGATGCACTGCACGTTCTTGCAAGAGCAATTGAGCCTGGCGGAGAGCAGCATCGTCGACAAGGAGAGGGAAGTGGAGGAGCGTTGCAGCGCAAAGTTGAAAGACCTCGAGGCGACTTCTTTGAACTTCATGCAGGTAAACGAGGATCTCATCAACGAATTGGAGGGGAAAGAGGACGAGCTCAACAGGAAGAACGCTGAGATCGAGGGTCTTGAGCAAGAGCTGATGCAGAAAGACGGCATCATCAACTTGCTCCGAGAAACGATCGAGGGCATGAAGTAATCTTTTAAAGCAAAGAAAAACCTTTTTGAACTGAAGAGCTCATTTTACGGGGAGCCACAAATCGTTCATCGCCTTCAAGAGGTGCTCACGTGACGTGTGTTCCGGCGGCTCCGTCAGGAGTGCCGCCCGCAGATCCTTTCGGTACGCCCTTAAGCTACGAGAGTCATTCTCCATGAGGGAATTCACACCCACGAACCCTGGGTCAAGAATCATCTTCGCAAACGAGCTGTCGTTTTCCTGGCCTGCACCCTTGGGGTCATAATAAGATCTCGCAAGGTATCGCAAATCCACCTTTTGAGTTGTGACACTCTTCTCGTTTCCTCTCGGCTTGGAGTAGCCTCGACCACCTTCCTCGCCGGACAGGACAGCAGGGGTCGTCCTGTAAGGTAACTCTTCAGGTTTGACTTCCTCCTCGTAGTACTCCTCTTCCTCCTCATGGTACTCCTTCTCCTCCTCGCTCGAGTAATCAAGCTCGCTGTTGCCCAAGGATGATACAGCGTACGAGTCCATCGATTCCTTGTCAAACACAGAATACAAGTGCTTCCACGGCTTTTCCAATCCCCTTGATTGTGCATACTGATCTGCATAAGAGTACGTGAAAGCAATTTTATCATCAGAGTCCTCGAAGGACTGCGTGCAACCATTTTCGATCATTTTGTTCTTCACGATGGAGAGAAGCTCCGTGTAGGCCTATATATCATGAAAAGTGAAAGAGCGTGTCAGCGAGAAAATGAACGAGCCTGCCCGTTGTCGCCTCCCAAGCCACTCACCTCCTTTGGAATTCCCAGATGTTTTGCGATGACAAGGGCAATCTTCCTGGGGTTATCCCGTACGTGGACCGGGATGCTCACAAATTTGCCCTGGTACCAAACCTCAAAATAAAACGCGATCCTAGACAGCACGCACTCTCTCTTCCTCTCCGACACATAGTGGCAACAGTGTGGATCGAACTCGGTAGGGACTTCCATTCGATCGAGGTGCTTGGTGTAACCCTTTGGGTACTTCACGACTGCGAACTTCACGCAGTTTTGCTGATCTGCTGTTGATCTGTGCGGCTTGCACAAGGCTTTTGGGGATTTCTTAACCTCCTTTTGGTGAACGACCATCGCCCTGCTGGAGCCCTTTGGCTTGGAAGCCGCCTTCAGGTGCTTCCTAAAACCTTTTGGGCGCTTGGGCAGGAGCTTGGGCGCAAAGGTGCAGTTCGACAATTCTTTCTCGTCCAGCTTTTCCCGAAGGAGGTCCGTTTTGTCTTTCACCCTCTTGTGGTGCGAGAGCTGGCCCTTGTAAAATCGCTGGAAAGATTTCCTGTCTCTCTTTGCCACAATCTCCCTGCCCTGGCTGACGGGCGAGGGCTCGGCTCTCAAGTTCGAGTAGGCCTGCTTGTTCACCAGTTTCATCTCGGCCACGGCCTCGAGGACCTTCCAGAACTCCACGTTGTCCCTGTCCTTCTTCTCGTTGAACATTTCTCTCATCTCCTGCTTCACGGCGCCGTTAAGGATGCAGCACTCCACCAGGATCATGAAATCGTGGAAAGAGGCTTTGGGGACGACTTCTAGCTGCCCCCCGCTCCCCGCCTCGGTCACCTCCGCGGCCAAAATGTTCCACAGCCTTTCCACCAGCTGCTCCTCCTCGGGCAGGTACTTGAGGTACCGCACTCCCAGCTTGTCGAGAGGCGGGAGGATCTCGAACTCGATGACGACCCCGACAAAGTCCTCGTGCAGGAGGCTATCAGAGTTCGGGGCGTGTTTCTCCAGCCCAAGCATTGTCTGCCTCGACACGGTCTTCATCATGATGTTGAAGGACTGGTTGTTCATGCTGTAGCAGGACGTTCGATCGAGAATCTCCTGGTCGATGACTGCCTCCCTTTTCTTCTGCACCTTCCTTCTCACCGAGGCATCCTTGTAGAGGTGGTCGATCCATTCCCTGTGGCCTTTCTTCTCTGCCTTGTCCCTGTTGGCTTTCTTGCGCCTGCTCTTGTGTGGCGTCCTTAGGTCGAGTGCAAACGCCGGCAAGGGGGCGCCGTTCGGCAGGATCGATTCCCTCCTCCTCAACGAAGGCTTCTGCTTCTTGTCCTTCTGCTGTTTCAGGCGAGTGACGGCCCAAAGGCGCTCGAACACCTGCGTGTCGTCGTCCCCATCGTCTCCATCGTCCCCAGCGAGTCCCCCCTCATCCTCCCCCTCCTCCGGTCGACCCATCGCACGATGACGCCTCCCCCTGGAATCACTCTTCGCCGCGAGGAGCCTTCCGAAGACGGGCAACTCGACCGTGCTCTCCGGGTCCCTCGACGCGCCCCCCCCGTCGTGCGTCCTCACGGCTGGCTTGAAGGTGCACTCCTCGAGCTCCTCGAGTGAGTGCAAGCGCCTCAGCTCCTCGATCGCGCTGTTCTTCTCCAGCTCTGAATTCAGCAGCCTCTCCTCCACGGAGCCCCTTCTCGACATCAGCTTCTTGGAGTACGTCGATATCTTCGGGCTGAACGTCACTTCCTTCAACTCAAGCTCCTCCCTTTCTCTCCGAATCTCGTCCGCCCTGGCCTCCTTCTTCTTCCTCCTCGGCTCTATCCTCTCATAGAGGGACTTCCTCCTCCCGCCTCGGCCAGCCCCCTTCTCCTTGCTCTCGTCCTCACCCCCAGCAGCGCTGGTACTCGCCACCGCCTCCCTCCACTCCCCCACATAGTCTCTGTTCTCCTCCCCCTCCTCCGGCCTCGTCCTGGGCCTCTCCCCTTCCCCAGACATGGCCAATGAAACAAGGTCGCGTACAGGTGTCCCCGAACCCAATACCCTTGCCAAAGATCGTACCTTGGCGCCTGATCGAGCACCCCTCCTTGCTCCAGATCCCCTCACTCCCGACGAGGGATCCCTTCTGTTCCCTTCCCACCCCACTAGACCCCCACCCCCGGCGACAAACGCGTCAAGCAAGGGATCAATCGAAAGCTCGTGAAGTGTACTTTCCCAATGTTGCCCTTCTTGTTCGCTTCCTTGCCCCGCAGCCACGCTCAGTGACGCCAATCCTCTCACTGGAGGGCGCTCCTCCTCCACCTCAATCCTCGTATTGTTCCCCTCATCACTAACGGTATAGAACTGTTCGGTCTTTCGCAGAACTTCTTCAGAAAGATTGCATCTTGGAGTGTAAACGAGTCATCGAAAGCCATCGGAGGGGGACGCTTGCTTGCTTGCTTGCTTTGGAGGGGAGCGAGATCGGTAAGAGTGGACGACAAGACGAAAGATGAGATCGTTCCTCTCGTCACGCTTCACGCTTCACGCTTTGGAACGACCTCCCTTTGCGGTACCCAAAGCTTTGGGTACGAAAGATTGCATCTTGGAGTGTAACCGGATGATAAATCCGTGCGGCGTCCCTCTCTCTCTTCTATTCAAATTGTCCGCGTGGGGAGTGTACCAAGCTCTCCATCATCTCCACAGGAGATTAGAAAAAACGACAGATAGAAGAGACTGGCAGGCAGTCACTGAGTGGAGTGTGTGAGTGGAAGGGGACAGGGACCCACGAGGAGGGGAAGGCAAGGGAAGCGAGGGACAGAGCCTGAGGGAGGGGTAACCACAAGGCTTTACTTGCTTGGCTGGCTTGGGCTGGTCGACTGGCTGGGTGCTACTGGACTTTCTCGTCTCCTTTGTTTGAAGGGAGGGGCGGAGGTGAAGAGGTTGTTGGTTGTTGGTTGTTGGTTGTGGCGTTGTGCAAGGCATGACCACCTGGCTGGTGTTGTGCTGAGACTTTTCGTTTGCGAAGAAGGGTTGGGCTCGCTTCGCTTCGTTACGTTACGTTGTTGCTTCTGGAAGGCGCTATGGGTATGCAAAACTACACGGTGCAGAAAAAGATAGGCACCGGGTCCTACGGGAGTGCGTACTTGGTGACCAAGAACGAGAACAAGGGCCGGAACGACACGAAGCTCGTGCTGAAGCGGATCAACATCAAGGATGCCACCAAGGAGGAAAAGCAGGCCGCTCACTTCGAGGCGAAGATACTGAAGGAGTTCACGCACCCCTACGTTCTGAGCTGCAAAGACTCTTTTCAGCACGGGCCGTATATGTGTATCATAACTGACTACTGCGAGGCGGGCGACTTGTACGAGAGGCTGAAGAAGCAGTCTCAGAAGGGGCAGTACCTGGATGAGAAGCACATCCTGCGCTGGCTCGTGCAGATCAGCACGGCGCTTCAGTACGTGCACGAGAAGAACCTCCTGCACAGAGATCTCAAGACGCAGAACATATTTTTGACGGGCAAGGGGGACATCATGCTTGGTGACTTCGGGATAGCCAGGGTCCTCAAGTCGAAGAAAGACATGGCGAGGACGGTCATCGGGACTCCGTATTACATGAGTCCCGAGATTGTTGGGAACAAGCCCTACAGCTACAAGTCGGACTTGTGGTCTCTCGGTTGCATACTGTTTGAGATGATGTCCCTGAAGCACGCTTTCGACGCGAACGACATGAACGGCCTCATCATGAAGATCATGAGGGGGAAGATCCCCCCGCTGCCAAACAAGTACTCGAACGAACTCAAGCAGCTCACCACGGCCCTGCTTTGCAAGATACCAAGCAGAAGGCCGTCCCTCGAGTCGATACTGAAGATGAAGTTTTTGCAGAGTACTGTGAAGGGAGTGCAGGCTGCTATTGTACAATATAGTGAGAAACACGTGAGCAACGTCAACGGCTACGCAAACGGGCTCTTGAATAATGGGCACCAAGTGAGGGTCGATAAGAGTATACCAGACATGAGGAAGCAGCTTCAGATTCAGATGCAGAAGCAGAATGTGGATCCAAGACCAAAGTCAAGGGAGAAGCAGATGATTGATCCACGAAAGATCAGGGCGAAGCCCCAAGCGGCCAACGTTCCGAAGCAAAGGATCCAGCCAAAGCAAATCCAGCGCCAGGAGCCATCGCTTGATATTGCAGTTGATATCGCAGAGCAGAGGTTGAAAAACATACACAAGGAGTTCAGAGCAGTTAGGGTGCAGGCCAAGAAGCTTGAGGAGGCAGTAAATCTTTCTGAGGACGAGGTTCGCGTGCAGAAGCTGAGGCAGAAGGACGTGAATAGGCACCACCAGTACGCCAATCCATCGAACCAAAATAAAGCTCAAGGCAGGGCCAAGACGCCCGAGAGAAGGCGAAGGTCTGGCGGCCCAGAGTTCAACCACCACAGGGAGGAGCCGAGGCGCAGGTCGGCGGGCTCGGACATGAACCAACACCACAGGGAGGAGCCGAGGCGCAGGTCGGCGGGCTCGGACATGAACCAACACCACAGGGAGGAGCCGAGGCGCAGGTCGGCGGGCTCGGACATGAACCAACACCACAGGGAGGAGCCGAGGCGCAGATCGGCGGGCTCGGACATGAACCCAAAGGAGAGAGCCAAGGATGCCAGGATGCAGAGGAAGCTGGAAGAGAACAGGAAGTACGAACAGCAGCTCGAGGAGGCGAGGAAGTCCTATTTCAAGGAGAAAAAAGCTGCAATGCAGAAGAAGCAGGACCTGTACAAGGAATCCACTCCACCTCGACCTCGCTCTGCCCAGGCTCGGTATGAGGATGACGTCAATGAAGTGCGAAATCTGATGGATTACGGGGATTATGGGGAAGCGCCACTTCAGCCGATCCAGGAGCAGTGGGATGATGCCCTTGAAGCAAAAAGGAGGTATGAAGAGCAGCTTGAGGAAGCTAGGAGATCGTACTACCAGGAGAAGAAGGCCGCGCTGGAGAAGAAGCAGGACATGTACAGAGAATCCTCTCCACCGTCCTCCTCGGAGCCACCCCAGTACCACGGCCACGGTAACGTGGACTATGGGGACCACAAGAATGACTTCGTGGTGCAAGAGGAGATGGTGTACGGCAACGGTAATGGTGGTCACAACGCGGCGGACTACGACAACGGGAATTACGAGTTCCAGGTCGAAGAGTCCTTCGTCTACAACGCGATACCAGAAGAGAATGAAGACAATGAAGACATCGACGCAGGTGTCTTTGCGCAAGGTGAAGTTGTTGACAAAGTGAATGCCATAAGGGATTACTGCCTCGAGAAGCTGGGCAGCGTGCTCTTCCACGAGCTTTGTGGCCTAATCAAGCTGCACAACTCGCGGGCTCTAACCTCGACTTCGGACGTGGAGTACGCGGGCGAAATCCTCGAAAGGCTCGGGGAGAAAAGAATACATTTCGCTGGCCTCATTGATCACTTGCTGTACTTGGAAGAGCAGCTGTACTGATGAAAAGTCAAACGAAGCTCTCCGATTAAACCACAATCTTTCTCTTATTGTTGTACTGTAATGAAATCAGTATTTGAAGAAACGGAACTCTGCCATGAGCGCGATGTGGTCCGATGACCACTCGGCATTTGGAAGAGCTGATACGTTCCTTCTGAAAATATCGTTTTCATCTGGCAGCTCGAGAACCGCACTAGTCACAAGGGAGTCGCCCGTGTAAAACATGTAGTCGATTGCTCCTTGGAAGTCCATAGTGTAGTTTGTGAACTTTGGCTCACAGGTTTCCTCGTCCATGCACTTCTTCTGCTTTTTCGCGGCAGGCGTCTGCAGCGCAGGGCCTTGCTGGGCCAGCGCCGCGTACGCACTCATCAGTGGTAGCTGATGGCAAAGCTTGGAAGGTGGCCTCAGAATTCCAAGCGGGTCTACGCTAAGCTCGGGGTGGTCCACAGGCACTCTTCCTTGAGCTAATAAGCTGTGGGCAGCACTCCCTGGCACGCTATTGAAGTCCCCTGAAACAAGCATGGGGATGTTAGCGCTCGCCGCTATCTTTTCTAGCCCCTTGAGAAGAGTGTGCACTTGCCAAAGCTTCACATCCTTCAACTCCTGGTTTGCGTGGATGTGCGTGTTTGCAACACACAACAGCTGCCTCTTCCCCGCAGCAGCAGCTGCTGGATCTGGTGGCTCCAGTGCTTCCAGCACTACAATCAAAGCTACATTGTCCTTCAAGAGTCTGTTCAACGCTGCCTTCTTTTGGGAGTTCGCGCTCAGGGCCTCTGAAAGGGACATCGCCGCCTTGTTGAACTCAACATCATACTTTTTGATGATGCTGAATCTGTCCCTCCTGTAAAAGGTGCCACACCCATCAATCACCATGTTTCCACCTGCGTAGACCTCTGATGTCTTCTTCTTGTATACAGAGTCATAACCATACTTTGAGAACTCTGGCTTGAAGAAATTCTCGTAGTGATCGCTCTGCACCTCCTGCAAGCAAAAGATGTCCGGCCTGTACGAAACGATCTCCTTCAGCAAGTTCATTCTCCTGTACGTCCATTTCAGTCCCCACTTTGGACAGTTTGTGTACATGTCAGGATTCGCATAAATGTCTGATAATACATTGTAGGTGAGGAGCGTGAACTTGCCCGTCGCCACCGACCCCTTGATCCCGTCGAGCGCTAGGGGCATCATGGTCCTCGTCGGTGGCTTTGGTGTTGGTGCCACGGGCTCCGTTTCGAGCGTGCTCGCAGCAGTCATGCCATGCGGGTGCTCCTTGCTGACAGGAACACACTCGTACTTCAAGACATGGCCGATGTCCTCCACGGTCGGAGTGTATGTCCTTGTCCTGGCAACCTCTACCCAGCTTTCCCCCCCTGGACCGCGTATATGTACAGTGTTGTTCGTCGTCGTGTCTGCAGCATACCCTTCGCTAGACTTCCTTGAAGGCTTCCCGTTCTCCTCATACTGCTTGAGGAGCTTCTTGTGCTCCGGCCACGCCTGAGCAAAGCACTGCGTGCTGCAGAAGTAACTCCGCGATAGAGGAACATTCAGCTGCGGGATCGACAAAAGCAGAGAGGAATTTTTCGGTTCAGTTTTCGGTTTCGCCGCAGCAAGCAAGCACGCGGCCGCCTGTTTCTGTGCTCCATGGGGGAGCGCTGGGAAGAGAGAAACAAGGCTTATCCGAAAGCACGCGCGCGGGAGCCCTCCCCCGGCGCGAGTGCGCTCCTTCCTTCCTTCCAAGAAGGACCGCCGTCGCCCCAATCCTTACCTTGACGCAGCTCAAGCACTGCACGGTCGCTTCTAGGTCGGGGTGGTAGCTACAGAAGGCACCCGTGCGCCCTCCGAGGCAGCGATACCAGCGGCTCCTCAAAGCAACCTCGCCACTCTTCAGCTCCACTCCGTCTCCCGCCTCCCTGTATTGGTCCGCGTCTATCTTCTTGTAGTTCGTCAGACCATTCGCGCTCATCCCCGCACTCGCTAAGTTCCCGTGGCCGTTCCTCGATAACGTCGTGGACGTGTTCGCGTTTGGGTCATGATCTGTTCTCAGGGTCACTCTCGGAGTCAAGCTTATCCCTATGACAGGGGTGTCCCCTGGCTCCAAGGCCGCCCTGTCCACCCAGACGGACATCCTCGATCCTCACCGCTCTCCCTCCTGCTCGCGCCACCCCACAACAAAACACGACACGACAAAACACAGACAAAACACGACACGGAACAGAACAAACAAAACACGACGACACCACGCTTGCGTTTAGTCTCACAACCTCGTCATCCCCGCACCATTTCTTCCAAGCGAGGGCTCTTTCGAAAGCCCGGAACACGACGGTTGTTAAGCCGTCGCCCTCGTTCCGCCCTCGTCCTCGCCCTCGTCCCCGTCCTCCTCCTTTGTCGTACCTCTTCGCCCAAGCCCCTCCCTTCCCCGCTCTCCGCTCTTTCAAAAATTAACATGGTTTTTCCATTATGTTCCTAAAAAAAATGCAAAGAGGAGGAGAGAGGAGGAGGTTTTAATTTACCAGAGAGACTTTTCCTTTTCCCAAGGAGCCCGAGGGGAGAGGATGGAGGAGAACAAGAGGAGTGGAGTCCTTCATGATGGATGCATGGCACTTGGTCAGATTGGATTCCAGAAACACACACAAGCATAGCAAGGATAGCAAGGAATTGAGATTAGCTTCCGCTTCCCCGACAACTTTTTTTTCCAGGAGAGGGAGAGGGGAGGAGGAAAGGGTGCCAGTCCCGAGTCCTCGTCCTCGTCCTTGTCGATGTCATGTGGCAGACGGCATCATGGATACCACACCACTGCCTCTTGGTCTGCTACCTTGGATTCCAGCAACTTTTTCTAGGGATGACAGCAGCCATAATCGCATTATTTTTAATCTCACAAATTATGGTGTGATAATAGTATTGTTATACAAGTCTGTGTGGGCGGGCGTGGGCGTGATAAAGTTGGCGCTCCCCTTGTCAGGTGTCCTTCTCCGATCGAATGACCATGCGCTCGCCGCTGCCCCACTTGGTGTACACAAACGCGCCGCTGATGTAAAAGAATAAGGTTGGGCCGAACAGGCTGAGGTACCACGAGTCCGTGTGGTCGAGCAGCCACCCGGTGAAGGGGACTCCCACGACGCCAGGGATGCTGCCGAATATGTTCGTGATCGCCAGCAGAATGGACGCGTACTTTGGGGCAATGTCCTGGTGGTTCGAATACAGCCCCGCGAAGGAGAACGTCTGGAGCCCCAAGCCCAGGGGCAGCAGCCAGGTGGAGAGCTGCTTGTCTTCGCTGAATATGCACGCGAGCATGCACCCGGCAGGGCTCAGGAAGGCCACGGACTGCATGATCTTCCTCACCAGCGTCACGCTTACACCTCGCTCGACGAGGCCGTCCGCCAAGGGCGCCGCGACGACCGACACCGCGATGCCCGCGATCGGAGGAAGGAGAGCGAGGTGGGCCGCCCCCTGCAAGTCCACGCTGAGGTAGTCCTTGTAGAACGTCGGCAGCCAGGACAAGATCGTGTAGACGGCCCAGTTATTGCAGAAGTGGATGTACGTCAAGGCTCTCAGCGGCGTGTGCTGCACAAACTGCCCCCAAGGGATCCCCTCGTCCTCCCCCGGCTCCTCGGCGCCAGCCTTTTCCCCCTCGGCGCCGTTCTCCGCGGACTCGGCCGCCGCAACCGGTTCGGCCTCGGCCTCGACGTTCGTCGGGACCACGGCGTCGAACCAGTAGCACCAAGCGACCCCGATGACCCCAAACCCGACGAACACGGACGGCCAGCCCAGGCCCTCTATGAGGGTTGGCGCCACCGTCAAGCCAACGACCGTGCCCATGTTCAAACCACCGAAAACGATGCTAGTTGCCCTCGACCTCTCGTTCACGGGAACGTACCGCGAGATCACATCCACGGCAGCCGGAGGACTAACCCCCTCGCCCAGTCCCACGAGGAGGCGCGACAGGGAGAGCCACCGGATGTCCCCGGCCACGAAGGGCACGGCCGCGGTGGCTATGCTCCACAGGGCGACCCCAAACGGCAGAACCCTCTGGCCTCCGAACTTGTTCGCGAGCCAACCCCCGGGAAGCTGCGCGAAGAGATACCCGTAGAAGAATGCGCTCTGAATGAAACCCGCTGTAGTGGGCGTCCACCCGTAGTCTGCAGCCATGGGAATGATGGCTATGGAGATGTTCACCTTATCCATGTTGCACACTACGAACGACAGAGCCATCGACAACACTATCTTGTACCGATACGGCGTCTCGTCCCACTTGCTGGAGAGATCGTCGTAGGCGCCCTTCAGCAGACCGTGGTCGGCCTCCTCCAGCGACCCCTTTCCCTCATCACCCAAGCCAGAAGTCGTTGACTCCTCGCCTGAGGACAACGCAGGCGTCGGAGACCCTTTCTCCTCATTCCTGTCGCCCTCCCGCGCCCCAGCTCGCACCCGTCGAGGTCCCCCCACTTCTCCCCGAACAAATCCCCTCCACGCCCGCGATCCCTCGCCCCTTGCGAAGGCACGACCACGAACACCTCCCCTTCCTCCCTCCCTCTCCCTCCCTTCTCCTCTGTCTCTGTCTCTGTTCCAACTCTTGTGCCCGAACGCAAGCTCTTGCCCCCTCGCGCAACGGAGGAGAAGGGCGGCACGAGGGCGACGGCATGGCGGCCGGGTCGTTGTCTTCCGCCTCCCCCTCGCCAGCCCCGCCTCGACCGGCACAACCACCACCACGGGCGAAGCCATCATCTCTTCATCCTGTGGCCTTCCTGGCCGGGTTCAAAACCAAGCCAGCTGCTCCAGGCCTCAACATCGGGAGGAGGGTGGGATTGGATAGGATGGATGAGAGAGAGAGAGGGAGGGAGGGAGGGGGTTGGCTGATGAGATTGCTGGGCTGGACTCCCTCTCTCAGACCGGCTGGTGCTTCTCCCTGTGAGCATAGGGCTGGCCTCTTTCCTGACCTGTGGAGAGAGAGGGAGGGAGTTGTTTGATGGCTGATGAGATTGCTGGGCTGGCCTCCCTCTCTCAGAACAAGTGTGGATGGATGAAGTGTTCTTTGCTTTAGTTTCTGAAACGACTGAATCGTTTGATATGCGTGCCGTGCTCATTGGAATTAGGCGCACATGGCATGTGGGTCGATGACGAACTTCTTCGCGGCTCCCTTGTCAAAGTCGGTGTAGCCCCTCGGCGCGTCGTCCAAGCTGATGAGCTCCACGTTCACGGCCTTGGCGATGTCAATCTTGTCGAAGAGAATGGCGTTCATGAGATCCTTGTGGTACTTCATCACTGGGGTCTGACCGGTGTAAAAGTAGAGGGACTTGGCCCAGCCGAGTCCGATTCTCAGGCTGAGGTTACCGAACTGAGCAGCCTCGTCGACGGCGCCCGGGTCCTCGGTCACGTAAAGGCCGGGGATACCGACACCGCCACCGCACTTGGTGACAGCCATGCAGTCGTTAAGAACCTGGGCAGGGACCTCTCTGCTGTGGTCGTGGCCGCAGCCTCTGGCCTCGAAGCCGACGCAGTCGACAGCGCAGTCGACCTCGGGCTCCCTGAGAATGTCGTAAATCTGGTCCTGGATGGGGCCCTTGGAGATGTTCACGGTCTCGCATCCAAAGGCTCTGGCTTGGGCGAGGCGCTCCTCGTTCAAGTCCGCCACGATGACGCAAGCGGCTCCGAGGAGCTGGGCTCCGGCCGCGGACGCAAGGCCCACAGGGCCAGCTCCGGCGATGTAGACGGTCTTGCCAGGCTTCACTCCCGCCATGACAGCGCCATGAAATCCTGTGGGGAAGATGTCGCTCAACAAGGTCAAGTCCTGGATCTTCTCCATGGCGTGGTCCTTGTCCGGGAACTTGAGCAGGTTGAAGTCTGCGTAAGGGACCATGACGTACTCGGCCTGACCGCCGATCCAGCCGCCCATATCGACGTAGCCGTAGGCCGCGCCAGGTCTGGCAGGGTTCACGTTGAGGCAAACGCCGGTGTGGCCCGCCTTGCACATGGGACACCTGCCACAGGCAATGTTGAAGGGCACCGAGCACAAATCACCCTTCTTGATGAACTCGACATCGGAGCCGCACTCTACCACCTCTCCCGTGATCTGCCATTTTACGGACACAGAGAGAAAACGTTTCTTCCGTCAGTCTTCGCCCTGGGATCAAACGACGCACCCGATGCTCCGCCCCTCCTCTCTCCTCTCGGGATCGATCGAGACTCACCTCATGCCCAAGCACCATATGTCCTCCGGGGAGGGAGGTACGGCCGCGAACCATGTGCTGGTCCGACCCGCAGATGTTCGTGGAAACGACCTTGAGAATCACTCCGTGCTGGCACTTGCGCTTCTGCCTCTCGGAGACAACTGGACTCGACGTGCTGTCCAGTTCCAGCTTTGGGAAAGGAATGTCTTGGACCTCCACGTGGTTTGGTCCCATGAAAATCACGCCACGGTTTCCCGTGGCCGAGGACGCGTACCCGCGGCTCTTGGGGATCTCGAATCCCTTGAAGCAAGCGGCGCACCCGCACGACCCTCCGTGTGCCCTGCCGAGCTTGCACGCGTGGCAAGGACAGCCAAGACCGTGGCCTCCTCCCAAGTTTCCTACACCAGTGTTGGCCAGAGCAGCTGCTGTGCCACGCTGCACCAGACGCACCGAAGACGCAAGCCTGTTCGTTACTCCTGACATCTTTCTTTCTTTCTCTCTCTCTCTCTCTCTCTTGGACCTTTCTCTCTCGGAACTAAAACACATAAACGTTGTCAGCTTATCCTGATGCCCATCCCTTAATCAATACTTTTGGATAAAACCAAGGGAGAGAGGATTGGAAACGGTGTGACAAGCCATGCCACGGGTGGTGTGTTATGGTGCCTTGTTCCATCGTTCAGGGGTTGGCACCAAGTTGGTCGCCTTACCTTGTGGTGGGACTCAATGTCACGAGGAATGGATTGGATCTTGAAACCTGATCGTATACACCTCAGCTGTCTCTCGCCTCCTTTGATTGGTCGGACGGTTTGAATTGGAATTCAAATTTGAACGTCGGAAACGTGCCGAGCCCGAGCGACGAAAAATGGACGAGGAGGCCACGAGGCCACGAGGCGGGTCCTCCTCCTCCAAGCAAAGGGAGCCTCCTCTCGCCCTCTCGCTCGCTCTTTCTTTCCCTCCATTCTGTCTTTCTTTCTCTCTCTTGGTTCTGTGTCGAGATCGGGGTGGGAAGGTGGTGTCACCTTCCTAGTGATGAGGTGGTGCTGGTTGAGGTGACCGCAATGAGGAAGCGGTGCACCTGGTCGACACCCACCTGACACTACCGCAATCAGCAAACCGCTCCCTCTCTCTGCAAGGTGGAAGAGGTTGAGAAACCAGCATCCCAAGGCGTGAGACGAGACAAAGAGACAAAGAGAGAGAAACAGGCAATGGCCTCATCATTGTTCCTCACCATTCCTTCCTCTCCTGTCCACCGCCATCGCGATCCCTCCTACCTCTGAGCTTTTCTTCCAAAATATCTTGCATGATTGGGCTCGTGGCGTGGCGAGCAATAGAGAGAGAGAGAGAGGAAGCGAAGCGACGAGGACGAGGACGAGGACGAGGACGGGGACGGGGAGCGCAATGGCAGGGTGCAAGGTCAATTACTCACGCCGCGTCTTGGGACCTCGAGGAGGTCGTCTTCCGGAAACCTTAAGGTCGTTTACCGGAGGAGGACACGTCTCCTCCTCGACACCAGCAGCAGCAGTGGTGGTGGTGGAGAACGCCGCGAGAGGTTTCCCGCCCAAGAGACTTGTCCTTCGCAGGGCCACGGAGAGCGAGGAGGATGCCCAAGTCACCCGCTTCAGGAGACAGCTCGACAAGGAGTACATGGAGGGCAAGATCGAGGAGGCCGTGCGAGGTGAGTGCCAGTCCGTCCGTCAGGAAACGTTTCGTTTCGCAAAAGGAACTCATCTAACAACAACAACAACAACAACAACAACAACAACCGCTCGCTTTTTCCCTCGCTCGTGTCGTCGTCAGATGCCGTGGAGGCGTGCGAGGACACGGAGGAGATGAAGGAGTGCGCCATCGCGTGGGAAGCGGTGGAGGAGCTGAGGGACGCTGCGGACAGGAAGCGGCTGGGCGACGAGGTCACGACGAACAACGGGGACGGTTTCATGGTGCTCGAGGGGGGGAACGGAGCTGCGGAGGGGCAGAAGGACTACCCCGCGGGCCTCCAAGGAAGGGACTTCCTTGCGGACGTGGCCCCGTGCGAGGCCGAGGAGTGCGACGCGCCCAGTGGCAGCCTCTTCGCTGCCGGGGGGCTGGAGCGCTCGATCCAGAGGCTGGAAATGGAGAAGGGCGAAGAAGCGAAGCGGAAGGAGAAGGAGGAGGGAGAAGGAAACCTGTGATTCACCCCCGATGTAACAAAATTCTTTTTACCGAAAAAGCCCCCAGGGTTTACTCTACAATGGAGACGATGACGGTGATGTCATCTTTCTTTCCGCCAGAATAGACCATGTCAAAGGCCTCTGTCGCGGCTTTGGAGTACGGCGTCTCCATCCACTTGTCCATGGAGTTGAGGAAGGCGCGGTTTCCGAGCTCGTTGGCGAGCCTGGTGGCCCTCGTCCCCATGCAGCTATCGGAGAAGAGCTTCTGCACATCAAACGCCATCGTTATCGCGTCCTCCTCCGCGAGGTTGTCGAACAGGCCGTCCGTTCCCACGATGACTATGTCCCCCGACTCCAAACCCACGGCGCTGACCAGGGCGTCCTCTGGTCTGTCGGACTGCTCCTGGTGGCCCACCTGGAAAGGGTAGCCGAACGAGTGCTCCTGCTGGGGAGTCTTGAACTTCACCCCCGACTCGTTCAGGATGACCACGCCCGAGTCTCCCAAGTTTGCAATCTGAGCCGTCCCCCTGACCGTGTCCACCAAGCAGCAGCACAGAGTGCTGCTCCCTCGGATCGATTCCTGCTTCACGCTGTCGACCGCCCTCTTGATGACTTCCGTGACTGATATCGCGTTCTTGAAGACTTCCTCCTTGGCGACGGTCATGAGAGCCTTCGAGAACTGGCCGGCATCGATTCCGTATTCGCTCCACATGTAAACCCCATCGGCGACCCCGATACCGTAAGTCTTCCCGTTCTCGCTGAAGCACTTGAAGTAGGCGTCTTCCCCCGCGTGGCCGTCCTCCTTGCAGTTCTTCGCCTTCACCCCCTTCTTGACTTTGCTCGGGTGGGGGCTCACGAACACGCCGGACTGAACCGACAGCTGCTTCGGCAGAATCCTGCCAAAGCTCGTGAGCCTCTCCAGCATGGGCTGGACAAAGGGGATGAGCTTTCTGCTCAGGGGGTACGCCCCGCTGTCGCTCCTTCCGAACCAGCACTTGCACGGGAACTCGAGCCGCTTTCCCGTGGGCGAGTACACGATCACCTTCTCCACGTACCAGCCCTCTCCGCCGCCGGGCTGCTTTGAGTCTTCCGGGTCCTTGCCCTCCTCGAGGGGCTCCAGGCTGAGCTCGATTCCGGAAACCCGGCCCAAAAGGCTCGGCGTCAAGAGGTAGAACGTTTTGTTCGACCCGGTCTTGAACTCCTCGATGTCGTTCCCCTCTTCCGGACTCCTCAGCAGGCACTTGCCCGAGTGGTGCAAGTTCCCCACCAAATTGATGTGAACGTTCGAAGTCGTTCCGGCGCCCCGCAGCTCCCCCGTCTGCACCTCCACCTTGTACTCGAACCTCTCCTGGAAGGGGTGGTTCTCCGTCGTCACGAAGGTCGCCATGCTGTCTTTGCTCATGTCCGCGTAAGGCCCGGGCCCGGGCCTGGGCGCAGGCGAGGCGTCCTCGGCGGGAACTTCCTCCACCCTCGCCGAGCGCGCGCCCGGGTGTGTGCTCTTCGCCGTGTAAAACGCATTGAAGTGGAACGACCTCCAACCAAAATCATTCTCAGCAACAGCAACAACCTTGGCGTCCGCGTCGGCGTCGGCCCTGGCGTTGGGCAAGCCTCCCCCCCCGGTGATGCACCTCACGCCGAGACCCTGGCCCCAGTCCCTCGCAAGCCTCCTCGAGGATAACGTGACTCGCGTGAGCCATGAGCACGTCATCTTGAGCTGGCCGGTGACGAGGCAAAAAGCAAGATTCGCGACGACGACGAGAGGGAGCACACGTTTGGTTTGGTTTGGTTTGGTTTTTCTCTCGAGCGAGGAGAAGGAGGGGATGTAAAGGTGTCCCGTCCCTTGCGCCCGTCCTCTCTTCCGCGACGTGCGTCCCTTCTTCGCTCGCGTCACCCGAGCACGTGATGCTCGGCTCGCCCGCTGACTCGCCTTGACTGGACGCCCGTTCAGCGAGCTCGTTCCCCTGAAGGCCGATTGGAGGAGAGGAGAGAAGAGGAGAGGAGAAGGTCTGATGTGATGTGATGTGATGTGATGTGACGTCTCAAGGGGCAGGGGAGGGGGGAACTGATCAACCCTCTCTCTCGGTTCTCTCTCTCTCTCTCTCGGTTCTCTCCCTTGTCTTCTTCCTTCAATGATCCCCCTGGTGGTGCACCTTGCCAAGGTGACCTTGGTGGTGGTGGTGGCAATCAACACCGGTGTGCGTAGCTGGCCTCAGAGGGAGGGCAGCTACTCCTGTGGAAGGAGAGGAAGCGTTGTCGTGATCAAGTGACCAAGTGATCGTGATCATGACACGGATGGACAGACAGGGGCTGAGGTGAGTGCAGGTGATCCCACCCGTACAACCCGTGATCATGGTCTACGTCTATACGCGTCTATCCAATGTGAGAGTGAGAAGTGAGAAGTGAGAAGTGAGAAGTGAGAAGTGAGAGTGAGTCGTCTTACCATCCGTGATCACCAATGAAGGCAGGTGCCGAGGAAGAAGCTTCCCTTCTTTGCACTTCCCCTCCTTTGTCCAGAAGGAGTGCAAAGTTGCTGACCGTAGAAAAGCGCACAGAGGAGAAGAAACGAGGCAGAGACTCCAAAGAGAGAGAAGGATCGATTGATTAGAATGATACAACACAGTGTAGCGCGAGGCCTTGCTGCCATTGCGGGACAGACCAGGTCAGTCCCCTCAACACGACAAGCGATGGAGCGACAAAGCGACGCGAGTGGAAAAACACTCCACGGGCGGCGACTTGTCTCTCTCTCTCCGGATCCCTCCACCTCTCTCTCTTCTTGATGTTCTCTCTGTCTCTTCTGGCGAACGAAAGGGGAAAAGGATACGACGACGACGCGACGTGGTGAAGGATGGAGGCGTTGTTCGTGCCGTGTCGGTGTTCGCGATGCTGGGTCGAACTCGTGTATGGGCGACGGGGTTCACTCTTGCGAGAATCGTCTCCTCCTTCCGCGTCAGATCCGTCCTCGTCCTCGTCATCATCATCATCATCATCTTCATCGTTGTCGTCGGTGGAAGGAGCCAGGGTTCGCTGACGCTACGATTCGATTCGATTCGCAATTTCCTTTTCCGCTGCGCTTTTGGTGCGCATGCACGCAGGTACTGCCTCGGCACCGCACTCCAAGGAGGAAGCAGAATAGTAGCAGCCAGAGGGCCAAGGTGAGCAAAAGGCTTGGGAGACAACAACAACAACAACAACAACAACAGATCGTGCATGTGTCGTCGCCATCTCAGTCGCCATCTCAATCGCTGACGCGGTGCGTGTTTCTGCTGCTTCCCTTGCTCTTCTTTCCTCCCCTCACCACCGTGCTGGTGCCAGCGCCTTGCCGAGCCTCGCCATGTCCAGCCGCTTCGCGTCCTCCGGGGAAGGCCAGATATGGGAGTTCCTTCGCACGGAGAAGCGAGAGAACGGCGTCGCTGTGGTGAGGCTTCACAGGCCGGACGCCCTGAACGCCCTCAGCGGGCCGCTCATGGGGGAGCTGGTGAGCGCCCTGAGGAACATGGACAACGACCCCGAGGTCAAGGCCGTTGTTCTGACGGGCAGCGAGAGAGCCTTCGCAGCCGGAGCAGACATCAAGGAGATGAAGGACAAGAACTACGCCGAGGTGTACAAGACGGCGATGCTCGAGGCGTGGAGCGAGGTGTCCGACATAAGGAAGCCGATCGTTGCAGGAGTGAACGGCTTCGCTCTCGGAGGTGGTTGCGAGCTTGCCATGATGTGTGACATCATCATCGCCGGTGAGAACGCCGTCTTCGGGCAGCCCGAGATTCAGCTTGGCACCATCCCCGGAGCCGGAGGGACCCAGAGGCTCACGAGGGTCGTGGGCAAGTCCCTTGCCATGGAAATGTGCCTGACGGGGTCGAGACTGGATGCTCACTTGGCCGAGAAAAGGTAGGAATGGCCGGGGAGACTTTGTTTCTTGCGAGCCTCGCCCCGACGACGCGCGTTCCCTGTTCGCGACACTGACTTTTGGTGCTCTTCGCTCTTCGACGAACCGAACTGAAGAGGCCTCGTGAGCAGGGTGGTGCCCACGGAGCAGACCGTGGACGAGTGCATCAAGGTGGCCGAGAAGATTGCGCAGTTCTCCACGCCTGTGATCATCGCTGCAAAGGACTGCGTGAACCAGTCGCAGGAGCTCAGCCTGCAGCAAGGCCTCAAGTACGAGAAGGCTCTGTTCTGGAGCACCTTTGCGCTGAGCGACAGGCTCGAGGGCATGACTGCCTTCAAGGACAAGAGAAAGCCTAATTTCACGGACGAGTAAACACCCATCATCAAGCACGAAAGCGTTTAAAGCAGCAGCAGCAGCAGCAGGAAACCAATTGATTAATATATTTTTTTTTATTCGTGTGTGGGGTGGCGAGGACCCATCCTACGGTCCACCCATTATCTCGGCCTGACGCCGTATTGCTATCAATCCAGTGCTTTGCTTTAAATACAATGGCCACCGCCCCGCCCGATCAAGCACGGGGTCAGTGCGCGAACGCCTCGATGGCCTTGCTTGCTGCCTCGGCGAGGTCCATCAGAGTGCTTATCGCCGGTCGCATGAGCCTCACTTCAGTGGCGTCCAGCTTGATGACGAGAAGAGTGTCATCCTCCTCGTCGATCTCGATCGACCTGTGGACTTTGGTAGGATTGAGCTGCAAGAGAAACACACAAGAGAGCGAGTCAGAACCCAAAACAAAAAAGAGAGACAACTTGTCGCTCCTTCCTCACCTCCTTGTCGACCATCAACGACGTGCGCAAAATGACCGCATCGTTGTGACAAGTCGTTTTAATCCTCGCCTCGCTAGTGACCGAGCACACGAGTCAAGTCCCACGTCAGTCAGTCAGTCACTCTCTAGGGCATAGCACAACGTTTTCCTTCGCCGGTACTGGGAAGAGAAAGCGCTTGTGTGCGTGTCTGTGTGCGTGTGTGTGAGAGAGAGAGAGAGAGAGAGAAGCACGGCACTTGCTGTGAACTTACAAATGGTGTGGCTTGGACGCGTCCGCGCCAGTCTCGCTCCACTCGCGCTCCATTATGAGTTCCTTCCTTCCTCTTCGGTGTCCGCCGACTCGGCTGCCTTTCTGAAGAAAAAACCAATCTCCCCTGGAGACCGCGGAGGAGAAGGGGTGAAGCCAGTTGATGATGCGGAACGGGAACGAAGGAAGCAAGGACCAAGAGAGAATTAGTTTACAAACTAAAGTTAAACAGAATGATTTTGACTCTTCGTACGTCACGCGCGTGAGTGAGTTGCGCCTCGTGGTGCGCGCCACTTCATTTCATCAAGAACTCCTCCAGTTGCGCGAGGCTTGAGGGTCTCTTCAGCAGAGCCTTGGTGAGGGTCTCCTCCCACTGCTTCATCACGATGGGGAACTGCATGTAATCGGCGTTCTCCTCGAGCCAGATCTTGTCCAGGAGCTCGAATGTCATGCAGAAGACTTCCTCGAAGGCCTTCTCGTGCTCGGCGTCGCCCACGTCAAGGAGCTTGAGGAAGGCCCGCCCAGGCCCCGTGGCGGGGGCTCCGTCGCCCTTGAGGTCCAGAAGCTTCGCCAGGGTGAAGGTGATGTTGACCCCAGCCGCCCCGAAGGGATACTCCCAGTCCGAGCGCTTCCCCTGGAGCTTGAAGCACAGCCTCTGGAAAGCGAGGGGCTTGGACTCGCCAAAGTAGATGAGGTTCTCCAGGGCCGCAAAACCTCCGCCCCTGAAGTCGCTCGAGGGGTGATCCCCCTGCCAGCCCATCTCTTGCCACTGCTTCGTCTTCCCTTCGACGAAAGGCAGGTCTGGGAACGCCAGGCCCCACAACCTCTTCAGCTCCCCTCCGTGAGTGTCCTGGTCGTACTTGACGCCCAGACGCCCCCTCAGGTCGCCCAAGCGCCTCCTCTGGAGCTCCGTCACCTTGCTGCTCCCAAAGTGCCACGACACGGGAAGGATGTACTCCGCCACCTTGCCCACTATATAAGACAGGTAGCTCAACGTCTGCTGAAACACCGTCAACCTGCAACGCTTGGCCCTCGGCTCGTCATCCGAGTCGTACTCGTCCGGACCCAACAAGCGTTCGGACATGACATTGTCGTCCTCCGTCATCGGACTTATCTTCCTCTTCCTCAGTATTCCCATCCTCCCTCCACACGAAACGAGAAACACGAAATGACCAAGAGCAAGAGCAAGAGCAAACAAACAAACTTGAGCTCTCTCTCTCTCTCTTCTTCCTCCGCTACCGCTGCTCCCTCAGGACCTCCTCCCTTGGAAAGAAACAAGGAAGAAAGAGGACGTGACGCTCCTCGTGAAATTCCACACCTCCCCTCGCCGTCCCTCCCTTGCGATCGAACCAAACCAAACCAAACCGATCGCGATCGACCGATCGCTTCCTCTTCCTCTCTCTCTCTCTGTCGGAGACGAGCGCGCGCTTGAAAACAAAAAGCGATTCGATCCGATCGATCGGAGCGTGAAGGAGAGGAAGGTCTTTGCGAGGGTGGTGACAACGGGGACGGGCGATAGGCCTTTCGAGGAAGCGATCACGCGAAAGATCTTGGCGAGACCTTTCGATCGATACCTTGCTTTTTTTTTTTTTTCGTTTTGTCAAAGGATTGGATTGGTTGATTGAAGAATGGGACGCGTAGGAGTGGTGTGGCTTGGTTTGGTGGCATGGGGGTTGCTGGCGTGGGGTTTGGAGGCGGCTCCTGAGGAGGACCTCGTGAGGGATTTGCCAGGCCTCGATGGATCGATGGACGTGAGGATGTACTCGGGTTATCTCCGCCCGACGGAGCACGACCACGTGCATTACTTATTTGTCGAGAGCGAGTACACGAAGACGGACCCGCTTGTCCTTTGGCTGAATGGCGGGCCAGGAGCCTCGTCGCTCATGGGTGCTTTCACGGAGCTTGGGCCCTTCATCGTCAACGGCGAGATGTCGCTGATGCCCAACCCGTTCTCGTGGAACAAGGTGGCAAACGTGCTCTATCTCGAGTCCCCAACAGGCGTCGGTTTCTCTTACTGCGATGCGATGGTGAACGGACAGCCTTGCCAGCACAACGACACGTCCACTGCGGAGTTGAACTTCCACTCGATCATGTACTTCATCGAGCAGAAGTTCCCTGAGTTCAAGGGCAGGGACTTTATGATATGGGGCGAGTCTTACGCCGGGGTCTACGTTCCGACGCTGTCCAAGCTCGTGTACGAGGCAGGTGATGCGCTGGACTTGAACTTCCTGGGTTTCGGAGTGGGCGATCCGTGCACCGATGACAAGACGCAGACCTTCACCCGCCACTTGAACTTCAACTTCGAGTTTGCCATGGGCAAGGGCTTCGTGGACGCGGAGAACCATAAGTACATCAGGGACAACTGCATCGCTAGCGACGTGAACGGCATCATCACGCCAAACGAGACTACTTCGGCCTGCAGAGCGGCTTGGAGAATGTACTACCTCGGAACCTCCGGAGGAGATGGCAACGGCCCGTACGCGAAGTTGCCACACGGAGGCTTCATTGACCCGTATAACTCTTGGGGTCCAAACAATAATGACTTTTGGGAGATGCTGGCGAAGTACTTGGCCGACGACGAGGTGATGAAAGCCCTCAACGTGGAGTCTTATCCTTTGCGCCCCTGGTCGCTCTTCGCGGATCACTTGACCTACACCAGGCAATACTGGGCCTGCTACTTTGATGGCGAGACCCCAGGCGAACCTTACTACAACTCCAGCATGATCGAAATATACCAGGAGCTTGCCGGCAACGTCCGCAATATTGTGGTCTACAATGGGGACACTGACCCGAGCGTGCAGATGAGGGGGACCGAAGCCGCGGTGGATGCCATGGGTTTCGACATCGCCAGAGGTGGGGAATGGCGACCTTGGTTCTTTCAGCCGGAGGAAACCTCCTCGAGGCTTTTGGAGGAGAAACTCCCATACTTTGGCACGTTTCTGAACTACAAGAAAATCAATTCCCAGCTGGGCGGGTATGTGAAGAACTTTGATGGAAACGTCTCCTTCGTGACAGTCCACGACAGCGGGCACATGGTGCCACAATACAAGCCAGTGGCTGCTTTCCACTTGTTCGTCAGAGGACTTCTCAACAAGCCGCTCAGCCCTCCTATCAATATGACGGAGGTCGCCGACCTCAGCGATGCCGCCTTTTATGGCAGCGCGAACAGTGACGCTATGGGAATGATGGGCGACTGGGTCGAGGAGGCCATGAGCAAAGAGTACACCAGCAGTGGCGAGTATGAGGCCAGAAAGGGGGAGAGAAAGGTTTCGGAGGGAGCCAAGGAGAAGCCCTCTTACGCGAGCAGGAAGGTGATGAGACCCAAGCCGCCAAGAAAGTTTGCCCCGAGACCTGAATTGGATTCTTTGAAGAAGCATGAAGTCAAAGAGCTGCTCAAGGACTTGCAGGGTTACTACGAGGCGATGTGAGTGTGAATGTGAGTGGAATCAAACAATATTTATCTGATTGAAAATCCGTTTATATTTATATTTATAAAGGTGTTGACCGATTCAAGAGAAGCTGTGCCTCGCCGCCCTGTGCCTCGCCAGCAATTGGTGGGCCGACTGCCGGCTATTGTTGAACTTCCACTCCGCTGATGACACCTTGTTGCGCCCGAGCTTCAATTTGGTGACAAAATCGTTAATAGTGTCCAGGAAGCTTGATTTCGACTGTGGGCTGTGGACGGGAGTTTTGGGGGGGGAACCCGCGCCGGTACCCGCCTTGTTGTCATTGACCCGTATTGCCTTCTGCTCAAGCTCGTGAGGAGGACCGATCTGCAAAACATCTAGCTTTGTGACCGGGCTTACTCCAAAGATAGTCGTGGTGGTCCCGCCAAAGATGAAAAGGCCTTCTGCGCTACACCCTGCGACGTGCCTCAGGCCGTGGGAAGGGTGACCCAGGATGAGAGGGGGCTCTTCCCACTTGAGGGTGGTCAAGTTAAGCTGCTCGACATCGTCGAGGAAGAGGCCAGCTTCTGAGATGCCGCCGACCAAAAGCAGCTTGTTTGCGGAGAGCCTAAGTGGGGCCGCCCTCTGTCTCGAGGTGGGCTTCATGTCATTGTCTTGCGGGTGCAGGGTCCACTGCATGGTGTCGAGGTCCAAGGAGAAGGGCGTCATGTCAAAAATGTCGTTCTTCCTCGTGGAATCCACTCTGTCTTTGGAGGGGCTGAACCCCCCGAAAATGATCACCTCCTCGAGGCCCGACACGGGATTCAATCTGACAGTGCTTGTGTGCAGACACCTGGCCCTCGGGTGGCTCTTGCGCCCGAGTTTGAACTTGGCAAACGTGGGAACACGCCTCCAGACAAGGGTGTTCAAGTTCAGAAAGTAACAACACGTGTCGTTTCCCTCGACCTCCTCCCCCTCCCCCCCGTAAACGAACAAGGACTCCTTCTGCTTGATTGTCTCCGCCGAGTGGTTGTATCTTGGCGATGGGATCTGCCCCAGCGTGTCGAACACGTCCCACTTCACGTACTCGCCGTTCTTTGCTACCGTCAGAGTGTTGATCTCTTTGCCCCCGTACTCGTACCCCAGTGCGTCCCAGCCCCCATACATCAGTAAGAGGTGCTCGTCCGGCCTCTGCGGATGGAGCGGGCTCACCGTGGACACCTCCACGCGATTGAGCGTCTGCCTGAACCTCTTCGCCGGCGGCTCGCCGTAGACCCGAGGGCACCTGAAGGTCAGGGTCTCGATGTGGATCAGGATCACGTCCACGAACGGCAGATTCGCGGCCGGGCAGAAGCCCCCGACGATGACGATAAAGTCTCCGACGGAGACGGCACAGTGGCCGCTTCGAGGCAGCCTCTTGCCCAGCAGGAAAGTGGACGAGAGGTTCTTCCACTTGGAGCTCAGGACCCTCTCCGCCTCTGCCCGTTCCTCTGGGGTGACGTTGCTCAGCCTGTTGCTTTGACTCGTGCTTCCCTCGTAGCCGCCCACCCCTGCCCCCTCGGGAAGGACGGAGTTGAAGCACGTTTGGATTGGCCCAGGGATGCTGCACCTCGACGCCTGGGACCCCGTCAGCAAGTCCTGCGCCTTGGTGAGCTCGGGGTCCGAGACCATCTTCTTCTTCGACATGATCCCGTCCTCGATCTTCGCGTTGTGCTTCAGCACCAGGTTGGCGCCCTTGGACCAGTGCAGGATCCTCAGGTCCGCCGCGTCCCTGCAAAGGTTCCTCCAGAAGACGGCGTTCTCCCTGCAGAGGTCGTCCGTGTAAGCCCCGCAGGTCGCGTGCAGCTTGCAGATTCCCTTCCCGAGCATCTGCTCGCACACCACTTGCCAGAGCTTGCCGCCCAGCGTGAAGGCGTGCAAATCGTCGGTGCGGACGTAGCCCTCCACGTCGAAGTACCACGAGTGCGGGTAGCCCGAGCTCGACATCAGGTGGCAGTGGTGGGTCCCGCCACCGTGCTTCCCCAGGCCCGCCAAGTAGTCGCACGGAACGTCCTCGGCCTCCGGATTGAGTATCTCCCGCAGGGCACGGCAAGCGCACGCCAGGGAAGCCAGGGTCCGGGCGCCCTCCCTCCCGTCCTCAGGGCTCCCGTCCGCGGACTCCAGCGCCTTCCTCAGGATGGCCCCCAGGAGATTCCTCGGCAGCCGGGTCAGGTGGTCCCCGGCCGAAAACTCCTCCCCCTTCTTCCCCCACTTGTTGTACAGCTTCCCGTTGTCCACCAGCTCGCCTAAGACGCCCCCTCCCCCCCCCCTCTCCGACACGCTCTTCGTCGTCGTCGTGCCCGACATCTCTGCCTGGCCTCTCGTCGCCCACCTCCGCTCTTCCCCCTTCACCTCCACCTCCACCTGCAGCAGCAGCAGAGCACCACCACCAGGTCCAGGTCCAGGTCCGTTCCGGTTTCCTCCCGTCGTCCGTTACGTCGTCACGAAGACTGACAAGACTTTTGCTCTCCCTCCTTTCCTTTCCTTGTCGAAAGAGAGAGAGAGAGAGAGAGAGAGAGAGAGCCGGGAAAAAACACCACCAAAGTAATGAACCACTTCCGTTCCGTCCAGTGCACCAAGCACCGAGCAACCGAGCACCCGTCCTCGTCACCTTATCGGTCTCCGCTTCGATCGTCTCGCTCAATTCCAAAATCCAATTTCCGTTACACTCGTTTTGTAGGTATTCGATGTTGTACACCCGTTTTGCGAACTCCTCTGCAGACTCTGAACTTTTGGAGGCGGCTCGGCTGGTGCTTGCTGGAGGAGCGCGAGTTCGAGAGGGTTTGGTCGACGGGGACGGGGAGTGAGAGGTCGAGGATTTAAATCAAACGAAGCGTCTTTTCGTTCTCTTTCGAAAGAGCCGTAGCTTGAAGGGATTGGCGGCCATTTGCGGTGAGGAGGAGGCGAGGACGGCGAGGGTGATGGCGGAGGACAGGTCGAGGAAGAGGGCCAAGGTGGGTGAGGTGGAGGCCGCCTCGGGGGACGTGGTGACGCTTGTGGAGTCGGTGGATGGGAAGACTTGCACGCACCAGTGCGTGTGGCCGGAAGGCGCGAGGCCGACGCGCCAGGGCCCGCCCCCCAGCATCCCTTCCCACAAGGCCGCCAAGGAGTACGAGTTCAAGCTGGACCCGTTCCAGTACACGTCGATGAACTGCATGGAGCAGGGTGAGTCCGTGATGGTGGCCGCGCACACCTCCGCGGGAAAGACGGTGGTCGCGGAGTACGCCATAGCGATGGCCCTGCGGGACGGCCAGAGGGTCGTCTACACCTCGCCTCTCAAGGCCCTGTCGAACCAGAAGTACAGGGAGCTGAGCGAAAAGTTCTCGGATGTTGGCCTGATGACGGGCGACGTGACGATCAACGAGAACGCGAGCTGCCTCGTGATGACCACAGAGATTCTCAGGAGCATGCTTTACAGGGGGAGCGAGGTGGCGATAGAGGTGGCCTGGATCATCTTTGATGAGATCCACTACCTGAGGGACAAGGAGAGGGGCGTGGTGTGGGAGGAGACGATTATTTTGGTGCCCGACACGGTCCACTTCGTGTTTCTCTCGGCCACCCTGCCCAACGCGAAGGAGTTCGCGGGCTGGATTGCCAAAATACACAAGCAGCCGTGCCACCTCGTGAGCACGGACTACAGGCCGACCCCCCTGCAGCACTTCATGTTCCCCGCGGGGGCGAGCGGGCTGTACATGGTGGTGGACGAGAAGTCCAAGTTCAAGCCGGACAACTTTCAGAAGGCGGTGGCGACGCTGAGCTCGACGCAGCGGGAGGGGGAGCTCCTGAGGAAGGAGAAGCACAAGCGGAACCAGGAGGACATCTTGAAGATAGTGCAGCTCATCATGGAGCGGCGGTTCGACCCGTGCATCATCTTTGCCTTCTCCAAGAAGGATTGCGAGAACTTGGCCACGAAGCTGACGAACCTGGACTTGACCACTGACGACGAGAAGAAGCTGATAGGGACGATCTTTGAAAACGCGGTGGACTGCCTGAGCGAGGAGGACAAGCGCCTGCCGCAGATCAGGCACCTGCTGCCCCTCCTGAGGCAAGGGATAGGGATACACCACTCGGGGTTGCTGCCGATCCTGAAGGAGGTCGTCGAGGTGCTCTTTCAGGAGGGGCTCCTCAAGTGCCTCTTCGCGACGGAGACCTTCTCCACGGGGCTGAACATGCCTGCGAAGACTGTCGTGTTCGTCCGCCCCAGAAAGTTTGATGGTGGGGGATTCAGGTGGCTCTCCTCGGGGGAGTACATCCAGATGAGTGGCAGGGCGGGGAGGCGTGGTCTGGATGACAAGGGCATTGTCATCCTGATGCTGGACTCGAAGATGGAGCCCGCGGTGGCGCGGCAGATGGTCCAGGGATCGGCCGACCCCCTGGTCTCTGCCTTTCACCTGAGCTTCAACATGATATTGAACTTGTGCAGGACGGACGGCGGCGACCCTTCTGCCCTAATGAGGTCGTCCTACCGCCAGCATCAAACGGAACTTGCGCTGCCGGCCCTCAAGAAAAGGGCAAAGGAGCTCGAGGAAAGGTGCAAAAGCGTCCAGATCGAGAATGAGGACGAGGTTGAAAAGGATTTCGAGGTCTTGCAGAAAGTCGGGCAGCTCCGGGCGCAACGGAGGCAACTTTTCCAGGACCCCAGCATCGCGTTGCCCTTCTTGCAACCTGGAAGGCTAGTGAAGGTGCTTTCCGAGGACGCCCTGGACATGGACAGGTACCTCGCGGCAAAGGAGCACGCCGGGGCTGACGATGACGACGAGATCGAGCGGGAGTCAAAGTATGTCGCGGAGACCATGATTAAGGCCTCCTCTGGCGAGGGTGTCTTGGGGTGCGTGGTGGGCTGCAAGCGAAACGGTTCGAGGGGTTACAAGCTGGACGCGTTGCTCCTTCCGGAGGGGGACGCTGAACCAAAGGTGACGACGGTCGATCTTTCTCGGATCGAGAGCGTTAGCAAAGTGAGAATCTATCTGCCGAAAGAGGGTCTCAAGAGCTTGCACGCACGTAAGAAAGTTTTGACCACTCTGCGTGAGGTCGAAAAGCGCTTCAATTCCGTGCTGCCTTTGCTTGATCCAAAGGGGGACATGAAGCTGCAGGGAGAGATGCTAGACAACCTTTTGTCCGCAGAGCAGGCCCTGGAGTCTGAGGGCGCGAGGGACTGGGGGGAGCTTGAAGGCGGGATCAGACTCCTTTGCAAGAAGACTCTTCTGAAACGTTTGGCGGAATTGGCAAAGAGGGAAGAGAAGCTTTCCAGGGAGTTGGTGGGGCACGAAGAACTTAAAGCCAGGAAGAAGGTACTGAGAAAGCTCCATTACTTGGATTCCGTTGGCCGTGTGTCCTCAAAGGGGCACCTTGCTGCCGAGATATCCTCGGCGGACGAGCTTGTCCTGACCGAAATGCTGGTGAACGGAGTTTTCAAGAATCTGCCGTGCCCAGAAACAATTTCTCTCCTGTCTTGCTTTGTGAGCAGTGGCAACAGCAAGTACAACGGAAAGCTCAGCGAGGAGTATGACAAGCTTTTCAAGCAGCTCAGGGAGCAGGTCTCGAGGGTAGCAAAGCTGGCCAACGAGGCAAGCTTGGGTGGAATCGACATGGACAAGTACCTCGATGCCTTTTCGCCCCAATTGATGGAAGCCACCGCCGCCTGGGCGAGGGGATCAAATTTCTCGACGTGCTTGAAGCTCGGTGGGGGAGCTTTCGAGGGCTCGCTGGTCAGGGCAATCCGAAGGATCGAGGAGCTCCTTCAGCAGCTCATCAAAGCGTGCCAGGTCGTGGGAGAGCATGATCAGGCCGAGCACTTTAGCGAGTGCAGCGATAAGATAAAGAGAGACGTTGTCTTTGCGGCCTCTCTGTACTTGTAAAGAAAAGGAAGTATTTATTCGTTTAGGTTTTTAACCAAATCCCAATAATATTACAAATTATTATCTCCATATACATTTTACTCTTGGGCTGCTGGGCTGCTCTCTTTCGACTCCCCCTCGCCGCCCTCGCTTTCAGGGAAACTACCAAACACCACCTTGCTGATGCTTGGGAACTTGAGAAGAGAGTTGTAAGCTTGAACGCATTTCCGCGTTTTCTCCGTAGTGGACCTGTACTCCTCGTTCATGAAATCACTCAACTGACCCATGGCTTTCTCGTATGGATGCACGAACGCTTTTGAGCTTTCGTCCTCCTCAGGCTTGTCTTCGCCGTTACCATGGTCGTCCATCAGATCGTACTTCTTCATGATCTCCTCCATGGTCTTGGGCAGCTCCCGCAGCCTCTTCTCCCTCTCCTCTTCCTTGGCCTCGACATCCGGGTCGTCGGCAAAAGAAATCTCTCCTGGCTCCATGGAATCAGGAACGTGGTCCGGAAGCAGCGTCTTCACTCTCTTCTGAGCGACATAGTAGTCTGACAGAGTCTTCGAGTAGACAGGCAAGTTGCTCATCGAAACGACAGTGTTCTCATAGGTCTCCTCTTCCAGGTAGCTCACTCGGTGCGTGAAAATCCTTGGCTCGATGGGGAAGTCAACGTCCAGGCCCCACAAGCTGGGCTCCTGGTATCGAACCTGATACTCGGACATAAAGAGCTTGTCCGATAAGCTCAGCTGCGTGGAGGGAGACTTCGGCAGCTCCAGCCTGTCGGAGATAACGTCCTCGATCTCTGGAAGGTTTGACGTAGGGAGGTCGTAGTCGTACTCCTCGATCGCGCCCTCCATCAGCTCCTCGTTCTCAATCGGAGGGATGTACGTCAAAAACTCTTCAAAAGGCTCTTCTTGGTAGCCCATCGTCTTGTACTCGAAGACTTCCTTCAAGGGGTATTTCCCCACCTCCCCATAAGACTCTATGCGTGGCACTTCCAGCTCATCGTTGAACTTGAACCGGATGTCTTCTGCCGTGCTGCTCTTGTAAAACTCAAGGTTCTCGAGCACGGGGTAAACCAGCTCCAAGTTCTGCTCCCCGGTTGTGCTTCTCCCCGTCTCCTCGTTGTCGTTCTCAACCGCCTCCGCAATCGCTGCGACGCTGCGACCGTGCTTGTCCAAGAACGCCTTCAGTTTCTGCAGCCTTTTGTCCATCTTGTTCCTGTAGATGACTTTCCTCGCGGCCTGGATGAACCTTTCGATCACCGTGGCCCTCATTCTCCACGTGTCGTTGATCGCCTGGTCGAACCTCGGGTTCACCTCGTCGATGATCTCCTGGTTCGTCTTTATGGGAATGTAAGGCTCGCTCACCGCCGCCAGGGTCTCGCCTTCCACATTGCTCAGAGCCCTCTCCACCTTGCACTGCAGTTGGCTCTCCGCCTGCTCCTTCAGGGCGTTCTGGAAGAATTCGACCTTCTCCTGCGAGAACTCTTCCTCGCCGACGCTCTTTGTCCCCATCATGCTCACCCTATCCGTCCTATGCTTCTCATCCCAGGCCTCCTGAAAGACTTTCTCCTTGACCTCGTTGCTGAGGGACCAGTCGTCCAGCGGGTGCAGATCGGTCTCAAAGAGTCTCAACTGCTTGTCGATGTCCGGCACAACCGTTCGAAACTGTTCGCTGTTCAAATCTTTGTCGTATACCCTTCGATCTGGCTGCTGATTCAGAACTTTGTTCACGCCGTGGTGCGTGTTCAGCTTGTTCAGGTCCGGGAACTCTATGCCGCCGTCCTTCATCCCGGTCTGAAATTCTCGGCTCTCCAGCTTCCTTGCCGTGCCCCTCAAGCCCGGGGAGTTCAGCCTCCCGTACGTCGTCAGCCCCTTGCTCCCCTTTGGCCGCTTCTTCTCCGCGGACAGGGTCAGCAGCTCCTCCGCGGTGAGGTTCGTGGGGTCTATGCTGCTGAACTTGGAGATCTTCTCGTTCACGTTCTTCGGGAACCCTGAGCCAGTGATGTCACAAAACACGGGCTTGGAGTTTGCCGTGGCCACATTCACCTTGAGCTGCAGCGTGCTCGTGGTAGACCTCATGGGCTGGAACGTGATCGTGATCTCGGTGGGCTTGTTGTTGGACACGACTCCGCTCGTTGGGGTGACTTCGAACTCGGGACTCGTGCCCAGCTTCTCCACCGTGAACTCGAAGTCCAGTGGAACCTTGCACTCCAACTTCACCTTCCTCTGCCTGGACTCCGACAGGTCGCACCTCCCAAAGTCAATCCTCCTGGGGAAGTTCACCTCGTTCAGCGTAGGATACGCATGGATGGGAATGAGCATATTCCCATCCTCCGTGTGTATGCGGATGCAATCGTAGTAATAGCGCCACTCCGTGGGCCGGAACTCGATCTCAATCTCCTCGCTCAGACCCGGAGGGATCAACCCCTTCTTCTTCATCATCGCCGTCGCGAAGTGGTCGTTCTGCGTCTTTATGACGTGCATTCTCTGGCTGAAGTCCGCCGTGTTGACTAACCGTATGGTCTGCGTATGTGTCTTCCCGACCTGGAAGCCGTCGAAGTGCACCACGCTCGGACTCGTCGCAAACGTCCAAGGCCCATTTGTCTGGAACTCCTTCCTCTCCAGAGAAAACGGAGGCGGCGGCCTCTTCGGCTCTTGCACGGCCTTGGTTGGACTCAGGTCCAGATAGGCCTCCAACATAGTCACAAGAAACACAAACACACACCTCCCTCAACCCTACAACGCCCTTGGTGGCAGCCTGTCCTTGTCTTCTCAAACAAACACTCCTGGAATCACTCCTCACGCCTCACTTCATCCTCCTCACCACTCCTCCTCCTGGGCTCGTCTCCCTTCCCCTCGTCGTCGTGGCCTTGACCTGGTCTCCTTCCCAAGCCGCTACGCTCTCCTCTCTCTCTCTCTCTCTCTAAAATTGACTTTCATTCAAAAGGGTCAGAAAGAAGTGTAATCGCTCAAAGATTGCATCTTGGAGTGCAATCAAAAAATCCTGGATTTCAAAGGCGGGAGACAGACAGCTCGAAAGGAGAGAGCAAGGGGAGAAGAGTGAGCCAAGGCATCAGGTGGGTCGTGGGACTGAAGCCAGGTGGAGAGGAGTCTCGCGCGACGCGGAAGCACGTTCCAAGGGCTTTCGATTGATACCTCCCTCGGTGCGAGTGGAGAAGTTTCGGTCAAAGCGTGTCTATCTCTTGAGTTTGCTCTTGTGAAAAGGCGGGAGAGGACAGGAAAGCGTTCTTCCAAGCGGAGGGGAGCTGACGAAGGAATCGAACAGGTGGAGAGGAGTCTCACGCGACGCGGAAGCACGTTCCAAGGTCTTTCGATTGATACATCCTTCACTCGGTGGTCGCCATGAGTCCTGCAGTGGTTTCGACTACGGGCGGGAACGCTACAGAAGGGTTCGTCAAGGTGACGGTGAAGTCTCCTCGAGTGAAGGCGGGGGGTGTGCTGGCGAAGCTGGAGGTCAAGTGCGAGGAGAAGGACCGGGAGATCGAGAGCCTGAAGGCCAAAGTCGTGGAGCTGGGGAGGGACAGCGGGGCCAAGGACGAGAAGATAGATGTCCTGAAGAACCAGCTCCAAGGCGTGCACAGGGAGCTGGACGAGGAGAGAGGGAAGAACAAGCAGCTCAATGACGAGGTCGCCGTCCTCAAGTACGCCTTCCACGAGAGGAAGCTGTCGAAGAAGGAGATAGAGAGGATTACGGAGCAGGTCAGGAGCTCGGGGTTCAAGCCCGCCGCGAGTCCGGGACCAAACCCAAGGGCGCCCAAGTCGTCGTCGCCCGACGCTGCGCTGTCTTGGGCGTCTCACAGCATCGAGGTCGAGATCGAGGACCTCATCAGCCGGCTTGCGACGACCGAGGCACGCTTGGCGATGACCGAGGAGAAGTGCGCCGGACTTGAGGAGAAAGTGAGGGAAGCGGAGCAGCAGAGAGACCTTCACCAGAGGCACACAGACATCGTTCTCAAGGACAAGACGAAGCTGGCGGCCGAGCTGCAAGCCCTCAAGGAAGCGAACCTGGCTTCCGAGCCAGATGACTACTTTGCTCGGAGCCCTTTGGCCTCGAAAAACCTCAACACGACAACGTAACAGAGTAAAGTACACCTTCAACGCATATGATTTGCTGGTTTACACCCGCGTAGCTTTAGGAAAAGTCAGAAGGCCTCGTCGGGGTCGGGGTATAGCTCGCGCGGAGCTCCCTGGCCAGCCCTCCCTGCCTCCTCTTCTTGATCCTCGACGCGAGCCGGAGCCCGGCCGCAGACAAGTTGGGCGCCGTCCTCATGGCGACGGGGGTTCTTCCGGAGGCACCGCGGCCTCCCGGATGCCTCGGGCTCGGGGAAGGGGACGGGCTCAGAACGTACGAGTAGCCTCGCAAATGGTCTGAGCCCCCGCGAGCTCTGGCGCCGGCGCTCGCGACGTATCCCCGGCGCTGGACGGGCGACTCCCTGACGACGGGCGTCCCTTGGAGGGACGAAACGGAGGTAGAGGGTGACTCGAGGCCGGCCCTCTCCCCCCGCCTCTCCCTGGCAGTCACCAACCGCGTGTTGCTGGCCGCGATTTCCCCCCGCGGCCCCGCCTTCTCCTGCGTAACCGTCCTCACGTTCTTCTTCCAATAGAGGAGCCCCGCGGGGGGCTGATTCGAGGTGCCGTAGCCGTCGGTGGAGCAAGCCCCGCCTCCCTCGAGCCTCTCCAACCTGCTGCACAGCTTGTCCCTCCTCTCCCTCACTTTGGAGTTCGCCCTGTCGATGATCTCCGAGAAGGACGCGTTGTCCTCGCTCGTGTGCTTGCGGCAGAACTGGTCCAGGCTGAGGGGCGGGGCCACCACCGCTCGCGCAGTCGTCGTCCTCCCCCACTGGTCGTCCTCCCCCCCAAAAGCGACGCTCTCCGCGGGCGTGTTCGCGGTGCTCGCCCCCTCCCAGCCCTCGCCCGCGGCCAGCCTGTCCCTCATCAGGACGGACTCGTCCCACTCCGACCTTTCCCCCTCCCCCTCCTCCCGCAGAGGCGTCGCCCACTCCACGCCGCTCGCCACGCCGGGCGTCCCCTCCCCCTCCAGCGGGGCCTCGTGACCCGCCCGCCGGAGGGCGTTCCTCCTCTGCGCCCACCGCATCCTCCCCTCGTCCCCGCTGTTCACCGCTTGGAGCCACTCCAGCTTGCTCTGCAGCTTGGGTATCTCCGGAAAGTAGTCCCTCTGGATGATCGCTTCCAGCTGCTTGAGCCAAGCCTCTTCACGCAACACCCTGGGCCCCTGCCTCCGCCGCTTCGCCATGTCCACCGCAGGCGGAGGGAGCATCCCACCGCCTCCCTCCTTCTTCCCTCCTTCCTCCATCCCCCACGCCCGTCACCTCAGGACGCTTGACACCCGATGCGATGCGAGGGGGCCTCGCCTCCTTCCTGACCCCCTGCCGACGCGAATGCCTCGACCAAGGTGTCGACGGAAAGCTCGCGACTTGCTCTACCCATCGAAGGGCAGTCCTTCTCCTCCCCCTGGACCTCTGGACCTCCGTCTCTCTCCGCGCGTCGACGACGCGTCGAGCGAGGTTGCTCCTCGAGGAACGCGTTGGAGTTTGGTTGTGGAAGATGGCGAAGCGAGCGCTAAGGGAGTTGCTGCGAGCGTTGCAGAGGTACGCGCCGGAGAACAAGGACGTGAGGTAAGGAGGCGAGGAGCGACCATAACCGTTGCCCTCGGCGGATTGGATGGAAGTGTAACCGTCGCTTGCACACACATAAAGAGAGAGAGAGAGAGAGAGAGAGAGAGAGAGAGATGGAAGAGTCTCTTGGAGGATGGACCTTGACCTGACTTGATGGGACTCCCTGTGTGTGTGGATGGATGGATGGATGCTGGGCAGGACGCAAGTGTTGGAAGAGTTCCGGCGGAACGTGGCTGCGAAGGGTGAGGGTGTCGAGGCTGGGATCGCCTTGGCCAAGGACTACGCTTTTCTCCTTCATAGCGTGAACGGGCACCTGGACTTGCTCCTGGACATGAACATATCGACGGACAGGGCGTCGCGGCAGAGGGAGACGGTCAAGAAGATCGCCAGGAGGGTCGGCCTTCGAACGTCTTACGAGGACGACTTGGACGACTAATCGTCACAACAACGACGACGGGGGAGGATACGATACATTAAATAGTACAAAAGCATTGAATTCTTCATTGATTTACAAACACGAACAACAACAACTACTGCAAAGGATGGTGAATGGCGGCGATGGTGGTGGGTTCGTCACTCCTGGCCCGCTTGGAGCTTTTCCAGGACGTCGTCGAGGCGAGCCTTGATGCGGTCCAAGTGGCCGGGAACGGAGCCGCAAAAGTGCTTGACGCTGTACACGCTGTTGTTGAGGCTGTGGATCTCTGTCTTGGCGGACTTGGTGCACTCCTTGAATCGCCCCTTGACGTCCATCAGCGCCGGAACGCTCGTCTTCACGTGCTCCTGCAGGTAGTACATCCCAAGCGAGGGCTCGTTCGCGACCTCCCTCAGGTACTCGTTCGACGCAAGAACGGCCTCCTTCCGTTGCAGCGTAGAGTTCGTGCTCCTCAGCATACTCATCCCCTTGCTCTGTTGGTTCCACGGAACGACAGGTGAACGATGGACCTCCCACCGAAACAGAAAAGGCGTCCCGAAGGAGGGAACAAACCCATCAAACACCTCAACCCCAGCCAGGATCCCTCAAGGATGGAGCAATGCTTGGTATGGAGGCTATCGCGAGGAAACCCTTTGGCTTCGCGTCGTCAGAGGTCTTCCTCTATATTATGTGTGACGTTACTTTTCCCAGGTAAGGGGGTAACGTCACAATATGAATGCGTCGTTGTAGTTTTCCTGTACAAAACGCGTGTTAGTGGCAAAGGATTTGAAACCCGTGTGAAAACACGACCGGGCAAGGCGTGACACTCGAGAGGGAGAGAAGGCGCGCGAGGGAGGAGGAAAACCCGGCGTGGAGAGGGGAAGGTGTGGGAGAAGGAGAGAGGGGAAGGAATCCTACGGAAGCTTCTGTTCTTCCTCTTTCCGGAGACCCCTCTGTTGGTAAAAACGGTGGAGGGACGAGGATTTTAGAGACCTCTCTCGAGAGGAAGGGAGAGGGGAAGACGACCGAGCGAGCGAGGGGGAGGGAGTGTTTCGTTTCGCGGACGGAAAGGGTCGACGCCTTTTCCCTTTTTTTTTCTTCCCTTTCCTTGTCTCTTTCGGCGCCGGTGGGGTTTCGCACGCGCACGCGCAGAGAGAGAGAGAGAGGGAGAAGCCTTGGCCTTTGCGTGTTTCGAGACGAGGTACGCGCCATGTCTGTCGTGTCGAGCAAGGGAGGTCTGGCGAGCTTGCGGAAGGCGAGGAAGAGGAACAAGCTCGACAGGGAGGAGGGCACGAGCGACATGGACGTCGACGAGGACGTGAGCGCGTCGTGCCTGAAGAGGCAGGGCAGGGCGAGGAGCGAGACCTTGTTCTCCGTCCTGGCGAACAGGGAGACGACGACGAGTCGGCACAGGGACAGGTGAGTACGACGGCGCCGGGGGGCGGGGTGACCTTTCCCCCCGCCACAACCACGGAGTTTTTCTGACCCTCGCTGGCTTTTTTTGACCTTCCTCGACGCGAACGAAACGCAGGGCGCTCCCACGCTGGGTGGAGGGGGAGATGCTGAAGACCATGTCCGGCTTGTACTGCAAGCTGAAGCCGCCGCCGCGGTCCACCATCGCGGCGGCCTTCAGCCCCGACGGGGAGATACTCGCGTCGACGCACGGGGACCACACCGTCAAAATCATCTGCTGCAGGACGGGGAACTGCCTGAACGTCCTGCCGGGGCACAGGCGGACGCCCTGGGTCGTGACCTTCCACCCCAGGACGTCGCACATCCTCGCGAGCGGCTCGCTGGACCACGAGGTCAGGATCTGGAACGCCAAGTCCTCGGAGTGCATATCGACCCACGAGTTCGGGAGGCCCATCGCGTCCCTCGCCTTCCACGCTCACGGGGACGTCATCGGGATCGCCTCGGGCCACCAGCTGTACATTTGGGACTACAGCAGGAGCGGACTGGGGGACCCGAAGCCAGTGTCGGTGCTGAGGACGAAGAGGTCGCTGAGGGCGGTGCACTTTCACCCTTTCGGCATCCCCATCCTGCTCTCGGCGGAGGTGAACGACCAGGACTCGACGCAGGACCTGGCCCAGGCCCACTGCACGATGAAGTGGAGGGACGCTCTGAACGACTACAACTACAACAGGAACATGGTGACCCCGGACGCGCCCGTGAACACCCCCGTGGGCCCCGCGGGCCCCGGGATGGAGGAGAGCAGCGGGAGGGGCAGGAGGGCGCAGACGCAGACGTTCCGCCACGTGACGAACATGCAGGCCCCCCACGGCCAGGCGAGCACCTCGGCGACCCACAACCAAGGGGGGGGCGCCGCGAGGAACGCGACGACGGGGAGGAGGTGGCAGGGCTTGTCTGGAATCTTCCGCACGAACTTTCCGCCGAACGCCCCGTACCGCCCGGAGGAGGATGCTAACGCCACCCAAGCGGCGGTGGCAGCGGCCGCCGCCGCGTCTGCTGCCATGTCCCAAGACATGCCCTGCACGGTGAGGCTGAGGATATGGCCCTTTGACATCAAGAGCCCTCAAAAACCGCTGGAGAAGGAGATCTTAGAGATCAGGCACGCCGTCCTGTGCAGCGAAATGGGGGCTCACTTTTCCCCCTGCGGGAGGTACCTTGCCACCTGCATCGCGTGCCACCCTCCTCCTGACATGGTCGTGGATAACACGCCCCTCGGGCCGGTGACCGCCCTCTTTTACGAGCTGCGCATCTACTCGATGGAGTCGGAAACGTTTGGCCAGATCCTTCACGCCAGACCCATTAGGGCGGCGCACTGCTTGACGTCCATACGATTCTCGCCAACTTCGGAGCACTTGCTCCTGGCCTACGGGAGGAGGCACATGACCCTCTTGCAGAGCATCGTGGCTGATGCGGGGACGGGCAACTTGATTCCCATCCACACCATACTTGAGATCTATAGGGTCTCGGACATGCAGCTCGTCAGGGTCCTTCCAAGTGCGGAAGACGAGGTCAATGTGGCCACTTGGAGTCCATTCCCCGGGGGCGGCATCGCGTATGGCACCAAGGAGGGGAAGCTCAGATTGCTCGGCAACTATGAGAGCGACTCGTTCTCCATCGAGGACGAGCTGCTTCAAGTTGGAGTTCTGGGAAACAGCGACAGCGGAGAAGAGTATTAATCTGAGCGCATTCAACTGTAATGAAAAGTCTTTTGCAGTCGACTCGGCAGTCTCGGGCGGGGAACCTCGAAAACAAGTTTTTTTTTTTTAGAAACGCTTAGGTTTTAAGACAGACAAACCCACCTCTAGCTGAGGAGGACGCTGACGATCTGCTTGACGTTCAGCCGCCGAAGGTCGGAGTACTGCTGCCCGCACCCCACAAAGATGACCGGGGCGCCCGAAATGTACACCATGGAGAGCGCAGCTCCCACCTTGTTGTCAATCGTGTCAAACTTGGTCAGCACGATCCCATCGATCTTGTGAGGCTGGTCTTGGCTCGACAACTCTATCAGTCTGTTGTTGAACTTGGTGAGCTGGTCCACGGCCTCGTTCCCCACGAGGGCTTCCCCAACAAACAAGGTCAAGTTCGGGTTGTTCATGTTGATCAGCTTGGAGAGCGCCCTCATCAGCGGCTCGTTGTCCTGCATCCTTCCTGCGGTATCGATCAGGAGCACATCGCACCTGCTCTCCTTGGCCTTCTTCAACGCCTCTTTTGCTACCGCAGCGGGGTCCTTCTCGTAGCCCCTCTCGAAGAGCTCGACCCCCAGTCTTTGCGTGTGGGTCCTAAGCTGCTCCACCGCACCGGACCGGAAAGTGTCGCAAGCAGCGATCATGACCTTCATGCCGTGCTGCATGAGCCAGAAGGCAACCTTGGCCAGATTCGTGCTCTTCCCGACGCCGTTGCACCCTATGAAGACGATCGAGTACGGCTCCCCCTCCCGCCTCGAGGCCTCCACCTCCTGCAGAATGTTTATGTTCCGCCCCGGAGATAAAATCTGAGTGAGCGCACTCTCCACCGCTTTGGTCACCGCGGTCGTCACCCTCGTGAAAGACGTCAGCTTCTTTCCCACCATGTTGCTCTCCACCGTGTTCACGATCTTCTGAGCCACCTCCTCCGCCACGTTCTTTGATATGAGCTTGTCCTTGAGAGTTTCGAGAATGGGTTTCACGTCCGATTCCTCCAGAACTGCCTGGCCACTGACGTTGATCTTCTTGTTCAGGTTCTTCATCATGCCCCCGAGCCAGCTGGTCTCCTTCACCACAACCTCGCCCTCGTCCTCGTCCTCGTCCATCATGCTTTTCCCCGTCGCTTTCTCGACGTTCGCATTCTCTAGGCGCTCCGATTCGTTCGTGTAGTCCAGCTGCTCCCCGTCGTCCATGTTGCCCCAGCGCCCCCACTTCCTCCCCCCCTTCTTCGCTTTTCCTGTGCTCGACGACGGCTTCTTCGAAGACGTGGCGCAGGCCTGGGGCTTCTCGGACTTGTTCCCCTTCTTCTTGCCTCGGAGGGCCTTGAGTTTGTCGGTGTCGAACCCCCCGGAGACCTTCTGCGAGGCCTCCTCGCCCCCCGTGTCCTCCCCGAGGCTCAGGTCGTTCACCGCGTCCTCCACGGGCTTCTCCACCATCACCGCGTCCTTTTCGATGTCCAGCGAGCTGGGCGAGCTGGCCTCGCCCTCGCCCTCCTCGCTCGACGACACCTCCGCGACCCTGCTCGTCCGCTCCTCCTCGCACCGCGCAAGGACGTCCTGAAAAGTCGAGGAGAAGTCCCCGTAGTCTCTCTGGCTGTCCAGGAACACGTACTCGAACCGGTTCTTCACCCGCTTCAGCAGCTCTTCCACGTAGGGCACGGTGAGCACGGAGCGGTACACCGCCACGAACACCAAACCCAGCTCGTTGTTCTGCGTCCACTTGAGGGTGTAGGACACGGACTGGGACGAGTACTTGAAGACCTTCTTGGTCGCCCTCTGGTCGATCAGGCACTCCTCGACGAGCGCGTTGATCGGATTGCCCACGAGGCCGTTCCACTCGTGGCTCCAGAGCACGGACCCCCCCAAGGTGAAGATGCTAAAGTAGTCCAGCATCCTCCTGCTCCTCCTTCCTTCTTCTCAGCAACAACACCAGCAGCACCAGAGCCTGCCTCCTCTCCTCTGTGCTCCTTGGCTCCGTGTTCGACGAGCCTCGACAACACAAAACCAAACCAAACCAAACAAAACAAAACGACCGAGCACTCGTTGGAAAGAGCAGAGAGAGACGAACCTCCTGATCTCGACGCCCTCGACCGCTCTCCCACCTCCCCGCCACCCTCCTCCCTCAACAACAACACTAGAGCCTGCCTCCTCTGTGCTCCTGGCTCCGTGTTCGACAAAACAAAACGACCTCACCCCCTGGGTTGTTTCTTTCGACTGAGCACTCGTTGGAAAGAGCAGAGAGAGACCAACCTCCTGATCGCAACGCCCTCAACCTTTCTCCCACCTCCCCGTCGCCCTCCTCCCTCAACAACAACACCAGAACCTGGTGACCTGGTGATCGGTTGGCAGACGGCGATTTCTCGCGTTCTACATTAACGTCTCTTATCGATTGGCGCGATTTTTTGAAATGGTTTCCATTTTGCGGCGAACGAAGGCGACCGCGAAAGCGATCGGAGAGGGGCAGAGAGCGAGGTGAGTTCGCGACGAGGTGGAGGGGAGGGAGGGGGAGGGGGAGGGGTGGCAGTTAGACCTTGAGAATATCCTTCTCTTGATCTTTCCAGAGACCCCTCTCTTGACGAAGCACGGGCTGGGACGAAGAAATGAGAGACTGAAACGTTGATCTTTTTTTTTCTTCTTCGGTGGTGATCTTGGAAGCGTGCAGGTGAGTTTTCCTCCCGACGAGGGGCGGCGACGGGAGAGGGGCGGCGAGAGCGTCGGAGGGAGAAGCTTCTCTCCGCGATCTTTCGTTTGGTACCGAACTTGCTCTCCGCTTGCAGGAACTGACGAGGCTGGACGTTTTTGGTTTTGTCTCAGGTGATCGATAGAGAGAGTGATCGGTCGACAGAGCGAGTGAGTGAGAAAGATGGCGGCGGTGAAGCAAGTGAACGCCCATGCGGAGACCATGGGGAGCCAGGCGGCTCTCTTCATGAACATCAACGCGGCGAAGGGCCTCCTGGAAGTCATGAAGACGAACTTGGGACCCAGAGGAACGATCAAGATGCTCGTGGGAGGCGCCGGAGGTAAGGTTTTGCTGCGTGGGAAGAGAGGACCCGTCTTCCCGTGCTGACCCTCTCTCTCTCTCTCCCTTGCCTCGTGTTTCCGTGCTCCTCCTCCGCAGATATCAAGCTCACCAAGGACGGAAACGTCCTTCTGAGAGAGATGCAGATCCAGAACCCAACCGCCGTGATGATTGCCAGGACCGCCGTGGCGCAGGACGACATCACGGGAGACGGGACGACGACGACCGTGCTGATCATCGGGGAGCTCCTGAAGCAGGCGGAGAAGTACCTGAACGAGGGCTTGCACCCAAGAGTCTTGGTGGAGGGTTTTGAGATCGCCAAGAAAGCGGCCTTGGCCTACATCGACAAGGTCAAGAAGCCCATCGACGGAAGCGACAGGGAGCAGCTCCGCTGCGTCGCGTACACCTCCCTGAGGACCAAGCTCCAGGAGAACATCGCCAACCAGCTGACCGACAACGTGACGGACGCCGTCCTCACCATCAAGGTCCCCGGCGAGCCCTTGGACCTCCACATGGTTGAGATCATGCACATGAGGCACAAGATGGCCACCGATACGAGGCTCGTCAACGGCCTGGTCCTCGACCACGGTGCGAGGCACCCGGACATGAAGAAGTACAGCGAGAACTGCTTCATCTTGACTTGCAATATCTCCCTCGAGTACGAGAAGAGTGAGGTCAACAGTGGCTTCTTCTACAGCAACGCGGACCAGAGGGAGAAGATGGTCGCCGCGGAGAGGATGTACACCGACGAGAGGGTTCACAAGATCATTGAGTTGAAGAACAAGGTCTGTGGCGATGACCCATCCAAGAGCTTTGTGGTCATCAACCAGAAGGGTATCGACCCCTTGTCCTTGGACTTGCTCGTGCAGAACGGTATTGTGGGTCTTCGCAGGGCAAAGAAGAGAAACATGGAGAGGCTCATTCTCGCTTGCGGAGGAGTTGCCGTCAACTCGGTGGAGGAGCTCACCCCAGAGAGCCTTGGCTACGCCGATAAGGTGTACGAGCACGTGATCGGAGAGGACAAGTACACCTTCGTCGAGGGCGTCAAGAACCCTCACAGCTGCACCCTGCTGATCAAGGGGCCCCACGACCACACCATCGCTCAGGTCAAGGAGGCCATTAGAGACGGCCTTCGCGCGATTAAGAACACCTTGGAGGACGGCAGCGTCATTCCTGGCGCCGGCTCCTTCGAGGTTGGCTTGCAGACGCACCTGAAGAACGAGGTGGTGAAGACTGTTGAGGGGCGTGCTAGACTTGGAGTGGAGGCTTTCGCTGAAGCTTTGCTCATAGTTCCAAAGACCTTGGCGTCCAATTCAGGTAACGACCCGCAGGAGGCGCTCATTTCTTTGCAGAACGAGCACGAGAAGGGCAACTTTTTGGGATTTGATGTGGAGAGCGGGGAGCCAACGGACCCTTGCATGTCTGGAATTTACGACAACCTCATCGTCAAGAGGCAGATACTTCAGTCTTCTCCGATCATTGCGTCCCAGCTGTTGCTTGTCGACGAGGTGATCAGGGCAGGACGTAACATGCGACCACGTTAAATAAATAACAGACACATAAAGTATTCTTATTTTGGGATGATTTCTCTTTATATTTCAAGTTGTTTGTGGTTTGTTTGTGTTCTTATTATTTATCAAGGTTCTTCACCCTCTCAAAACTTGAGACGAGGTCGTCAAGGTTCAGGTCAAGATCAGAGGACAAGCTTTGGGCTTGCAACAGGTACTTGTCGCACAACTCCACAAGGAGGCCCGCCTCCCTGAGGGGCCTCGTGGACAAAATTCCTGGGGTGGACCTGAAGTCCGACTTGGACTTCAGCATTTCCATCTTCGCGAACTCGAGGACTACAATCACCGATTTCAGGTACTGGAGCCTCAGCACGTTTGTGGTCGTATGCCTCTCAATCAAGGTGTCGTAGACGTATCTCAACCTCTCGCTTGCCCCGCAGACCTCCAGGAGGGTCTTTGGGATTAACTTGTGCACGTCCGAGGAAGCAGGGGAGCCTTCGCCGGCGGGCCAGATCCCAGCTGCAATCTCTTCCAGTCTCTGCACAAGATGCTGCATCGGGAAGCTGACGTCATTTGGGTAAAAGTTATTTCCCAAGTCCCTAACGATCGAGCACGCCGCGGAGAGAGATTGGCCGTCAACACTCTCTTTTATTGCGGCAAACAGGCACATGTCCCAGTGATCCTTTATCATCTGGACATCAGAAAACTGCGCGAGGTGCAGCATTTCGAGGCAGAGGACCCACATGCACTCTGGCCTCGCAAAGTCGTTGTACAAATCTTCGAGGGAGAAGAAAGTAGTGACCAGATTTAGTGTCTTCATGGCATAGCCCGCATAGGATGTCAACAGCTGCGTCAGCCTTTCCTGACCGTCCGCAGTGATGAGATTCCCCAGCTCCGTCTGAATCAACATGCTGATGTTCTCGTGCACGCCCTTGTTCACTAGCTCGGTAAGCCTGTCAATGGATTGCCTTGGAATGTTGTATTCCCCTCCCACTTGCATCAGTTCGCTTTCACAGCTGCTAGCCTTTGAAGTGAGCGAATCAACGAGCCTGATCTGGAAAGCAATGATTTCTACTTTGCACTGCAATGCATCAAGCAAGGAATTGCTGAAGCCCTCGCTGTCAGGAGACTGCAACCCCTGGTGCTGACTTCTGCTTTTCGCGAGGCGCATCGCATCCAAAAGATGTTGCTGCCGCTTCTCCAGGGACACGAAGGATGGATCGCCCTCAGAAACGTTAAGCCGTTCACCCAAAAGGAGTTGCAAGTAAGCCGCATGGGAAAACATGTGGCGGTGCACGTAGAGGCGTCCCAGGACCTCAAGCGCGTCAACAGCCTTAGGCATGAGCGCCGGGAGCTTCTTCACTATCGTGTGGATCGGAGCCGGTCCTGCAGAGAGACCCGCTTGCTCGCGAAGGAATTCCTCCAAATAAGCTGGATTCTGCTGGATCAGGTCATTCTGTGCCTCCGGGCCCATGGACATGAGCTGGTTGTAGAGATATTTGTGGAAGCATATGTCATTGCTTGACATGCAGTGAGACAAGATTTTCGTGTACGTCTTCATTGCTTGGTGGGACTCGCTCTCAGCCTTACTGGCTGAGAGTGGGCTGCTCGTCAGTGCAACTTCTGTCATTGAAGAGGTTTTCAGCTGAGTCAAAACCTCAATAACCAGCACGTAACACTCCTCGCGGACCCTCTGGTAGTCCTCCTTCCTTGCGTCGTTCTGCAGAGCAATATTCCGAGGATCTCTCATGGCAGCTGCCTGAATGACCAAGTCCACCGCCCCTTGGTAAGCTTTCAGATCAATCAACTCGCTGAAGACTGCGTAGATATTGACAACAAGTGGGACTTGAAGCAACATCTTCAGAGCGTTTTGAATCAGCTCGTTTCTCTCCGCGCCACTAGCTTTCCTGGCGCTGCGGAGGCTCATTCTGGCGTCGTAGAAAATCCTGTCTTCAGACTGGAACAGAGTTGGACAAGTGGCTTCAAGCTCACTGCTGATTTCCTTCAAGTGAATGGCGCCACTTGACACGTCCATCTTGTAGCTCATCAGCGCCGAGACGAGGGATCGCATCAAATTGTCCCCCTCGTCCATCACCACGAGCTCGTGCAGAGTACCCTTCCTGCCGGATGATTTACCTGAAAGTGAGAAGAAATCTCTTGGGGGGCCTTCCAGTCTATTGACCAGCAAGGCGAGGTTGCCATTGGTCTTTTCTTGCAACATCCGAAGCATCTTGAGGGTCTCATAGCACCTCTGCAACAAAGAGCACAGGGAAGTGATGCAACTTTGCTCCTTTGCCATTGCAATTTCAACCTTTTGCCTCGTCCGCCTGCCATTCTCGGATATGTAACCCCGGGAGTCCTCGCTCAAGATGTACTCCTGGTGGTGGGTGAACTCGATCATGTATTGTACGAGTGACGAGATGCGTTCCTCTAAAAGCCTCATGGACTTGGTGTTCATTGCTAAGCCGTATTCGACTTTGCTGCCCCTGGCATCAATACTGAACACACCAATGTCCCACACCGGGCGCAGGAGCCTCGCGGCAAGAAGAGCAAAGCCGTCAAGTCTCGCTGAGAATTTGATTTTCGGCTCGCGAGGGCCACCCATGTCAAAAGTGCTGGCGACTGGGGTTGAAATCTCTCCCAAGGAATCGTCCTCCTGGACAGGTCTCCCCGTGAAGTCGGGGTCCGAGAATACTTTCCTGGCTTCCTCAATGACAAAGGGTGACTTGGCAATGACTTGCATCACTGCTGCAGCTTCGTCCGCCTCCAAACCGAAGGAAGACTTGAGCTCGTCCAGCCAAAAATCAGCGTCTGCACTGTTTGACCTCACGACAGACGCCGCAAATATGAGGCACATGCACGCGGACTCCGCCAAGCCGTAGTTCTGGAAGAAGTTCCTGATGTGATCCCTGTTTCCGCTCTCCACCAAGTTCTGCAACAAATCGACTGGCCTGAGCTTTTCCACGATGAGCGTTCCCGAGGTACTGACGAGCGAGAACCTCTTTGCCGGCAGCATCGCCGAGTGCAAAACCTCAGACAAATCACCGTAAAGGTCCCCCTTGACCTGTACTGTTTGCTTCAACACCTCCGGAGGCTCCATCTCAGCGATTGCACACACGTGCCCCCGAATCAACTCCATCGTGACAGACTCCACGATGTCGTTTGTGCCCTCGGCGTTCGCTCCCAGGGTGAAGTCCTTGGAGGTGAGCAACAGCTGGGTGTGCGAATGGTCGTCAGCCTCGCAGGAGAAGAGGTACAGCCCCTCCTTGCAGAACGCGTACTCCACGACGAGGGACTCGGAGTGTGACCTGTGAGGCGATCCCACGCCAAACACGCCCTTGTGGCTACCAAATGGGGGCCTGTCAGGCGCCCTCATAACATATTTGACCCTAAGCTCCGATGGCCTTGGCGTCGTCCTTCCGTTGTAGTACCCGTAGGAGAAAGTCGACAAAAACAGCCTCCTTCCGTCCCCCATGATTCCAACAAGATGCAGGTTCTGCGAAGCGGATTTGTCTAGGATGGCTATGTGCACAAGGTCTGTTGGCTTGGTGGTGCTCGTTCGGGAATACGAGTTCCCGCTCTCTCTGGCAAACAGCTGCCTTCCCAAGCCGTTGGGCCCACCGCGCCTCGCAGCATCGATAATGTCGCTGATTTCAGCAACCTTCTTTGGATTGGCTCTTCTATCCTCACCCAGGTCAAATACCTGGATGGTTGAGGCCCTGGTCCTTGCGTACATGATTCCCCTCTCCTCATCAATGATGAGCTGCTCGACTGGACTGGGAGCCCCTCTGAGAAACGTGGGAATCACCATATTCAGCAAGTTCTTCGAATGACAGACCAGGGAGCACCTCTTGTTCCTCCAGTTGTCCCCTACACTGTACGAAAGCTCGTAGATGTGCCCGTTCTCCCCTCCCAAGAATATTCTGCCCTCAGAAGTGGCACAGATGCTCGACATCATGACAGTGTCCGTAGAGACGCTGTACAAGGGCAGGGGCTGGAGGTTCATGGACTCGTAGGAAGACTCCAAGCTCCCGTACCCGCCCCTTCCGCCTTTCGACTGCATCACGATGCCCACAAGAGTCACCTCAACGGATGTGCATATGACCAAAACGTGCTGGATGGCCTCCCAAAAGACGCCGGGCTTCACTGGCGCCAAGGCGACGGCGCTGATCGCTTGCTCCTGGCCCTCGTACTGCACGACGTTTGGATCCGTCTCGCTGTCAAACTTCCAGATGAAAACAGCGTTGTCTACCGTCGCCCAGGCTCTCCTGATGCTCGGGAAGAGCCCCGTGAGGCACACAACAGGCTGGTGGGCGTCCCCCGCGTTGCTGCCGGAAATCTCCCCGCTCCCCGCCGCGAGGCTCACGTTGTACTTTTCGCGGATGACGTCCGGAAGAGCCGTGATCCCGAGCTGCGCGGACGCCGTGTTGTTCACAATGCGAACCGTCTGAGGCCACCCCGGCTGCTGGAAGCTGCATTTGGTCGAGGAGTTCTGCACTCGGAACGCTTTCTCGAGATCGTCCATGTGCAGGTTCCGCCCCGCGTCCTCCTTGATGACTTTGGACAGGATATCCGAGCCTTCCCTCACCCTCGAGGAGTCCACCGCTCCCAGAAACCTCGTCTTCTCGCCAGACCGTCCAGCGCTCTTCTTCCACAACGGGCTCGAGGCATCCGGTCCATTATTGACCACCGGCCTGTCCGTCCAACCCGTCCCCGGCCTCGGAGTCCGCTGCTCCTCCACATACTCCGTCCCCGCTTGCGCCCGCCACGCTGATGGCGGAGGTCCCGACATTGCCCCTCTCTGCCTCGCACCGCCGACACAAACTCCTCTCCCTCAAAGCACTCCGAGAGACAAAACGAAACCGAAGCCTTCACGATTCCAAGCCCCTCCTCCGCTGTCGTAACGTAACGCGTCAAAGAGACGCTGGCGTCGAAGAGAGCGATCCTAAGACCGTGCGCGTGTCCCTCGACCCCAGCAATGCCACCAAAGCCTCTGCGACGCTCCACCAGTGCCCTCTCCCTCTCTCCCTCTCTCTCTCTCTCTCTCTCGTGCCTCCTGATCTCTTTCCTCTCGCCAAGACCTTGACAAGAAGAATCCGAGAACGCCAAGCGTCGAGTGAGATATCAATGGAAAGCTCGTGAGCAGGCCCTTGTCACGGTGACCTCCTCGTCCTCCTCGTCAACCGCCTTCCGTCCGAACCCTTGGCCCAAAGGTCCTTCGCTCTCCGTTTCCAGATCGATCGATCGTGCGGCGGAAGAACACCCGATCAAAGTGAGAGCCGAGGAGCAGAAAAAAATTTCGCAGACGGCGGCGACGAGAACGAAGAGAGAGAGAGAGAGAGAGAGAGAGAAGTGATCATGGCGGAGGAACCAACGACGAAGGGGGAGAAGGAGGAGGAGACCAAGGTGAGTTCGACCGCAAAGGAACGTGCCGTCAGTCGAAATGGTTTCGTCGTCTTCTTTTACCGTTTCACAGAGAGAGAGAGAGAGAGAGAGACGGTTTGGTTTGGTTTGGTTTGGTTTGTGGCATGGAGAGTGGAGTGTCTCGATCGTGGTGGTGTCTTGGCGAGGGAGAGGGAGCGAGTGGACTGGACTCAGAGGATTTCGAGGCTGAGGTGTTGTTCGCTTCGTGGAGGGGTTGGTATTGACTCTGCTGTGTTTGTGTTTGTGGTTTTTTTTTTTGGTTTGGGTGGTGGACCTCCTGCAGGTTGCGCCTACTCCTATCTTTGGACAGGGCTCGACTTTCGCTGGGACGGGATTCAGTGGCTTTAGCATGAACTCGGGAGGCTTCGCCTCGAGCGGGACGAGCGAGGCGTCCGGTGGAACCGCCGCGGCTGCGAACCCGGAGGAGGAGTGCCAGGCGGAGTTCAAGCCGGTGGTTCAGCTCGAGAAGGCGGAGGTGACAACCGGGGAGGAGTCCGAGGAAGTGAAGTTGGAGTACAAAGCCAAGCTGTACCGGTACGACTTTGAGAAGCAGGAGTGGAAGGAGAGGGGCGTTGGACCTTGCAGGATTCTAGAAGACAAGAAAACCAAGAAGACCAGGGTCCTCATGAGACGTGACAAGCTCCATAAGATTTGCGCAAACTTCCTCATCATGCCTGGAACGGCCCTGCAGAACCACCAGGGCAACGACAAGACTTGGGTCTGGTCGACGCCAGACTTCTCGGAGGAGGAGATGAAGACCGAGCTTTTCACGATCAGGTTCGGGACCGTCGAGAAGGCCAACGAGTTCAAGGAGGCCTTTGAGGCGGGCATGAAAGCGAACGAGGAGCTTGGAATTCTGGACGAGTCGAAGGAGGCTGAGTCGAAGGAGGAGGGCGAGGAGAAGAAGAAGGAGGACGGGGCGGACGAACTGGCAAAGGGCCTTGCCGACGTGAAGGTAGAGGGGGAGGAGAAGAAGGAGGAAGAGGAGAGCAAAGAATAAGTGAGCAGGATGGAATGCCTTTGAAAAACACCTCGGCTTCTTTAATATACAATCACAAAAGAAACTTTTTGCCACCCCTGGAGTACTCTCCTGTTTCTTGCATGGGACGCCTTTACCGCGCACGAGGGGCTGCCTTCGAAAAACGCCTCGAGACTCCCTCCCTCTCTCTCTCTCTCTCTCTCTCTCTGTGTGTGTGTTTGTGTGTGTATGTGTGCACCTTTCCCACTCCGTTCGAAGAAGGACCCCATACGCCGACAGGTCGGATTCGATCGTAGGATCAAAAGGACAGGTTCCAAGGGAGGCCGACCATCTTTTGGCATTCAAGTCCCTTGCGAACACGCCCACCCACACCCACACCCACGAACACACGCTCCTCCTTCCCCCCTCCTTCCCCTCCTTCCCAAGGCGAAATTTGTTCCTAGTTTGGAGAGTAGTTTAAATCAATCGTACAGGTGAGAGAGAGAGAGAGAAGGAGACAGCGTCGGGAGGGAGAGGAGCGTCGCAGTGCGAGGCAAGATGTCTTTCCGGGAGTTGAGGAACTTCACGGAGACCATGAGGTGCCTTGGGTATCCTCGGTTGATCAGCATGGAAAACTTCCGGACGCCAAACTTTGAACTCGTGGCAGACCTGTTGTACTGGCTCTTGAAGAGGTGAGTGAGAGAGGAGAGAGGGAGCGGAGGGTGGAGACCAAAGGTGAGAGCTTTGTGGACTGACGATGGCCTTGCTTCTTGTCACCGCTCAGGTACGACCCGGAGATATCCATATCGGACGAGATCAGCACGGAAAGCGACCGCGTCTTGTTCCTCAAGTCGACGGCAAAGATTATGTTGTCCAAAGCGAGGGTGAAGCTGAACTTGAAGCGGTTGTACGCAGCGGACGGACACGCGGTGAGGGAGCTCCTGAAGATAGCAAACATGCTCCGGGATGCGACGACGAAGGCCGAAGCGCAGAACGAAGCGGAAGCGGTGGAGGTCCTCGACCTGGACAGGAAGAGCTTAGACCCCAAGCAGGTGAGGGAGCACGCCACGGACATCACGCGGTGTGGTGCTTTCCTTTACGACGTGCTGCAGAACGAGATTCAGAGCAGGGACATGCGGTACAGGGCGGTGAACAGCAACATCGATTTGGAAGAAATCGAGAGGGCGGTGCAGAACTCCATTCAGTCTGTGCGGGAGAACATCACCAACCTCGACATCCAGCTGGACGAGCTGGAGAAGGACAAGTCAAACTTGGAGTCCAAGATAGAAAAGAGGAGGGCAGAGCTCGAGAGGAGCGAGAAGCGCCTGAGTACTCTGCAGAGCGTGCGGCCGGCTTACATGGACGAGTACGAGCAGCTGCAGGCCAAGATGCAAGACCTTTACACAAAGTACTTGGAGAGACACAGGAACCTGGAGTACCTCGAGAGTCAGCTCGAGCTGTACAGGTCCAAGGAGCAGAAGGAGATTGACGAGGCGAGCAAGAAGATCCGAAAGATGCAGAGGCGTCTTCAGGACGAGGAGATGAGGATTCTCAGGGGCGAAGTCGCCATCGAGGACAATGAGCTTGACGACGACGACATCACAGACATTACAGAAGACAGTGGCTTCCTCAGCCCCGGGGCTCAGTCCACGCTGCAGTCCACGAGGAGGAGGTCCATCGTGGAAACGCAGCTTCCGGGGGATTTGGTGAGCTCTGCGGAGAAGACTGTCCAAGGGAGCCTTGCGATTAACGACGATGATTCGGACGAGGACGCCTTTTCCGATCTCACCGAAGCCTCTGAGGACAGCGACACGCACCTCTCTGTCAACGACGAGGACGGCCTTGACGAGGACGACTTGATTGAGGAAGAGGACGATGCGGACATTCTGAGCGGGGATGACTTCACGACGGAAGGAAGCGATAACGAGTTTTGATTGTCTCTTTGTAATGAATTTACCAAAATATTAAATTCTTTAGCTCCACTTTGGCTTCTCCGGACTGGACGACTTGAAGTTTGCCGCCGACAATGGCCGGCGAGTTGGGACTGCTGCCGCTGACTTTCTGGCCACTGCGCTTGCAGGCCTCTTCTCCACGGAGAGTCTCTTGTTCTCGTCGGACTGCTTCCTGACGCGGGACCGCAGCCTCTCGATCTCCGCGTCTTTGGCGCTTGTGTTCGTTTGATTCTTCTTCGCCTGCCCGAGCTCGCACGTCGCTACCCGAGTTGCAAACCTGAGCGTGCTCACGGTTTCACTGGCATTGTCCTTCTCAGGCGCAATGTGGCTCAGCATCAAAACCTTGCTACTTCCGCTCATCGATTCGGCCAAGAGATGGGTGAGCTTGCTGTTTCTAAATGGAACGTGCTTCTTCTTCTTCGATGCAAGCGCTTGGATGACATCCCCAAGGGCGCTCAGACTCTTGTTAATGCTCTGAGCTTCCTTCAACCTTTCTCCGGTGGCTTGCGACCTTCCCACTCGCTCGCTTCCGGCGAGATCGATGAGGTTGACCTTCGCATGAGTCTCCACCCCGTTCAGACGATTGCTCGAGGTGACATTGATGGTGAAGACGCTGTGACTTCGGCTTGATCTCTCGTTCATCTTTGTCGCCCCAATCGATCTGTTTTCGTGGCCCTTCTCCATCAACGCCATGACCTCTGGGATGTCGGAGACGCTCATGACTGTGAGACCAGGCACGTCCACCCCACTTCCTCCTGCGTCGGCGCTACTGCCCCTGATTTCCAGCTTCTTGTCCTTCTTCTGGTCGTCCAGAAGGTCCCTTAGCTGCTCGTTGTAGATCTCCAGCATCTGAATCGACACGTCGAAGTCGTGCGTGGCCGAACTCCTTTCGATGTTTCTGAAAAGGTCTTCCACGACCCTCGTGTTGACTCCCCTTTCAGCGCCTTGGTTGCCGGTCATCGTGTGCGTCTTTCCACTGCCGGTCTGACCGTACGCGAAAAGGCAGACGTTGTAGCCATCAAGAGCGCTCTGAACAAATGGGGAGATCTCGTTCCAGACCTTTTCCTGCGTCGAGGATTCGTCGAAAACTTTCTCAAAAGCAAAGTTGGTGTTGCTTCCTTCGGACAACCAAATTTTGTCCTTGCCGAAATCCGAGGTGCAGTCCACGTTCACGATGGACGCCTCGGTGCTCCCTGTCGCGCCAGGCGGTCTGACGCGCGTGTACACCCTGATGTTGCCCTTGAGGTCAAGGATCTCGTTGTTCAGCCTCGCGTTCTCCGCCTGGATAGTACTGTAGTCCTTCACAACGGCATACATGGGCTCAATGTGGTGTTGGAGCTGCGACAACTCGATCTGAAAGGCCGTGAACGCGAGGCTGGCGTCCATTTTGATCGATTTGCATATTTTCTTTGCTTCGCTTGCCTCCCCCTTCAATGCTTTCACTTTCGCCAAGACTCTCGCGTTGGTTTCCTGCCTGTCCTTCCTCACGTCCTCCAATTCGGCCTCAGCCTTTGCCCTTTCAGTTTCAGCGGCAGCTTTCTCCTCCGCGTCCCTTTTCATCTCGGCGACCCGTTCGCCATTCTCCAGGCTTTCCGCGGCAGCCTTCTTTGACTGCTCGAGGGATGCCCTCAGCCTCTTCAGCTCTGTCTCCTTCTTCAGAAGACGCCTTTCGTATTCTGAGGTCAAGCTGCTCAGCACGGACTCGATCACGGGACCCAAAGTCTCGACTGTCCTTTCAGGCGATACGCTGCCGGCAGATGCTGGCGAGATGGAGAGGGGGCTGCTCCCCATTGTCGCGTTCAGCAAATTCGTGCACTGCTGCATGAGCCTAGTCACAGAGACTGCTGCCTGCACGCCGCGGCCTTTGGCGTTCTTTATGGCTGAAGCACGGGCCAAGGGTAGAGACTCCGGGAGCCCCGGCGTCTGGAACCCCGGAGTCTTCACGTCGCCGCAGTCGTCACCACTGACCTCGCTCCTCAAGGGAGTCATGTTGAGGCTCGACTTGCTGCTTCCCGAGGTGCCAACCTCTCCAGGTTTCCTCTCGGCGTTCCACAGGGACCTGAGACGCAAAATTGTGTTCACCACGGGATGACCCCTCGCCGCATCCAGGTCCGCTAGGTGGAAGAGGTCGTCCCTCTCGAGGCCGACACTTAGGCAACCGTCAAAGAAGTTGTCAAAGTTGTACGTCTTGGGGAGCGCCTCCGCGGGCTGCGCCGTCTGTCTATACACCTGCACGTTCAAAAGCCGGCACAGCACCTCGCCACTCCTCAAGCTCTCGCAGAATGCCGCGTCATCCTCCGCGGGCACCTCTACCCCGATCGCCTCCCGAACAAACTCCGCTGCCTCCTTCCTCCTCATCCGGCTCTCCTGCGCGGTGGTCTCCCTCATTCCCTCCACCGAGAGACTGTAGAGCATTCTCTTCTCCGTCCTGTTGTCCTGTCGTGCCCGAACTGCGCACACCACTCCCACTCGCCTCGCTCAAAGGAAGGTCTCCTTGACGACCAGCTGTCGTTTTTCGAGTTTGGGTTCCCCTCCCCAACCCCAACGGCCACCCACGACCCCAGTGGAGGGATGAGGATGGAGAAGGGAACGAGGGCACAAGGGGGAAGGTGATGGAGGCGAAGAAAGCAAGGTTTGGCAGTATTGGAATCCTCGTCGCTTGCTCTTTCGATCGGTGTGCGTTACGATAGGTTTTGCGCCGGCTTCGACGACGAGGTGTCAGGCATCAACACACTGGCAATTGGGCGAGAGAGGGGAGGGAGAGAGGTGCAGGTTGGGTGAGAGAGGGAGGGGAGCGTTCGTTGAGGGTCTTCGATCCGGAGCACCATCATGGGATTTGCTGGCGGCGAAGGAAAACTCCTGATGGACGAGTACGAGGCCAAGTACGTGACGCTTCGCTCGAGCAGGGAGGTTGTGGAGGGTCTCGTTGCCGTGCCCAGGGGGCGGGAGACTGGAAGCGACGAGGGGTTGGGTTGGAGAGCGGGGAGCGGGGAGTACAACGAGACGTTGTGGTGCTTTCCTTCGGCCCCGACGACGAGCGTGGAGGCCGTGTACGACCTGAGGACGAGGAAATTGACGTCGTCCGAGACGACTTCGTACTCTGGGAACGGAGGCCAAGGCGGTGCGGGCGCGGGATCTGGGCTCAACGCCGCGCTCGACCTGGCGGTGAGAGAGGAGGAGGGGACGACGAGGCACGGGAGGACGAATGCAGTGTCGACTTCCCGCCGAACCTTCGCTTCTGCGACATCGACAAGCGTGGGAGATACGAGTCGGTGGGTCGACGATCTGAAGCGGGCCGTGGCCAAGGCGGACGTTCAGCTCTTCGCCCAGGCCCCTGGCCTCAGGAGGAGCGTCTGGTGCACCGATGCGGCCGAGGTGGAGGATTTCGAGGCAGTCGAAGCGGTGCTGGAGGCGGAGAAGAGCGCCGCCGCAGTGGGAACGGACGACGAGGCGGGGGGCGACGAGGCGAGGGAGAACGCCGCGGTGGCATCCTTTGGCGACGTGTTCACGAACAAGAATTTCTCCACGGCTCTGGAGGACTTCCTTGGGGCCAACGACGAGGCAGAGGAGGACGAGGGAGAATACGACGACGATGCGGCCTCGTCCGAGGCGAGCAGGCGGAAGCAAGTTGCTTACAACGTGCAAAGCGATCCCACCCTTCTGGGCGACGATTCTGAATTCGAGAAGCTCATGGACCACCTGGACAAGCATGATGACTTTTGGTACCAAGCAAAGCAGGCGGGCAAGAGCAAAGACAAGAAGCGTTGGGCCGTGTCCGAGAGGATTGAGAACCTGGACGAGGCGTACAAAAAAGCGGTGACTGACCCTGCCATGACCTTTCCGTTCGAGTTGGATGGATTCCAGAAGGAGGCGATTATCCACTTGGAAAGGAACGAGAGCGTCTTTGTTGCGGCGCACACCTCGGCAGGAAAGACGGTGGTGGCTGAGTACGCGTTTGCTTTGGCGAGCAAGCATTGCAGCAGGGCCGTGTACACGTCGCCGATCAAAACGATTTCCAATCAGAAATTCAGGGACTTCACGGACAATGGGTTTGATGTCGGCCTGCTCACCGGGGACGTCAGCATCAAGCCTGAGGCGTCCTCCCTGATTATGACGACCGAAATTCTGCGAAGCATGCTTTACAGGGGCGCAAACATGATTCGCGACATCGAGTGGGTCATCTTCGATGAGGTCCATTACGTCAATGACATCGAACGCGGAGTGGTCTGGGAGGAGGTGATCATCATGCTGCCGGAGACAGTTTCGATCGTGTGTCTGTCTGCAACCGTGCCAAATGTTGTTGAGTTTGCCGACTGGATTGGGCGCACGAAGAGGCAAAACATATACATCACGGGCACCATGAAAAGGCCCGTACCACTGGAGCACAGTGTCTACTACAAGGAGGAGCTTTACAAGGTCTGCGAAGGGCCTTCATTCAATCCGGCTGGGTACAAGAAGCTCTCCAGTGCTCACAAGGAGGCGACTGCGCCGAAACCGATTGGCGCGTCATCCAAGAGCAAAACCCAGCAGGGAGGGTCAAACAAGCAGCAGAACAACAGCCAGCACAACCAGAACAAACGAGGGCAGCAACACCCGGGCCCGAGGTCAAGTAGCAGACGGGGGCCGAACAGCCAGCACAGGCCCCCCCAGAGGAGTCAGCAGCAGAGATTTTCGAAGGGTCATAGCTTGAATACGGAGCGCACCCAGCTCGGCAAGCTTCTCGCCATCCTCAAGAAGGAGGACCTCCTGCCCACGATTATTTTTGCGTTCTCAAAGAAGAGGTGCGATCTCCTGGCAGAGTACATTAGGTCGAGGGACATGACGACGGCGGAGGAAAAAGGCGAAATTCACAACTTTTGCAGCAGGTCTTTCAGCCGGCTCACCGGCACGGACAGAAGCTTGCCGCAGATTAACCGCGTGCAGGACCTCTTGAAGAAGGGGATTGGGGTTCATCACTCGGGCCTGCTTCCCATTGTGAGGGAGGTGGTCGAGATGCTTTTCTGCAAGGGCCTGGTGAAAATTCTCTTCTCTACAGAGACGTTTGCAATGGGTGTGAACGCCCCCGCCCGCGCAGTTGTTTTCCATTCCCTGAGGAAGCATGACGGCCAGAGCTTTAGAACTTTGTTGTCCGGGGAGTATACTCAGATGGCGGGAAGGGCGGGAAGGAGGGGCCTGGATGACTTTGGGACCGTTATCATCGCTTGCTGGGACGGGATTCCGGGAGAGCTGGAGCTGAAGAAATTGATCACGGGCTCCGCCACGAGGCTGCAAAGCCAGTTTCGGTTGACGTACAACATGATTTTGAACCTGCTGAGAGTGGACGAGATGAAGATTGAGGACATGATCAGGAGATCCTTTGGGGAGTTCCACGCCCAGGCTGCCCTTCCGAACACCAAAGCTCTGCTCAAGAAGGCCAGCAAGGCTTGCACAAGCTTGGACATGGTCGAATGGCCTGTCGACAACGACTCGTTCAAGGAGACAGAGGTTCACGAGTATACCGCTTGTGTGAACGAGGCCAGCAAGATTGGGAGGTACATCATGGGCAAGGTCCAGGAAAGTCACTCGGTTTCGACAGTGCTGTCGGTGGGCAGGCCAGTCCTTTACTATCAAAATTCTGCAGGAGATGTCCCTCAGATCGCCATCATCTGCGACATGAAGAACGCTCCTCAAAAGTTTGGTGCGCTGGGGAAAGCGAAGAAGAAACTCGTTCTCTTCGTGCTTCACAACAAGTCTATGCCAATGGATGAAGTGGTGGGCAGACTGGAGGAGACAACCCAAAAGCTTTCCGAGCTGAAGGTGAAGGGCGATGCCTCCTCTGACGGGGTGGCGATGTACTCCAAGAGGGGGGGTGGCAAAGTGTACAACACCCAGGTGTTTGGGCAACACCTGCCAGTCACGATGGAGAGCAAAGGGTGCGTGTGGAGCGTTCGCGAAGTTTCGGCAGGTGATATTTTGTGCGTACTGAGGGGGGACATGGGCGGCTTTGATGGAAGGGCGGTGCTCGCGAATGATGACGAAACGATTGGCGCGACTGTCGAGTTCCTGGCAAAGGTCTGGGAAACCTTCCTGAACGGAAAAGAGATGCTCCTTTCCGCAAAGGGCGATTTGAAGCTCCAAGACATAGACGACATCCAGTCCTACTTGAAGCTTTCCGAGCTGATTGCCAGGGTCCAGAACTTCAGGTGCAACGTATCGAACAAACTCTTCGAGCAATTCCGCATCGTACAGGCCAAAATGAGGGTGGAGCAGCGCGTCTCAGAGCTTCGACATAAATTGTCGGATGCCTCCCTTCAACAAATGCCAGAGTTCCACCAAAGAATCGCTGTCCTTCAGCAGTTCGGGTACCTGGACCACATGCAACTTGTGCAGATGAAAGGTCGAGTGGCTTGCGAGATACAGTCCTGCGATGAGCTCCTGGCGACGGAGATGATCTTCAGGGGGGTCCTGACTTCCCTCAAGCCGGAGGAAGCCATATCTCTCATCTCCTCCTTGGTGTTCCAAGGCGGCAGGAGTGACGAGGAGGGGGAGATGGACGTGGACACGAGCCTCAGGCAGAAATGCGAGGAGCTCACTGCACTCGCTCTGGAGATTGGAGAGATGCAGCAAGTGTGCCAGATGCTTATCCCCCCGGAGGACTACCTCAGATCCTGCCTCAACTTCGGCCTCGTGAAGGTGGTCTACGAGTGGGCTTGCGGGAGGGAGTTCAAGGAAATCTGCGACTACACCGATGTCATGGAGGGGACCATCGTGCGCACGATCATCCGTCTGGAGGAGACCTGCAGGGAATTCAAGGACGCCGCCAGGGTGATGGGCGACCCTCACCTCCTGAAGCTCATGGAGGAGGCCTCCTTCATGATCAAGAGGGACGTCATCTTCGCCGCCTCTTTGTATGTTCAATAGTAATTTATGACAACCCTCCCCCTTGTGATCCACTGCCCCTCGTTAGGCAACTCGGTCGGTGCCAAATCAAATGCTGGAGCGACAGCTCTCTCTCTCCTCTCTCTGGAAAAGGAAAACGAGGTCGAGATGATGACGACGACGACGACGCCCTTCGCGCTGACCCTCGCCAGAAGGGTTGCGGGCTTGAGGCTCTTCGGCGCCGACGCCTCCTCCGTCGCAGGCCTCGCGTACCGACAGCATGGCGAGCCGAAGGACGTCTTGTCCCTGGAGCATCTGGAGCGAAAGCCTTTGGTGGAGGAGAGAAGCGTGAGAGTTGAGGTGATGGCGAGTAGTGTGAACCCGGCTGACTTGAACACGATTGAGGGGAAGTACCCGCTCAAACCTCCTTTGGCCGAGGACGGCATCGCCGTGGGAGGAAGCGAAGGGGTGGGGAAGGTCGTCGAAGCGGGCAGCGGCGTGGGATCCCTGAACGTCGGTGACATCGTCGTCCCAGTGAAAGCGAACTGTGGACTTTGGGCAACAGAAGTCACCGGGAGAGAGGAGGACTTTCAGATCGCGATCGGGAGGGATCAGGCGCAAGCCCTGCAGAAAGAGGCCATCACAAGGCTGGGCAGCTTGAGCGTGTGCTACAGCACGGCGTTCCAGCTTCTTGCTCCAGCTCAGCCAGGCGACGTGGTCATCCAGAACGGTGCCAGCGGTGCAGTTGGTCAAGCCGTCATACAGATTGCCAAGGAGCGGCAAGTGAGGACGATCAACGTGGTTCGAGATCCCCACAAGGAGGACTACTTAAGGGAACTGGGCGGAGACATCGTGACCTCTGACCTTGCGAAACTGAAAACGATTTGCGCCGAGCTGCCAGCTCCCAAGCTGGCTCTCAACTGCGTTGGTGGGGAGTCCTCCGCAGCAATTGCCAAGCGCTTGGCGTCCAAAGGCCACCTCGTGACGTATGGCGGCATGGCTAGGGAGCCCGTCGTCCTCCCGACGCCCCTGCTCATCTTCAAAGGCATCACTTCGAGTGGGTTCTGGCTGAGCGGCCAGTTTTACCCCGAGAGCGACCACCGGCAAAGGCAGGAGATGATCGATTACCTCGTCGGCCTGGTTCTAGCAGGCAAACTGGGCGTGAGGACCAAGACCTTGGACTTCCGCGGCGAGGCGCTGGAAGCTTTTCGACGGGAACACCAAGGAAAAGTCGTTTTCACCATGTGAAAAGGTGAGGCATCATATATATATATATATCTTATAAAGCTTCACACAAAGTCAATGACGCGTGGAGCTCGTTTTAGATTATGTTTCCATCGGGAAAGCTTCGACGGCTGGTCTGGTCGACGTCGTACGACTGCAGAGAGTCCCCAATCGCCAGGTAAACCTTGCTACCGTTGGGTGTGAAGCACAAGCCAGAGATATCCCTATCTGCACCTCCCGCGTTCACCACTTGCTCGTAGGCGAACGTCCTCGCATCGACCACGTGGAACTTCGAGTAGTGCTCCGAGAACGCCATGAGATCCGTCAAGCCGCTGCTGAACTTGACCACCCTACAGGCAGTCTTATCCTGAGTTTGGAGCTTGGCCAACACCTTTGTGGACCTCAGGTCCCACACGCACACGCTCCCGTCTTGGCTCGCCGAGGCGAAGCACATCCCAGAAGAGTTCCAGGCGCAGCACATGCCGCTATCGCTGGCCTCCGAGAACGTCCTGATCCGCTGGTAGCCCGAGCTCTGACCCGCGCTGTACAAGTAGGTCTGGTTGCTGTCCCCCACCGCGACAAGGAAGTTCCCATCAGGGCTCAAGCTCGCGTAGTTGATGGCCACCGGAAAGGTCAGGGTGGCGATGACCGTCATGGACGGAAGGCTAAACACCTTGACGGTCTTGTCGTTGTTGCTCAGGAACAGCCTAAGCTCCCCAGAGCTGTCTTTCCCGATGTGTAGCGCGTTGTTCACGTTCCCGCCCACGTAATTTTTGCATATCGTCGTCCCTTCCGTCAGGGAGAAGACGTCCAGCTCGCTTTTCGTGCCCCCCGTGGCCAGAAACCCGTGAGCCACCGTCATGGATGTCGGCTGGTAATTCAGCTGCTGCACCACCCTCGAGTGAGACGTCGCCGTGTCATACAGCACCACCTTCTCGCCATTCACGCAATACACCTCAGAAGACGAGTTCTCCGAGCTCGAAACCAAGTCCCGGAGCTGCCAGTGCTGGATGGTCGTCGGCTGGATGTACGACCCAGCCGGCCGTATGAACTCCGCCTCCTCCGTCTGCGTATAAGGACTAGGCATCGTGCTCCCCTCTCAACCTCTCAACCTCTTCCTCCAACTCTCTCGGCTTCTTTCTCCAAAATGGAAACTCAAAATTTTTGGACTTTTGCATAACGCCCGAGCACAGAGGCTGAGCGCACAAACTTCGGCCACGACTGACTTGACCTCAGGGACGCTTGCTGGCGGTACGGGGTTGGTTGTTGGTTGCTGGTTGTCCCGGCGACGTTGCTTGGTCGTCCCGGTGACGTTTGCTTGGTCGTCCCGGTGACGTTTGCTTGAGACACGGGAAGGGGGTGATGGAGGAAGGGGGTAGCAGAGTGGAGAGGAAGAAGGGGTGGAGGGAGAAGGTGGGCAAGGTGGCCCTCGTCGTGGTGTCCTTCTTGCCCCTGGTAGTCGCATTCGCGGTGCCAGACTTCAGGATCGCCACGACGTGTGCGTTTGGAGCTTCGGTGTTCGACTTCGCACTGGACTTTTACCGCCTGAAAACGGGTCGGACAAAAGTCTTCCCGAAGGTCCTGAACGCGGTGTTCCTGAGTCTATTTGGTATTTTGACGGTGCTGATGTGGGCAGACACCAAGAGGGACACCGTTTACATTGTTTGGGACGGTAAGCGCGTCCGAATTCCGCGACCGTGCGCCAGTGCGCTGACTTTCCTTTCCCGTCTGCCTCCTCAGGTTTCATCATCATGGGCACCGTGACCTTTTGCATTACCGTAATGACCCTCGCGGGGCACCCCTTTGTGAAGGTAGGTGGTGGATGGAATGGCCCTCACCTTCCTCCCTTGTCGCTCGTCCGACTCCAGCGCACAGTGCCACTGACTCTGCTCCCTTTCGCTAGGACTTCATGGTCGATTCGTTCGACGACGCCTGCCAGCTCGAGAGTCCACTGGTACTTCACTCGATGAGATTCATGAACTGGGCGTGGACTTTGATGTTCTTCATGATGGCTGCAGTGTACTTGGTTGGCGCGGTCACCTTGACTGTGGGCTCGCCTGGCGAGCAGTTCCAGTTGGCTTTCTGTAACCCTGCGTATCTCACCTTCGTTTTCCTCATCGCTGGATTTGGTCTGAACGCATATTACCCGAAGAGGTTCAAAGGTGAGCCGCTCCTTGTGTCGCACCAACGAGCGTCGGAGTCCGACACTGACGCCTTCTCATCCCCCGGCTTGACTCCTACCGCGATGCAGACCCAGCATTCAGGTCGAAGCTCCTGCGTAAATACGACAAAGAGATGGAGGCCTGGTGTACCAAGTACCCAGAGCAGGAGTGGAGCAAGCTGTATTTTGAGGGAAAGGCTCAGGCGAACGAAGAGAGGGGAGATGATGATGATGCATTACATTGAACTTCACCCATTTGCCTTTGCTAGCCTGAAGCACTCCAAGCGAAAGTGCTTGGTGAAGTACTGCTCGAACGTTTCAAAGCCGCCTCCGATCCGCACCATCAGCAAGTCATTCAAAATAACGAGCTTAATGTTTTTCGTGCCAAACTTGTAGGATCCTTCCAGGTGTCTCTCCTTGCACGGCTTGATCGTTTCAACAAGCTTGCAGATGTCTTGATCTTCGCGAAAGTACTCGAGAAGCTCTTCCTTGAGCTCTCGGATATCGTCTCTCGTGGGGGCCTTGGGACCCAAAACTTCTTTCAGCGGGGCCTGGCCCACCTTCAGATTTGCTTCCCTCTCCCCTGGGAGAAACGGCTCTCCAGGAGAAAAGTTCATGAAACCGCCCCCGGATGGAATTGCGGAACTTTTGGACTTGGCCACCGAGCTCTTGACAGGCCCGCCCTGCTTTCGGGCCGCCGCCGCTTTGGTATTCTTCTGAAAGGTGTCCGAATTCGTGAGCCTGGCTGAGACAATTTTCATGCCACGCAAGGCCGCCATCCACGACCGATGCAGAAGCTTGTCCACGTCGCTCTCCGTGGCCTCGACCTGGGAGATCCCCTTGATGCCGTTCGAAATACAGGAGAACACTTCGTTCGACGGATCTACAAGCAGGTTGCCCAGGGATGCCAGCTGGTGCAGGACTTGCAAGCGATGCATCGAGGCAATGATCTTCTGTTGCAAGATCAGCCTAGCTTCCAGATCCAGGGGGCTTTGGTCTGCGATGCACTGCCAGCCAGCGATGTCCGATTCCAGTGCAGCGATGGCCTCATTCATTTCGAAAACTTCGTCCTCGAAATCGAAGTTGAGGCGCTCCATCAATCGCTCCATGTGACGGGCGTGCTGCTCTCCCATCATTCCCTCTTTGCTGAGGAGCATGTCACCCCACTGGTCATCCGGGCAAAGAGCCGCTTCCGTGATAATGCTCAGCAACGCATTTTCCCACTCCTCAGGGAAGATGCTGAGGTCGTAAGTCTCCTCGCTCCCCAAAGGCGGTGTTCCCGAGCCTCCCTCCTTGCGGACGTGCAGAAGCTGTGACTTCATCAGGACTTGGCGCTCCAATTCGTCGATCCTTGCCTTGTAACCGGATATGTGCTTCTGGAATTCGTCCTTCAAAGCAACAGTAGCTTCTGAGATCTTTTCGCCGAGCTCCAAATTCATCTTTGCTTGCCGCTTCTGCTCCACGTTCATTCTTGCTTTTATGCCCTCCATCACTTGCGGGGAGTTGAACGCGGGATAAGGACTGCTCAGCACGCTTCCAACTCCTTGAAAGTATTCCACCTTCTGCCCAAAGGTTTTCTTCGAGGGAGTGTTCTCTCCATCACCTTGGTTCTCCACTCCTTCGATGCCCGCGTAGGTTTGGAAGATGTTGTCCCTGATTTTCGTCAGGCACGTGACCAAGGCCTTGTTCTCCTTCAAAAGCTTGGGGTTGTTCAGAAGCTGCAGCAAGTCCAAAAGGTTTGCCTGAAAGTCCTCATTCAAGCTGGACAGGAAAGGCTGGGGCTCCTCTGCCTGCGACGCGAGCTTCAGCTGCTCGATCTCCTCCAGGAAGGCAGCCCTCTCGTCCTCCCACTGCTCTTGCATTAGCTCCATCGTGTCCTTAGCCTGCAAGCTGTTCTCACGGTCCACCTTCAGGTGCGAGATCTGCCCCTGAAGAGAAGAGCAAAGATTGGCTTGCTCTTTCATTCTGGTCTCGGCATCCTCGATCTTCTTCACGAGCTCCTGCACGAGTTCAAAGTGGCCTTCCATTTCCATCGCTTCGCTTTGCTGCATGTCCACAGCAGCCTGCAGCTCCTCTTGCTTCTTGGCCAGGAGGCTCTGTTGCTCTTCCAGCGCGGACTCGAGCTGCGACTTTGAATCCTGGAGCCCCTCGATTTCTGCCTGCATTCGACCCATTCTGGTGACCACCGACTGAGCGAGATCTTTCAGGCAGGTCCCGGCGCTTTCGCTGCCCCCCAGCCCTTGCTCGATCTGCTTGGCTGCAAGCTCGTTCTCTTCCCTCAGCTGGCGCGAAGCTTCGGACAGCTCTGCTTCGTTGCTGAGCGCGGTTTGTAGCTTCGAAGCCAAGCTGGAGAGCTCCCTTTTCATCTCCAGCTCTCTGCCTTCGCAAAAGTACTCCTTCTCCCTCAACTCCGCCAACTTCCTGTGGAGCCTCTCGTTCTCTTGCGACAGCGAGGACAGCTCGCTCGTGTAGTGCTTTTTCTGCGTCTGGACCGACTCTGTGAAGACCTTAATGTCGCCGAGGAGGTCTGCCATGGTATTGATTCTCGCTCCGGGCCTCTTCTTTTGCCAGAACTGCTTGATGTGGTGAATTTGCCTGACCAGCGCAGCCATGTCCTTGTGCTGCTTCCCCAGCACCATGTTGAGCCCGTCGTGAACTTTGTCGATCGCGGTTTCGATCGAAAACTGGTCGCTCTTGCCGAAGTGAAGTTCCTTGACGACCGACTCGCGCCTCTTGTGGGGGAGGGCGCTCACGCTCGAGCGCAGCGACATCCGCCCGCTTCTCGCGGGCCTCGCCCTGTCAAGCTGCTTGGGGATGTACCCGCTCTTCCAGGCGACGGGGTGCTGGCCCCCCTCCAACTCGATGCTCGCGTGAAGGGGCTTGCCTCTCCAAGCCTTCGAGGCCACGGTGTCTTCGACGAGCTCCCGAATGCTTTTGAACTCAGAGTACCTCGACGACGAGTTGCGCGGACCGGACGCCGAGTCCTCGTCTGCGAGAGCGCAGGCGTGCTCTTCGTTCTCCACCCCCGCGGCCACCTCCCCCGCTTCCCCCACCTCGTGAGCTCCTCCTCTCCCTTTCGGGAGACATGGACCCCTCCCGAGCTCCCGCACCTCCGCGGTGTCCGCGTTCACGTCACGCGGAAGGAGCACAGGGAGAGGGCGCCCCTCCTCGATGTCGTAACTCCTTTCCGACGCCATGGCGTCCCTCCTTCCTTCCGTTTGCGCTCTCTGCCTCCCGCGCCCGCGTCGTCGCTCGACTCACCCTCACCTGTCGTAACGGCTAGGCTCAATTTTGAATCCTGGACCACAGGAGATGATGGTGAGGGGGGGGGGTGGAGCATTGGGGACATCATTGGTTCCGCCTGGGAAGGAGGGGGCGGGGGAGGATGCAAGAGAAGGCTCAAGATCCTTCTTCGACGACATTTGCGGGGGAAGGGATACCTGGCTTCTTCTTCTTCTTCTTCTTCTTCTTCTTGTTGGGAGGTACAACCGGGCGGATTGGGAGCGGGTGCGGGGAGGAGACAATAATGTTTTCGGGGTGGTGCGGACGAGCGAGGAACGAGGTTCCGGGGCACCGACTTGGAGGGCCTTGACCTGATCTGAGGGAGATCGGATTGCCTTCCCAGCCAAAAGGAGAAAGGGGCCTTGAGTCCCGCCGCTTTGGAATCTTCGGAGCACGCCACGCCCTCGAGTAGGAGTAGGAGCAGGGGTGGAGGAATATGGGAAGAATATTTATCTTACAGTATCGTAATAGCCCGTCCAAGCAACTCAGAGAGCTCGTCCGAGAGCTTGTCATGCATTTTGTGGTTGTCCCTAGAGTAAACCCAGCTGCCCTCCTCGGTCGAGTAGTCGTATCGAAACGGGCCGCTGACGGGTGACGACAGCCAGATCTGTTTGTTCGGGGCCTGCTTGTTGATCACGTAAGTTCCCAGATCCCCCAAGTCCAGCTCCAGGACTCCAGACTCGTAAGTCACGTCGGAGCTCTCCACCTCCTCGGCCTCCAGGAGCTCCTCCAGCTGGTCCTGCAGGCTGTCGAGGGTGCCATCCGCGATGCGGTTGAAGTCAACAGGAGCCTTGCCGCTCTCGCCTGGAGCGCCCGTCGCGAAAGACGGCGCCGGGATCCTCGTCGCCCCCACCCGCGCCAGCCCGACTCCACTCGCTACGCCACTGCTACTACGCGTTTCGCCTCCGAAAGCGAAAGCCTTCATCTCTTTCGAGGAGGGATCTTTCGCGAGCGACGGCAGGGCCCCGGTCGCCGTCAACAACCCGCCTCCACGCATCGCTCCCTGCCCTTCCAGTCGCCACAGCGCACCAAGGACGCCCTTTCCGCGCATGGTTGGCAAGCACTCGAGAAGTCCTCGTCACCTCCTCTCCTGGTGGGACGAAAAGAATTCCACCTCGTGGCGGGAAACCTGGAGTGGGATAATCTTGGGAAGGAAGGGACAACCCAATGAAGGGAAGGACAACCCAATGGACGAAATAAGAGAGTGACTTATTCATTGCATTGTCATTGTCATTGGATTGCAGATCGTCTTGCATGCAAAATGGTTGGTTGTTTAAGAGCAATGGCGCTGAAAGAAAGAAAAACAGACGCCCCACTCTTGTCGTGCTCGCTTGAGGAGGAGGCCCCATTGCCCTCAGTAAAAATTCTGGAGGGACAAGGCCTCTGCCGTCTCGTGAGGCCTGCGCCGGTTCATCCGCACCACGAAGGACTCGAAGGCGTCCCAGTTGTCGAACATGCTCGGGCCCATCCTGAGGAAGGTCAGCCTCTTGAGCTGGGGGCAGCTCTCCTTGGTCTCCTCGCCGTACGAGGCGTGCTCGATCTGGTCCAGGGCGAACTTGTCGTACCGCTGCAAAGCATTCTCCCCGGAGAGAGGGATGCCGACCTCCAGGGCTTCCTCCTGCAACTGCGCCAGGAGTCCCTGGGGGCTGCACTTTGCGTAGTCGGGCTGCTCGCAGTCCCTCATCTCGACGGCCGTGAAATTGGCCACGGCGCCGTGCTTCTTCAGCATCTCCATGATCGCCCTGTACCCGCTCCTGTTCCTCGTGTTGTAGTACCCCGCCGTAAGCTCCCCGGCGTGGGAGATGCTCTTGTACCACCAGTGCACCCCCGCGATCTTGATCCCCACCTTGACCTCGTCTATGGCTCGCACCATCTTCGCGCCGTCCTCCCTTAGGAACTGCACCGCCATCTGCTGGCTCCAGCTGTTGTGGGACCTGACCACCTCGGACACGGAGGTCAGGACCCTGTCGCCGTGGTCGATCAGGGAGTCGGAATACCACTCGAGAAAGAAGTTCCCGTACTCGGTGTTGTACGACCCGTTCTGGGGGTGGAAGAACCCGGTCTCCCACGGGCACTTGGTGTAGTTGCCAGAGTCGTGGGGGCCCCCGTGCCCCCACTCCGGGTGACCCACCTCCTTGGCTTTCTCCTTCAAGTCCGCGAGCATGTAGGCGTCGTAGCACTGGAACTCCCCGATGCCGGGGAAGCGCCACCGCCCGTCCCCCTCCGGGTAGGAGGGGTACCTCATCTCCCCGGCAGGCCCCAGGCCCACGGTGACCTCCGAGACGACCCACCCAAGGTAGCCCTCGGTCGTTGTCAAGAAAGCCTCCACAAAGTCCCTGTAGGCTTGGACGGGAGTCCTTCCCCTCAGCACGGGCTCCCCGTCGCACCCGAGGCTCAGGCACTCTGGGTTCACGTGCCCAGACGCGTCCGTAAAGAAGATGTCCGGCTGGTCCTGCCCCACCTGCAGCACCCAGTCGGGCAAGGGGATGTTCACGTTGTCCCCAACGTTACCCCCGGCCGCGTGAAAGCTCATCACGGCCTGAACCTTCAAGCCGTTGAGGGCCGCCATCTTCAGGAGCTCGAGGTACGCGTCAAAATTGTACCTCCCTGGAGTGTCCGCCTCCACCATGCCCCACCACACGTCCACCATCACCCCCGTCACCCCCGCCTCCCGGAGCTTCCTCAGCGCGTCGTTCAGCTTCTTCGGGGTCTTGAGCACGGGGTTGTAGACCCCCTCCTGCTCCTCCTGGCGCCACACCGTGTCCAGGGGGAGCATAACGTACACCGGCACGTTGGACTCCTCCTGCAGTCCCGCTGGAGAAAACGAAAGGAAACCGAAACAGGGAAACAGGGTCAGTCAGTCACAAACATCCTCGCGAGGAGCGTCGTCAACCTCGAAGAAGAAGAAGAAGAAGAAGAAGAAGTCACGTGACTCACCTTCTTCGGCGACCTCCACGACCGCGGCTCCCGAGAAAAGGGACTCGCACGTCCTCAGCACACTCGCCCTGACCATGTTCTCGTTCCGCGACCCCCTACCGGATGCTGCTGATGCTGATGCTGCTGATGCTGATGCTGATGACGATGATGCTGATGACGAAGAAGATGAGGAAGATGCCTTGCTGTTGTTGCACCGCCCCCCACCGACGCCGAAAGAAGCCTGACAACGGAGCAAGCGGTTCCTCCCGCGACCGTGCAAAGTTGTCCTCCGCCCGCTGGTGCTTGCGCCACCGAAGCACGTCCCTGCTCGCACGCGCATCCTTCAGGCTCTGCTTCCGCTTCCTCCAGCGAAGGCGCGAAGCCTCCGACGTGTCCTCCCGCGCAGAATAGATTTTTTTTCGAGGGGATTGAGGAGTTGAAAATGCGAGGGAGAATTAACGCTCGGGTTCGTCGCGCAACAAGGGAAGAGGACCTGTGGTTGTCGAGGACTTTGTTCACGGACGGGGACGGCGAAGGGGAGGAGGTGTTGAAAGAACGCAAGGGTGTCTCACGGTCTTTCGATCGATACCTCGGCTGAAGGTTTTGGCGCACGGAGTGGTCCCTCGCTCCCCTTTGAGGTTAGAGGATCTCGAGAGCTCTGCAAAGCTCCTCGTCCTCCGTCGTCGAAGAGAACACGAAGCAAGACGGCCTTCCATCGTCAAGGTCAAGCAGGAAGAGTGAGGAGGAACATTATTGGCGGAGAGCAAAACAAACCGGTACGGGACTGGATAAAAAATATGTATCGATTTTCAAAATATTACTCTTCAAATTGATGTGCAGGGCGTTGGGAACTGCCTGGTGTGGTCGCGGAAAAGCTGGTCCACCATGAGGGCCGACCCCTTGCGGCTCTTCTTGTCCATGTCCGAGAACGCCTTGTAGTGAAGCGCTGCGCTCGCCGTGTCCGAGGGGCCGCCCAGGCCCAACTCTTCCATCTCCGCGAGGAAGATGGTCGAGATGGCGTCCCCGTTGCTGGCTCCGAGGCCGAACCAATTCCGAGCCTCAGCCTCGTTCCTGTCCCCAGCGATGCCTGTCACCTTGAAGAGGCCCAGGCACCGGGCGGCGACAATGCTGCCCTCCAAGGCGGCCATCTTGAAGAGGTCCTGGCCCTTGCTCAGGAGGTCCGCGTCGTTCCAGCCCTTGGAGACCAGCTCCCCCGCGCTGATCATCATGTCCACGACGTCGTACGTCAGGTAGGGCTCCGCCGCCAGGTCGTCGTCCAGGCAATCGCAGGCGGAGAGGAGGACGGAGATGGCATTGGGTCCCCGCCCAAAGATCTCCTCGGCCTCGTCCTTCTCGTCCACCTCCCTGGCAACCTTTCTTTCCTTCCTCGCTTCCTTGGCCACCGGTGAGGGGAACGCCGCCTTGAGAGGGGTGTTATTGCTGACATCCCTCAGAGGGGTCGCGCCCCCGGGTCGGCCGTCGCCCTTCTCGCGCTGGTTCGCCTCCACCACCACCCTCGCGCCAGCTTCGCCGCGCCTCCCTCCTCGATCCTCGGCCGGGGAGGCCACGTGCTCACGCCGGCCCTCCCCGTGCGAAGGGGCGTGGAGCAAACCATCTTTCACATCGAGGGGAACCGATTCGCTCCCGGTCGAGAGGTCCTCGCTCTCGTCCGCGGCCTCCTCGGCCTGGGTCGTCTGGCTCGCCGTCTCCTGGGCCACAAAGGTGGTGGCCGGACCTGCCGACGACGACCCGTCTGTCCTTTGCGTCGACGCCTCCGCGGTCGCCGGGCCAGGATCCGCTTGCCTGGGGGCGGCAGGGATGGCACGCCTGTTGCGCAGGGGGGCGAGGGCCTGGTGCACCTCGTTCACCTTGTCCTCCACTCTCTTGCAGTGCTTTTTGAGCTTCCTGTCCAGGAAGAGTCCCACCCTCCCGAGGCCCTTCTTCGGCTTCTTCACCAAGGCCATCAGCTTGGACTCCTCCTTCTCCAGAGTCTTGCACAGCACCTTGAAGATCGCTGGCCTCTCCAGAGCCGCGGCGAGCTCCACGCACTGGTCGAAAAGCACCTGCAAGGACAGCGAGGACGGAGGGAGCAACGTTTTTTAGTGCCAACGCCAACGTTGTTCGAAGAAAGGTTCGTTTCGCTTGGCGATGCCGAGCCGACTGCTTCTCCTCGTTCGACCGCGACCTACCTGTGTCTTGTGCATCCGCAGCTTGGTCCTCCCCTGCTTCGCTTTGGGAAGGTTCTGACTGATAACCTCGACGCAGTCCTCATACTTCACATCGCATCGGTCGCAAGAAAAAGAAAGAGACTGGCAGTCAGCAAGATTGCTTTCCGAGGACGAAAGACGGATCGACCGGTGATTGATTTCCGTACCCAGCAGAACTTCTCCTTCGCCGCTTGCGCGTTCATGGCCGGCACAACGCTCTCTCTAGCTGTCGTCGTGTCGTTCGCGCGAAGGCATTCAAAAAAAAGATGAAAGGTGGCTTGGCTTGGCTGGGATTCGCTCGGGATTGGGATTGGTGGGCCAAGGGGGAGGCGTGCGTCATTGCTTGCATGCATAGGGTACAAAGGCAATGGATGTATTATATTACTGTTATACAAAATTCTTTCACTTAGTCATGTCATCAGACGAGGACGACGTAAAGGTGCAGCCGAGAAGCTTGCACCGCTCGTTCGACTGAATGCAACGCTGGAGCGCCTCGTACCACCGGTCGTCTTCCAGCCGTAAAGACCAGTGGCCGTGGCTTCTTGTCTGCATGCTGATGGAGCACCCAGACCCCTCCCCTTTCTCGTGCCTCACCTCGGAGATGTCCCTCACTTGGATGGTCCACGACGGACGCTCCTGGACCAGCTCCGTGTGTGAGTAAAGGGCCAGAGCGTGCGGGGTCAGGACGCCCCAGCACCTCCGCTCGCCCCACTGCAGCATGCCCCAAGCCTGGATGCCCCCTTCGAACATCGCGTCCAAGCTCGTGATCTGCTCGCCGCTCTCCTTTGCCACCCCGGTCGCCAGGCCCTTCGCCAGCCCCCTCGCGCCCCTCGCAACGCTCGCCGCGGAGCCGACGTTCATCGCCGCGAGCGTGGCCTTCCCCGTGGCCTCGGCCGCGTCCGCTCCGTACTTGTGGTCCACGAGGTCGATGGCCGTGTCCTTCAAGTCCGTGAGCAGGCACCAAGCAGACTTCTGCACGGTGAGCTGCAGGTCCACGGCCGAGGTGATCATGGCGTCCAAGATGGTGCCCATGGTCTGGAAGAAGCCGTTCTGCTCCGACCCCGCGCCCTCCAAGCTCGTCCAGTACTTGCTGAAGTTCGACTGAAGGATCTTGTCGCTGACCACTTTTCCCGTGTATTGGACCGCCTTGGACGTCGTGCTCACCACGAACTCTGAGGCGTTCACGGCCTTCTGCCCAATCCACTCCGCGCTCTCGATGTTCCTCATCGTGGCCTCGCTCACCTTGGTGTCCTGGGGCCCCGCCGGGAGAACCTCCCTCAGGGCCTTGCCGAACACCTTCACCCCCGTGCCGGCCACGCTGGAAGTCGTCAGCAAGGTCTTGCACAACACGTTCCCGGTGGCTTTTATCGAGGTGGCCAAGACGGGCGCCACCCCTTGCTTCGTGGAGGTGTTCACGAGCAAGTGGTCGCACTCTGCGAACACGCTGTTGGCGAATTTGATCAGGTGGTTCTGATCTATCTCCCTCAAAGCAGTTCCCTGGATCTCCCCCTCCTCCGAGTACGACGACGAGGGTCTCTCCGAGCCGTCCTCGGACTTTTCCCTCTTGGCGGGCTCGTCCATGGCGACCAGGTTGACGAACTCCTTGAGGCAGTCCTCGAAGCTCTCGATCGCGGGGTGGGTCCCGGATCCGCCCTCCTCCTCGCCGGTGGACTCTATCAGGACGTACTGGTCGTCCTCGCCCCCCAGGCCCTCCACCATGCGCGGCCTCTTGGGCGGTATCTCCAGCACCACCACGATCGCCCTGGCGCCGGCCTGGGGCAGCAGGTAGCACCCCGAGCGGACCCTCATGATGCACTCGAAGGAGCTTATGTCCACCCGCAGCGATCCGATCATCAGGATGCTCCTCTTTCCCCTCTCGCCGCAGGTCTCGTCCTCCTCGCTCGCCTTTGCCGGCACGGACAGCTTGGACAGAGAGTACTCGTCGTCCATCACCACGGAGTCGTGCAGCGCGCTCGCCGAGAGGAGGGCGCTCGCGCCTCCCGCTGCCTGGCTGGGCTCGAGCATCTCCACCCCCATGAAATCGACGGGGCCCCTCCCTATCAGGCGCTTCTTGGGCCTCGGTATGGCGGACACGAACTTGTCCTCGTCACCCCCTTGGCCCCCCAACGCGACCTGGGGACCGTTTCGCAGCGAGCTCGCCGCGGGGGCCGCGTCCAATACGACTGCCGCCCCCTTGAGGTAAGACAACGGGTACTGCGTCCCCATGGCGGTTCCCTCGACCGGTTCGGTTCTCTCGAGCGGCAAACGCGCCGCTTCACTTAGAGGACGAGACGACCAGCAACCGTTTCAATAACAAACCGAAAAAAAAGAAAGAAAAAAAGGCTCACTCCTCTTCAAGACTCGAGCGACCGGAAGAGCAGTCCCATGCTCGCCGCGAGGACCGACGTCTCTCGAGGCCCGATAGGCGCGCAACCCCCCCCTCCCTCCCCGCCGCGTCGTGGACCCGTCCCGTCCCACGCGGACACAAGACAAAGGACCCGACGTTTGCCACCCGACGTTTGCCTCGTTCCTCGACCGTCCGGGCTCGAAACCGGTCGAGCGAGGTATCGGTGGAAAGCCCGCGAGACGCGCTTTCCCGTGGTCAGGTCGGACCAGGTCCCCTCGGACGCCTCTTTCTTCTCTCGCTCTCTCTCCTTCGTTCGCCAATGCCAATCAATCGCTCCCTTCCTCTCCCTTTTCTAAGAAGAGAAATAGGCCTCGTGTTTTCCCTCGTAAATGTAAATTCTCTTGTCCTCTCAAATCTATTGCGTGAGACGTTAGTCGTCGAAATGTTCGATCCGAGAGTGCTAATCCCTTTGACGAGATTTGGAAATATCGGTCCTCATGGATCGCAATCCACGGTGGTTTACAAGATTATCCCATGACAAAAGGACAAAGGAGAGAAGGAGGTTCCTCTTTTGTCCTCTTGTCTTCGTTCTCTTGCTCTTGTTCGTTTTGAATCCTTCGTCTCGAGGAAAAACGCGCACGTGACACAACTCACTTCAACCTTTTCTTTCTTTCGATGGAGGAGGAGATGATCCCGCGCCAAGCCCAGGACGATTGGATCGATTCGATGATTGATTGGGGTCCGTTCCGTTTCGTTTCGTTCACATTGAAGCACCCTGGGTGGGAGCGTTGCTTCGAAAGATCCGAGCTTTCGCCACTCCTGCCCCCCGCCCCACCCCCGTCTCTCTCTCTCTCTCTCCGGTTGCCAAGCCTAGAAACCATCACCACCACTGACGCAGAAAGAGAGAAAGAGAGAAAGAGGGGTCTCCGGAGAAGGAGCTCGGTATCCTCGACACCACCGCCACCGCCACCACCACCGCCATCCTCATCCTCTCTTGTGTCAAGTCAGTCGGTCTCTCCGGAACGAGGAGGGGGAAAACCCGCGGGAAAACGTTTCCCATTCTTCTTTCTTGGACTTTTTTGAAAGCTTTGGATCCACCAAAAAAAGGCGGGGACAGTCTTGGCGCCCTTTGTGACAGCCCTGCCAAGAGGGAGGGGGACACGAGGATGACGCGCGGGGTACGAAAGATGCCGACCTTGGTCACCGCCCTGGTGGTGGCCGTGCTCTTTGTCGGCCACAACTTGGTGGTGGCGGGAACTCCTATTCCTCCACGAGTGCTAGAAGATAAGTTCACCACAGAGTGCAGGACTTTGGGCGGGACTGGGTCTCTCACGACAGGTAAGTGGCTGTGTTTGAGGTGAACACACGAACGCGTGCGGCTGACGACGACGACTTTGACGCGCGCTGTCTGCGTCTCTTTCTTCCGTCCGCACGCAACAGAGTGCGTCGTGAGCGAGTCGAAGCAGTGGGAAAGGTCCGACGTGGTGTCGGTGTCTGGCCCCGGAAACATAACCGTGAAGGAGAACGTGACGCTCACCGTGGACGGGGAGACCAGCTCGTCCTTCTCCGGCGGGTTCAACATCACCATCGGGGGCATCTTCACCCTGGAGCCTGGAGCGGTGTTGAGGGGGCCGACCATCGTTCTCACGACCAACGAACTCAACGTGCACCCGCGGGCGGCCGTGAACGCTTCGGGCCTGGGAAGCAGCGCTCAGGGCCTGCCCTTCGACAAGACTTTTGGGGCTGGGTACGGAGGCACCGGGGCCGCGTGCACGAGTGACGCCAAGGCCAGGGACAAGGGAAAGACGTACGGCTGGAAGTACAACTTCGAGGGGGTCACCTTCCCGTTCTCGCAGGAGGGAGGCGGGAGCTCGTCCGTCGGCAATGGCGGGGGCCGGATCTACATCCAGACCAAGGGGAACATCACTCTCGCGGGCGCGATCGAGTCGAACGGGCTGGGCTCGTACCAAAGGCACCACCCGGGAGGGGGCGGGAGCGGGGGGAGCATCACGATAGACTCCGTCGGGATCATAAACAACAGCTCGGATTACTGTGCCCTGATAAGCGCTTCGGGGGGTCCTGGCACCGAGACGCCGAGCTCTGACCCCGCGGGCGGGGGCGGAGGGGGGAGAATCTCGGTCAAGTGCCGTCAGTTCGACTCCAGCGTGAGGCTCCAGGCTTCGGGCGGCCTGAGCTCGGAGAACTGCACCATTGGCGGGTCTGTCAACAACGGGGGGGCGGGCACCATCTTCTTGTCGGAGAACGACGTGGACCAGCTTCACATCTCGAACAACGGCCGGGGTGTGGAGAGAATCACGACGACTGAGGTCACCTGCCTCGGGGTCTTCAACGAGCAGCAGACGCTGGACAAATTCATCCTGCAGTACGAGGCCGTCGCGGAGATGTCCTCGAGCCTTACCCTCACCCAGGTCATCGCCAGGCAGGTGGAGCTGACGAGCTCCTCGAGCCTCATGTTCGGGAGCAGCTCCACCTGCATGTACGGGGACGACATCATCCAGAGGAAGAAGCCTGACGATGGCATGCTGGTGGGCCTGGTGATCAAGGCAGACAGTTTCTCCATGTCGAACAGTGTCATGGACGTGCACGCCGGGCACCTCCAGTACGGGGGCCTGTACACAACAGCTGGCAGTTTCAACCTTTCTGACTCGTCCGTGGTCACCATTGTCGCGGACACCAGCAGCAACCAGGCCACGGTGAGCAAGATCCTTGGCTCCGTCTCCATCACCTCGGGCTCCTCCTTGATCTCGGACGGAAAGTTGTTCCTCACCCCGTTTTACGAGAGCGAGGCGATCGTCCAGATCGGGAGCGGAATGGACGAGGCGGACCAGCAGAACATCATCGCGGGAAGCTACATCACTTTTGTGGGGTACAAGAACGTGTCCGTTGCCCAGAACTCGCAAGTTCTGGCTCCGTGCTCGCCTTCTGTCTCAAAGGCCTGCGCTGCTTTCAACCCCTGCTCCCAGTTCGGCGCGACCTGCCCGAAACAAGAGAGCCCTTGCCAAGAGAACACAAAGGGCTTCTGGACGGTCTCCTTCTGCAAGATCTCGGACATGCTTCATATCGCCGGGGGGCTCGTCACCGGGTCTAACATTTACGTGGTAGACACTCCGGCGGTGAGCGTAACGGACGACGGAGCGATCCTTGCCAGCAGTGGCTGTCCTCCGGGAGCTGGACCAGGAAACGGGACCGGGAATTCCATCAACGGTGCTGGAGGCGGAGCAGGGCATGGAGGTGACGGTGGGAACGGGACTTTTGGGGACCAGACGGCGGCGGGCGGGCTTTCCTACGGGAGCAAAGGGAGGCCGTGCGAAAACGGATCGGGCGGAGGCTCGGGAGAGCAGCCGGGGGGGAAGGGAGGCGGATCTATCTTGATGGGATCCAAGCAAAACCCGATGGATGAGATCTACCTGGACGGAAAAATCTCCGCGAATGGGGAAAACGCCGTGTCTTCTAACGCGTATTCCGCGGGAGGCGGTGGGGGAGGCGGCTCCGGCGGCAGCATACTCTTCTACGCGACTTCGTTCTCCTCGGCAAAGGCGTCAATCATTACTGCTAGGGGTGGTAATGCAACGTACTACGGCGGTGGCGGGGGAGGTGGCGGGGGGAGAGTGCACTTCGATTGGACTGTCGATAATGGTGACGTTGGAAATCGCCCGATCAGGCGAATCCCGGCGATCATACCTTGCAACGTGAGCGTGGACGGAGGGGAAGGATCCAAAAATGGATCGAGCGGATGGCACGGTACGGAGACCACGATATCCTGTCCCGTGGGCAGAACGGGCGTGTTTTGCGCTTTCTGTCCGCTCGGGACTTACAAGGACTCAGAGGGCCCCGGCCCCTGCAAGCCCTGCCAGGCGATACCAAGAAAGGCAAACTACTCGGTCGCCATCGGAGGGACCCAGTACCCGTGTGCCTATGGCTGCTATACATACAACTTGGAATCGGACTGCGCGCTGCCGAACGCACTCCTCAGTTTCATTGAGAGGGCCTTCGGGGGGGAGCTGCAGTTCATCGGGATCTTTTGGGGGTGCATCCTGATGACGGCGCTGATTTCGGGCTGGATCAAGTCGGGCCTTCGAGGCCGAGACAGCAAGATCAAGAAGTTCGGAAACAAGTGGCACACGCCGATTTACGTCACGGACAACCTGCCCACGGCGTCCCCGCTACTGGAGTCCCTGGACGAGGTCCTCACGAACGATGAGACGGCTTCCCACACGAATTACGAGGACTTCACGCTGCGGATACACTTTCAGGGATCAGGATCCGTCCACGACCCCTGGAAGCTGAGTGAAATTCCTCCTCCGGAGCTCAAGAAGAACATGATCATCGAGAGCGAGTACCTCAACTTCGTGGACAACTGCAACAGGATCACGATGTCCGAGGGAATCGATCAGCTCGGCACGTTCGGAATTCTCAAGTTGCTGTGCCCTCCCATCGCTTGGAAGTGGAAGAACAGGCACAGGAAAGTTGTTCTCGAGAACTTGCAGTACTTCATCGAGAGCGAGGAGGGGCACAGCTTTCTTCGCTCGGCGAGGTCCCGCGCCTTGCTGGATGTCCTGACTTTCGGCCACTCCCAAGACTTGACCTTGGCGTACTTCGATCTCCATGTGACCATCCACGAGATGCAGAGTTCCATCAAGAACGCCAGGAACATGAAAGGGTCGAACGAAGAGATCCTGCATTCGAAGCTGCCGATGACGATCATGTTTGCGGGCGAGGGAAGCTTCCTTTCGCCCTACAACGTGCAGCTCCCGGCTTCGGATTTCCTTCAGCAGTTCCTGTGCGAGACCTTGTCGCCTCTCATTTGGGCCAAGCTCGTCGCGAGCCTCAACATGCAGCTTCAGAACACTCTCAGGAGCACGCTGGAGGACGACGTGGACAGGCTGCAAGCCTTTGTCAGGAAGAAGTTCGAGTCCTACCTGGCCTCCTTCGACATGAAAGCGAGCTTGTACGTCTCAAACCTGCACCTGGACACCTGCCAGATTGGTCTCATGATCGACAGCCTCGTGAAGGAGCCCGCGAGCGTGGCCCGCACTGAATTGGACGACACCTCCTTCCTGATTCCCGAGCATCGACAAGCCCCGAAGCTGAGGAGGGCCAAAGCCTTCAGGAGGGTGAAGCTCGTTTCCGCGGTGAAGAAGATACTGTTTTGCGCCCACGTGTCGTTCCGCGGGCCCAGGATGCAAGCCACGCTTGGGCTGGTCATCTTCCTGCTGGTGTCTCTCGACGGCTGCATCACGATCTACATGTTGATCGAAATCTTCGCCCTGCAGGAGATCTTTATCTTCTCCCTGCTGATCCCCCCGCTCGCGATACTTGCCTCCCCGTTCAACGGCATGTTTGAGCTCCTTCTCGGCAGGAGGAAGAACATGGCACTGACCGTGAGGCTGCACAACACCTGGAACATGTGCTCCATGATCAGCGTGTTGGTTGTTCTGTTCGGCGAAAGCATCCGAACCGTCTTGTACGCTGACAATTTTGATCACATCTCGTGGTATCACTCGCAGTCGACCTACTTCTTCATGGTGCCGCTCTTTCTCCTCATCGAGAAAGTCTTGCAGATCCTCTTGGTCAACGTGTTCGCTGCGAGCATTGCTTCGGCCACCAGTGTGCTGAACAACAACTGAACCGGCACACACACCACTATTATTCTTTGTAACTCCTGTAAATAATCATCCTAACTCACCAGTCTTATTGTCGTTCTCCACTCTCATCGTGATCGGACCACAGAGAGAGAGAGAGAGGAAGGGCGAGAGCGAGAGTGTGTGAGAAGCATTGTCTTGACGAAACCCAACCACGCAACAAGACAATGATAATGCACCCCGCCCACACACCCTTCTCTCTCCTCCCAATTCAATCCTCTCTCTCGGTCCTGACATTTCCACACGGGAACGGTTGCGAGGGCATCACAAGGAGGAGAGGGCGGCGACCGAGAGAGAGAGCAGAGCTTTACGGAAGGGAACGGAACGAAGCAATGACTATGGACAAGATTAAGGTAAGGGAGGAGCGACACCGGCTTCGGCGGACGACGACGCGGAAGAGAATTCCGTCAAGAAAGGTTCGACGGAGATGCGTTTGCCACGGTGAAGGTCGTGCTGACCCAATTCCTTTTTTTTTTTTTTTTTGCTGCAAACGCAGACTGTTCAAGCCTTCGTGCAGAAGTGCAAGGCCGAGGGATTGTACACCCACATGATTCCAAGGTGAGTGGATGGTGCCGGCCGGCCCTCGTGGACTTTCTTTGCCCCCTCGCGCCCCCGAACCATGTCGCTGAACTCTTTTTTTCTTCCCTCTTTCCCTTCCCAGGAACGCCATGGTCACGAGCGTTGCCATTCCCATCGCTCTTGGCATCACGGGCAGCCTGATACTCACGAAGGGCATCTACAACACCACCACGGGAACGGGAAAGCTCGATTAAGCATTCTAAGTCGTTTTGGGACTTCGTTTTAGCAAGGAGGACCGAACTTTTTATATCAAAACGAAAAAAAAACTTTTTGTAAGCCCCTAGTCGAAGAAAGGGTTGTTGGACTGGCTTGGCTGCGGAGGGAAAGCCTGCTGGGGCTGGCCGAACCCTTGCGTGAAGCCCTGTGTGGGCGACTGGAACGCCGGATCGGGGAAACCCTGCGCGAGCGGGGAGGGGAAGCCAGCCTTTGTTGGCTCCGGCACCGGAGAGAAGCTGCTCGGGAACACTTGGGCGGCCATAGGGACCTGGGTGGGCTGAGGCTGCCCGGGGACAGGCACGTCCAAGCTTAGCAAGTCCCCTAGGAGGTCCACTGGTGCCGGGTCTTGTTTCGGGGCCTCCCCTTGGGCTTCCACCCCGTTCCCGGTTTCCGCCGCGGCGCTCTCCACCCCCCCATCCGCACCGAGCTCGGCCTCCAGCTCCCCTGTGTCGACGAATTCCTTGCCGCAGGCGTACAAGTTCCTGTAGGTCACAAAGTCGCTCGGCCTCTTCAGCAAAACGGAAGAGACGAAGGGAATCCTCTTGGAGAGGATGTGCTCCACTTGCTTGTCCAGGCCTTCTATGATGTCGCCGCTCTCTATGGGCGGCTTCGGGGCCAGAACCACCTCTCTCGCCACGCTCAGATCGCCAGCCAGAAGCCTCCAGTAGAAGAGGGCCCGCTCCCTCACGTCCGGATCGTCGACAGAGTCGTTCGTCTGCCCTAGCAACTCCTGGAGCATGTCCACGCTCCTGTCGCTCTCGATGTTCAAGTACAACTTGGAGAGCGCAGTCAAAAGTGCCAGCTGCACTTGCGACTCTTCCTCCTTGTATGTCTCGAAGAAAATTTCTAGGATCTCCTCCGCGGCCTCGATCCTGTCCGAGTACTCCCCAATAATCCAAATGATGGCAGCCTTCGCTCCTGGCTCGTCCACCTCCTCCAGGCTGGAGCAGACCTCAGAAATGATCGATTCGTACCTGTTGGGGTACTTGCGGAAGATGGTCTGCACGGTCACGACTGCTTCCTGCAAGACGATAGGGACCTTGTCCTCGATCACGCCGAGGACGATCTTGATGCAGAACTCGACCGAGCTTTCGAAGTTGATGGCGCATAGGGCCACCGCCTGCATAGCTTTCCTCGCAATTTCCCCATCCACGTCGTGGCAATACTCCTTGAACTCCGACAGGATCTGGTGGACGTTCTCCGAGTTGGCCATCGCGATCATGATGTCCACCTTTTCGGATTTCACGAAGGTGGGGTCGTTGTACTTGCAGAAGAAGGTCTTGACGTCCGCGGTCGCCAGAACGTCAGGGTACTTCTGCAGGATGATCTTCAGATTCCTCAGGCAGGTCCACTGGATGTCCGATGGGAGGCTCATCAGCGTGCACAGCGGCTGGGCCATCTTCAACGCAAAGCTCTTCTTGGTGTCCTCCGACCGCAGGAACGACAAGTTGTACAGCATGAGCTTGACAGCGGACATGACCACCGAGGCGTTCGAGTGGTTGAGCCTCGGCACGACACGCTCCAGCAGGGTGACCGCCTCCTTCTCCGAGCGGGGGGAGAACAGGATCAGCGTGTCCAAGAGGGCGACCTGGTTCCACTGGGTGCACTCGTTGAGCGCTGCCAAGATCTTCGTCGCCGCGGCCATGTCCAGCTTCAAAACGGAGAAGGGGGCCCTCTGCCTGATCTCGTTCAGGGCCGTCGCGGCGTTTGCCACCACGTGGGGGTTGGCGTCCCCGAGCAGCTCGGTGAGCTCGGAGATCAAGTTCCCAGACTCCACGACCTCTGGGCTCACGTCGAAAACCTTGGCCACGGACAGGGCCGCAGTCTTTCGCACGAAAGGGTCCGCGTCGTGCAAGCCGACCCGGACGGGCTCCACCATCTCGCCCGCCATGTGCTCCACCCTCGTGCTGGTCAGGGTTCTCAGCGCGATGGCTCGCACGAGAGGGTTCGGGCTCGAAACGTCGCGGACCATCCTGTTGAAGGCCATGGTCACCGCGTCGGCGTTATGGGCGGCAAGCGCAGAGAGGAACATGTACACCGCCTTCTTCATCTCCACGTCAGGGCTCTCAAGACAGTGCATCACATCGGGAAGCAGGACGCTCACATTCGGTGCGCCGAGGGGCGTCCCCGCCAGGCTCGCGTGCGCCACCATCCTCTTCAACGCGCTCTTCGTGCGCTTCTCATCGTACAGGTCGGCCTTGAGCTCCTGCAGCTCCCCCTTGTGCTCCCTGTCCACTGTCGGCGCCATGGCTTCGACCCCACGCTCACCTCGTCGTCGTCGTCGTCGCTTGATCTCCGTAATAACGCTCCGCTTTCCGTTTAAACCCCAACATCGAGGGAACTCCAAAAAGGGGATGAGATGGGGGTGAGGGTGAAGCGCCAAGGACTTTTGATAGTCAAGGTGGATGACGACGGGTGAGCGGTCAAGCGAAAGCACTTTTGAAAGCTGCTCAAGCATTAATGAAGCCCCAGCGGAGGACGGGGCAAAAGATCATTTTTTACTCTATATTTATATTCGCCAGCTTTTTAGCTATACAGCTTTTCGATTGATTGGTGAACCATCGTCAATCGAAAGAAGCTCCCCCTCACTTGCGGAAGAACCCGACAAGGTTCCGAAACAGCTTGCCAAAGCTCTCGCAGTGCGCGACCTCGGCCTCCTTGATCCAGTCGGGCAGCTTTCTGAAGGGGCCGCCGGACTCGGAACAGTACCGGCGGTCGGCCAGAATGATGCACGCGTAATCGCCCCTGTGCCGGATGGCCCTCCCTATGGTCTGGTTCACGGCCTTCATGCAGATGTTCTCCATGTGCTCCCTCGTGGCGCTGCCTCCGCCCCCGCTGCCCCCCGCCGGGTTCACCTTGCGGGATATCTCGTCCAAGTACCTGAGCCTCTCGCTGAGCTCCTGGTCGTAGATGTTGGGGTAAGGCAGGCCCGCGAGGATCACGCACCGGCCGAGCCTGTCGCTGAAGTTGATGCCTTCCGACATCTTGCCCCCCACCACGCAGAAGAGGATCGCCCCCGCAGCGTCGTCCTCGCTCTCGATCTGGGACTTGTACTTGCTCAGGACCCCTTCCACCTCGTCCGCGGCCTTGGGCTCCCCGAAGACTCTCTTCTTCTGCCCGATTTGGTCCATGATCCCGCGGCTGGACCACAGGGCGGTCACCTCCTCGGAGTACTTGTAGGACGGAAAGAAGCACACGACGCCGTCGGGGACGACCTTGCAAGCGTTCACGACCAGGCGCCCGAGGTCCATCATCATGTCCTCAGAGCTCCGCTTGGAATGCACGAAGTCGAAGTCCTTGCCCGTGGGGCCCTTGGGTATCGTCAGGGTGAGGAGATTCTTCCTGTTGATCACGTGGCCGCAGCTCAGAGTCCTGACCTCCTCCCTGTTCACCGTCGGCATGACCTGCAGGAAGAGGTCGTCCAGTGGCGCGAGCGTGCCCCCCACGAGCAGCACCGCGTGAGCTTCTTGGACGAGGTTCTCGAAGTGCGTCGCCGCATTGAGCATGACGAACTTCACCTGTTCCGCACCCTTGTCCACGATGACCCTGCCATCCTCCTCGTTGTTGGTGAGGGCAAACAGAAGGTCCATGACGGAGTTGAGTGCACCCAACTTCTCCACGTCCCCCGTGTCGCCCCCCTCATTCTGACTCGCGAGCACCTCAGAGTACCCGCTCACCTTGAAGAAGAGCTTGCTTTCCCTGACAAACTCGGACAGCTTGAAGATGTTGATGTTGTCTATTCCAGTTTCCGAGAGAAACTCGTTCACCGTCACGATTCTGGAGCTCTGGCCCTCTCTCGACGCAGCTTCAAAGCACTTGGACAACGCGTCCGCCAGGCGGAGGATCATTTGCACGTTGCGCCCGTTCGTTGGGCTGAACATGTTTTTGAACCGATTGTAGTACACCAGGACCTGCCTCTTCGCGGTTTTCACCTGCACCAAGCTCAAGACGACCGAGTGCATGTTGTTCACGGCGTCCGCGACGTTGTGGGCCTCGTCGATGATGACCACGCTGTCCTTGACTCGCACGCCACTGGTTTCCCTCACAGACTTGCTGAGGACGGTGTTGTACGGGAGGAACACAATATCCGCATCGAGGGCCGCTTTTCGAGCAGCATAATACCCACAAGCCTCGATCTTCTTCGCGGCCACTCCAATGTCCTCGATGTCCATGGGGCTGGACAAGATCCTTCTCACCAATTTAGCCTGCTTCCCTTTCTTCTGGAAGTACGGGCAGCCCTTGCTGCATCCGCCCTTGGCACCCTTGGCCTTCTTGCCGCTCCGCTTCTGCTGCAACTGGATGCACTGCTCGTTGATCCTGGAGATGGTCTTCAGGCGAGCAACCTTTTCGTTGACGCAAAGGCCTTTCCTCGATCCCAGGATGGAAGCCGAGACCTGGCTGGCGAGACTCGTGCCCCTCAGCTCCTTCACCACTTGTGAGAGCTGGGAATGCGTCCTGCTGCAGTAGAATATCTGGCGGTGGAGGCGCTCCGGCTCGGTGTCAGAGCTCTCCGACTCGGACTCGTCGTCAAGGTCCACGGGGAACTTCCGCTTCCCAGCCTCGCCCTTCTCGCCACCCCCGTCCTCGATGAGGAACTCTTCCTCCAAATCAACGAGGTCCTCCTCCCCCCCCTCCGACGCTTGCGCCGCCCCCGGCCTCGCCCCGTTGCTGGCCTTGCCACCCCAGTGCGCCGAGACCGAGCTCTGCTTTCCCGCCAAGAGCCTCTCCCTGTCCCGCACTGCCGTGGCCCTCGGAGCGGGCACCCGCTTCACCAGCCTCGAGTTCCGCTTCTCCTCCTCGAAGTCCTTGATCCAATCAGGGTTCTCGCTTTCCGAGCTCTCGCCCTCTGCCACCAAGTCCCCTCGATCTCCCTCCTCCTCCTCCTCCTCCCTCCGGTCCACGAGCCACTGCAAGGATGAACAAAGCAAGCTCAGCGTTTTTCCTGTCCCCGTGGGCGACTCCAGGACCCCCACGCCACCGTGTTCCAGCGTCCGGTACACCGCGCGCATGAGGTCCTTCTGCACGTCGTACGGCTCGAAAGGGAACGCGGGGAACGTCTCCCTCTCCCTCTCGAGCGGCGCCATCGTCGCTGCCTCGTCTGTCGAGAGCTCCCTTCAAAATTGGCAAGACAGAGGAGAGAAGAGGAGAGGAGATGATGGTGGTGGTGGTGGTGGAGGTGGAGGTGGAGCCAATGGGGTGATGCAGGGGTGGCAGGTGGGCACCGTGGTCTCTTCCTCTTCGTGATCTTTACTAGGAGCCCTCACTTGGCGCCGGTGGGGGGAGGGAGAGGAAAGGAAGGTGATTGATGATGACGGGCGACAAGGGGTCAGGGGGTGGTAAGAGCGTGGAATCGACCGCGGGATCCGCGAGCCAGTGGTCTTGCCGCCCAATCTCTGATCAGCCTCGTGGTGGCTTTCCGTGACTTTCGATGATTACACAAGCGAAAACTCTGAGAACTCAAAGCTCTTTTCGAAGAAGTGCAGCCTTTACTCCTTGGCGGCCAGATACTGCCGCAGGGCCTCCACAGCCTTGTACCTGTGCGAAATCTTATTCTTTGTGTCCTTGTCGAGCTCGGCATACGTCTTGTCGTAGCCCGTGGGCTCGAAAATGGGATCCCAACCAAAGTCGTTCGGCCCCCTCGCTGGAACAATGGTGCCGTCCGTCATCCCCTTAAATATTTTGGGCTCGCTGCCCGGGCCCGAGGAGAAGCCAAAGGTGCAAAGGGCGTAGCCAGTCTTGTCCTCGTACGGCTCCACGAGCTTGTTCAGACCCTCGTGGCCCAACTTTTTCAGAAACCACTTGATGTATGGGCCCGGGAGACCCTTCAAAGCGTTGAAACACAGACAAGTGTCCTCGACTATGACAGGGCCGCCGACCTCCTTCGCGGCAAGCCTGCACTTTTCCGCCGCAATGTCGTCCGGCTCGCCCTGGAGCTCCGGCAGGTCCACACTCAATGCCTCGATCTCATACGGAAAGTCGCTCTCCGCGGCCAGGATCTGTCTCACTTCCTTGAGTTTGTTCTGGTTTCCAGTGCAGAACACCAGCCTCTTCTTCCCCATCCCTTCCCCACTCGTCGCCATCTTGCGCACGTCCCTTCTCCTCGCACCAACGTTCCCGTAAGCACAACACCTTCGTAGGCTCGTTACCCTCCGTAACATCCACCTCAACTCACTCCCCCACACAAAGGCAAGAAGACGATGCTCTTCCCTGCTCCTCTGCAAACAAAAAACTAGAGCAACAGGAGGAAGACAAACAATCCTTGTTCGGAGTGAGCAATGTCTCCGACGATTGAATGAATGAATGAATGAATGAATGAATGAATGCCTTGTGGTGAGTTCCCTGGTTCCTTCTCAATCCGTCGCGTTGCGTCGCGTCGTGGTCTCCGTCCTCGTCGCTCGCTCTCCAGCCGTTTTGATCCATCAGCTGCAGTTCACTCGAGGGTTTCGCTTCGGCGCCACGAGAGAGAGAGAGAGAGAGAGAGAGAGGAAGAGGAGGAGGGTTAAGGGAGGGACGCTCGACAGGGATTGGGTTGGATCATCATCATGCTGTTTTACTCCTTTTTCAAGACGCTTACGGGAAAGGAGGTGACCGTGGAACTCAAAAACGACTTGTCGATCACGGGGATACTCCACTCGGTCGACCAGTACTTGAACATCAAACTGAACGAGATTAAGGTGGTCGATGAGGAGAAGCACCCTCACTTGGTAGGTCAAGGGATCGAGACTTGCTCGGGGCCTCGAGCGCGTTTCTGACTCGCTCGCTCTTCGGTTTTTGACTCGGACTTTCTCTCTCGCAGATGGCCGTGCAGAACTGTTTCATTAGAGGCTCGGTTGTACGATATATTCAGGTGAGTTTCGGTTGTCTCGTGGGTCGTGGGACCGGTGGCAGACGCCAAGGTAGCGAAGGGCGAGGCACGCAGACCAGCTGACTCGGGCTTCCTCCTCCGCATCTTTCTTTCCCGCCCGCCTTCCTCAGTTGCCACAGGACGCCATAGACACAGATCTGCTCCACGATGCCACGCGAAGAGAAGCGAGGAACTCGTAGGCCTGGAGGAGCCAAAGGGGGTCATCACACTGCTCGGGACATGCCGGTTTATGCCACACGCGATTTCAAAATGGTGCATAGGTTATATACGTTATTATAATTTCAAGTTACTGTTTACTCTATTGCTACACCTTCCGCGCGGCGAAGGAATACTGTACAAGGGCTACGAGTGGATCAAGGTGCATCGAAGGGCAGGGAAACGAGAAAATAAATAATCCCTGTCCTTGATCTTCACGTTCCCGCAGCCGTTCACGTCAAAAGAGTGGAGTGCCTTGCAGTTTCCTGCAAGAGCGTCGACGCTCCTGTCCGTGACGCCCAAAATCCCGTGAAGGGAGAGCAGCTCAAGTTCCCTGCAATGGCTTGCAATGGCTTCGACCCCAACGTCAGTGACCTTGATGCACCAGGTTAGATTCAGGTAAGTGAGGGCAGAGCATCCGCTCACCCCCGCCAAGCCTTGGTCAGTCAGGTGGTGGCTGCCACAGAGGTCGAGGAAAGTCAAATGCCGCAGGCTTCCGATCGAACTTAGACTGCTGTCGGTGAAGGCCGATATGGCGTACAAGTTCAGGTACGTCAGAGAGGCCAAATGCTTCGTGACATGGAAGAGACCATCGTCAGAGAGCTTTATGCACCTCGTGATGTCCAGCCTTTTCAGGTTTTTGCAGCCCTCTGCGACAAACTGAAGGCTCTTGTCCGTTATCGACTTGCATCCGCTGACGTTGAGATAGACGAGATCCTTCAGAGCGGAGGCCACGGACTTGATTCCTTCGTCATTGATCTTCAGATTCCAATACACCTGGAGATGCGTGATTGCCTTGGCGTGCTTGGCCACGGCCTCCAGCGCTGCGTTTGATACTTTTTGGCAGCCGTTCAAGTTCAGTTTCTTCAAGTTGTTCATCCGAACGAGGAAGGCCTCCACGTGGGGGTCCATGACATTCGACACGAACTCCAGGTTGAAATCCTCGACGCCGGCGACCAGACTCTCGCAGGCAAGAACATCGTCCACCAGAAGATCAATGATAACGTTGCGATAGGCGCGAACGTCGACCTTGGACCAGCAGGAAGGAGATCTCACCGCATCCCTGAATGAGCGAGAGACCAATGCGAGTCGACCGCGTTCCTTGAAGTCGACCAGATGGGAAAGGATTTTGATCACCAGGTCCTTGTTCCTGAAGAGGATCGCGCTCGCCCCTTCCTCCATCCTCGACGCTTTGCGACTGCGAAACCCTTTCTCCTCCTCTCTCTCTCTCTCTCCTGCCGTCGCTTTGCTTTTGCTGGGAAAAAAAACTTCGCGGCAAATGCAGAGGATGGCTGACCTCATGGTGGTGGGGTTGAACCGGGACAAGGACAAAGGGAGCAATCCACCAGCAGCATCACCAGCAACAACAGCAACACTTTCGAAGCGTAAGGGCTTTAGAGGATAAACCAAAATAGTGCAACAATGTGATGCCCAAAAGATGAGTATTAGTAGTTACTACTTCCAAGTCTTCTTCGCAGATATGGATTGCTCTATGATCCTTTTGTACGTGGCGAGCTGAAGCTGGTCGTCGCCGTCCTCGTCGAAAGCTTTGGAGATCAGCTCCATCTCGGCATCGGAGATGGGCCTCCCGGTGGCCTCGGACATGGCGGACTGGAAGTCCTTCTTGGACACCTCTCCGGTGGCAGCCATCTTGTAGAAGGTCCTCTCGATGACATCCATGTCGTGCACCAGGTTCTGCAAGGCTACAACTTCCTTGACCCTCGTTTTGCTCGTTCGAAAGAAGCCGTAGTAGAGGTAGGAGACCGGGATGATGTACATGCACAGGCCAACCGCCCCCATCGCCCTGATCACCGTGGGAAACGCGTTGACGTCTTCCTCCAGACCCAGCGGGATGTTCATGCCCAAAATGCCAGCAGGAACTGCGATCGCCGTGAGGGACAGGGTCAGGAGACTCGTTTGCAAGTTCAGGGTGAGAATCCTGTTCCTTTGGGAATCCAAGGAGATGTTCAGCACCTCCCTCGTGTCATCAATCCTCTCGTTGATCTCCGTGAGAATTCTCCCTATCTGCTGCACCTCCCTCCTGCTTGTCTCCAGGATCGCTTCGACTTCAAGGTGGTCCTGGGCCTCAGGCCTCAGGCCCTGGTTCTCATCGATCCAGGTCAAGCTCATGTTCGCCATGTCTTCGTCCTGCGCAAGGGTCTCTGTCAGGACAAAGTTCATGGATTCCGTGTCCGTCCTGAGGGCCTCCACTTTCTGCTTCAGCGGCAAAACTTTCCTCAAGGACTCCACGTCGCTGCCGATGTCCCTCAGCACCAGGTCCACGAGCATACCAATCTGGCCTGCCTGGTGGTTCAGCCTGCTTATGGAGCTCGTCAAGGCGATCTGCAACGCCTGTTGCTCGAATGAGATGTCGCCCAACGCAACGAGGTTGTTCTTCCTATGGAAACCCAGCTTGATCACGTCCCTCTTACGCTTCTTCTCGTACACGAACTCTGTCGAGAAGCTCTTGCCCACCTCCTCGGACCCAAGGAAGCCGAACCCGGGGAGGTGGGAGGCGCCCTCTGCGTCCAACTCGCCCTCGTGATGGTCCTCCGGGTCGACCCCCCGATCGATCTTCTGCTTCTCCTTCTCCTTCTCCTTCTCCCTCTCCACCCTGTCCGCCCTCACTTGCCTCTTCAGCAGCTGCCCGGCAAGCTCCACGTGAGGCCTGTTCGCCCCGAAGAACATGCACCACTCGCTCTGGATGATGGCCTGCACCTCAAACAGCCGTAGGATGATGCTCCGGTCCCTCACCAGCATTTCGGCTTGCCGCCTGACCCCGTCAATGTGCAGCAGCCCGAGGTCCCGAAACTGGAAGGACTTGTCGCTAACCCTCCGGAGCATGTCCAAGTCCGTGCACGTGTACCTCGTGAGCTTGCCGTACTTGTCCACCTCCACCACCTCGTGCGCCATTCCTCCCCTCGTAACCCTCTTCTCGTCCCGCATCAGGTTTCTCACCTGTTGAACCGCCTTGTCGAACCGGGCCGAAACCTCCGACGAGGGCACCGAGGACGAAGCCTCGTCAAGCCCTTCCTCCCCTCCCTTGGGCCCCGCCCCCCGCCCCGACGACGACGACGAGGAGGAGGAGGAGGACGACGACGACGCTTCTGCCTCTCCTGGCCCGTCCCTGGACCCAGCAGCAAGCGTTCGCTTCCACTCCCTCGCTCCAGGGAACGCTTCCGCCAAACCACTCACGCCTCGGAGCCTCGTCGCGAGGCACAGGCCGAGCACGGCGCCCCTCCCCTCCTCGAGCCTCCTCGCTCCCAGGGCCACACGCCACATGCTGCAGCAGCCAAGCAAGCAAACAATGAAGGAGAAAGAGTTTTTCCGTTTCAGTCCTCGTCACTCTGGCATTCCTTTCAAGCGAGGAAGGGCTCTTCGGAAATATCGCGAGGAGAATGATCCGCCGACAAGGCTTGCTCTCGTCCTTCCCCTCGTCCTCGTCGTCCGAAACTCACCTCGCGCTCTCCTTCTCCTGAGTCCAGTCCTCCTTCGGAGTTTGCAGAGTTTTGCTGCTGCTGGCTGGTCGGCTCGAGGGAGGACGACTGACCGACACCGACACGCGACGACTTTGGCGACGGGGGCGAGGGGGAGAGGACGGAAGGGGATGGCTGGGCGAAACTACGACTCGAGGTCGCTCGCTGGACGCCTCGGTTGTTGGTTTTGACGACCTGGTGAGGATTCTGTCGAGCGAGAGGAAACAAAAACGAGCGCTTCGAGGAGGATGGAGAGGTAGAGTGACCTGACCTGACCTGACCTGACCTGGTGGGTTGTGTGCGGCATGGCGTCGATGAGGTTGACATCGTATCCCGACGGGGTGTATCCCCCGTCGGATGACACGTTCCTCCTCGTGGATGCGCTCGAGCAGGACGTGGTCGCGTCGAAGAGGAACGAGGGAGGGCCACGGACCGAGGGGAAGAAGAGCAAGCTGGTGGCGGAGGCCGCGCCACTGGACGCGAGCGAGGTCGGGAGCGTCGTGGAGATCGGGAGCGGGAGCGGTTTCGTGATCACCAGCGCTGCGGTGCTGCTCCCGACGGCTTACGCCGTAGGGACGGACCTCTCGAGCAGGGCCTGCCTGGCGTCGAGGGAGACGCTGAGGTCGCACCCGCCGAGCTGCTCCTCCAGGTCTGACGTGGTCGCCACCGAGAGCCTGCGGGGCTTCCGACCCGGGGCGGCCTTCGACGTGGTGCTGGTGAACCCGCCGTACGTTCCGACCTCCAGCGAGGAGCTCGCCGAGTCCCTGCGGGTGCTCCGGGGGCGGAGAGAGGCCTCGGAGGCCGAGACGGAGGGCGCGGCCTTCACCCTGACCTGGGCCGGGGGGGTCGAGGGCGTGGAGATGACCAAGGAGATGCTGAGGGCGGGACTCGGCCTCCTCAACGCCCGCGGGGGGCGCCTCTACCTCATCGTCGTCCAGGAAAACCGCCCGGAGGAGATGGCCAAGCACGCGACCCGCGTCTGGCGGGAGCTCTGGGGGCGACCCGAAGGGGACGACCCGGCGCCGGGCCTGTCCTGGAGCATCGCCATCCAGACGAGGGCGAACAACGAGCTGCTCAGCGTCCTCAGGTTCATCGCGGGCGGGGACCACCGCCATTCGTTACCTTCACTCGAACTCGAACAACCATAACCCATATATATATTATTATTATTATCAGTCGTCGTCGTTGGCCGAGCCTTGGTGGTGTAATAAAACAGTAAGAAGCCAGAGACGAACGAAACAACGAGACAAGTGGCGGCCAAGGGGGCGGGGTTGTTGGTCAACTGCAGCAAAATGCGCAAACGCGCAAGGCCAAACTCCTTAGAATCACAGCATGAAGAAGTGTAACGCTCGCTCTTGGGCTGGGCTCTCAACTTTTGGGATTAGGATTAGACCCACATTGCAGTGGGGCACAACACGCATCTTGTCGGTCAACGCGGCGAGGAGGAGGAGGAGGTCTTGGTCTCCGTCGTCGTGTGTCCGCGCGTGCGAGGGGTGGTTTCGCTTGGGTTTGACGCGTCCGATTCGTTGGCGTGGACGAGAGCTCGGCATCGGCGGGGTTTCGGCCGGTCCTCATCACGCGCGGGGCCGCACAAGGGAAGGGGAGAAGGGGCGGACAGACCACGCAGAGGATAGGATAGGGTCGTCGTCGTTGGACCGATGGACTTGTCGAGCTCGTGCGACAGCCAGAGGGAGCTGGTGGTGAGGGGGGAGGCCAGGGCTGAGGGGTCTCGGGCCGCCAAGCCCTCGACCTCGAGGTACGGTAGCCCGACTGGCCGGCCGGGGGCCGCGCGCCACCTCGTCCTCCTGGTGGGGGCGCTGATCTCGGTGCTCCTGGTGACGCTCGGCATCCTGAGCTTCGAGATCCACACCCTGAAGAGGCCGAGCTCGGCCGGGGAGTTGCCGGGGGTCTGCGTCGCCAAGGAATGCACGGTTGCCGCGGCCCAGATGCTCGACAGCATGGACATGGACGCGGACCCCTGCCGGGACTTCTTTCGGTACGCGTGCGGGAACTTCAACGACCGTTACTACCTGCCGGAGGGCCAGAACCAGGTCTCGCAGTTCACGCTCGCCGGGCAGGTGAACGACATGATGATCTTGCAGGCCCTCGACGGCAACTCCAGCGGCGGGGCCTCGTCGGAGGAGGCGAGCGACGCCTTGGCCAAGGCCAGGAAGTACTACGACCAGTGCATGGACTTGAGGGAGATGAACCGCCTTGGCATCTCCCCCGTCCTCGACCTCTTGGCGATTCCCGACTTCCTATTGAAGTTCGGCGCGGAGGTCGGGCAGACCCACAACTTCACGAGGCGCGAGCTCGTGTTCGGGGCGTTGAGAGAGCTGCAGCAGCGTCACGTCCGAATTCTCGTGGACTTTTGGGTCGGGCAGGACCGTTACAACTCCAGCGAGATTCAGGTCCACGTGAGGCAAGGCCTCTTGGGGCTGCCGGACTCTTCCTATTACGAGACCGGCCGCCACGAGGAAGGAAGCAGGTCGGGCAGCAAGCACGCGCGGATCCTCCAAGCGTACAAGAACTTGCTGTGGGAGGGCCTGAGGCTGCTGGAGTCGAGAACGGTGAAGAAGTTCGACGAGGAGGGGAGCGCGGACGAGATCGAGAGCCTCGTCGCGTTCGAGTCGAGGATCGCGGGGTGCCACATGCCCAAGGAGAGCCTCAACCAGCCCATCTTGACGCACAATCCCATGGAGGTGGAGGCCGCGGAGATCGTCTTCCCTTTCGGGTGGAGAAAGTTTATCCAGAACATGTCTGGGCCAGCAAACTACACCGGGAAGATCAACATCGAGACGCCGTCCGCCCTGTCTTGCATGACGAGGGTCATGGACGAGACGCCGATCGAAGACATGGCTCTTTACATGAAAGTCATGATTCTCTTGCACCGCGGCGAGCTACTGGACAACGCCATTAGGGAGTGGAGGTACAAATTCAACTTGCAGACGACGGGGGTCTCCGGGGCTGGCCCAAGGTGGCGCCAGTGCATGGATCTCGTCACGTCCCACCAGAGATACGGGTTCGCCCTCACCAAGCCCTACGTCCAGAGGGCATTTGGCCGCGAGAGCAAGGAGGAGGTGGAGGACATCTTTGAAAAGGTCGAGGAGGCCTTCCTGGACCAGCTGCCGTCCGTCGAGTGGCTGGGAGAGAAAACCAGAAAGGTCGCGGCCAAGAAGGCTAGGGCGATGAAGAAGCATTTGGGTTACCCCGATTGGGTGATGGATGACGAAAAGGTCGCCAAGTTCTACGAGAACGTGTCGGTTGACGGAACATTCTTTGAGAACACGGTGTCGTTGTTCAAGGCTCACCAGGACAGAGTTTTCGCGAGGTTGTTCCCGAACGCAAGCGAGCCCATGGTGGACCCAGAGGACCTCTGGATCCTCTCGCCGACGGAGATCAACGCCTACTACTCTGTCTTCTCGAACACGATTGCATTTCCTGCGGGGGTGCTGCACCCGCCGTTCTTCACACAAGGAGCGCCGATGCCTCTGAATTACGGAAGCCTGGGCACCTTTGTGGCGCACGAGTTCACCCACGCTTTTGACAGCAACGGCAGAAAGTTCGACGAGAACGGCGAGGGGTTGGACTGGTGGACCGACAAGGACGACGAGCATTTCGAGGAGAGAGCAAAATGCTTCGTGGACCAGTACTCAAAGTTCGAGCTCTACGGGCACCGAAACAACGGGAACCTCACACTTCCAGAGAATTTGGCAGACAACGCGGGGATGCAGCTCGCCTTCCGCGCCTTCACCAAGGAGCTGGAGACGAGCAAAACGAACCGCCTGCCCAGCACGCCGTTCACCCCGCACCAGCTCTTCTTCCTCGGATTTGCCCAGTCCTGGTGCTCCAACATCAAGGAAGACAAGGCGCTGATGAGCATGAAGGCGGACCCTCACAGCTTGCCTCAGTTCCGGGTCAACGGCGTCGTGAGCAACAGCGTGGAGTTCTCGAAAGCGTTCCAGTGCAAGCCTTCGAGCCCGCTCAACCCCGCTCGCAAATGCAACCTGTGGTTGGGCTAGGATCGCTCCCGCTCTTTCTTTCTTACTTTTTTTGCGGAAAATTTTGGCATGCAGTATATCTATTGAATTAAGCTTTCGATCTCCCTCCCCCCCTCCCCGCGGTCCACTCCACCCCCTCTTTGAGCTCCCACCAAGGAGGCAGCGATTTCCTCGGACTTTGAAGACGACTCAGATCCTTTCCCCGCGCAAAGTGGGGCACCCCATATCGAATAGAACCGCAACACCATCCCTCCACCTCCACCCCTCGTGAAGCTCCCACCATTCCTCATGACTCCTCCTCCATCCTTGCTCCATCCTTGCTCCATCCTTCCTAGGAAAGGAAAAAAAAAATGAATCTTCCCGCCTTTTTTAGAGGAATACGATCGAGGGACAGGCAGGAGAGAGAGAAAGAGAGAAGAGGAGCGCTCGAGGCCATTGAGAGGTCTTAGCGCGGAGGAAGCGAAGTGTCTTTCTTGGACAGAAATGGCGGAGGAAAAGGCCAAGGCGCTTGAGCTAGCAGAAGCGCAAACTCCCGCGATATTTGGGATCGAGGAGCCGCTCCAAGACTCGCCCATCTACTTGGGAGAGGATGGGACGCCGGTGTCGGGGTCTCTGCTTGAGGTGAGCTCGCCATCCGTGTCCGCTTTGACGACGGGGGAGACCGCGCCGCCGACCGAGGAGAGGAAGGACGTTCAAAAAGGCGAGGAAAGCGGCGAGATGCCGACTCTGAAGAACCTGAGAGCTTCCGGGAAGGACAGCAAAGTCGTTATCGAGGACTTTGACTTCCACTCGGAGCAGCTGAGAGCGGAGCTCAAGACGTTCAAGAGCTCTCTGATGTCCTTTTCCAGCAGCGCGTCGGCGACCCCGAGCCCCCCGACCGTGGAACGCGTCTACAAGCAGCCTGAAATCAACCCCCTCCACAGCAGGGGCCCCCTTCGCGAGAGCAGCGACGAGAACGAGGCGAGCTCGGACTACAGCAGCCGTCCGGAGAGCCCGAAGACCGTGGCATCCTCTGCGGCTCCCTCCCTGGTGAGCTCACCTGCCAGGGGCAACAAGGACTACTCGCTCGATAGACTGAGCAAGGTGCTGAGGCACAACGGGTTTGGGCTTCACTTTGTTGGGGGAGACAGCTCCGCCAAGGTAAACGGAATCCTTTCGGCCTTCTTCCAGGTCATGAACCAGTACGAGAGGAGGGGCAAGCTGATCCAGGAGATGATTGCCAGCAACGAGCTTTCGGCCAAGCAGGAGCAGAGGCTGGAGTCCAAAGCGAGGAAGATGAAGGTAGAAAGGGACGAGGCGAGAAGGGACCTGAATTTGCTCTCCGAGAAATTCGAGGCCAAGCTGAGCCGCTCGATGAACGAAAAGCGCAACGCGTCAGAGGGGAAGCTCAAGCTCGGGACGGAGAAAGGAAAGATCCAGAGCAAGCTCACCCACTTGGAGCACATCGTCAGGGCGAGAGAGACTGAGATAGATCAGCTGAAGAACAAGATGAGGGAGAAAGCCGAGAGGGACGAGAGAAGGCAGAGGAGGGACAGGGAGATTTACGACAAGCTCAGGCACAAGGTGTCTCGCCACAGCTCGGGCAGCGTTTCCGCCATCGTGAGAGAGCTGAGAGCTGTCGAGATTGTCGGCATCTATGAATCACAGAGAGAAGTTCTCGAGAGCGAATTGACGGCACTCAGGACGGACCTGCACGCCACCAAAGCTCGATTGGACGAGAAAGAGAAGTACATCCTTAACAAGGACATGGCTGGGAACTGGAAGACTCCGGCCGAGGGCGAGATACTCAATTCCCTTGCTCAGTCGGAGAAGGTGGCAGCAGACGCTGTCCGCAAACAGGCTGAAGTCGAGTCGCGAGCCGCTGAAGCTGCCAAGGAGGCGGCCAAGCAGATTGCCGAGGAGCAGCGGAAGAACGAGATCCTCGCGGAGGAGAACGCCAGCTTGATACTGGAGTTGGAGTCGAGGCCTCAGCTCAAGGACATCCAGGCTGCACAGAGGCAGATCGAAATACTCGAGAGGAAGGTGGCTTCCCTGAATGACAAGGAGAACTTCCCTCAGGACTTGAAGAGACAAATGTCCAAGGCTGCTTCGGCGAAGATCCGGAAAGACAGGAAGCTCTTCCAGCTCGGACTGCACAAGGTGCAGAATCTGCCACACAGCGTCCTTGTGGAGATTGTCCAGGACGCTTGCTTGAAGGTGGAGCTGGGTGACCCCACTGCCCTTGCGCAGTCCCTATCGAAGCTACTGAGGATCGTTGCCGCGGTTCCAAGGATGGAGAGCTTTGTGGGTGCCGTCTGCGAGATCAGTCTGCAGGACGGAATCAATTACATCCCAAAGGACGTGAAGGATACGCCCGAGCCAAAGGACGTGCCCCGGATCTTGCAGCACTGGCTCACGGAGCTCAAGAAGCTGCACGATCTGAATTTGCTGTACAACGGCCTCGTCGGGGAGCTGCAGCACAGGTCGAGCGCGACCAAGCCCAAGGGCAAGACCACGAACGGCATCATGGCGGCTGTGAAGGACATGATCGTAGCCGAACGGGCATACCACAACATGAAAGCTACCTTTGACAATGCCGGGCAGATCATGAAGGACAACCCCGAGGCGCTCCTGTCGAAGATAGTCGCCCACTTCCAGAGATTGTTTGGATGCAAAAACCTCGAAGGCACGTTCGCTGCGATCAACCAGACCTACCTGTCCCTGACCGAGAGCAAGAACTTCCTGAAGGCTCTCAGAGATTTGGTGGGCCTGGACAGAAGCGCCGGAATCAACGCTTGCCTCGCCAGGGTGAGGCAGCTCGTGCTCCTGCAAGCCCAAAAGTACGCCAAGGTTCTGGATGATGATGGAGCTGAGAAGGAGGAGGAGCAGGCGGAGGCAGAGGATCAGGTGGAGGCAGAGGAAAAGGAGGAAGAAGAGGAGGAAGAAGAGGAAGAGGAAGAGGAAGCGGGTCCGCAAGAGACGTTTCACACCCCACTGCCGGTACCAGCATCTGGGAAAAAACAGCGAGAGTAATGAAATGCAAGTACTTATATTTTACCATGTTTATTGTACACGCCTGAGGTTAGACATCAGATGGGAGGACACGATGGGAGAAGATAGCTTTTCGAACATCCCGATGCCTTCCAAAGTCTCCCAATGGATCGCAAACTTCATTGGCTGACCGCCTTCGCCCTTGAAACCAATGAGTTCCACAGGGCACGACGTGGGATTCTTCATGCCGAACTCGGCAATCATCCCCTCTCCACGAGCCCTCAGAAAAACCGTCAGACCATCGTCCTCAGAGACCCCTTCCCGCCACTCAACTCCCTCCGGCATCACGAACTCCTCGTCGACATGGTCTTGCGTCTCCAGATCGAGCTGAAAAGTGACGGAGCCGGACCAGATGTGAGGGTCCCCAGTTAGCTTGCGCGCGACCAAAAGCTTGCTGTCATCAGAAACGCGCAAAGAAACGAATTCAACGCCGTGGCTCGCATAGCTTCCCTTGTAGATGCCCTCCAGAATGTGCTTCTGCCCCCCCGCCTGGGGCTCCAGCCGTTTGAAGTCCGCATGCTCCTCCGCATGGCTTTTGCCTACCTCGGCGAGCCACAAGTCGAAGGTCAAGCTCTCGTTCAGGTAATGCAAGTAGAAGCTGTGAAGCCTTTCGTCCTGGCTCTCGCCGTCGCGGTTCGAATCCTGCACGAAGGCGTTCATGATCGAGACTTTCCTATTCCTCCTCTCGAACCGGCCGTGGTCGCAGTCTCCCTTGCAGACGAAGCGAAAGCCTGATGAGACCCAGATGAACTTGCACTCGTGGGGACAGTGACTCGTGCTGTCCGGGGATTCATCGAAGGGAATGACCGAGCGGTGGCAAGACATGGTGGCGTCCCCGCCCCCATCGAAGCTCACCTCGAAGAAAGGCACGCTCTTCAGGACGGGGTCGCTCACCCTGTCAGCCAGAAGGCTCGAGCCAGAGATTTTGGGTGGCTCAGCTGTCACGTGCACGAGGCTCCCGTACGGCCCTTGGCCTTGCCCGACCCACATCCCGATCAGGGGCCCCCATGGCTCCATCACGTTCACCCACAGGTCCTTCCACGTTCTCTGGTTCCACTCCTCGGGCCTGGTTACGTCTTCGCAAAGCATCTGCAGACATCTTTTCCGCCACACGTCGCTTCCCTCGACCAGAACGAAGAGCCTCTTGGAGCAGGTCGACAGGGAGCAGAGGTCACGCGTGTCCAGATAGCTCAGCACAATCTCCACCACGTCCGACACCAGATCCTCAAACCCTACCACGCTTTCCATCACCAAGAACCTTTCCTTCCCATCCACAACATCACGTCCATTCAGCTCCTCCACGACCTCGCCTTGGCGTCAAAACTTTTCAACAAAAGGGTCGAACGAAAGAGCACGAGATGAAGCTTCCGCCCGTCTCGCCCCCCACCGCCTTCGTCCCCGTTATCTCGACCCGAACTGTGAGGTGTCCGACGCCGAGCGGCAATCCCTCTCCTCTCCAGTTGGAGCACCAAGGCCAAACCCCCTCAACTGAGGTATCGTTCGAAAGCCCTTGACACGTACTATCGATCGAACACCTTTTCCCCTTCCGTCCCTTCCCTCCTTGGTCCTCCGCTCCTTCCGACGCACGCCTCTGCTGTCCGTGGAGGAGCAGAGAGGGGTGGCTTGCTTTAGCGTTGGCGTGGCCAGGGGGAAGCCATGGAGGAGGAGGGGTGGGTTGTCGCCGGGGCAGGGAAGAAGTCGTGGAAGAGGAGGAAGGGGAAGCAAGGTGCGGGTTGCCGTGGAGCGAAGCGGAGGCCGTGTGTTCCCAAACAGGAGGAGATCTCGTGGGATCCTGCCGTTCTCGACGCTCCTGTGGAAGAAGGGGGTGTCAGGGCGCTGATCAGCAGGACGAAGGATGCCGTGGCCCTGGTGCGCCAGTCCAAGATCTTCGGTCACTTGAAGCGAGAGATCTTCCTCGCGGAGGACGGCGGCGAGGAGGATACCCTCGTGCGGAACCTGGGGGAGGTGGAGGAGCTGGTTGTGTATGGTCTAGGCTCCCTGGAGAACGGCCCGCCGGCTTGCAGGTACCAGTTCGCCCTGGCGGTGCTCCTGGCGGAGGAGATCAGGAAAACGTCGAGCAAGTTTGGCCAAGTCCTGTTCTTCGACCCGGCCTTCACCGCGTACGACAGGAGGGCCATCGAGAGCGAGAGCTCCGAGTTCCGAGTGTTGAGAGAAAACGAGAACTGCGCGAGGAGGACATCGAAGAAGACTCTGTTTTACATGCCACACTGCGAGGCTTGCCTTTACGACTCTCTCCTGAAAGCCAACTGGACCCGGAGCCAGCTGCCAAACCTGGTAAGTCTCCGTGCAAAGCGCTGTCTGACTTGCGCCCTTCGCTCACTAACCGATTGCCAACTTGCCAACAGGTGATTCTCGGGAATTCTTTCGCCAGCTACAAGTCCATTTGGGGGGTGTCGTCTGAGCACAAGCCTGATCCCCCGGCCTACGTCGAGCTGGTTGCCGCTGCAGAGTCCTCCCAAGAAGTACCGGTGCCAGACTTCAACTTCACGGAGGTCTCCGCGTTCAACAACATGAGCTTTCATTTCTTCCCGAGCGCCTCCGTGGCTCACATGATGGTGCGGTGAGGACAGGGGGCCCGGCTTGTACAATATAAAACTAGGTATTTCGATGAAGGTTTGTCCTTTTACTTTTTCGCGGGCCTCAAGTTCGCGAAGAGGTTCACCAACCCCTGGACGTTCGAGAGAGCGTTGTAAAAATTTCTCATCACGGTGATCGAGGGGGCGAGGGAGACGGCATAGTGCCACCAGCCATCTGGAATCAGGAGGGTCTCCCCTTCCTCCAGAATGGCGTAGTGCATCCGAGCCTCCTTGAATCTGGGGTACTTCTCGACGCTTTCGGCATCCAGCGGGTCGATCGGCGACTGCGTCGTGGCTTCCCCTTCCAGAGGGTAAAGCAGGCTGGCGTCGTTCGTCGTGTCTGGGGGAAACAGGAGAAAGAGCTTCCTTCCCTTGATCTGGGCCAACCAGCCGTGGGCGCGATGGGCATCGTAGTGCAGCCTCGTGATGTTTCCAGCCGGACCCATGAAGACCTTGTTCAGCAGAATGTCCGTGTCGCGAACCCAGTGAGGTGCGGCCCTCACCCCATTCTTGCTGGAGATGGCCTTGTCGATCTCCTGGCGAAAGCAAGAGACGCGTCAGTCTAAGTGAGAGAGAGAGAGAGAGAAGAGGTCGCAATTCACCCCTAGTGGAGCCAACGTACCTGCAGGATCATCCTCGTGTGGTCCTCGATCCATGGAGGCGACGCGATGTCGTCCACGAGCTCTGCGTGATCCTTGAAGGCGTGCCAGCCGTTGAGATACAAAGGAACGCCCTCGCTTTCCTTGTGGCCGAACCTCCTCATGTACTCCACGTACTGCGAGAGAGTGGTCTTCACGCTCGCTTGGGGCCTTCCGCTTTCCCTGTCTTTCACTCTCGCCGGCGCCCTGTCGTTGGCGATGACCACCTGGCCAGGGTAAGCCTCGGAGAAGAACTCGGGGGTCCACTCCCGGGCCTTCCACCCCGCCAGTGAGTTCTTCACGATCAGCGGTTTGGACGCCAAGAGGTGCTTCTCGGTCACTTCCTCCATCTTCGGATGATCTTCCCGGCGCTCGATGAGGCAACCCTTCCCGAGGCCCAAAAACCTCACGCACTCGCTCTCCTTGAAAGACCACCCGCACCGCTCAGCAAAGCCTAAGAACGCCTTGTACTCGGGCGTCATCGACTTGGGCCTCGTTCTCCTCGGCTCCTCTTGGCCGCAGGAGGAGGGTTGTTCCCTCTCTCCCGCCACGACTACCCCATCCCCCTTCTCCTTCACGGACGCCCCTCGACTCAGCAGCCCGGACAACGTATCGATGCTCACGCGCTCCGCCATCCTCCCGCACCAACCGACCTAAGCCCTTCGTTCGTCTCAACCGCAAACCAACCGCCGACTCTCTCCTCCTTCGCCTCCGCCGTTACGTTCCTCCTTCGCGCCAAAAAAAAAAAAAAAGCTGTCGCCTCAAGGGGAGGAGCGACGGTTTCACCCTTCGGTGTGTGTGTGAGGAGGCGAGGCGAAGGGGAAGAGGTTTTGGGTGGGACAGAACGGTAGAGCATCTCGCGGGCTTTCGAATGACGTGTCGGTCGACCAGTTGTGAGGTCCGGAAGAGAGTTTTTGTTCGACGACGAGGATGATGGAGCCGCAGAGGTGTCCTGTGTGCGAGAGGAGTCTGGTGGGACTCACGGTGTCGGGGAGGGAGCTCCACGTCAACGAGTGCCTCGATGAGAGCGCGCGGAGATCGCAGGTGGAGGACGAGGAGGAGGCGGGCGGGGGACAAGTTGGTTCGGAGGACGAGGTGAGGCGGAAGGCTTCGTGCTCCGCGCTCGCTTCGAGCTCGAGGCGTCCGGAGACCTTGGAGCCAAAGTCTCGGCTGGCGAGGCTGGTCGGTCGCGAGGAGAGGGGGAAGGAGATCAACAGAAGCACGGCAGTGTCGCTCAGGGGCGCCCTCAGGGGCGTGCTGAAGGGGGCAGGCGGTGGGGTGAAGAAGACGGGGAAGCCGAGGCAAAGCAAGGCGACTTCTCTTGTGCAGGACTTTGGCGGGCAGCCGCAGGGGAGGCCCAGGATCCAACACCCGTCACTTCGAGAGCCTCGCTGTCATCGAGGCCAGAGCTACAACCACTACGGGGACTGCCTGCAGGAGTTCATGATGTCGAGCGAGGACACGGCGAAGGAGGATCCAAGCAGCTTGCTGATTCACTGCAAGCACGGGGAGGACTTGGATTTCTAGAAGCACGGGGTGTTGAAAAAAAATACATAATTCATTCCACAGGTAGACTCTCATCTTCAATTGCCTTTCTTCTCGAGGGAATGCGCTCTTCTCATGTCCTCGTAGTTCTTCAAGCCCGTTTGCGAGGTCACGACCTCTTCCCATTTCTTGTCCAAAAGCTCCTGGAGCTCCCTGAGATCAGGTTTGGGTTTCCTCCCCCCGTTCATCACCTTGGACGACTCCAGCCCAGCATCCTGCGGCATATGGCACCTCACGTTATTCGCTTCCTTCCAAGTATGCTCGTCAAAATGCCTTTCGTGCTCCTTCATGAAGTTGAAGGTCGAGTTCTCCGTTGCGAGATCGATCAGGTCGGTGTTGCTTGTGTCGTAGCCCAAAAATTCCGCAACCTGCTTGACGACCTCTCTATGTGACGTCTTCATGTCCTCGTACCATAGCCAGAGGAGGTTCTTGTCGTTCCTGTGCGGCCACCAGCTCATGAGAAACTCCCAATACGATGGGTTGTTCATCTGCGTCACCGTCGTGTCAAGGCGCGCGCGCGAGAGAGAGAGAGAGACAGAGAGAGAGAGGCAATCAGGAATCAGTCCAAGACAGTCCAGAGGGGTCGCGTTGCACGAGATCACTTACGATGGTCTGAGGCTTCCCCCTCTCCAGGAACAAAAACTTCAAGAACGTGACCATAGATATCGAGTCCTTCTTGAAGAACCAGCCGTTGAGAAAGTTGTAGAAGGATATGGCAGAGTCCTCAGGGTTTCTGCACGACGGTAGTTTGGGAGATCGATATGGGTCAGCAACGCGTCACGACAGGCACAGCTCAGCTCAGCAGCTCGGAGCCCCACCCTTACCTCGTGATAAGAATATACTTGGCGTCCTCGGAAGTGTTCAGGTGCGGTCTCCATGCGTGGGTCTTGAAAAGCCTCGGGGAGGTAACTTGCTCCCCGTTCACATCGATGCCGATGTCCTCGCAGGTCTCCAGCCAGGGCACAACGTTCGAGATCTCCTCGAAGCTCATGTCCCCGTTTGTTCGAAGCTGGTGGCATATCTGCTGCATCCACGTCGTCCCAGCCTTTGGTGAGGTACAGATGAACACGTCGCCCTTACGAGGCGTCACCCCGAGTCCCTTCTTCCTGCCCTCCGTGTAGAAGGAGTGAAGGACCACTTTGAGCTCCTCCATCGCCCTCTCCTCGTCCCCATCCGCCATGGAACCACGATACAAAACCCCAAACTCGCTTCACCAGGACGCCAATTCGCTTCGACCGACGGCTGTTTCGAAAGAAGAAGAGACGATCTCGACCTCTAAATCGAACTCCGCCTCGTCACTCCTCGCCCTTCTCGCCAAGCAATCGCGGCAAGCTCACTCTCTCACTCTCTCTCTCTCGTGGCCCCCAAAAGTGACTGTGAGTGCTTTCCTCCAGGATAAGGTCAGGAGTGCCGTGAGAGGAGTTTTGGAGGACGTGCCGGCCGCGTCGAGGACGTGGTCGTCGCGAGAGGCAGTCTGCGTGCTAGCGCTTCGCCAGGGCTTCAGATCGACACCTCGCTCCAAGCATTCGGTTCAAGATTGGTTCGGAGAGGGGGTGTGATGGCGAAGGCGATGTTGGCCAGGGTAGGGAGTGGAGGGCGTTGTGGGGGGAGGGGGGAGGGGTCAGGGTCGTCTTCTTGCTTGGCGAGACGATGCGGTGGAGTTTTGACGCTCTCGCGGCCGAGTGGGAGGAGGACTGCGACGCTGCACCCGAGGAACCGTGGAAACGTTGGGAGGGAGGAGTACTCCTCGTACCGGAGGAGGAGGGAGTGGGACACTTGTGCGAGGAGCAGGGGAGGCGAGGCGGGGACGGGGGGTGAGATCGAGGTTGCTGGCGTTCCGAAGTGGCTTCTGAGAAGCTGCTTCGCCCTCGTGACGGTGGGTCAGGTCGTTGTGAAGACCTTCAGGGGTAAAATCCACGTGCGGAACGTGCTCGAGCAGCTCAGTAACGTTGGGCCAAAGTCGCTCAGCGTGTGTCTCTTGACCTCGTGCTTCGTTGGCATGGTGTTCACGATACAGGTAAGTCGAAGCGGCGGGTGATCCCCTCCAGCCGTTCGAAAGGCGGGCGTTTCGGTGTGTCTAACTCGGGGCGTTCCAACGTGGTCTGCAGTTCACGAGGGAGTTTGCGAGGTTGGGGCTGACCAAGGCGGTGGGCGGTGTCCTCGCTCTCGCGCTCTCGAGAGAGTTGGTCCCGGTCATCACCGCGGTCATCATGGCGGGTCGAATCGGAAGCGCGTACGCGGCGGAACTTGGCACAATGAGAGTGTCAGAGCAAATAGACTCCCTCAGAATGTTGAGCACGGATCCTGTGGACTACCTGGTGACGCCAAGGGTCATCGCCTGTGCGATCGCCCTTCCCCTTCTCGCGATCTTGTGCTTCGCCATGGGGATCTCCGCATCCGTGCTCCTGGCAGGTAAGTCGTCCGTTCTTCCCTCCCGTTCCTCTGGCTGGATGACTCTGGTCCTGACACCAACCACCGCTGCGCGCGCTTTCTCCCTGTGCGAAGACTTGGTCTACGATGTGGGCCCGAACGTCATTTTGGACTCGGCTTCCAAGGCTCTGCAGAAGTCCGACATCTTCGCCCTGATACTCAAGTCCGTCGTGTTTGGGGCGATCATATCGAGTGTGAGTTGCTCGTGGGGGATGACAACTCAGGGGGGTGCAAAGGGAGTGGGAGAATCGACAACGTCCGCCGTCGTGATATCTTTAGGTGAGAACGAAGCACGGAGACTTTCTTCTCCTAGGTGTGAACTGTTACTGATTACATTTTCTTGGTTGTTCGAACTCGATGTTCGCAGTCGCGATCTTCATCGCGGATTTCTTCTTGTCCTTTGCCATCTTCCAAGGTGCCTCGAGCGAATCGATCAAGGCTTGCATGGTGTGACGCGATCCGTGGAACCCATTTTGTAATACTATGAGTGACACAACCCTAGTCCTTGGAGAACATTCCCTTGACGGCCTTGAAGCCCTTGATCAGGGGGTTGTTCTCCGCCACGTTGTTGTAGAGGGCCAGCTCAAGCTCGTCCTGGTCCGGCTTGGTCGCTTGTGAGGCCACCCTCCTGAACGTTGCCCCGTCCTTGACAAAAATATCCCAGTTCGACCCCTCCGGCGAATCGGAGAGGCACTTCAGGAGAGCTCCCTCCGCATTGAACCCCAGGAAGCCTTGCACCAGCAACGGAAGGAACTGGTACGCCGTATCGAAGGTGCCCCCGAGCTTCCCTTCCGTGAACCCCTTGGGGTTGATCGCGATGACCGAGCTCCACCTACTGCTCCCCAGCAGAAGCCCCGCTTGCGATTCGTCCACCCCGACCAAAACTAGAGAGCTCGCCTTGAGCTTCTTCGGGATGCTCTCCTCCACGTGATAGCAGTTCGCCAGATTCAGGGCCTTGGCGGAATCTGAAGCTCCCCGCGTCCCAAAGCACAAGACGGTCTTCTCAGAGGTCACGCCGTCCAAGAGCTCCGAAGCGAGCTCCGCGACGGTGTCCGGACTCTCCTTCTGGAGCGGAAAGTCCACGATGAGTCGCTTCGTTCCACGAGAAATCCTCTTCAACACGCTCTTCTCCGACGACCCCTTGGCGTCGCTCCTCCTTCCCAAGCCGACGTTCAGCGCCGTCCTCGCCTGCCTGACGGCCTCCTCCCTCGACTCCGGCGGAAGGACGACGGCCCGTGCGATCGTCGCCGACCTGTGCGACACCACCCTCCCCCTCTCTCCGCACACACACCACCCTCGTCCCCTCGCCACGCTCGTCGCCATCGCGATAAGACAAACTGATCCCGTGATCGTGAGATGGTGACGGAGGAGTACGCCCAAGCCGTGCAGGAGGCCCAGCGCTATGACAGCAAGTCCCCGGAGAAGAAGAGAGAGATCGCGGACTACAACGAGGCGTTGAGGATCATCTTTGCGGACGCGTCTCTTAAGCTGAGCGACAAGGAACAATGCATTGTGAAGAGAGAGTACCTGGAAGAGGTCGGGCTCTGCAAAGCTCCTCGTCGTCCTTCGAAGAGAAGACGAAGCAAGGCGGTTCCTTCCATTGTGAAGGTCAAGCAGGAAGAGTGAGAATGGAGACCAGTGTAGCGGAGAGGAAAACAAGCCGGTACGGGACTGCATAAACAAAATGTAGATACAAATAACGTCCCCCTGTGGTCTCTTCTCATTATCATCGATGCCAACGAGACGAGACCGGAGCTTGTGCGTTACAAAAGCTAGTTTGATATTGAATGCACATTGATTTATCGACCAGAACCGTAGATTGCTGGCCTCAGGGCAGCCGTGAAGGCCGCAGCGAGTCCTCCAGAGAAAGGAAGGGTGAGCACCCACGTCGCAAAGATTCTCCCGAAGAGGCTCCACTTCACTTGCTTTGGTCCAAAGGCGGAGAGTCCCACCGCCACGACACCTCCGACCTGGCAATGGGTCGTGGAGACCGGCATTGAGATCGTGGTGGCAATGATGACCGTGAAAGTGGACGCGAACTCCACGCACCACCCGCGGTGGAAGTTGATGTCCACAATGTTGGTTCCGATGGTCTTGATGACGCGGTACCCAAAGGTGTTCACCCCGAGGAAGACGAAGAAGCCTGCCACGGCCATGACCCACACGGGCGTCTCTGGCTTCTTGCACGCGTCGGTTCCCTCCTGGAAGGTCTGGATGATGGCGGACATGGCTCCCGTCGCGTTTCCGGTATCGTTCGACCCGTGGGCAAAGGACTCGAGGGCCGCCACGAAGACGAGGAGGTACTTGAAGTAGTAAATGGCGTCCTTCTCGTCCTCGTTGTACACCTCGCCGGAGTGGGGCGAGTTCAGCTCGTTGATGGCGTCAAAGGTCTCGTGCCTCTGGAGGGAGTCGACAACGTCCTTGCCGGGCGACTTGAGCTCCTCCGGGGCGTCGCCATCCGCGGCGGGCTTGGCGACCTGCTTCGCCGCGTCGAACTCAACCTGCCCCTCGGCGTCGACCTGCTTTGGCCTCAACGAAGGCAGCCTGGGCCTGACGTAGTACCAGCAGAAGAGGAACCCCCCGAGGAGGAGGGCCGCGCCGGCCGGGATGGCGAAGATGGCGAACTCGTTCAGGCTGTACTTCTTCTTCGTCAGGGGCGCCTTCATGAGGATCAGGAAGAGCATGACGTAGGCCTGGGCCCCGTACAAGCACGGCACGCCGATCAGGGCGTTCCTCTTGGGGTTCCCCCCGAGCTTCGGCTTGATGATCGTGTAGTACGTGAGGAAGTACGCCGCGGACCCGATCATCCCGGACAGGAGCGGGGAGGCCACCCAGGAGAGCACGATGCCCCCGAGGCCGCCGTCGAGCTTCCAGTTCAGGCACCTCCACGCGGTCGCCGCCCAGGTGGCGCCGACGGCGCCACCGATAATGGCGTGCGTGGTGGAGACCGGCATCCAGGTCGTGCTCGCCAGGAGCAGGAAGATGGACGCCGCCAGCAGGGCGGAGAACATGGCGACGGCGTACAGGGACATCGCGCTGTTGCACATCCCGCAGGCGAAGCAGCTGGGGTCCCCGATCTTCGCGGTCCCCTTGATGGTCTTGGCCACGCCGTACCCCACCGCCACCGCGCCGGCCCACTCCATGATGCCGCCCACGAAGCAGCCCCACCTCAGGCTGATCGCCCCGGACCCCACGGAGGTCCCCCAGGAGTTCGCCGCGTCGTTCGAACCGATGCCGTACGCCATGACCATCGCGACCACGGCCCCGACCCCCACCACCCACTTGAGGGAGCTCGGGTTCACAAAGTGGTCGTTGTACGGCGCACACGTCGGGTTCGCGGGGTCGTCCTCCTCCACGTAGTCGAAGAACTCCAAGTTCTCGCAATCGTACACCCCGACCTCGCACTCTGTCACCGTCGCAGTGACAGACCTGTCGCCCACGTTAAACGTCTCCGTAACGCCATTTCCGCTCTCCTGCGCCACCGCAATCGCCGCGACGCTCAGCACCACCACAAAGAGCCCCAACGCGACCGCGTAAAGGGAAATCTTCTTCATCTTCATCCTCCTCGTCGTCAGTTGCGCCATGACCTCGCCGGTTGCCGCCGCCGTGTCGTCGATTCTGAGAAAGCGCTGTCGACCCTCCGATCGCCCTCTCAAACGAGCACCTGATGCTTTGATCCCCTTTGTGATCCTTTGATTTCCTTTTTTTCTTGGACTTTCTACCTTTGGTTTTCTCGGATGAGCTTTTATCCAAATCTCTACAGAAAATGTTACAAAAGTTTCGATTGTGTAACGTCACTGGTTGTGTGACGTCACTGGTTGTGTAACGTCTCTGCTCGTGGCGCGAAGGGGAGAAAACGTGTTGGCGGGAGTGGAGGAGAGGAGAGGAGGAAAAACAAAACGATGGTTGCGATGGAGACGTCTTCGTCTTCTCGGGTCACTGACCCCCCCCAGCAACAACCCTTGTCCGTGGAGGTGTCCTTGCCTCCCTCCTCGGATGACGGCGAGAAGACGAAGATGGCGCTGTCGTGGGTGGACAAGTTGCTGACCGTGTGGATTCTGCTGGCGGTGGGCCTGGGGATTGGGCTGTCCCAAATCGACCAAGTCAGGGAGGGCCTGAAGGGCGCCAAGGTGGGGACGACGAACATCCCCATCGCGATTGGGCTCGTGCTCATGATGTACCCCCCGCTCGCCAAGGTGCACTACGACTGGATCCCCAAGCTCTTGGTGCAGGTCAGGCCCATGGTCCTGTCCGTGGTGCAGAACTGGATCCTGGGGCCGCTCCTGATGTTCTTCCTGGCCTTCGCCTTCCTCAAGGACTACCCGGAGTACCTGCAGGGGGTCATCCTGGTGGGGTGCGCCCGGTGCATCGCCATGGTGATCGTGTGGAACGAGTTCGCAGCCGGGGACTCGGAGCTGTGCGCCACCCTGGTCGCCCTGAACTCCATCCTGACCGTGTTCCTGTACTCGTTCTACGCGGTGGCGCTGATCAACAAGCTCGCCCCGGCGCTCGGGGTGCAGACGACCTCGGTGACCATCACCATGGTGCAGGCCCTGGAGAGCGTGGCGATCTACCTGGGGATCCCCTTCGCCCTCGGGGTCCTGTCCTGGCTCGTCCTCAGGAGGGCCAAGGGGGAGGAGTGGTACTACGGCAAGTTCGCCAAGTGGATCTCGCCCATCACCCTGGCGGCCCTGCTGTACACGATCGTGATCATGTTCTCGATGGAGGGGTACCAGATCATCACCAAACCCAAGGAGCTCGCGCTCTGCGCGGCCCCCATGCTGATCTACTTTGCCGTCATGTTCCTCGGCAGCTTCTTCATGGCCTACTTCCTGGAGATGGACTACCCAAAGTGCGCCACCATCGCGTTTACGGCCGCCAGCAACAACTTTGAGTTGGCCCTCGCGGTCGCCCTCGCGGTCTTCGGCACCGGGTCCGCGGGAGCATTCGCCACGATCATCGGACCCTTGGTCGAGATACCCGTCATGCTCGCCCTCGTGCACGTCTCCAACCTGTTCGCCAAGGTCTGCTTCAAGAACGGACCGTGGAGCTGGAGGGAGTGGAGAAACAGGAGAAGCAGGGGCAAAGACGACGGCGACGGCGCGACGACGAGCCAAAAGCCCGACGGCGTGGTCCAGTCTTGATTTATGGATAAGCCTTGATTTAGTAGGACTGATTTAGAGAACGCTTAGCACCTGTGTTTGAGAACACCCCTTCTCGTGTCCCCCAGGAGGCCACAAAAGCTCTCTGGCTCCTCTCCTCTCCTCCCTGATTGAGCGTTACCTTTTCTTGCAGACAAAAAAATCGACGATGGCGACGACGATGGCGACGACGACGACGGCGGCGAGGAGCTTGCGGGGACTCTGGGGGGCGGCCAGGACGGAGCCGAGGCGCGGCGGCGTGGGGGGCAGCGGCACCCTCCCCCCCTCGGCGACGCGCCAGGCCGTCGCGCTCCGAGCGAGGGGCCCCCTCCCCGCTCGGAGGATCGTGTCCGCGAGGACGGCGGCGAACGGGTCGTCGTCGTCGTCGTACAACGACGAGGAGAGCAGCTCGGACGCGTCCGACGCCGGACTCAAGGTCCAGGGTGGCAACTTCGTGCTCCTGAGGGACCAGGACAAGGAGCTCCCGTGGGTGGAGAAGCTGCTGACCGTGTGGATCCTCCTGGCCTGCGCGATCGGAACGGCCCTCTCGCAGTTCCCGGCCGTGAGGCAGGGCCTCGCGAGGACGTCCGTGGGGACGACGAACATCCCCATCGCGATTGGGCTCGTGCTCATGATGTACCCCCCGCTCGCCAAGGTGCACTACGACTGGATCCCCAAGCTCTTGGTGCAGGTCAGGCCCATGGTCCTGTCCGTGGTGCAGAACTGGATCCTGGGGCCGCTCCTGATGTTCTTCCTGGCCTTCGCCTTCCTCAAGGACTACCCGGAGTACCTGCAGGGGGTCATCCTGGTGGGGTGCGCCCGGTGCATCGCCATGGTGATCGTGTGGAACGAGTTCGCAGCCGGGGACTCGGAGCTGTGCGCCACCCTGGTCGCCCTGAACTCCATCCTGACCATCTTGCTCTACGCCCCGTTCGCGTACGGCCTCATCAACAAACTCCTCCCGGCGCTCGGGGTCCCCACGGCCGAGATCAGCTTGGGGTTCTCGTCCGTCCTGCAGAGCGTGGCGATCTACCTGGGGATCCCCTTCGCCCTCGGCGTCCTGTCCTGGCTCGTCCTCAGGAGGGCCAAGGGGGAGGAGTGGTACTACGGCAAGTTCGTCAAGAGGATCTCGCCCATCACCCTGACGGCCCTACTCTTGACCATCGTTTTCATGTTCGCGTTGGAGGGGCACACCCTGATCCAGAGGCCTGTTGAGATTTTGCTCTGCGCGGCCCCCATGCTGATCTACTTTGCCGTCATGTTCCTCGGCAGCTTCTTCATGGCCTACTTCCTGGAATGCGATTACCCCACGTGCGCCACCATCTCGTTCACGGCCGCCAGCAACAACTTTGAGTTGGCCCTCGCGGTCGCCGTTTCCGTCTTTGGTTTCGGTTCCAAAGGAGCCCTGGCCACGATCGCGGGGCCGCTCACCGAGATTCCCATCATGCTCGCTCTGGTCCACCTCTCCAAGACGTTCAAACGAGTGTGCTTCAAGAACGGCAAGTCGTGGAGCTGGGCAAGGAAAACGTGAAACGCAACACACACACACATGTATGATCCTAATAAAGTCATCAAGTATAAAGTAGTTTCTTCTTCTTCTTCTCAAACCTCGTCTTCCTTTTCAACTGCTGACCGGTGTGGCAGACAAGGACGACTCCCTTGATCCAGCCATCCATCACAGCGGCGAGAGACTGATGTGCCCGCTCCACCAGCACACAGAGGCAAGACTGTTCGATCCCCGCAGCAGGAAGGCAAGGAAGGGACCTCTCCGCTTGCCTCCTATGATAGAAGTTGCGGACCCAAAGCTTGCTGCATCCATCCTTGCGCCTGATCCCACGAAAACAGATGGAGGGGGCAAAGCAAAAACAAAATCATCGGGCGGCGAACACATCACACGTGACGCGCTATGACGGGAGGAGGAGCAGCAGCTGTGCGCAGGAGGGGCACGAGGCCCGTGGGAGGGGGGAAGGCCTCGCCGGGGGGAAGGAAGCCGTGCGCGCGACCGGGGTCTCGCCTCCGCGTCAAGGCCGTCCCGAGCGGCGCGAACGTGGACGGCCCGAGTAGGGGCCACAAGCACTTTCTCCATATCGACGATTGGTCCGGGGACGAGCTCAGGGAGGTCCTCAGGAGGGCTCAGGAGGTGAAGTCCAACATCAAGGCCGGGGATCGCTCCTTTCAGCCCTTCAAGGGAAAGTCGATGTCCATGATATTCACAAAGCAGTCCATGAGAACGCGAGTCTCCTTCGAGACGGTAAGTCGAGTCGAGTGAAAATGGTCTTGCCTCTCTCTCTCTCTCTCTTGTGTCTTCCGCGAGTAAGCTGCCGCGACGTGCGAAACGACTGACCGGGCTTCCGCTCTCGCCCCGAACTCGATTCCGCGGTTCTTTCCTCCCACGCCGCACCGCGCAGGGCTTTCACCTCCTCGGTGGGCACGCGGTGTACTTGGCCCCAGATGACATCTCAATAGGAAAGAGGGAGGCCACCAAGGACGTTGCGAGAGTCTTGTGCAGGTACAACGACATCCTGATGGCCAGGTTGTACGGGCACGACGACTTGATCGAATTGGCGGAGCACTCTGCCGTGCCGGTCGTGAACGGGCTGACCGACTACAACCACCCTTGCCAGATTATGGCTGACGCCTTGACGATGATAGAGGAGTGCGGCAGTTTCGAGGGAAAGAAGCTCGTTTACGTTGGGGACGGCAACAACATGGTCCACTCGTGGCTGAGAATAGCCGCGGCCCTTCCCTTCGAGTTCGTCTGCGTGTGCCCAGAGGGCTACGACCCGGATCCAGAGACGGTCAAGCACGCCCAAGACGCGGGTCTCTCCAGCATCACGATCGCGAGAGATCCCATGGAGGCGGTGAAGGGTGCGGACGTCATCTACTCGGACGTCTGGGCCTCGATGGGCCAGAAGGAGGAGGCTCTGGAGAGAGAAAGGGCTTTCCAGGGCTACCAGGTCAACGACGCGATGATGGCCCAGGCCGGGCCGAACACGAAGTTCATGCACTGCTTGCCCGCGGAGCGGGGCAGGGAGGTCACCAACAGTGTCATGGAATCCGAGAACTCCATCGTGTTCCCTCAAGCCGAAAACCGGATGCACGCGCAAAACGCAATTATGTTACACTGCCTTGGTTGTTAAGTTCACACACACACACAAATAATTCAATCCTGAAGTATATATACAGAGAGTACAGAAGCGCTGTTGCTTCACGTTGGCATCCCGAAGTTGAACAGGAAGTCTGGCATCTTGTCCACGGCCCCTTTGAAAGCCAAAAAATCGATTCCCTGGCCATCCGGATCGATCTCAAGGATGACTTGCTTGGCAATCTCCTCCAGCTGGTACGGGTCAAGCATCTCAAGGAGGTCGTCCTCCTTGAGAGGAAGAGCCGTCTCGTTGATGTACGTCGTCGAGTTCGTGATGAGGTCGACCCCGCACTTCACGTCCGCGATGCCTATCATGTCGTCCCCGTCGAAGTCCCACAGGGCAAAGGCCCAGACGACCCTCACGTCTGGGCTCGCCTTCTTCGAGAACGCTGACTTCATGTCCAGGAAGTTCGTGAAGGTCAGGCTGCCGCTCCCGTCCTCGCTGAACAGCTCGCATATTCTAGGGGCGAAAGGATTCGCCCGAAGCTCGTCCACGGCCAGGCACTCCTCATACTCCAAGATGCTGTTCCCGGACACGTCCAGCTCTTTGAACCGTCTGTACAGACCCTGTATCTCCTTGGGGGAGAAAATGGTCCGCGTCGCCAGCTGGTGCGCTTGCTCCGGAGGCAGAGGCAAAGCAAAGTTCATGGCCATCCTGCCCTTCGTCCCGTTCCTTCCCTCGCTGCCCACTCACAAGCCTCCCTTCCCAACCAGACCAACAGAGTCCTGCAACCAGAACAACAACAACAGCAAACAAACAAGAGGAAGACCAACATCACGTCAATTCAGCTCCTCCACGACCTCGCCATGGCGTCAAAACTTTCCAACAAAAGGGTCGAACGAAAGAGCACGAGATAAAGCTTCCGCCCGTCTCGCCCCCCACCGCCCTCCTCCCCGTTATCTCGGCCAGAACTCGACCAGAACTCACCTTTCACCAACACTCCATGGGCCAAGCTTTTCGGAACCGGAGGGAGGACTGTCGCTCCAAAAAATCGTATTAGGTTTTTGCGAGCGGGCGAAGGAACCGAGGGAGCGGCCGCGTGTTTGGAGACGAGGTTGGGGAGCCGGAGCTGAGGAGAGTGTCGCGACACGAAAGTACGTCTCGAGGGCTTTCTATTGTTGGGTCACTTTGCGTTTTTCGTGAGGTGTGACGGAAGTTTGAGCGAGTTGCGGCTGCAATAGAGGTTTGGAAGAGGACCACGATGGCAGCGAAGAACGTGGGAGGTGCGATGTCGAAGGTGAAGGGCTTCCTGGACGCCCTGCCCTTCAAGGCGCCGTGGAAGGTCGCTGGACCAGTGGTGAGCTCGGAATGGAAGTCGGCGGACTTGAACGTGGAGGAGTACAGGAGAAATGCGCCAGGGTGAGTTCAAGTTCCACCAGGGAGGTCGTCTGCCCGGTTGGCAGACGAGGTTTTGGTGTTGGCGGGCTTGCTCGCGGAGAAGGATTGGGTTCTGACCGGTTTGAATTTCTCTTCTTGCCTTGTTCTCTTGGTCGTTTTCGGCAGGCAAGTGCAGGGTGAGCCGCCCCTCATCCCTCGAACCACCCCCGATAAAGTTTATGACATCAGATACTGGCCTCGCGACACGAAGAGGGAGCACATGCTGGTGGGAGGAACGAACAAGAGGTTCCAGGAGGTCTCATGGATAGAGACGGGACTCGCCGTGAAGGTACGTCGGACGGAAAGGCAGTCACGACGGCTCTTGCCCGCGCCGCAGCGAGTTTGCTGACCGAAACGTTTTCCCTCTTCTCCCGTTGTTTAGCCACAAAACTTTTGCCTCAAGCCTCCTGAAAAGTCCGCCTACAGGCCTTTCAAGGCGACGAGGAAGCCGCTGTTAGACGTCACGAACGATGGATACGAATAATTTAACAGGTTTACTCAATATTCTTTAGTTAGCCAACTCTCTCGTGCTTCTGTTGAGCTTTCATAATCTCTTCTCAGTCGCTGCTGTTGCGAAATGTCGCGGCGAACTTGTCCGGCCTGGTGACGTCCAGGGCACCCAAAACGACAGTCTTCCCCTCGGCCCTGCACTCTGCACACAGCTTCACTTCCAACGGAGATATCTGCCCCAAGACAAAGATGACGGCCACGTCAGAGTCGCTGACTTTGGGTTTGCTCTTGAACCCAAATCGTCCCAGCCCACTCGCGAGGAGACCGCCGAGAGATCCAGGGACGTACTTCAGGGCCTCCTCCTCGCTCGAGTTCGAGCCAGAGAGCAAGTCCAGGGTTGAGGAGATCAAGGGCCTGAACGTGTGTCTCAGACCCAAGAGAGACGGGCTCTCTTTGTTCAGCTTGCAGCACACCGAGGTCGCCTTCTCGAGCCTCTCCAGCGTGGCCCCGATCTTCTTCTGAATCTCGACTTCTTTGCTTTCCCCTTCGTCTCGGATCTTTTCCGAGAGGTACAAGTCCGTCAGAAAGTCTCTCAGAATGCCGTCGCCCTGAGTGCTCTCCTCCTGCCGCCCGAACTTCAGGCTGACCAGAATGTGGGCAATGAACGCCAGTCTCTCCAGGTCGGACGTTGACAGGGAATCGCAAGCGTTGCTCTTGATTTTTGAGACCAGGTCGAGCAGATACTGGATAGGCATTTCTGGACTGTCGAGCGAAAGGTGCAGCAAAACTTCTTCCACTGCCACGAGGAAGTCCCACTTCTTACTTAGTTCCGGGCCGAGGCCTTGAATGACAAGGTCAGCATACTGCAGCAGCGATGCGTACTTCTGCTTCCGTGATTCCGTTCCCTCCAAAGAGCTCTTTAACTTTGAAAGCTCGTCGACAGTGATCGCGCCGAGCTTGCCCCGCACCCCATCCGGAATGTGCTCCTTCAGCAGAGCCTCCTTGAGTTCCCTCCGGATCACGCAGCTCGCGTCCTTTGCCCTTTGGCTGCAGATAAGGTCGAACCAAGACAATGCCGCCCTGTCCGTGGGCTGAGTGATGCTCCCCGCCGTCAGCAAGGAGTCCTCGGCCAGCCTATCCAGGTCGGAGTCCGCATGGCACGCAGGTGTGACGAGGTCCAACGCACGATCCAAGAGAACTAGCGATACGCTTTGCTGGGCCTGCTTCCCCCTTTTGCGATCCATGGAGGCCACCTCCTTTGCCAGGACCTTGGAGACCCTTCCCTGAGCGAACACGTGCGCGTCCCAGCACATGTGCGAGCACATCTCCGACAGCGTCCTTGCCAGGAAAGCGAGTCCGGGAGAGATGTCCTCCTCGTAGTCGGTGAGATCGAACTCGGAGCTCTGGTAGTACTTCGAGTCGGCCACGTCGAGGTCGCCTCGCAGACCTTGGCTCAGCCCGCAAGGGGTCGGGATCGTGAAAACCCCGGCGGATCGAGGGCAATACACCAACGGGCACGACCTGATGTCCAGGTGGAAGCCGCGGGCGCCGAAACCGGTCAGGTCCTGAAGCTGACTCAGCAGTTTCTCCTTGAAGGACTCGAACGGATATAACCGCATCTCCGTCGGCGCGAGCGAGCTGTACGTCTCCTCCGACGTCGTAGTGAATATTGTACATGAGCTGAACCTCCCCGCGGAAGTCGTGAGGAGCCTGAGGATGTCCGGGTAGCTCTCGTGCAGCAGCTTCCCGGTGAACAGGACCACCTTCTCGATGGACCGATCTCCAGGGTTGAGGACCTCCGCGCGGTCCGCGTCCTGGGGCGTCGCGGCCTCCAAGCCGCACACGTTGACCGCCCCCGCCCCCATCATCTGCCTGATCCCCCAGGCATCCCTCGCCGTCTCCACGAAGGCCTCATCGACGTACACGAGCGAGCCCACGAGTTCCCCTGAACTCTCGAGCAAGCTCCTCTGCGCCTCGAAAACCAAATCGCACATCGCGAGCGCGGCGGTCCCTCAATTCTCTTCCGGCCCCTCCCCCCTCTGTCGACCGCCGCTGCCGAGGCGAAACTGATGAAAAAGGGGAGCTCAGATTTTGAGATCCACGTCCCCCACCTCGTTCTCCCCCCCCAGATCCAGAGCACCACCTCCCCCCTCAATTGATCACGCCAAAGCTCCCGACCCAAGACGAGGACCGAACCTCACGCACCAGACTCACACACACAAACACAAACACAAACACAAGCACACACTCTCTCTCCTCCTCCTCCTCCTCTCCCCTCCTCTCTCTCTCTCTCTCTGCTCTGCTCTCTCTCCCCTCTCTGCCAGAGCACCTGCCCCCTCAATCGATCACGCCAAAGCTCCCGACCCAAGACGAGGACCCGAACCTCACGCACCACACTCTCTCCCTCCCTCCTCCCCCACTGCCTTCCCTTCCCTCTCTCTCTCTCTCTCTCTCTCTCTCTCTCTCTCTCTCTCTCCTCTCCTCAGGGTCGTTGTTTGAGTGTTCATGTGTACACTGCCGATAGACTCTTATCCGGATCTCATATCTTCTTCTAATTGGATAGAGCCAGAGCTTCTCGCTAGGCTTGGCTTTGCGCGCGACTTTGAGGAGACTTCGGGACCAGGAAGGTCGTGGCAAGAGGTTCGACGGGGTGAACCAAACGCTTGTTCATCTCTAGAGCTTTCGTTCGAGACGGACGTTGTGTCATTTGGAGGTGTAGAGGTTGAGATTCGGGCGTTTTGAAGAGAGGTGTGGAGGTTTCCGTTTCCGTGGGGTTGATTGGCGTGACGACGAGGGGGAAGGCGCCAAGGGGGTTGGAGGTCCTTTTCCCGTCCTGGGAGCAAGCAATCCGTTTGAGCTCTCGCTTTGGTTTCCGCGAGAAGCGACTTGATTCCGGTTGAGAGAGAGAGAGAGAGGTTGGGATATATGAGGCAGTGTGTGTTGGGGAAGGCAGGCTTGAGGTCTGTGGGTGTGAGGGGGCCGAGGCGTGGCGGTGGGGTGGCAGCGCTGGCGGTGGAGCCTCGCACGGCGCGGCAGATCGGATCGTCCTGCTCGAGACCCGGCTGCGGGTCGTCGTGGAGGCGCACGGCAGGGGGGAGGGGGGACAGGAGTGGTGTTGCCGTGAGGTGCGAGGCGGGCCAGGCGGACTACAGGAGCAAGAAGCCCGAGGAGGTCTCAGTCATGGTGACGGGGGGCACCGGGTACATCGGAAGGGCGGTTGTGAACGAGCTGAAGAGCCGGGGCTACAACACGATCGTGTTCGCGAGAGAGAAGAGCGGGATCGGAGGGGCGGAGGGGAGGGCGGAGACGATCAAGCGGTTCGAGGGGACCACGGTTGAGTTTGGCGACGTTACCGACACCGCCTCCCTGAGCGCGGCGATGGGGAAGCATGGCGTGGACGTTTGCATCTGCTGCCTCGCCAGCAGAACCGGCGGCATCAAAGATTCCTGGCTTATCGACTACCAGGCGACGAAGAACTGCATGGACGCGGCCATCAAGTCCGGGGCTTCCCACTTCGTGCTCCTGTCCGCGATTTGCGTGCAGAAGCCCCTCCTCGCGTTCCAGGAGGCCAAGCTCAAGTTCGAGGGGGAGCTGATGGCGTCGAAGGAGATCACGCACTCCATCGTGAGGCCCACGGCGTTTTTCAAGAGTCTTGCGGGTCAGGTGGAAAGCGTGAAGAAAGGAGGCCCGTACGTCTACTTTGGCGACGGGGATTTGTGCGCCTGCAAGCCGATCAGCGAGAGGGACCTCGCGTCCTTCATCGCGAACTGCGTGTCGGACGAGTCCATGGTGAACAAGATGTTGCCTATCGGGGGTCCAGGAAAGGCGTACACACCAAGAGAGCAAGCCGACTTGCTTTTCGGCCTCATGGGGGAGAAGCCAAAGTGCTTTCCGGTCCCCGTGAGCCTCATGGACGGCATCATCGGCATCTTTGAGTTCTTCTCGAGGTGGTTCCCTTCTCTGGAGGACACGGCGGAGTTTGGAAAGATCGGAAAGTACTACGCGACCGAGTCCATGTTGGTTTACGATCCCTACACGGGCACTTACGATGCTGATGCGACCCCAGAGTACGGCGAGGATACCCTGGAGTCCTTTTTCAAGAAAGCTTTGGAGGACGGACTCGAGGGACAGGAGCTCGGGGACCAAGCCGTCTTCAAATAGAGCACCACGCAGAACAACAGACGTCCCGTTTGATTGGAAAGAATAACTATGGACCCATTTTTTAATACCTTTACACCACAAGAACAAGCCGTGCCGCCTTGCTCGCGAACACCTGCCCTTCCGAGCCAGTAGCCGCGCCCCCTCCGCCGAACTTTTGTACACGCGCCGCTTCAACCTCCCTTCGCCCTTGGATCACTCGCAGCCGTTTTGGTTTTCCTCGACCTGTCCATGAGGTACTGAAGAGCGTTCACTTTCTTCGCGCTGATCGGCGTGATACGCGACACCTTCGGAGCCCGAGGGGCGCAGCTCGGCCCAAGACCCGCCGCTAGGGGAACCTCGGACGCCCGCTTTCCCGTCATCACTCACACTCAAGTCGTGTCGTTGCGTTGCGTTGCTCCCCGCGAATGCGAGTGAAGGAGGCCACCACCGCGTCCAAGCGCGCGCAAGCGAACGCGAACCCGCCACGAACACCTGAGAGCACGGGGTACTCGCCACCGCCGGCTCTTGCCCCTCGCCTACGATAACCGAGCACCGACCGAGGACGGCCGTCAAGTCCGTCTGTCGATGAGAAAATGGATTGGATTTGGAGCGCGGGAAACGGGAAGGGCGGGAAGGAAAGGTCTGCAAGCTTGTCATCGAGAGAGAGGAGGAGAGAGATGCATTTGCATTGCAACAACTGCGCCAGTGGGCCAGTCATCATAGCTCTGTGTGTGTGTGTGTGCGATGATGAAGTGTATTGTTCACAAGGCAGGAGGGTTTCGTTGATTAGCGCTTGAGGTGGAACCAAAGGTTTTGATGCTGGCCTTGGCAGCCACCAGAGCAGCAGCGCTTGCCTGCTGCGTTGCTTCCACGCCACCTCCGGAGCGGAAGGTCCTAAAGAATGGGAAGGAATTCCAGAGTGTGAGACACGGGCGGAGTTTTGTTCGTCGTTGCTGATCGACGGGGTGGGGGGGAGAACTTACCGGAACGCCCACTGGAGGATCCACAGGCTTAGCAAACCGATGCCGAGCCACAGCACCGTGTTGATCAGGCAGAGGATGGCGAAAAAGGTGTGAATTCCGCCGTCCTTCTCAAGCTCGTAGATCATGGTGAACAGGCCCGCGTTATAGTACCCGATGACCGGAGGAGAAAGAAAAGCGAGGCCGCAGAACAAGATGTGGAACCTGAAGAGAAGAGGAGAAGAAAGGAGAAAGTGCGCGGGCCTCCGTCAGCGACTTTCGAAGAGGAGAAGAAAGGGTTCGAGTTGGTTCACCCCTCTCTGGAGCCACCTACCCGTAATGGAAGAAGAACTTGATGTGCGCAAATACACCGTCCGTCTGCGCAACGTTGTACAGCGCTTGGTACCACATGAAGTACGCCAGGGGGATCCCCCCCACAGTGGCAAGGCAGTTCATGAGGAAGGTCGACAAGCTTGTTCCGCCCCCAGTGATCAGCATCAGAAACACGATCGAGAAGTTGAGGACATAGCCCGCCTCGGTGCACAGCCAGCAGATGAACCCGTATCGAACGAAGGACTGCCGGTCCGCCGGGATGTCGTTCTGGATGTCGTGCCGGATCAGAGGGTGAAACTTCGGCCAGTTGGGGGCCTTGTCGGCGATTCCCTCCCTCCGGTTCTGCTCCTGCTCCCGCGCCTTGAGAGCGGCCTCCCTCTCCTGGAGCTCCTTCTCCCTCCTCGCAAGCTCCTTCGCCCGCTCGTCCTCTGCGACCTTCCCCTGGGACCAGACCGGGAGCACGGGAGGCGCTTCCGTCCCCGCGGGCGTCGGGGCCACTGCCTCCGGTGGGCCCGGGGGAGACTGCCCCGGCTCCTGGCCCGACGAATAGAAGTCGTCCAAGGCCTCCTTGCTCATGTCCACGAGCGTGGGAGGCTTCACATCGCCGGCGTCCAGCACAAATGGATTCTCCTCCTCCCCGTCCCCGCCCAGCAAGGACTCCTCGGCGTCCATACCAAACGAGTTGAGGAAACCTCGCGACTTCGACTTTCCCTCTTGGAACACTTGCCGCCCTCCCCCCCGCCCAAACCAAACCTTCTGCTCGTAACCGACCGGACCGCTGGTCACGCCACGCCCTCAATGTAACGTAACGCCTTGCCCTCGATCTCGATCTCGAGTTCGAACCTAACCCTAACCTAGCGGAGCGCGAGCGAGGAGCGGACGAGGGTCGGGTTTCGCGGACGAGAAGGGAAGGAGGTTGCGGGAACGGGACGCGGGGAGAGCGACGCCCATTGACTCTTCGCCCCTTGGGCTTCCGATTGGTGCGTGCCGCTTGACGAGTTTCGACGCCCCCAGGCGGAAGGTCTTTGTTGGAGGCGAGTTTCGTTTGGTGTGAGGGAGAGCGAGGAAGATGTCGGAGGGGAAGACCGTGAACAGTGATGTGGCGGCCTTGGCGCACAAGTTCAAGCGGAGCATCTCGATGGCGAAGCCTCACCTTGTGAATGCGCTGAGCGTGAAGGATGCCAAAACCATCCGGCAGTGGGAGGACGAGGGCAGGGACAACCTGACGGAGCGGAGCAGGATGTACTCCTCGACGAGGGACTCGCAGCCCCCGAGCGACGGGGGGAGCGAGAGGTCCATGCAGTCCCTGTACTGCGAGCCCCTGAGCAGCTGCAATGCCCAGTACGCGATCACGCTCCTGAGGGACCGCTTCGGTGTCGACTCCCAGATATGCGACAACATGAAGCAGAGGATGCACCTGACGACGCCGATCACGGTGGAGCTGAAGCGCCAGGACGACAAGGGCCTGACCGTGGCGGACGTCCAGGGAATCAGGAAGGGCCTGCTCAGAGAGGCCGGGTGCTTGGGCCTGATGAAGCAGCTGGAAGGCACGGGGAAGATGGACGCGGACTCGGTCAAGGATTTGAACATGAGTGAGAGCGCCGTGGCTTTCTTCAAGAACATTTACTACGGCGAGTGCCCAGAGATCATGACGGGCGAGGACCCGACATACAAGGACTTGAGGAAGGTGGTCCGCACCACAAACTCCAAACTTTTCGTGAACGCGACCGCGAACGAACATTTCTCGGTGCGGGACTGGTTCACCTCGAGAGGGATCCAACCGAGGCCGGTCTACACTTGCTCCCTGGTCTCCAACTCGGACCTGCTCTTGGGCCAGGGACCGAATGGTGGGCACGGCGGGACGGGCTTGTACGCGACGGATAAGGGGGACAAGGACAAGAAGGGAAAAGAGAATCTGAACCAGAACCTGACTCGCATGACGAGCCACATCAGGGAGCTTTGGATGTCAGGGTCCGACATCAACCAAAGAATATTCCACCGCGTCAACAGGGACGAGGAGGTCCTTGGCTTTCTTGTGGGCCTCAAGCAGATGAAGGTGGGAGTTGTTATTGCCCTGGGATTTCCAAGGTCGTACAACATGTTGAACGTCAAGACGATGATCTACGGGAAAAACGGTTACGCGGACACGGATCTCTTTTCAAAGCCTGGCATGAGGTCCGTGCAAAAGATGGACGAGTGCTACAAGAGGAACACCGCAAGAGATTTCTTCAACTACTTTGGTGCCAGAGACGGCGACGATGGCTTGCCGTGGAGGGACTTGGGAGGGGGGGTGAGGAAGTGCCAGATCGAGGACTTCGAGCTGACCTCCAGACTCCTGAAGACGCTGAAGAACGAGGCGGGATGGCCCATGGACATTTACGAGCTCCACGTGAGCTGGAGCGACGGCTGCTTGTGCTCATCCATCAAGGAGGAGATGGACTTGAAGGTCATCAACATACGGACGTGGGACCAATCTCCCTCGATGCTTGTTGCCGACCAAGTGAGTGAGCTCGTCGACACCGTCCTTGACGTTGACCCCGAAAACTGTTTTGTTTTCATTCACTGTGCTGGAGGTAAGTATCTCACTTCAAAATTACATGCATTTACTCTCTCTCTCTCTGCGAAGTCCGCGCGGCACAAAAAAATTCAGGAAAAAAAATTAACCGCTGATCTCCTTTCTTGTCCCCAGGTATCGGGCGCACAGGCAACCTGGCCTACGGCCTGTCCGAGATCATGTGCGGCGATGTTCCCAAGGATCCCTTGAAGAAACTTGAGTGGTTTCGTAGCTTCCGCCCTGGTTGCATCCAGACACCAGAACAGCTGGTAGACGGAATGACGTTGTCAAACATGATACTGGAAGACATGGTGGATCGCTGCGACAAGTGAAAAAGTGGGAGAGCTTTGAAAATGAGCGAATAAATCTACTCATCATCATTGTTTTTGAGATACTCTCCCGCGAGTCTGATTTGATTCACATACTCCTGCTCTTGTGCCAGGCTCTTGCCCTCCTCCAAGAGCTTCTCCAGCGAGACCTCTATCTTGATGGAATCACCCTCTCTGTTCTCCCCGTCCCTCAGGTCCTTCATCAGCAGTCTGAGGTAGCCCGGCGGGCCTTTTGGCAGAGGTGTGCCCTCGTAGCCCTCCACCTTGCCGTCGTAGGCCTCCATCCTCATCCTCACCTCCGAATCGGCCATTCTCGCCTTCAAGGCACCAAAGAAATCAAGGCCTTGGTTTGGGAAGGAGTCGATGACGTACTGAACCTCCTCCGGGGACACGTCATCGTCCCTGAACATGGTGTACACCATCTCGAAAATGTCCTTCCGGCTTGGTTTCCAGTTGTACTTTTCCATCCTCCCGTCTCTCAGCAGCGGCGCGTAGATCGTGTTCAGGTCGTTCGCGGTGATTATGATCGGCACGCGGCGAATGACGTCCTTGCCTCGCCAGTCCTGCCCCACGGATACACGCTTTGGGTCGTCGCAAAGGTTCATCAGCGTGCCCACGACCATCTGCGAGTTCACCGTGTTCTGCGTCTCCCTGAAATTGCCCACGCCAGCGTCGAGGTCATTGATCACCAGGCAAGTCAGCACGCCCCTTGCTTTTGACATGTCCGCAGCCTTCCTGTACCGCTCCCTGATGAGCTTAGCGGGCCTTCCCGCGATCTCGTCCTCGAGCTCCCCCGCGGACATAATCACGGCTTGGGCTTTGAGCCTCTTGAGAACGAGCTCGGTCAGAAAGCTCTTGCCCTGGCCCTTCCCTCCGAAAATACCCAGCACGAGCGGGCAGTTTGGCATGTAATCCGTCAAGTCCTCGAGGTAGTTCTTCGTGATGTGGAGAGTCAGCTTATCCTGAAACTCCTTTGGAATCCAATAGTCGCCCTTGATGTTCTCGAACTTCCTGAATTCGAACTTCCGGAGCGAGCCGTCCGCTATGTCGGCCCTGAGGCCACCATCGCCCAGGGTGAACTTCTTGTCGATGTACATTGACGTCTGCCCCACATCAATGTTCAGGTTCGTGTCGTCAGAAGCGCCGAGCTCGTACAGGTAGTCGGCCCCCTCCTTTTTGTACTTGCCCACCTTGTCCGACGCGGCGTCCCAGGACGACCTGAATTTCTTCTTCGTCGTCGTCGTCGGCGACGACTCCTCGGCAGCGGCCTCGGGTGCGACCTGAGTCTCCAGGGCTTTGCGCTCCCCCTCGGAGACCTCTCCCAGGGCACTCCGCTGCCTCGCGAGCGCGCTCGTCGTGCACTGGTGGTCCAAAGCTCGCTTCTCCTCGGAGGACACCGCCTGCAGGGCCCCAACAAAACCCTCCAACTGCGGATTGTGCTGCAGGGATCCGGCCACGTACTGCAGCGCGAGAGCCTTCTTCTCGACCTCCGAGATTTCGGCCAAGAGCTTGCGCTGGCCCTCCGCCGCGCTCCTCGCGCACTGCAGAGCGAGGGCCTCCCTCTCCAGGCACGAGATCTCGCCCAGCAGCTGCCTTTGGCGCCTCTCCGCGCTGGCGTTGCACTGCAGCTCCAGGGCCCTCTTCTCGAGCGCAAAGATCTTCTCCAGCAAGCTGCCCCCCGTCCCGCCCCCCACGACCCTCGACGGGGGCATGTCCCTACTCAGGTCCTCCTCGGAGAAGAACACGTACTCCGGGAGCGCGCTCGCCTCCTCCTCGTCCTCCTGGGTCGCGGCCTCATCCACCACTTCCCTCAGGGCGCACGGCGTCGTCGCGGGATACCGAGCCCTCCCGAGGCGGCGACCACTCCTGCCCGAAGCACTTCGAAGAGAGGTGCTCGCCGCACAGCTCCTCGACGGCCTCGCGCTCCTCGTCGTCGTCGCCATCATCTTCGCAAGCCCGTTTTCTGCCTCTTCCCCCCCTTCGCCCGAGCCCGATCTCCATCTCCTCCTCCTTGAGGCTCCACAGCCTCTCATTTTCAGATCAAGATAAGGTGTAAAGGGGCTGTTCGACGCTGAGAGAGGGGAGGCATTGAGGTGGTGGTGGTGGCAAAGCAGGAGGGCTCCAGCGTCGTCCCTCGGTCTCTGTGTCTATCTATCTCCCCTCATTCCTCTTCCCTCATGCCCTCTCTCTTCCTCTCTCTTTGGCCTGTCTCAGGTGTGTTGTGTGTTGTGTGTTGTGTGTCCGATGGAAAAGAATAGAATAGAACAGGGATGCAGGGTTTCCTGGCGGAGGAGGAGGGAAGGTATGGCGGCAGAGAGAGAGAGCAGGAGGACATCCCCCTCATTTCTCTTCCCTCATGCCCTCATGCCCTCATGCCCTCATGCCCTTACGCCCTCTCCTCTCCTTACACGGCGGTGTAAGTTACACCAATCGTAACGCTCGGCTGAGGCTGAGGCTCGGGCTGAGGTGACGGGACGCGAGAGAGGAAGCGCGGAAGCTGGCTGGGGTTTCATTCGTGAGAAGGCAGGAGTTCTTCGCGTCGGAGAGGACGGGGTTCGAGGCGGGTTTTGAATGGAAGAGACCAAGGTGAACTCGACGACTCGCGGGCTTTCAGTCGGAGCGTATCTCGAGAGGCGTTGCGTTGCGGCGACGAGGGGAGGACGGGAGCGGCTGCAGGGCTTTGGTGGACAGCGAGCGCCATGTGGTTCAACAGGAAGAGGAGGGAGCGGAAGTTCCACTTGGATTCTCGGTCGTCGCTCGATGACGCGGCGTCGGGGAGCTTCGTTGCGGCGTCGGGGGCCGACGAGGACGACGGTGACGAGTTCCAGGAGCTTCTCATCGCGAAGAAGTGGAATGGCCCCGAGAAAGGTTCCGGCGTCGGAAAGAAGATCACGAGGAGCAAGGTGGGCTCCGTGGAGAACCTGGCGGCCTTCGTCGCTCCGCCGAACAGACAGCACCTCTCTGGCAGGCACGTCAAGTACCAGACCAGGCAGAAGATGAAGGCCCCGCACACGAACTGGGTGTCGATCAACAGCCAGGGCGGCGTGTGCAAAGTGGCCGCGGACAAGCGAGCCATCACCAAAGCGAAAGAGCTCGGAGTGACGACTCGTGAGCTCAGGATGTTCGACCAGGTTTACGGCCACTTCCACAACAACACGACGAGGATCCTCGTGAGAGAGAACGCTCTGCTCTTCGTGATGGAGGGGTACAGGCTGATCATAACGAAGGACGAGGTCTTCATCCCCCTCTTCGGCCTTCCGGCGGAAACGCTGTCGGACCTGGTCAAGGAGCTGGAGTACGTGCTCACGAGGCGATCGAACATCCTCAAAAGGATCAAGAAGCAGAAGGCTTTGGGGGAGGGCGGTCAGCGTACCTTTGGCACGCCCCAGAAAGGGAGCCCGGGGTCCACGGAGAGCGAGGATGACGACGAGGAGATCCTGCCCTTCGAGCTCAGAGTCTTCGAGGTTGCGCTGGGGCGGGTCGTCGGGTATTACAAGGACATGATTGTGGATCTCGACGAGGCGTGCCACCCCGCTCTGGAGGCCCTCACCAAGAGCGTCGACAAGGTCACTCTGGACCACGTTCGAGCCCTGAAAAACAAACAGGCTTCGATGACGAAAAAGTTAGAAGCCGTGGTCGAAGAGCTGGAGCGTATCATGGACGACGACGACGACATGAAGCGCATGATCCTCAGCGAAGACTTCTTTGAGGACCCGGACCTGATGGAATCCGTCTCCGGATTGCAGAGCGGGACACCAAGGAAGCCCGTCTTCCAGGCGGAGACTTTGGGTGGGACCCCAGATGGGACGCCGGGGCTGACCCTGCGGACGTCCTTGAGAACAAACGACGAGGACCACGCTGAGCACGAAGTTGACCACGCTCTGGACATGGTTGAGAACCTCCTCGAGTTCTACTTCAGTATTCTTGATCACGCTTTTGATTGCCTCAAGACCTTGGAGGAGATCATCGACAACACGGAGGAGATGATCAACATCGAGCTGGACACGGCGAGAAACAGGCTCATCAAATTGGAGATTATGCTTACCGGTTGCACCTTCACCTTCACGATCTATGCCGTCGTGGCCGGCGTCCTCGGCGAGAACTTGGATCTACCGGAGAGCATCGTCAGCCAGTTCTGGATCGTCAACTTGGTGACCATTGCGGTGTGCTCGATGCTCTTGTTCGGCCTCTTCATGTGGTGCAGGTTTGAGGGGCTGCTCTAGGGGCGGAGTGGATCCTTAGATCGATAAATAGTGTCTACAGTAGTATTTAGTCTCGTCCGCAAAGAGAAAGAGGAACGTTCCTGAGCTCGTTGACGACCCGACGACTCTCTCCTTGCCTGAACTGCAAAAGCACCTCCGTGGCCGCCTCGGCGACCCTCCTATCGCTGTGAAAGAGGAGCTCCGTGAGAGGGGCCTCGATCTCGCTCTCCTGGACCATCTCCCTCGTGAACTCAATGCACAGGAGCTCCTGAAGAAGCACAAACTTCTCTTCCCCCGGACCTTGGCTCTCGAGGCTCCTTCTGTAATCCGTGAAATCAGAAGCGGTATACTTCGTGCGGTGCTTCTTCAGGGCAACAACGCCCTTCAAGTCCTTGATCCGAGCCTGCTTCACACTTCGCTTTCCTCGCTTCACCATCTCTCCCGCTCCGTCCCTTCTCTCCGATCGATCGAGTTGCGAGTTCTTCCGAAGCAAGGGCGCCCCGATCGATCACAGCCAGCGTTGTCCTCCCCCGCTCTTCGTCCCCCCTCCGTCCCTTCTCTCCGATCGATCGAGTTGCGAATTCTTCCGAAGCAAGGGCGCCCCGATCGATCACAGCCAGCGTTGTCCTCCCCCGCTCTTCGTCCCCCCTCCGTCCCTTCTCTCCGATCGATCGAGTTGCGAATTCTTCCGAAGCAAGGGCGCCCCGATCGATCACAGCCAGCGTTGTCCTCCCCCGCTCTTCGTCCCCCCTCCGTCCCTTCTCTCCGATCGATCGAGTTGCGAATTCTTCCGAAGCAAGGGCGCCCCGATCGATCACAGCCAGCGTTGTCCTCCCCGCTCTTCGTCCCCCTCCGTCCCTTCTCTCCGATCGATCGAGTTGCGAATTCTTCCGAAGCAAGGGCGCCCCGATCGATCACAGCCAGCGTTGTCCTCCCCCGCTCTTCGTCCCCCCTCCGTCCCTTCTCTCCGATCGATCGAGTTGCGAATTCTTCCGAAGCAAGGGCGCCCCGATCGATCACAGCCAGCGTTGTCCTCCCCCGCTCTTCGAAAATGGAGATTTTCATTTTTTGACTGGCGGCGCTCTGGTTGTGAGGTGATGGGACGAGGTTTGTGGGAGAGATGGGACGAGGTTGTGACCGGTGCCGTCTTCGACACGTTCGAGACGGTTTTCAACGAGGGGAAGGACATCCGGGGACAACCTTCTGCTTTGCAAGGTTTGCCCTGTGTCCGGAGCCCAGCGATTCTGGTCACGTGGGCGTTGGTGTATCTGCTTGTGGTAGGACTCGGGCTCTTGACAATCACTCCGGCGGACAAGGGCAGGAGACGGGCGGAGCCGAGGTACCTGAAGAAGCTCGTCAAGTTCCACAACGTTTTCCTTATCCTTCTCAGCTCGTACATGTTTGTGCACACGTGCTATCAAGCCTACATCAACAAGTACAGGTTCTGGGGGCAGGCGTACGACGCGAGGGAGGTTGGGATGGCCAGAATTATCTATATCTTCTACATGTCGAAGCTCTACGAGTACTTTGACACTTACATCATGCTGTTGAAGGGGAACTTGAAGCAGGTGTCCTTCCTGCATGTGTACCACCACGTCACTATCTCGTTCATCTGGTTTTTCATTGCTTTCGCTGCTCCCGGCGGCGATGCTTGGTACTCTGCGGCGCTGAACTCGCTCGTTCACGTCGCCATGTACACGTACTACTACCTGGCCAGCATCTCGTCCGACAACCCAGGCTTCAGAAAGAGGTACTTGTGGTGGGGTCGCTACCTCACCTCGTTTCAAATTTGCCAGTTCGTCACGATGCTCGCGCAAGGCGTCTACACGTGGCTGTACTCGGACTACCCGAAGTGGGTGTCCAAGTTTCTGGTGTGGTACATGGTCTCCCTCCTCGCCCTTTTTGGCAAGTTCTTCGCCCAAAAGTACCTTGGGCAGGCACAGCAACACCGAAGAAGCAAAGATGAGTAGACTCATCGAGAATTAGAATTGCCGAGAAGAGCTCGCGCGTAGCAAAAGAGTGAATAAATGTTTAGCGAACGACGACCGCGTACGCCTTCTTTGTTTAATGCATGGTCAAAGACTGCAATTGCATGTGAAGCTTCCTGAACAAATCGCAAGACCCGCCTTGGAGACCGTCCACAGAGAACTGGTGTACTCGGAAGGCGAATTTGAACGTCTTCAGCATGTTCAGCTTATCCTCTGCCAAATGACACAACGTGGTCTTCATCGCGGCATTGGCAAGGGAGAGAGATTCATTCTTCACGCTCCCAATGAGAGAATCGACTTCCAAGTTGATCTTGAATTTGGAAAACTTCTCCTGGAACGACTTGCTCTCACACATGATTCTTTCCACCCTCGGCTGTATTTTGTCCATCTCGCTGATTGCTGTGACCACCAGATCTGTTGCCTGAAATTTGTCGAAGCCCACAAGGACGGAATCTTCCGCCTTGTTGGCCTTCCAGGTCTTCAAATTACGGACCATCCTCTTCAGCTCGTGAACGAGGGCGCTTGATTCTCTGAGAGCGTCCATCTTTGCCTGTGGCCATTTGAAGTACTTGAGAACTTGATTCTCATCAGAAAGTCCATGAAGCTTGGTCTCCATGTCCTCGACAAAGGTCAGTAAGGAGTCCACAGACCCGCTGAAGCCCCTTATGTCGGCAGCAAGGCTCTTCAGCATATCCCCGTGCTCCGCCACGTCCTCTTTGATCTGGGCAATGTGCTTGCTCTTGCTCTCCAATTCAAACTTGACGTCGCTCGGATCACTCTTTGGCCTGTCGCCCCCTTTGGAGGTTCCTGGAGGCTTGTTCAGCACTGTCTTCCTCTCGCTCCTCATCTGATCCCGCATGGTCGCTTGGAACATCTTGACGATCTCTTTGCTTTTCCTTTTGAACATGTTCTCCACTGTACTTGGTCCACCCGTCCTTTTCGTGCCCGCCTTTCCAGGGGGGGGTGGGGGAGGCAGCGCCCCCTTGGGCATCGGCGGTGGCGGCGGTGGTGGTGGCGCCACCGAGCCTCCACCACCTCTGGGTGCAGGCGGAGGAGGCGGTGGTAGTGCAGACGCAACACCGCTGCCGCTGGGTTTTGCAGGTAGTGGCGGTGGCGGCGGTGGTGGTGGTGGTGGAGCGGCAACAGCGGTGCTCTCGGCAACCGCTGGTGGCACCCCCACTTGTTGCGTTGGCTGCCTCCGCTGCAACGGGAAAGCCAGTGATCTCACGGGTGTCCGCATATTCACATTTTCCTTCCCCATTTCCATTTCCACCACCGCACCATGTTCCACCCAAGGCCCTTCCTCGTGCGACGCGGCAAGGGCGTTCGAGGATCTTTCCTGAGAGGATCGCATTTCAGACTCCAGTTCTTCCATTCTTTGGAGGTTCAATGCAACTTTTGCTTTTGCTCTTCTGACGGCAGACCTCGAGGCGTGCTTCAGCGGAGGAATCACAGGTGGCAGCTCCACAGCGACTTCACTCTTGGACACCGATCGCGGCAGTTTCACTTTCTTCGAGTTTGTGATGTTCTGCAAGACATTGGGTTTTTGTGAAGGGCCTCTCTTGGCTCTTGGTTTGGGAGACGCTTGAGAGGCGAGCGAAGTCCCTGTTCTCGAGACCTGCTTCAAGCTCTCGCTGCCACTTTGGGGGGCCGCGGCCGCGTTCAGTTTGGATTTCGTTCTGATCCCTTCGCTCTCCTCAAAAGACGAGGCCTCGCTGCCTGACTGAAGTCTGGCAATCGAAACGTGCGCACAAGGGGTGGAGACCGAGTCGCCCGGCGATTCCGTGATCTGCGACGACCCTGAGTCCTCCGTGGCATCGTCGCCCCCTCCCACTGCAGTCGCTCTGCTTTCGGTGCACCGACCCGGCAGCGCCCCGGCCGTCGGCAAGCTTGAGCTGACCTCGCACCTCGCTCGCTCCACTTGCTCTTCTCGGACGGGGCTCCCAATCGCTCTCGTCGCCCTTTTGGGAACGTTGAACTGCGGGTACAAGCTCTTGTCCAGCGTGATGCTGACGTTGACTTCCCTGAGCAGGGTTCCGAGGTCCTTGGAGAGCAGCACTCTGGCGAGACTGCCGTCGAAGGCCTTGAGCTTCTTCCTCGTGGCCACGTACGAGTAGATGATGCACCTCGAGAGGAGCTCGTACTGTGATCGCTCGGTGAACAGAATCCTCAGGCGCTTTATGCACAGGCTCCTCTTGTCCGAGTAATAGTGGACGCACAGCATGCTGCTGGCGTCCGGGCCGACCCCCGGCGGCGCGTTGTGCCTCCCCAGTCGCTCGGCCCCCTCCAGGCAAAGGACGGAGTGCATCGGGATGCTCTTCACCTTGTGATACATTATGCGCATCCCGGGCCTCCTCCAGCACAGCGTAGAGAGCATGGCCCCCGATCGAGTGGCGCCGAACCCGAAGCTCCGATCGCCCTCGTCGTGAAACCTCATGTTGAACACTCTGTGCTCCGCCCGCTCCTCCTTCTTGCTATACTTGAGCAACCGAGCCCCGTCCTGAAGCGCGTCGAACGCCTTGGCGTACTCCAGCGGCGTGAACAGCGACGCCATCCCCTCCATCGCGATACCGATCGCTCGAATCGATCCTGTTGCTCTCTCGCTCGTTTGGTCGTCGTCAACGGAAAGGTCGAGAGATCCTGCCTCCCGCCTTCCCCCCAAGCACGCACAGACGCACACGCACGCACACACACAGAGAGAGAAGGCGAAAGCGAAAGAGAGAGAGAGAGAGAGAGAGAGGACTCACTCGCTCACTCGCACACACTCTGCTTCGAGTAATGGATGGTGTGACCTGTCCCACGACGCAACCCCCACACAAATCGAGGGAGGCGCGCTTCAATCGTAAGGGCCTCGAGCTCTCCAGCAACCTTCCCCTCGCACCGAACCAAACCCAAACGTAACCTCGAAATGCCTCGTGGTCGTACGTAACGAGCGACGAACTCGATCGTTGCACCTTCCTCTTCCGATCGTTGCAGGTTTTTCCTGCGACGAAGTCACAACGGCTTGATCGTCCCAAATCGAAAATTGTTTCAGGCGTTACATCGGGGACGGCGAGCGTTACTTTTGGTTGAAGTGGCGCGCGGCGCGGGGGTTGAGTTCGAGAAGCTGCGAGTGTGGTTGCGACGAGGGAGAAGGAAGCCATGGCCGGAGACACGCTGACGACAAAAGCGGAGGGGGAGGAGGTTGCAGTGAAGTACTGCACGAACCTTAGGGCGAGCGTGGAGACGGACGTGAACGCGGCGCCCCGTGCTTTTGTTCACTCGAGGGAGTGGAAGAAGATCATGGCGGGCGACCCCGTGGAGATCAACCCCTCGGTCGGCCACGGCATGAAGATCATGACGGTCGCCGAGTGGGCGGGAAGGTGGAAGCGCAACGACGACTTCCCGGACTGCCTCGCCTGCGGCAGCCTGAACACGAGGGAGCACCACTTCATTCAGACGTGGTGCCGCGGGAACAGGAAGTGGGAGAGCGAGACGTTGTGCCTCGACTGCCACAACTACTCGTGGAGGTCGTACTGCGACCCGGAGTTCACGACGCCGTCCGAGCACGAGAAGGAGAGGTGGAACAAGATGCTCGAGGGGAACTCGGCGCTCGGCGTGGAGAACTGAAGAGGGCAAAACAAGGGCATCGCTGTCGAGGGGGTAAAAGGACCTCTTCCCTAAACTTTGCAAAGAACGATCTTACACGCACACACACACACACACTATCTTACTCCCTCCTGCCTAGTAATTCACGTCCATGTTCCTGCGGTGGGGCGGCACGTAGGCCAGGCCCAGGGCTTTGAAGACGTCCTCCTCCGTCTCGCAGTGGATGCAGTCCGCCCAGCTCGCGGCCTCCCACAGGACGTCTCTCTTCAACTGGCCCCCCTCGCTCTCCTCTCGGCGGACGGGCACCAGGGCCGTGTCCGTGAGCTTCACGGAGTTTGGCCTCTCTTGAGTGCTTTCCCTGTAAATCTCCTTCTGCTGATCGTCTCGCGATCTCTTCTTCGAGAGCCACGACCGCACGACGGGCTCGGTGGGGGCCTTCATGCGCTCATCAAGTGCTTTTTGAATCCCTTCCCGGTTTCCGATGGGCCAAAACCTCATGGCTCGGTTGAATTCCGCGGACCCGGTGTTGTGAAGCAACGCAAAGGCGCGAGAGATCTTGTGGTACAGCTTGAAGTCTGCCCGGCAAACCTGCCCACTCCCTGGCAACCGAATGATGCCCATGACCATGCAAGATGCGAGGACTGCGCCGTCTTTCCCGTGCTTGAATTTGTTCTCAGAACCCGTCTGAAGGAAGTCCAAGAGAAATCCAGAGTCTTGCAGCGCCTTGACAATCTTTTTCATCACTCGTCCAAGATCCTCGTTCCCGGAGATGACGAGGAAGTCCACGTCGTGCGTGCTCGGCTTTCCTCGCCTGTAGGAACCCGCCAGGATCACCTCGAGGTCCTCCGCAAGCGGTTCTGTTGCAGCCTTGAAGGCACGGTGCGCACTCTCCATCGACTCCCTTGAGACGGGCTTCTGGAGCGACTCATAATATTTCAGGCCGAGTCCAATCATCTGACCCGGCTCCCCATTCTCCGAATAAAACTTGCGCACGTCGTCGATTGTCCTCAAGCCATTCTCGTACCAACGCAAGGACATTTTCTCCCCACAGCCCCATACAGCACGAAACGTCTTTATCACCACGTAATCTGGGTCACCTTCCGCGAGCACCACCCTCGGCAGTCGATAATCCGGCGAGGCTAAGATGTCTGCAATTTTCTGGGCGGTTTTGGGTCCCACGCCACGTTCCATCCGGCCGCCGTGGGCCTTGGATAGAATCTCGGAAGCATCTTTGATCTGTCTCTGTTCGCCATACGGAGGCGTTGATAAGATTGCAATGGCGGTCCTTGTCGCTTTCGCACCGAAGCCGCTAACTTTGTTCCCGTGACAATCTCGACGCTGGTCTATCTGATACACCTCAAGGAGCCTCTTCAGTTCACTCACCACATACTGATTCGTAGGTATTTCACCATCTCCATCTTTCGCAGCACCGTTCTCCTGGAGAACGCTGACCGCCTCCAGTTTCTCAAAGTCCTTGAAGTGCAGCCAATTGAATCGAAGCCTTCGCAAGGTGTCTTGGACAGCAAGCTCCTCCTCGTCCTCCTCATAAGGCAAGGACAAGTCAAGCGTGTTGTCCAGAGCCGCCTGCGACCAAGCGGAGTACTGGGAGTTGCTCAGGCTCCGTGGAAGGCTGGAGGAAGCCGCTTCCTCCCCCTCCTGCTGGGGGACCTCGACGACGAACCAGTCAGGGTCCACGAGCTTGTTCTCCTTTATACAAGCCGTCAGCCACTGAGACTTCACGAATTTGACATGACCCTTGAGAGCCCTGACGTCGATGTCCTTCCTCTTGGACAGTTCCTCGAACACTTCCTCGCCCGCTCCCGCACCACACACCGCATACTGTGAGGCTTCCGAGAGCTTGTAATCAGCCTGCAGACTCGCTCCTCGCATCTTCAAGAGATCCTTCAGCCGCTTGGTGTGCCAAGTGTAAAGGAAGCAGAAGGTAATCCCCTTGAAGATTTTCTTCTCTTCCTTCTGTTCCTTCATCGCGACATACTTCACGACACGTTTGCCCAAGTCCCGAGTCTAATCCAGCAGCAAATCGGAGCTGAGGACGTGAGAGCGCACTGTTTTTCGAGGTTTCGAGCCAAGAGGGGCGCCACCCCTCACCACGAGGCGACGACGGAGACGTTCTTCACCTCTTGGATGATCCTCCGCTCCTACGCCACCCCTCGGGACCCGAGACTCCGTCCAGCAGCAGCAGCATGAGCAGCCAGATGGGTGCCCCTAAGGGAATTCATTTAGGCGACGGCTTCTTGAGGGGAAGGGACCAAAGGAGAGGAGGAGAGCCATGTCCGAGAGGGACTAGAGGCAAGGAGAGGTTGGAACCCGAGAAGAATTCGGACGAGTCGGTATTCGGGAGTCTTTATCCATCTTTACGGAGAGTCTTGAGGTTGTGGCAGGAGCTTTGGAGGATTGTGTTTCCTCTAGTTCCTTGAGAGAGAGAGAGAGAGAGAGAGACATTAGACAGGACAGTAGTAGTCCTCGAGGGGACAGACAGAGAGAGAGAGAGAGGCAGGGTCGGTTATTGCTTTAGGGGTCTGTTTCGGGGCAGGTGGGGTATTTGGTTGCCTGCTCCTGAGGGGCGTTTCATGCTTCTGTAGGCACGCACAGAAGCCATTCTTTTGTGGAAGAGTTTGGAGGTAGACAATGGACTTGAGTCCGTCAACCAACAAAGTGACCAAGGACGTGCACAGGACGTTGCCGTCCTATGACATCGAGTCGTCCCCTTCTTCGGGGCGCCGAAGCCGGACGACCTCGGAGGCGAACGGCGTGGACGAACGCCTGCTCGGACCGGCCAAGGACAAGAAGGGGAAGAATTTACAGATAGTATTCATAGTCGTGTTCCAGCTGGCCACATCAATATCGATGACGCTGATAAACAAGGCGGCCGTCAGGGCCCTGCCGTATCCCATCACCTTGCTCCTGTTCCAGACGCTCGGGACTGTGCTGATCCTCGAGGGCGGCAAGGCCCTGCGCTTGCTCCACTACGACGGTTTCAAGTGGGAGAAGGGAGGGAAAAAGTTCTTGGGAGTCTCCATTGCGTTTGTGATCCCGATGGTGTTCAACATGATGGCGCTGGAGCACGTCTCGGTGGCGACTGTGGTCGTCTTCCGGCAGGTCTCGACGGCCTTGGTGGCCGTCGGGGAGTTTGTCCTGTTCAAGAAGAAGTTCAAGATGCTCGTGATTCTCTCCATCCTGCTTGGGATTCTGGGGAGCCTCGAGTACGGCTTCTCGGCGACGGACTTCAAGTTCCTGGGGTACCTCTACTCGTTCCTTTACGCGGTGTCCATGGCCATAAACGCCCTGTACGTCAAGGGCATCTTCGACCAGCTGCCCCAGATGAGCAGCTGGGAGAAGACGTATTACCAGAACCTGGAGGGCTCGCCCTTCCTGCTGCTGATGGCCCTGCCGATCGAGAGCATCTCGTCCTGCGTGTCGGACATGGCGAAGCTGAGCTACCAGAGCTGGGTGGTGATCCTGATGTCCTGCTTCGCCGGGTTCGCGGTGAGCGTGGCTGGGATCTTGGCCAGGACCGCCCTGTCCCCCACCTCGTTCAACATCCTGGGGAACATGAGCAAGCCCATGACCGTCCTGCTGAGCTTCTTCCTGTTCGGGGTCGAGTCCTCCATGAAGGCCCTTGCGGGTCTGGGGATGGTCCTCGTGGCCGGGGTCCTCTACTCGTACGCCTCCAGGAAAAAGTAAGGGGCAAGGACAAGGACAAGGAAAGGGTCGCCTTCCTTCCTTCTTGCGAGCGATTGATGATGCTCTACAGCGTAAGCGTAAGCGTGTGATATATTACATGAAAGAGCAATGATTTGGAGGCGGGAGGATCCAAGAGCCGGTTCCTATCCGTCCTGGCTGTCAAGCAATAAGCAGGTAAGAAAATCACAGTCAATACTGGAAGCACAAAGGCAAGTTCTCCTTTCCACTGAAAGAGAGAAACACGGAGAGAAACACGGGAGAACCGGCCACAACTTACCTGTTAGTTTTCTGCAAAGGTCGTTTCACCGAGTTTGTAAGTTTCTCGGCAGGGTAATTCAGCCCTACCACGACCATTCCACCGTACATGAACGAATACTTCCGCCCACGCACGGCAGCCCGTACTAACAAACGTATGTGCAACCCTGAGGAGTTACACACTTTTTGGTTGACGCAAGTGCTTCAGGAGGACGTTGCGTGCCCCGTTCACATCCCGACCGCACTTGAAGCCACACTTCTGGCACTTGTACACCTCTGCTCCACCCAGGTTGTCCTTGATGTGTCCGCACCTGCCACAGGTCTTGGAGGTGTACTCCTCCGTCACGATCGCCAGCTCACTGCCGTGCAAGAGCACCTTGGAAGCCAAGAACGTTCTGAACGCATAGTGCCTCAACGTCAAGAGCGTGCGAGCCGTCTTCTTCCTGATCACTCGGCGTCTCCCGTTGTTGTTCTTCTTCACCATGTCTTGGGACTTGAACTCCGGGAGGAGGATTGTGTCGAACCTCCTGCATAGATCGTTGGCTACCTTTTTGTGAAGCTCGTTCGTCAGACCTCGAAGTTTCTCCATGCAGGCGTATTGCTGTCTCTTCAAGTCGCGGCGGTCGAGGTAAGGGAGCTTCACCTTTGGGTCTTTGCGCTCGGAAATGATCTCATCAATCCTCCAGCAGAGGTTGAACAGCCTCGCGAAGCCTCGCTCGCCCTTGGCATACTCCCCGACGCCTTCTTGCGGCGAGTACGACGTCTGAAAGGTCCTGACTCCCGGATCCAGGGCGACAACCTTCCGCTTGTTCTCAGGCTTCAGGGGTGGCAGGCGATCCCATGGCGTCGCGATGGGAATGTGCATGTGGAACTGCCCAAGGCGATTTCTTGTGATCTTCACGGCACCCTCGATCTTGCCCCCGGGGATCTCCTCCGTCAAGTACAGGGGCCCGCCGGCCATCTTCTTCTTGAACACCTCCAGCTTGGTCCACTTGCGTCGTTTGTTGTGCTTGGTGTCATCCTTGTGCCTCGTGTTTGGCCTTTCGATCGTCTCCACGTTCTTTAACTCTCTTGCATCAATTTCAATGGTCCAAGAGCTCGGTTGCTGACGTTGACGATACTTGAGAACGAAGCGGTGCCCCTTCTCCTCGCCGCGCTCCTTCATCGCTTCCTGCTTCGCGATGTTCGAATCCCATGCCTTGATGAGACTTCGCACGGCAGCTTGTCTGATGGCACAGGGGTATCCTTCAGCCAAGGATGCTTCTGATTTACAAAGGCCCCGCTAACGTAGTCCCGGTCCTTGCCCACTTGGATGCGAAAAGCTCTGCCTCCAATTTGGCTCTCGAGTCTCTTCTCTCTGGCCGCGAAAAGCTCTGCCTCCTGTTTTGTCCATGGCCGTGGAGAGCATTGGATTTCTTTCAGCTCTTTCTCCAGGCCCTCAAAGACCTCAGGGCCTCGAGGTTTGGCCGTCACAAATCTGTCCAGCAGGACGGTCCAAACCAGCGGAAAACGCTCCTTCTTGACCGCCTCCAAACACTTGTTGTATGTGAAACGCGCAGCTCCCATCCAGTTGCAAAGGCACTTCGCCTGCTCAGGGTTCAAGCGCATCCTAAGCTTCCTCGTCCGTATCACCGTTCGCTCCGACAATAGCTTGGAGGTCTTCAGTTTCTGCCCCCTCTTCCTTTTGGCGGGCGACTGCAATGTCTCGACGGATACCACAGAATCTTCTGGAAGGTTCAAGCACGACCTCCATCCCGTCTTCGGACACTTTACCTCTACAAGTTCTCTCTTGATCGATGAGAACCAGGTCTTCTTCACGCTGTCGTCCGCCAAGCCACCCGGCTGCTTCCCTGCTTTCTTCCCCTCTTGTTGCCCTTCTTCTTGCCCTTCTTCTTGTTCTTCTTCTTGCCCTTCTTGCGAGGCTTCTTGCGAGGCTTGCCTGACGAGCTCAGAGGCGTCCGCCTCCGGCCGCTTCCCCTTCCGCTTCCCCCCGCTTCTTGCGAGGCGTGCTCGAACCCTCCTCGAAAGCAGAGGCGGGGTCGTCACGGCGAGGCGTGCTCGAACCCTCACCCGCAGAGGCGGGGTCGTCCGCGGGAGGAAGCAGACACAACGCGTAGAGCAACTGCAAGCCCTGATTCCAGAACGGAAGTAACGGCCGCTCCGTCGTCGGAGACTCCTGCCCCGACTTCGAAGCGCCCTGAGCATGACTCTCGCCAGAGTGCGACCTCCTTGTGGAACTCGTCGAGCCACTCCCCTGCTTCTCCTTTTTCTTACGGCGCTTCCCTGATCGCGCCATGACTGTTAGCTGCTACTGCAAGGGTTTCACTCGCTCCCCTCCTCGTAACTCCTCGTAACTATAGATTTTCCGCTTCTCGTTTTCCAAATTGATTTTTTGGTTTTGGATGAGGACAGAAGCGGGTGACGTCAAACGGTAGAAGAGAACGAAATGTGTGGCAGCCAGTCGATCGGAGCGACCCCGGTCGGTTTGCTTGGAGAACAGAGCGGGTAAGTGGCGACGGAGGGCGCCGTACGAGGGCTCGGGAGGGGAGGGGGTGGGACGGGGGGGAGCACGATGGACGGACTCGCGCCTCGCGCCTCGTCGTCGCGCCTCGTCGTCGTCGTTGTCGTCGTCGTCGTCGGATTTCGTGTGCCAATGATGACTGACCCACGTTTTTTGATGTCCTCCTCGTGCGTTTGTTTTTGTTTTTGTTTTTGTTTTGCGGGTGAAGGTGTGGGTGTCTCTTTGCAGGTACCGACGGACCACTTGAGGTAGAGAGCAGCGGACGAGGAGTGTTTTTCTGTCGGAAGCGACGTCGTCATGTCGGTATCTTTTGCTTTGAGAAGCGGGGCGAGCCGCTTGGCGTCCGTCTTGAACAACAAGGTTGGAAACCTGGCGAGCACGCTGCCCAAGGCGGTGGCGGCCGCGCGGCTGTCGAGCGCGGTGCCCGAGCTCAACGAGGAGGCCACCCCCTGGCTGAAGCACATGAACGCCTCGCTGGAGCAGATCGACCCTGAGCTTTACGACATCATCGAGCACGAGAAGGACAGGCAGAGGAAGGGCTTGGAGCTGATTCCTTCGGAGAACTTCACCTCCAAGGCGGTGATGGAGGCCCTCGGGAGCGTCATGTCCAACAAGTACTCGGAGGGCTACCCGGGCGCGAGGTACTACGGCGGGAACGAGTTCATCGACATGGCCGAGCGCCTGTGCCAGCAGAGGGCCCTCGAGGCCTTCAACCTGGACCCCAAGGAGTGGGGCGTGAACGTCCAGGCCCTGTCCGGGTCCCCCTCGAACCTCCACGTGTACTGCGCGCTGCTCAACCCCCACGACCGCATCATGGCCTTGGACCTCCCCCACGGGGGGCACCTGAGCCACGGGTACCAGACCGACAAGAAGAAGATCAGCGCCGTGAGCATCTACTTCGAGACCATGCCCTACAGGCTGGACGAGTCGACCGGCCTTATCGACTACGACACCTTGGAGAAGAACGCGGCCCTCTTCAGGCCGAAGCTCATTGTCGCCGGAGCCAGCGCCTACGCCAGGCTCTACGACTACGGAAGGATGAGGGAGATCGCCGACAAGTCCAACGCTTGGCTCCTCGCGGACATGGCTCACATCAGCGGCCTCGTCGCCGCTGGAGTCGTGGAGTCTCCGTTTGACTACGCCGACGTCGTGACCACCACCACCCACAAGTCCCTCAGGGGGCCAAGGGGAGCCATGATCTTCTACAGGAAGGGCGTCAGGAAGCACGACAAGAAGGGAAACCCGATCATGTACGACATTGCCGACAAGATCGACTTCTCCGTCTTCCCTGGTCACCAGGGTGGCCCGCACAACCACACCATCTCCGCCCTTTCCACCGCCTTGAAGCTCGCCGCGACCCCTGAGTTCAAGACCTACCAGGTGCAGGTCATGAAGAACTGCCAGGCTTTCGCCGAGCGCTTCAAGGAGTTGGGATACTCCCTCGTCTCGGGAGGCACCGACAACCACTTGCTCCTCATCAACTTGAAGCCGCAGGGTGTGGACGGCTCCAGAGTTGAGCGCGTCATGGAGTTGGCTCACATCGCCGCCAACAAGAACACTGTCCCAGGAGATACCAGTGCCCTTGTCCCGGGAGGAATTAGGATGGGAACGCCAGCGCTCACCACCAGGGGATTCTTGGAGCAGGACTTCGTCGAGGTCGCCAACTTTGTGGACAGGGCTGTCAAGATCACCGCGAACATCAAGGGTCAGGTCGGACCAAAGCTCAAGGACTTCAGGGCCGCTTTGGAGGAGAAGGAGTGGCCAGAGATCACTGCATTGAAGGCTGATGTTGAGAAGTTTGCGGGAGCTTTCCCAACCATTGGGTTTGATGTCGACAACATGAGATACAAGTAAAATAGAGGTGCCTCGGACACACAAAAAATTTTATCAAGTTTTCGTGTGTGAAGCCAAACAACTTGCTTTCCTGTCCCGAGCTGCTCTTTCTCCCCCCCAGCCATCCCTGAAGAGGAGGAATCACCACGAACCGACAGCGTGCTTGCTTGGGTTCATGAAGGCCTTGAAATCCCACTTCGTGTCCAGTGCGAAAGGCTTGGATATCGCGACCCCCTCCCCGTCCACCTTGGCCAAGACGAACTTGTTGATGCTCGTCTTGTCTCTGTAGAAAAGCACTCGAAGGGCCTCCTGCATCAGAGAGACCGCCTCCTCCAGGGACATGTCGTCCCTCTGAAACTCCCTAAACAGCGGCCTGGACAGGTAGTTCCCGAAGCTCGTGGCGACGTGGCTGTCCGTGTACGACGTTCCCAGCATTCCTACGGAGCCGATGAAAGATTTGTTTCCCTCCTTGCCGTTCTTGTCGACTCCCGCGACCACAAGAGAGTTCCAAAGCGGGTCCATCTTGTTTCTTCTGTTGTACATCACCCTGCAGAGATACGCGTGGATCTCGCTCGGCGTCATCGTGCAGCCATCGTCGTAGCAGAAGTCCTGAGTCATGAGCTCCTCCAAAAGGTTCGAGATGTACTGAAAGTCTGAGATCTCCCCGCTCGCGCCAACGATCGTTGTGTCGTTCACGCGAATAATACGCTGGACGGACTTGTACCTCTTCGTGGAGCCGTAGGCACCCAGCATGTCGCAAGCCATCAACACTCCGTCCTTGTACTTGATCGCAAGCACGGAGTTTCCGGTCACGTAAGGCGTCGTCGTGTGCTTTCTTGGCTCTCCCATGGCAACCTGAAAAAGAAAAAACGAAGAAGAAGAAGAAAAGCAGCAAGTCGGTCCCGTCAGCTCCTTGCCCCCGCAACCGCGCGAAGCGAAAGGGCTTGAGAGCGGTTCAGCTCGGGTTCTCACCTCTCCCTTGTCCGTCGAAGGCGCGACAGCGAAGGGCACGCTCGCTGGGTTCGCTGGGACGTGGACGTCCTCTGATCTATGATCCCCATAGGGTGCTCCGGCTTCGTTGTGGGACACGAAAGGCGACACATGTGGCCCCGTCGCAATATGCGAAGGCAACTGGCAGTGCGGTATCATCCTCTACACTCCCTCTTCTCCCTCTCTCTCTCTCTCTCTCTCGTCTCTCGTCTCTCGCGCCTTCTCCTCTTCGCGATCGCTCTCTCTCTGCTAGGTTTTTTGAAACCGCTCGACAGATCAAAGGCTTGAGGACGAGGGAGAGAGCGGCTTGAGGACGAGGGAGAGAGCGGCTTGAGGACGAGGGAGAGAGGAGGGCGCAAGGTTCGTGCGCGTCTCTCTGTCTTGCTCTTTCAGAAAGAGCCGTCGCTCGAAAAAAGCAACGCGGTGGTGAAGATTTGAGGACGAGGGAGAGGGAGAGAGATTGTTTTTGTTCGTGACAGGTGACATATGGTGCGCTTGGGGGTGACAGTGGAGATGAGGAGCTCCCGACCTGTGACGGCGTCGTCCTCCTGGATGGAGAGGCGGGGAGGGGGGAAGAACGCGAGGGGCGTCGGGTGGAGGAGAAGACATCCGTTTGTGGTGCTGGGTCCAGCCAGGGGGGGAGGTGAGAGCGGGGACTTCGTGACGGACTTGGTGGGCAAAATATTTGGCAAGGAGGTTCTGGCCGACCCAGAGCCTTTCGGTCTGAAGCGCATGACCAAGGAGGAGTGGCCCGATCAGTGGCCTGCGACAACGACGGAGTGGGCCGAGCCTCTCGAGAGCGATGACACCCCCGAGCTCCTGAAGGTCAGGCCCCTCCTCAAGCAGACTCAGATGGAGAAGCTGAAGCTTGGTTTGGCCTACGACGCGAACGTGCACGGGTGGGGCTCGGGTCCGTTCCACACCCAGCTGGACGGTCAGGGGGCTGGGCTGCTGGTTGCGACGTCCACGGACGGCCGCGTGTTTGGAGGGTACAACCCGAGGGGGTGGCTGGGGTACGGCGAGTGGCGGGACGCCATCTCCGCCTTCCTTTTCGTGTACGACGGGAGCGGGAAGCCCATCAAGTCTGCGAAGGTTGGCGGTTCGGGCATGGCCATCATCGACGAGCCAAGCAAAGGCCCGCAGTGGGGCCCTGACGGCTTGAAGATCAACTTGGAGGCCAAGGAAGCGAGGTCGAGACTCGGCACGTACTACGAGAGGACCACGCTGGGGAAGACGCTGTTCAAGGGCAGCGACCCGTCCACGCCGGTGCGCCTCAAGGACCTGAGGGTGTATGTGGCGGTCGAGGAGACGGAGCTCGCGAAGAACTACAAGCCGGTAAGAGATCCTCAGCCGCCCCTCTTGTTTTCCCCAACCAACGCCGCGCACCTCTCCGGCAGGCACACGAAACTGACGCCCCGTGATCTCTTTGGACACGACGCAGAACGCGTTCCAGTGGCAGGAGGGCGAGCTTGAGGAGTTGAGGAAGAACGATGACAAGGACGTGGACGGGGAGGAGCCTGGCCTCTTCGACAAGCTCTTCGGACGCAAGTAAGAGTAATAAATACAATTCAAGGGATCATATCCACCTTGATCTGGTTCGATTCGCACCTCCCTCCTCCTCCACTTGGAGATCCCATCCCACGAGCAACAAACGAACGACTCTGCCCTGAATCCACCAGCACAGAGTCCCTGCCAAAAGGATGACCTCTCCATCCTCCTCCTCCTCTCCTCCTCAATCAATCTTGGATTATGTTTTGGGGGCGATTAACCTCTACCCCTTGGTTTTGGCTGTATCCAATCCCCAGAGGAGCGAGGTCGGCATAGGAGGACCCGGTCTGTGTCCTGAATCCACCAGCACAGAGTCCTTGCCAAAAGGATGACCCCTCCCTCCATCCTCATCCTCCATCCTCAGCCCAGGATTTTGAGCACAATAGTGGTGTTGCATTTAAAACCCCAAGGAGCAAGGAGCGCGTTCGGCGAAGGAGAGACCCTTTGGTCGACGGGGGTTGACAAGGACTTGAGTGAGTGGCGCGAGGAGGGACGAGGGAGGGAGGGTGAAGGGGTATCCGTAGCGCAGGAGGGGCGAGGAGAGAGAGAGAGAGGGAGGGAGTACTGAGAGGGCCGGCTGGTTGAGGGAGGAACAAGGGAGATGGCAACGGCAGTGCCCCAGCAAGGGAGAGGGATCGAGGCGAACAGGATGAGTGCCCCAGCGCCCACGCCGATGATATTGGAGTCGAAGACCGTGGCGACGCAGTTCGTGAAGCAGTACTACCACGTCCTGTCGAACTTTCCTGCGACCCTGCACCGCTTCTACACCGACGCGAGCACCTTGAGTCACTCGGTTGTGGGGGGAGAGACGATGCTGGTCCAGACGCAGAGGGGTATCCACGAGAAGGTGGTGGGTCTCGGCTTGGAGGGTGCCGTCCCTCAGATCCTGTCCGTGGACGCTCAGACCTCCCTCAACGGGGGGGTCGTGGTGCACACGACTGGATTTCTTACCTTGCAGGGAACGACCACGCCCAGGCCTTTCGCCCAGGTTTTCTTCCTGGCCCAACAGGAGCACGGCTACTACGTCTTGAACGACCTGTTCTGCTGGCTTCAGAAGGAAGTCATCCCAAAGCACGAGGCGGTCGAGCCCAAGCAGGAGCAGAGCAACGAGAAGCGCGTCGATCAGCCCAAGGAGCAGGCGAAGAAAGAGGAGCCCAAGGTGGTGGCGAAGGAGACGGGGGCGACCGCCCAGGCTCCTGCGCCCGAGGAAGCTCCGGTGGTCCTGAAGGAAAACAGGGCTACAGAAGAATCGGCGCCTGCTGCGGAGGTTCCAATGACGTACGCCCAGAGAGCGGCAGCGGCGGCCAAGCGCATCTCGGTGCAAGTGCCCCAGAGCACGAACGGCAGCGAGGTGCTGGCCGCAAGAAATTGGGGGGGAGAGGAAGAAGACAAGAAGCCCACCATAATTAAAAAGAAGAGGGACAAGGGAAAGGGAAGAGGGCGGCGGGACAGAGGAGACAGGAGCAAGTCCAACAACTCGTAGTGGGACAGCTGATTTTCGCGAAAACCCTTGTTTAGAGACCTCTTTGTGTATTAGAACTAAAAAAACCTTGTGTGAACGTGAGTTCCAATTTTTTTTACTTGATGCCAAGTTTGTCGCCCAGGCGGTCGGGGTTGAAGTTGTCCGGCAGGAGCATGGGGGTCGCCACGTCGACCACCCTCGATTTCTGGCCCGAGAGAAGAGCGACGCAGGCGAGCGCAAACTCAAATGAAGTGCCTGGCCCCCGGGAAGTCAGGCAGTTTCCGCTCACAACGACCCTGGCCTCGCTCGGGTTCTGCAGGCCTTCCATGAAGCCTGGGTGGCAGGTCGCCACTTGACCCTCCCCGATCAGGCCGTTGGGCTGCAAAACCACGGCTGGCGAGGCGCAGATCGCCCCGTACAGCTTTCCAGACTCCCGCTGGCTCTTGAGCTTGCCCAACAAAGCAGAGCAGCCGGCGAGCCTTTCTGCTCCGGGCATCCCCCCGGGAAGCAAGATGGCATCGAACGATTCCGAGACGACGTCCCCAATCATCGCGTCAGCTCGAATCTGAACTTGCCTCGACGCGACAATGTCCACCTGCGCTTCGCACGAGGCTACCGTGACCTCAAACCCGGCTCGCCGAAGCACATCGATCATGATGACGGCCTCCATTTCTTCTGTGCCACTCGCTACGGGTATCAGCACTCGAGGGGACTCGCAAGGTTGCACAAGATTGTTTCCGTAACAAAGAAGCTGCTCTTGGCCGTCGTCTGGGAGAACCATGGGCCCCCCGACCGATTCTGCTGCTTCGCTCCCAAGCAGCTCCCGCACCAACTCCAACGAGAACTCAAATGAAGTGCCTGGCCCCCGGGAAGTCACGCAGTTTCCGCTCACAACGACCCTGGCCTCGCTCGGGTTCTGCAGGCCTTCCATGAAGCCTGGGTGGCAGGTCATTTCTCTGTCCGAGAACAGCCCGAGCCCTTGCAGAACCACTTGCGGTGCGGCACAGACCGCGCCCACGAGCGTCTCCCTGCCCGCGTGCCCGGCCAGCACACCTCTGAGATCTGCGCTGTCCCTCAGCCTCTCAGCCCCTGGCATTCCGCCAGGAATCGCGATCAAGTCAAACGCCCTGTCCTTCACGTCCGGCAGGACGCAATCAGCTACGACGCCAACCGATCTCGAGCACGAGACCGCAGGGCCTGCCTCAACAGACGCGACGCAGACGTCCACTCCTGCTCGCCGAAGCACATCGATCATGATCACAGCCTCCATCTCCTCGCTTCCATTCGCCACAGGAACGAGCGCGCTCTTGCTCCCTTGAGCTCCCACCACCAACCTCCTCCCTGTCCTCTGCCCTCTGCGAGGAAACCATCTGCTGGTCTGCATCGACCGAGCCTTCATCACGTCATCCAAAGGAAAGAGAAGAGAAGAGAAGAGAAGAGAATACCTCTGATAACGACGCAATCCCTCGACCCTTCCCCTCCTCCACCTCCGGAGCCACTCTAACAACACACGTCCTCCAGACTTCTCGACCTTATCCCTGCAAGTTATCTCAATAATTTGAATCAAAGAAAGAATGATCCACCGAAAGAGAAGAGAAGAGGAGAGAAGAGAAGAGAATACCTCTGATAACGACGCAATCCCTCGACCCTTCCTCTCCCTCACCTCCGGAGCCACTCTAACAAACAAGGCACGTCCTCCAGACCTCTGTAAAAACCTCTGTAAAAACCTAAAAACCTAAAACCTAAACAATAATTTGAAATTGACAGCTTTTCCTAGCCTTCAGAGGAAAGAGAGCTCTTGGCCAAGGACTTGGGAGGGGCAAGATGAAGGAGAACACCTTGGACGCGCTAAGGTAAGAGAGGGACGGGTCAATGTCAATGTCAATGTCTTGTGTGTGTGTGGTTTCGTTTTGTCTTCCAAGGTCAAGACTTTTTTGCGTTTTCTTTTCGTCGGTCGGGTTTTCTTTTCTCTTCCTTCCTTCCTTTCTCCTCCTTCCAAGCCAAGGGAAGGGAAGGGAAGACCTTAGAGACCGGGGCCTGGCCTTGCTGGAGGTCTGGGTCGCTTGCCTGCCGGGGTCGCCAGAAGTCTGACTTTCAGGGGGTGGTGTGTTTGTGTGCCTTGCAGGAAGCAAGTCATATCCAAGCTCGATGAGCTCGGGGTGCGTGCCCAGATTGAGGACATCATCACCAAAGCGAGGGATGATGAGAACCTCTCCGAAGTGGACATGTTTAGGCACTTGGAGGTGAGTTCGTCACGTGGCAGGCACACGAAAGTTTTTCATCAGTGGTTCTGACACCGTTGGACTCTTTGACTCCGAATGGACGCCCAAAGGAAAAAGGAATCATTGCGAACGTGACCCGTGCCCTGAACCTGGACGCGTCTCAGACAAGCAACAAGAGTGGGCTCGACACTGCCTTGCTGAGGGCAAAGCAAAAGCACTTGCACATCCGAGTGTCGAAGGGAAGGGGGTTCACCGAGTACGTCACGAAAAACAAGAGGTCCTCCGAGAAGCTTCGCACGAGCGTCACTTTCGGGGGGAGGTTGGTTCACAGTGCCCTCGTTCCGTGCACGGTTGAGCCGTTCTTCAACATAGACCTCCTCGTGCCCATACTGAAAGGTCGGCGCGGAGCCACGGTCGCTGACCTTCTGAAGAAGGAGGAGGGCAAGGTCCGGGTCACTGTCTGCGTCGTCTCCATGGACGACAAGGACTACCCCATTGACTCCAGGGTGATGGGCCACTGCGAGCTTGATTACAGAGAAGCCATTGTGTCGTCCAAAGGCTACGTGAGGAAGCTCTTGCAGCTGGAACAGGGTGAGCCAACAAGCACCCTTGTTCCTGGTGCGATAGACCTCACCCTTCGGGTTGTTCCGGCCCTGAGCGATCCAATAGACAAGGTCGAGTACAACAGGCAGATCAGGGAGGAGGAGATGGCGAGGACGAATAAGTTCACAAACTTCTTGAACTTGGCAAAGACGTCTTGGAACGAGTTCATCAACAAATCGGAGTATTTCAAGCACAGGCCCACCAAGCTCATCGCGTATGGAGAGGACGGCCTACAGCACTGCTCTTGCGAATTTTTGAAGCCGCTCAAGTGCGGTCGCGTGCTCAGGACGCCAAAGCAGGCGGCATACTGGGTCAGCTTGCTCCAGGAAGACACGATGTCCCAGATGCTTGGGGACGTGAGCTCGAGGTGGAGCTCCTTTGACACGATCGCGGCCAAGGGAAGCGCTAAGAATGAGGAGAAGGCGCTCCTGCTGTGCAGCTTCCTCCTCGGTTTTGGGTTGGATGCTTACGTTTGCTATGGGTACGACAAGCAGAATCGCGTGCACTCTTGGGTCATGACCTTGATGAAAAACGAGTCCACGGCGATGTTTTGGGAGGCTCTGAACGCCTCTTGTTACAGCATTTACGACTGCCCTTACGCCAACATAGGATGCGTCTTCAATGACCACGTCATCTACCTCAACAGCCAGGACGACCACAGCATAGAGAAGACGGCCTTCGACCTCGGCAGCAGCGACCTGTGGATGCCCGTCCATTACAGCAAGGCGGGCGGCATCACCTTGCACCCTTTCCCCCTTGCCAAGGCGAGCCTGGACGGGGAGGAGGAGGAGGAGCTCTTGGAAGACAGGCTTCGCGTGGAGATCGAGGCCTTCCGTGCGGAGAAGGGGCTGGAGGACACGCTTTGGGACGAGAACCTGGAGCATGTTCTGGCCCAAGCCCTGGTGGCGTACGAGACTGAAGCGTGCACTGGCCAAGCGGCGCCTGGGAACATGGAGTTCCAGCACTCGGTGAAGCGGATGGTACCCATTGGGTACACGTTTAGGGGCGTGCCAATGCAATTCAAGCATCGGAGTTCGAAAAGGATTTTGAGGCAACTTCTGGAAGAAACAAGTACACTAGACATTATTCTCAGTGGGAGCCAGAACACCGTACTAGCTCTTTCTGCTCATGTAAATGTATACCCGAACGACCTCTCCTCGACGTGGATCATGGTGGCGTCTCGGACGCCAAAGTGACCAAGCAAGGAGCCGGCTCGCGGGAACCTTATACAATATAGAAACTCAACATCGATCGTCTACCTACGTAGAATCGTGAGAGAACACTGATCCAAAAGCATAGTAGGAATCGAAGGCCTTCATCACCTGGCTGATGAGCTCCCTAATGGCCTGCTTGGCGTTCTCGCTCACTTTGTTGTCATCAGCCTTCCTAACTTCCAGGTACTTTCCTTTGATCTCCTCGACCTTTCCCTTTGGCACAGGGAAGCCGTCCGGCCCCCTCGCTATGAACTCGTACTTCTCTGTGATTTCATCGTCCATGCCAACCTCTATGGTCGTTTCCTCGCCCACTTTGCATGTAAACCCCCTGAGCTCCTCGTCCACGAACAGCTTCTCGACGACCATGGCGTAGCCAAAGGTTGTGCGGCCGCGCTGGCCTATCGAAATCTCGGCCCACTGGTACAGCTGCTGCATGAAGTCGTCGCGGGGAATGAAAGCGGGGATCTCCGCCTTGGTGAGGACGGTCACGTCCTTGGCCGCGAAGCACCTGGTGCCAACACCATGGTTCGCCTCCACGATCCGGGACCCTCCGACCAAAGCGCTCTGGCCTCGACCCCCCTGTCTGCCCACCTTCGCCCTGCTCCTCACTCTGCTGACGCTCCATCTTCCACTCGCGCAGCACTTCCTCCCCAACACGGCGCGTCCCCGCACCCTTCCGCTGCCTGCGACTCTCTCCATGTCTCTCGATCTCCTTCTCCTCTCCTCGGTCACTCGCCTGCCCTCGCCCAACAAAAAGCAAACGCACAGCAAGCACGTTGGTTTGTTTCAGTTTCAGTTTCACAGCACACAAACAATCCCAACACCACCGAAGACCTCGCTCTCGTGCGCGAGGGGCCTCAAAAAAGCGAAGAAAGACCTGGCGATTCCGCTTGGGAACCTTCCACAGGTCTATGTCCCCCTCCTCCCCTCCCGTACCCACATCCACTCACCTTGTCTTGGTCGCCAACTCGGTCGTGGCTCTGTCTGTTCCCAAAGTCTCTGCCAATCTTATCCAATCCGCCGCAAAGCCGAGGATCCCATCTCCGCAAGGAGACCACGGACGGAGACCACGGGCGAGGGAGGGAGGGGAGGGGAGGACGACACTGGCGGGTGCCAGGACACTAGGCGGGTGCCGTGATCAGATCACGGGATCTTGGTGGATCCCTCCGGCCACTGTCCTCCTCCCGATGGAGCCCTCGTTCAGCCCCCAGCTTCTCCAACGGGGCTCGTGCTTCGGCCCGAGGAGGACAGGACAGTGGCCGGTGTCGTGACGACCAGGAGGAGGACACTAGGCGGGTGCCGTGATCAGATCACGGGATCTTGGTGGATCCCTCCAGCCACTGTCCTCCTCCCGATGGAGCCCTCGCTCGGTCCGCGCAACGCCCTCGTTCAGCCCCCAGCCCAGCTCCAAGGTCTCTTTCTCTTTCCTTGTCGTTGTGACCGTTGGGGTGTAAAATGTTTTTGATTTTTTGGGGTCTGGAATTTTTTTTGAATTGACAGGTGAAGAGGGGCAGAGGGCGAGGCGAGCGGGCGAGCGGGTTTGCAGCACGGCGACGAGTGCGACGAGTGGGACGAGGACGAGGACGAGGACCACCACCATCACTTGAGGATGTTCGTGGAGGACGTGACGATCGACGGGTTCAAGTCATACGCTCAGCGTGTGACGGTTCCAGGGTTCGACAGGCACTTCAACGCCATCACGGGGCTGAACGGAACGGGAAAGAGTAATATCCTGGACTCCATATGCTTCGTGCTTGGGATCACGAACTTGTCGCAGGTGAGGGCGAGCACCCTGCAGGACCTCGTGTACAAGCAGGGACAGGCTGGCGTGACGAAGGCGACGGTGTCGATCACGTTCAACAACGAGGACAAGGCGAACAGCCCGGTTGGGTATGAGCACTGCGACAAGCTCACCGTCACCAGGCAGGTGGTTATCGGAGGGAGAAACAAGTACATGATCAACGGCAGTACTGCTCAGCCCAACAGGGTTCAGAACCTGTTCCACTCCGTGCAGCTGAACGTGAACAACCCACACTTTCTTATCATGCAGGGAAGGATCACCAAAGTGCTCAACATGAAGGCACCGGAGATCCTCTCTATGCTGGAGGAGGCGGCGGGGACGAGGATGTACGAGAACAAGAAGGAAGCTGCTCTGCGCACGCTGACGAAGAAGCAGATCAAGATGGACGAGATCGACAAGGTCCTCCAGGAGGAGATCCTCCCCGCGCTCCAGAAGCTCAGGAAGGAGAGGGGTCAGTACATGCAGTGGGCCTCCTCTGGGTCCCAGCTCGAGCAGCTCCGCAGGTTTTGCATTGCGTATGAGTACAGCGTCAGTCTTGAGCAGATGCAAGAGACCTCGACGAGCAAGGAGGAGGTGGCGTCCTTGCAAGAGTCCCTGGACGCGCAGAAGGAGAACCTCCACGAGAGGACCAAGGAGCTGAAGGCCGAGCTTCAGCAGATGCTTAAGGAGCGCGACAACTTCGTGTCCAGGGAAGTCAAGACCTTGCAAGCCAAGCAAGATGACGTCTCCAAGGAGCTGGTTCGCCAGACCAGCGCTTGGACAAACAAGAAGGAGACCTTGGCCGCGGAACTTGAGCAGAAAAGCTCTCTGGAGAAAGCCCTCGAGGGTTGCGACTCCGAGACGCTGCAGGCGAAGTTTGACAAAGTCAAGAGCGCTGCTGACAAGGCGAAGAACGTGTTCGCTGAGGTCCAAGGGGCGACCCAAGCCGCCCAGTGCGAGCTTGAAAGTTACAAGTCAGGCGATAGCCGCGACAGTTCCAACAAGAGTCTGAAGGAGAGGCTCGCCGAGGCCAAGACTGACCTCACAGCCAAGAAGGGTGAGGTGAAAGCGAGTGACCTGCAGATCAAGCATCTGAAGAAGGAGCTCACTGAAGCCAAGAAGGTTGCCAAGAAGAAGGATTCTGAGAACAGCAAACTGAAGAAGGAGCTGGAGAAAGCCGAAAGTGCTGTCAAGTCCGCAGAGACGAAGATCGGCTCGCTTGACTTTGACGAAAAGAAGAGGACAAAGCTGGCTGATGCTCTTCAGAAGGAGGAAGGGGAGGCCCAGAAGTGGCACGAGAGAGTTCAGAAGCTCCAAGCCCAACTTTCTGCTCTGGACTTCCAGTTCAAGAATCCTGAGAGCGGCTTTGACAGGAGCCGTGTGAAGGGCGTTGTCGCCAAACTTCTGCGCGTCAAGGACGTTTCAAGCAACTCGGCATTGGAAGTCATTGCAGGAGGGAAGCTGTACCAAGTTGTCGTTGATACAGCAGACTGTGCAAAGGCTCTTCTTGAGAAGGGTCAGCTGAGGAACAGAGTGACGATCATTCCTCTTGACAAGATTTCTTCAAGGACCTTGTCTCAGGATAAGATCAAGGCTGCTAAGCAGCAAGTGGGTGACAAGGCAAAGCCTGCTATCTCACTTGTTGGTTATGAGAGCGAGCTCGCCAATGCGATGAAGTATGTCTTTGGAAATGCTTTCGTCTGCAAAGACGCGGAGACCGCAAAGACTGTGACGTACAGCAAAATGATTGGGGCTCACTGCGCAACACTCGATGGTGACTTTTATGACCCAGCTGGTACCCTTTCCGGAGGGTCATCCAAGTCTTCTCCTTCAATCCTGTCGAGACTCCATTCTCTGACTGAAGCAGAGAAGAAGTTCCAAACGCACCAAAGCAATGTGGTCCAGCTGAGAGGACAAGTGAAGGCCCTCGACTCTGCATCAAAGCAGTACACAAAATGCAAGCAGGAGTTGGATTTGAAGGTGCACTCTCTGAGCCTCTTGAAGAAGAAGATTGACGCCAGCGAATGCACTCAGTTGATGAACCAGGTTGCTACTCTGGAGGAATCTCTTGAGCAGGCTCAAGCTACGCATGAGACTGCGTTGGAGAAGCAGACCAGTCTCGAGAAGTCTGTGAAGCAACTTGAGAAAGAGGTTTCTTTGTTTGGCAAGGAGCAGAAGCAGTTGATCAAAATGACAGAGGACAAGGTCAAGAAGTGTGTCTCTAATGAGAAGAAGGAGAAGGAGGCGATGGAGAAGGCCAACCAAGCTCTTCAGGAGGTGACAGTTGAGATTGAATCATCTGCTGCAGATCAGAAGAGACTCGCCGAGCAGATTGAGCAGGCAGATGCCACCATTGCTGAGCTGAATGCTGAGGTTGAAAGCGCTGAAGATGAGGTTGCCCTTAAGAAAGCAGCCTACGAGGAATTGCAGATGTCCTTGGACGAAAAGCAAAAGGAGCTCTCAAAGTGCGACAAGCAATCTGCTCAGATCACGACGGAGATGGATGACATCCAGGCAGAGATCAGCAACATCGGGATGGAGAAGAAGAAATTGGAGCACAAGCTCTCAAAGCTGGAGAAGCACTGCCAAGAGGCAAGCGATACTGTTGCGAGCCTGCTTAAGAAGCACCCTTGGATCAAGAGCGAGAAGCAATACTTTGGCATGCCTGGCACGGACTATGACTGGGAGAGCCAAGATCCAGAAGAGACGCTTGAGCAGCTGGCCAAGGCCGAGGCAGCGCATAACGCGATGGCAAAGAAGATCAACAAGAAAGTGATGAACATGTTTGACAAGGCAGAATCAGAATACAACCAGTTGACTGAGAAGAAGAGGATCGTCATGAACGACAAGGAGTCCATTGAGAAGGTCATTGCAGAGCTGGACGAGAAGAAGAGGGAAACCCTCGAGAAGACCTGGATTAAAGTCAACAAGGACTTTGGATCTATCTTCAGCACTCTGCTGCCTGGAACCACGGCAAGGCTGGTGCCTCCAGAGGGCGAGACGTTCATGGATGGACTTGAAGTGAGAGTTGCGTTTGGCGATGTTTGGAAAGAGAGTCTGTCGGAATTGAGTGGAGGCCAAAGGAGTCTGTTGGCCTTGTCCTTGATTCTCGCTCTCTTGCTTTTCAAGCCAGCACCTATCTACATCTTGGATGAGGTTGATGCAGCCCTTGATCTCAGCCACACACAAAACATTGGCAGGATGATCAAGGCTCACTTCCCGCACTCGCAATTCATTGTTGTCTCCTTGAAGGAAGGAATGTTCAACAATGCGAACGTCTTGTTTAGGACCAAGTTTGTAGATGGAATCAGCTGTGTCAGTCGAACAGGTTCCAAGCCAGACCAAAGACAAGTGAAAAAGAAGAAAGCTGTGCCCGCGCTCGGGAACAAAGAAAACCAACCAGTAAATGTTTGAACCTTGTATGTACTCTAATGAATCACGAATGAAAATCGTATATGAAATCTATTTCAGCGCCGTTATACCTTTCCCTGAATTACATGAATTCTTCTTGTTGTTGAACGTATGCAAGTCACGCGCCTTCAGAGATTGTCTCAGAATCCGAGCCACCGTCTTGCTTCTTCGCGTCCTCTGGCTGAGCTTGCCCCGCAGCAGGACCGCTTGCGCTAGCTGGAGCATTTCCAGGCGTCCCCGTCTGTGTGCCATTCTGTTTGGCAACGGACTGGGACTTTGTTCCTGGTAGCTTTTGAATAGGGACCTTTCCATTCGACTCTGCAATCTTTTGCACTTCCTTCTTGGACAGAGGTGCCTTCACCGGATTGCTGCCAGCGTCATAGCTTGAGGTCAAGGTCAAAACAGTCTTGATTTGCCTCAACATCTCTTGAAGCCCTGTTGTTTTGCCAATTCCACCGGAAAGCACCGTCACAAGAAGAGTATCATGCTCCTTCTCGTTCTTTGAAAGGAAGATCGATACGTTGACGCGCACGTCATCGTTTCTTTGGACCACAAAGACGCAAGCCGATAACACGCACTGGAGAGCTCTGCTATTGTACTGGGATGTTGAAATCCCTTTATCAAAGTCCCCGACTGCAGTGTAGCTCACTGCGTCCTCGGTCTCCTTCAAGTTCTCCTCCTGATGTGGCCACTTGAAGTCCTTCGCAGGATCGAAGTTTCTCTCGAAGATCTTGACGTTCGCCCTGTGGTTGTGCAGCTTCCAGTACCACGCCCAATCGTTTTTCCCCAAGTCACTGTATTGGAAAGACCACTCGTCGATGTGTGGCATGTGCCTCTTCGTCAAGTAAATGTTCTCGGTGCTCTTCATGGCCTTCTTCCGCTGCTCCTGAAGTCTCGCCTCCGTGTCCAAGAGCTGCTCCCTGGAGTCGTTTGCGTTAAGAGCAACCATTCCGCTGACTTCTTGACGGACGACATTCGTCAAATCATATTGACCTGGCTCCTCGTTACCTAATGGCTTCTTAGGCTGCTCCTTCGCCAGCGCCGTGCTCAGCTTCTCGGCGAAACAGGCGATCTCAACAGCTTTCTCAGCTGTCAGACCCCTCTGAAGGCTGTCCATGTACTCCTTCAACACGCCTGGTTTGTTTCCTCGAGAGGAGCCTTTGCTTGCCCTGAGCCTGCCTTTGCACCTCAGCGTGGCGTTCCAGTGGTTCTTGATGGAGTTCTCGGTTCTGCCCGGCAGCAGCTTTGCCAAGGAGGACCACCTCGTCCCTAACTTTGCGTGGCCCTCGGCCAAGATACGCTCCTCCTCCGCGGTCCACTCGTCCTTCTTGATGTTTGGGCGAAGGTGGTTCAGCCATCGCTCTCTGCACTGCTTCCCCGTCCTTCCGTGGATGAGCTGAGCGATGTAGCTCCACCTCTTGTTTCCATAAATCTCCACCAGCTTCATCAAGTCGTGCTCCTCGGCCGGCGTCCACGGTCTGCTCCCCTTGCTCGTCGACGCTCCAGACTTCACGGTCACGTTGGCCCTCACGCCCGCCTTGCCTGTTTTCGGGGCAATCTTCTTCAAGTTGCTCGACAAGAGGCCGTTGTGAGCCGCGGGACCGCCTTGAGCGGGCACGGGAGACTTCTTCTGGCTGGCAGCGGCCTGCACGAAATCCATAAATAGAGACATTCCTTGCTCGTCGAGCTCATCTTCCTTTGATGGCTCTGTTTCGGGCTCCTCCTTGACGGCTACAAGCTTCTCGAAGCTCTTCTTGGGCTCGCGTTGGCTTCGAGGTCGCTTCAGCTGCTGCCCATTGGCATCGCCGGCACTTTGGTCTGGTTCAGAGAAAGCAAGACGAGAGGGGAAAGTGCGTCATCAGTCATACGTTTTCCTTGGCCGCTCCCCCAATGCGGCTCTTCGCTGCTCGATCTCCTCCTGCCTCGAGGGAACCAAGGTTCACAACGTTCGGAGGATTCTCGCGCATCTTTCACCTTGGCCCTCCCCCCATCGGGACGAGAAAGCCCCGCCACACGGGACACTTTTGACTCACCTATTTCTCTCTTAACCCCCACGTCCATCGCGGCGGCTTTCCTCTTCCTTTCTCTGCACAAAAGGTAGAACCTTGGTGCCCCCTTTTCGCACCGCAAAGGCTTCGATCCCTCGCTCCCCTCCCTCTCCTCGCTCCCCTCCCCCCTCCCTCTCCTCGCTCCACGGAAGCTCTTTCAAGCTCCTGTCCAAGATCCCCAAAAAACGTTACACCTCGTCGTCTAAGGCGTCCTCTTTCCGTCGTCTCCCAGGAGGCCTCTCCAAGAAAACAAAGTCCAAGCGGTCTCTCGGCAACCTCCTCCACCGCCTGTGTCCCTCTTTCCCTCCCCAAGGCTCGACCTTGGTCCCTCGTTCGCCTCACGAAAGGTCAAGCCAAGCCTCTCTGCCAAGCCCAAGCCTCTCTCTAAGGCAAAGAGCTCTCTCTCTGGCCAGATCTACAGCCCCCTGAAAGAAAACGTCTTTGTCTTTGTCTTTCGTCCCACGAAGACGTCGTATTGCTGTACTAATCCCGTACTAATCTCACCACGAATCCACAACAACAACAACAAAAAAACGAAAAACGAAAAACGAAAAACGAGAGACGGGAAGGATGAGCCATCGCGCGTCGGTCGGGGGGAACGAGAACAAGGGAATTACTACAGGACGACACACGAGAAGAAGGGAAGACCACAGAGAATGGCGTCGGTTACCAATCTTGGGGGGGTCGGGCCGAGGTAACATGGGATTTGTACACGGAAGGCACACGATTCGGCCGGCCGAAAAATCACAAACAAAGAGAGAGAAGAATTTTGGGCGGTTACGTGAGGGAAATGTTGAACGCGAAACGGGATTACTACTGTGGGAAAGTTGGCGCGTGGGGATATCGTAAACGCCCGCCTCGCGGCCCCTTAACACGCGTTTTGTGTACAAAACTGGCAAAAGTTTGGCGCCGACGGTGACTCAAACGAGTGCAAAGGGCGCGCGCGAAGGAAGTGCAATCAAAAACTTTTCCCATCTGTCCGTCCCATTGAGTCTTGGAGCGCTCCTCCCTTTGGTGGACTCCGGTTTGTTGGACGCCGGTTTGTTGGACTCCACTTGTTGTTGTTGGTGGTGAGAGGTTCAAGGTGGCACCTTTGGACCGCGACGATGAAGTTCGGGGCGAATATCAGCGACTCAGACCTCCTGGGCCTGGGGTCTGACTTTCAATCGGTCAACAGCCTGGACGAGTACCACGCCAGGAGGCTCGTGTACTTGAAGAATCTTGACCCGAACCCGAACCGTTACTCGAGGGAGCAGTGCATCGAGATGATTCACAACGAAAATCGGAGAATCTTGCAGCAGATGAGCAATCCCCCTGCACCGAGTGGTCCCCCAGCGCAACCTCCGGAGACACAGACGTACGTGTACGACCCAAGCAACCCTTATCGCCCGGAGCCGCAGCAGCCTTACAACCCTTACCCTGGGCAGCCGCAGCAGCCTTACAACCCTTACCCCGGGCAGCCGCAGCAGCCTTACAACCCTTACCCGGGGCAGCCGCAGGCACCCTACAACCCGTACCCACCGCAGCCTTACCAGCCCCAAGGGCCAAGCACGAGGCGAGAAGAGTACTTGGACAGAAAGGAGATGCAGAGGCGGGAGAGGCAGCTTGAGCGGGAGGAGAGGCAACTGGAGCGAGAGAGGAGGAACGTCGAGAGGCAGAAGGAAAGAATGTACAGGGAGAACGAGCGAATTCACAGGCAGCAGGACAGGATGCACCAGCAGCAAGTGCGTGCAAATATTCGGATGGCGATGCGAGGGGGGCGCATCATGCAAAGAGTGGAGCGGGAGATCGTCAACGGCATCACCGGGCGTGGGCACCACCACCACAACGACGGTCGCCTTGGTCCGGGTGGACCCCACCACCCGCACCACCACCCGCACCACCACCGAAACTAAGAAACAAGTGTCAAACTAAAATGGCGGCGTTTACAGCATCTCTCCGAACCTAAGCCGTCCTCGTTGTCGTGTCAAACTTGTAGACCATGTAATGCGAATACCTTTCGCCGGGCTGAAGGACGTTTGTCGGAAAGTTCGACTGATTCACCGCATTCGGGAACCCTTGGGTCTCCAAACACAACCCACCGTGGACCTTGTAAGTGGCGTCCTCCTTCGTCCCTTGCGCCTTCGTGAGGCTGCCATCCAGAAAGTTTCCCGAGTAAAACTGTACTCCCGGTGCCGAGGTGCTGAGCTCCACCTTCCTCCCAGACGTTTCCTCCTCGAGCACTGCAGCCAGGTGCAATGGGGTGCTCGTGGCCACCCTGTCGTACTCCCTGCGAACGCTCTTGTCCAACACAAAGTTGTGGTCAAACCCCCCAGGAACCTCAGCAATGCGCTCGCCAACGCGCACACCTTGGGCGGGGAAGTGGAACGGTGTCCCCTCCGTGGGCGCGAGTTCGCCCGTGGGTATCAGTTTCCCATCGACAGGGGTGTACTCCCTGGCGTTCAGGTGGAGTTTGTGGTTCAGCACGTCAGACCCGCTCGCGTGACCCGTCAAGTTGAAGTAGCCGTGCTGAGCCAGCGATATTGGCGTCGCTTTCGTCGTGATCGCCGACATGGCCACCACCAGCATCCCATCATCCGAGTCCGAAGGCTCGGTCAGCGTGTAACGCACGGTAACTGTCACTTGCCCTGGAAAGCCTTGGTCTCCGTCCTCGGAGAGGTGAGACAGGGTGACCGACCGCCCTTCCTCGTGGGAAACCACGCCCCAGGTGGCCTTGTCGAACCCCACCTGCCCCCCGTGGAGCGTGTTCCCGTTCTCATTCACACTCACTTGGAACTCCTCTCCCCCGATCTTGAACTTTCCTCCCTCGATACGGTTGGCGACCCTTCCAACGACGACACCAAAGTAGGGACTCGTGCCGTCCGCGTAAGACTCGAGCCGGTCGAAGCCGAGGACGACGTCGCTCGGCTCCCCCTTCGCGCTGGGGAGGATGAGTCTCTGCACGAGAGCACCCAGAGGCCTAATGTGAACCTCCACGCCCTTGGAATTCTTCAGCACGTACGTCTCCATCTTCCCACGGATGCTTCTCCGGATGCTTCGGCACCCCAAAATATCTCCCTCCCTCTCAAAAGAACAAACAAAACCACGCAACCACGTGGAGAGCCAGAGAGAATGCCTTTCGATCGAACCGAAGTCCCCTCCCTCCGCGGCCTCTGCTCCCTCCCTCCCTCGCGGCCTCACTGTCCCTCTCCCGCGCGCGGCCGATCGATCGTACGTTAGCAATGGAGTGGAGGGACTCCGAGGACGAGGAGGAGAGAGAGGGAGAGAGGGAGGGAAAGTGTGTGAAGGGAGGAGGTTTGCGAGGGATAGAACCGTGTCCGATCGATCGGTCGTCTCACGGGCTTTCGAACGACACCTCGGTCGAGGGATTTGGCGTGCCAGTTCGAGCATTGGAGGGGAAGGATTGATCCACGGACGGAGGAGAGGGAGGAGAGGGAGGGACGGAGTCGTTCCTCAGCAGGGGACGCGGTCAAAGGATGGTGAAGTGCAAAGCGAAGTCGAAGGGGTACGCATTGAAAGGATGCAACTGCGAGCGGTGTGACTTGCTCAGATCAAAGCAACAGGAAAGGAAGGACAAGGGGTGGGGTTGCTCAAAGTGCAGGTACTCCCAGAATGGATGCTTACGATGCGACGAGGCGAAGAGGCGGAGGTACGAGGCGAGAAAGGCTGCCGAGGCCGAACTTGGGCCCGAATGCTGCATCCCAAGGAACCAGAGGCAGCTCGCCTTGCTTGAGAGGAGGAAGGAGAAGGAGGAGGAGGCCAAGCTCAAGAGCTCCACTCGTAAGGCGACCAAGAAGACGAAGGGCAGGAAGATCAAAAAGGTGACCAAGGCCAAAAGGGCGAAGAAGGAGGTCGTGGCAAAGCGAGAGCAGGAGAAGGTGGTTGGTCTTTTCCCTCAGTGGCACCGCATCAACGAGGTGGACCTTGTCGCGGACTACGAATGGGTCGGTGAGGGCGGGGCGGAGCTCAAACCACTGACGGAAAGGAAACCGAAAGTCGTGATCATTGGGGCTGGGGTGGCAGGCTTGACGGCGGCGAAGGCACTTGAAGAGGACGGGCGATTCGACGTGACAATTCTCGAGGCGCGGGACAGGATCGGAGGAAGGATAGACACGCTGAGACTTCCTGAGCGACCGGACAGGGAAGGGAGAATGATTCCCTCCTGCTCCGTGGATCTAGGGGCATCGTACATCCACGGATGCGGGGACGAAGAGCACCCAATCTACGCGCTTGCAAAGGAACTGGGAGTGACTTGCGAGCCATCAAGCAGCGCCGAAACATACGTGGACAAAGCGTGCGCGTGGTTCAATCATACGACGGGAAGGAGGATTGTGAAAGCAAGGGTAAGCGAAAAGTCACGGATCCCTGGACGACGAAGCTTGTGCGAGCGAGCTGCCTGGCCAACTGACGGTTGGATGTGTGCCCTGTTTGCCTTTCCGAGTGTAGATTGCAAAGGTCCACCAGGTCATGTATGCGGCCGCGCAGAACATTATCGATACAGCTGTCAAGGAGAGAGCGGCGGGGAAGGCGGACTTTCCTCTGTCTGATATCTTCGAAAGCGCCGTAGAATGCGGAATCAAGCAGAAGAAAGTCTCCTCTTTCGATGACCTGGACAGAACGATGCTCTTCTGCGCTGCCAAGAGGGCGTGGCAGATTTGCGCCGATTTCAGCAAATTGTCTGGCCTCCAGGAAGCGGCTTGGGTGGAGGAAGCGGCTGAAACTGAAGCCAAGGAAACCAAGGAAGCTGGAGGAGATGGGGGGAAGATGAAAAGCGAATCGCCGTCTCAGGAAGCCGATGAACCCGGCGCCAGGCTTGATGATCTGCCCCAACCGATCTTGTTCCCGTTCGAAGCGACCGAGCGTCCACCCGCGGGCGGTATTCCCGTCCTGACTGGGGAGGCGATGACAAGGGACGTGAAAGGGGAAAAGAAGAAACGCCGAAAGAGATCAAGAGAGAAAAAGAAGACGATTGAGTACCACCCCACCGATCGCATCGTGGTGGACGGCTACTTTGACTTTCTGATCAGGCACTTGGAAGGGAAAGCGGCGGTGCACACGAACACAACCGTGAAGCAGGTGAACAGCTACCCCGGTGGATGCCTTGTGGCGACTGCCGACAAGAAAAAGTACCACGCCGAGTACGTGTTGGTCACCCTTCCTGTCGGCGTCCTGAAGTCTACTTCCACGACGTCGAGGGTGCGGTTCCACCCCCAGCTGTCCCAGAGGAAGCGGGACGCCATTCGGACGTTCGGGATGGGCTCGGAGAACAAGATCGTCCTGAGATTCGACCCCCTGGATGTTTTCTGGCCAACGAGTGTCCCTTACTTCATCAGCACGGACGACAGGTTCCGATTCCTGAGCCTGCACTACTATGGGAAGCCCGGCATCCTTGTGGTCCACGGCCAGCCGCCCTTCTCCTGGAATTGGGGCGGCCTGGACGACACGAAACTGGTTTTGACGCTCAGAGAATCCCTGGCCAGCATGTTTGGGCTCTCGAAGACCCCCGAGCCTCTTGAGACCCACGTCACGAGGTGGGACCGCGATCCATTTTCGCTCGGTTCCTACTCGTACTTCTCCGTGGGCTCGAGCATTGAAACGGTGCAGGACTTGGGGTCCTGCGAGGGCCTGCCGTCCGAGAAGCGCGTTCACTTTGCCGGGGAGGGGTGCAGCAACGAGGGCCACCAGTGTGTCCACGGCGCCTACGGCACGGGGCTGGATGCGGCCAAGTGCATCATCGAGAGGTACAAGGGGGACGGGAGGGACGCTGGGCCGCCCAAGGAGGGCTACGGCGCGACCTGGACCCCCGCCCAGAGCGTGGAGTGCAGCGCCTGCGGGCAGTGGAAGGACATCAGCGTGAGCGAGGAGGAGTTCGAGCGAATCGGCATGATGGAGACGTGGGCCTGCGAGGCGTGCGAGGCGGCGGCATGATTTTGATTTTGTACTACTACTGTATTCTAGCGATCAAGGGTCAACAAGATGAAGACGAAGAAGGAATGAAAAAGGCCTTGGTCACGACTGCTGCTCTCATCTTGCGCGCGCGTCGCTTTCCTCCTACGCGGTGGTCCCGGAGCGCTCCTTCGCCTTCTCGGACTTGAGGATGTGCTCCCAGACCGTCTCTCCGCCCGGCTTGGCGCTGTCCCACTTGTCGCGGGACACCTTGCCGAAGCTGCCGTAGGAGCGAGGCCCGGAGGTCCCCTTGCCGAGGTGCCACACGTCGCGCCCGGACATGGACCTCGCCCTCTTGGGCGAGCCCAGGTCCGTCCTCGGGGACCCGGGCAGGGGGGAGAGAGGGGACCCCGCGGTGCCCCGAGGCGACTCGGGAGGCACCTCGGCCACGTGCTTGTCGATCATCGAGATCAGGTTCTCCATGTTCCGGATGCTCCTCGGGGTCGTGCTCGCCTCGGGAAACCCGGGCTCCTCCGACACGTCCAGAAAATCAAAAGGGTTCATTCTTCCTCGAGGCTCTTTCTTTTGGGTTTTCTCTCTCTCTCTGCGCTGAGAGAAAAGAAAAGAAAGGAAAAGAGAGAAAAAAAAACTCTTCGCCGCTCGCGAGACCTAGCTTCGGTCGGACGATGCTTTTCTGACTCTCTGAGAACCGCCTCACAAGCACGCGCGCCGAGACGTTACGCGGTCTTCTTCAAAAACCGTTACCCTCGTGACCTGACCTGGCTCTTCTTATCTTTTTTTGAGTATCGGATTATGTGGAATTGCTACGGCCCTCCCCGATTTTTTTATTTTTTTGCAAAGTAGAAAATCCATTGCATTAGTTCGAGCAGCTCCGACGAGACGAGACGAGCATGTGCGCGACCATGAGAGGACTTTGAAGGAGGAGTCTCTCCCCTTTCCCTCCCTTGTTCCCTTGGTTGGCACTGCAAGCAATGCGCCTTGAGGCACTGTGTTGATAGGTGTTGCACCCTGGCCTACCCCCCTCTCTCCCTCTCTCCCTTTCCCTCTCCCTCTCCCTTTCCTCCAACTTGGAAGGAGGAGTCTCTCCCCTTTCCCTCCCTTGTTCCCTTGGTTGGCACTGCAAGCAATGCGCCTTGAGGCACTGTGTTGATAGGTGTTGCACCCTGGCCTACCCCCTCTCCTCTCTCCCTTTCCCTCTCCCTTTCCTCCAACTTGTTCTCCCTTTCCCTCCCTTGTTCCCTTGGTTGGCACTGCAAGCAATGCGCCTTGAGGCACTGTGTTGATAGGTGTTGCACCCTGGCCTACCCCCCTCTCTCCCTCTCTCCCTTTCCCTCTCCCTCTCCCTTTCCTCCAACTTGGAAGGAGGAGTCTCTCCCTTCCTCCCTTGTTCCCTTGGTTGGCACTGCAAGCAATGCGCCTTGAGGCACTGTGTTGATGGGTGTTGCACCCTGGCCTACTCCCTCTCTCCCTTTCCTCTCCCTCTCCCTTTCCTCCAACTTGGAAGGAGGAGTCTCTCCCCTTTCCCTCCCTTGTTCCCTTGGTTGGCACTGCAAGCAATGCGCCTTGAGGCACTGTGTTGATGGGTGTTGCACCCTGGCCTACCCCCCCTCTCTCCCTCTCTCCCTTTCCCTCTCCCTCTCCCTTTCCTCCAACTTGGAAGGAGGAGTCTCTCCCCTTTCCCTCCCTTGTTCCCTTGGTTGGCACTGCAAGCAATGCGCCTTGAGGCACTGTGTTGATGGGTGTTGCACCCTGGCCTACTCCCCCCCTCTCTCCCTCTCCTCCCCCCCTCTCTCTCTCTGCTGCTCTCCTCTAGAAGAACTGTCTTGGATATATATTGGATTGGCACAGCATCAAAGCCAATGAAAACCGTCCTGTGCAAGGGCATCTTTGTCTTCTCCTCGGGGGAAGTCCGCACGATGTGGCCTCGTCCGTCACGCACTCCCCCTCTCCCAATCTCAGACAAACTTCCAACCCCAACCTTCCTTCACCCAGCTGCCAGGAGGCAGTTTCCGTTTTGTTCAATTTTCTCCTCCCCAGCCTCCAAAAAGCGAAGAGCTCCTGGAGCTGGAGGATGCTGGCTCCACCAACGCTGCTGTCCCGCAGGCTGGCGGTCCTCCCGCTGAGGCTGAGCCCTCCCTCCCCCCTGTCGCGAGCCGCGAGGGCGGCGCAACCCCGCCCAGCTCTCTACGACGCGGTGGACAAGCGGCTGCATCAGCATCAGCATCATGCTGATGCTGATGCTGATGCCGCGAGGAGGAGGTTCAGCGCCCGGCTGGCCTCGACGTCCGCGGCCCAGAGCTCTCGTCGCGTCGTCGTCCTCGGGATAGAGACGAGCTGCGACGACACGGCGGCGGCGGTGGTGACGGAGGGCGGCGAGGTTCTGGGCGAGGCCATCCTGTCCTCCGTGGACCTCCAGGCCAAGTGGGGAGGGGTGGTCCCCGCACTGGCGCAGCAGGCGCACGTGGAGGCGATCGACAAGGTGGTGGGCGACACGATGGCCTCCGCCGGCCTGCGACCCGAGGACCTCTCCGCCGTCGCGGTGACGATAGGCCCGGGCCTGAGCCTCTGCCTCAAGGTCGGCGTGCTCAAGGCAAGGGAGGTGGCCCACGAGGGCGGGGTTCCCCTCGTCCCGGTCCATCACATGGAGGCCCACGCCACCGTGGCGCGAATGCTTTGCCACGCCGGGGGCGAGAGCCTGGAGTTCCCCTTCCTGGCGCTCCTGGTCTCGGGGGGGCACAACCTGCTGGTGCTGGTGGAGGGCTTGGGGAGGTACAAGATCCTTGGGACCACCCTGGACGACGCGGTCGGCGAGGCCTACGACAAGGTGGCGAGGCTCCTGGGGCTGGACCTGTCGAGGGGGGGCGGTCCCGCAGTGGAGGCACTAGCCCTCAGGGGCGACGCCTCGGCCTTCGACTTCCCGGTCCCCCTGAAGAACTCCAGGGACAAGGCCAAGAACTGCGACTTCAGCTTTGCGGGGCTCAAGACTTCGGTGAGGACGGCGGTGGAGAGGACGATCGGCCTCCCTTCCGCGGGGCCGGGGGACCGGGGACCGGAAATCGGGCAGAGCGAGCAGCTGAGGGCGGACATCGCGGCGTCTTTCCAGAGGGTGGCTGTCGAGCACCTTTGCCTGAGGACGAGGACCGCGGTGTCCTGGGCCAGGCAGACCCACCCGGAGATCAAATCCATCGTCGTGGCCGGCGGGGTGGCTGCGAACAAGGTCCTGAGGGCGAACCTCGAATCCCTCGCCGCCGACTTGGACATGGACCTGGTCTGCCCACCCCCGCGGTATTGCACGGACAACGGCGTCATGGTGGCTTGGGCGGGTCTGGAGAGGCTCCGCAGCGGCGTGGGCGTTGGAGCCGTCCCCGAGTCGGCCAAGCCGGCCGAGGGGGAGTGGGTGGAGCTGAGGCCCAGGTGGCCTCTTGGCGAGCTCGACGAGCGCTGCTCCCAGCAAAGGCAAAACATAAAGAGCGCAAAGACCAAAAACATGAAGATGAGCCTCACTCAGGAAACGGCCTTGCTCCTGGCCGCGGACGGGGCCAGGCTCCAACGAACCTGAGTGGTGGAGCAAGTAAACGATGTTTTATCCAATCGCTTATCTTGTTTGGCACTTGAAACCCAAGACGCCAGAGAGCAACAATGCCGGGACCAGTAATATCACCCTCCAAGAATGTCCTTCTCGTCCCCCCTCCCACTGGTTGTCCCTGCTCCTCCCTCCATTTGACCAATCAGCCAGCCGGGGAGGGGAGGAGATCCTGCAGGCGAAAAAAAAGGGGTACGAGAGAGGGAAGACGACAACGCCGAGGAGGACGAGGACGAGGGGGGCGAGGGGGGCGAGGGAGAGGCTGCGAGGTGTTCCCGAAGGGAATGGCGTGATAAGGGTCGCCTCGCCGCGTCACGAGAAGAAAGTTGCTGAGCCTGCGCCAAGGAGCTGACCAAGATGAATAAATTGGACTTTGACTCCTGGACCATCAACAAGACGAGCGAGAGCCTCAAGTCCCTCAAGGGCTACGGGATACCGCAGACGCTGTCCCGGGCGGAGGACGAGTGGTGTGAGCGCGTGGCCGCCTCCATCATTGAGGTGAGACTCAAGAAGAAAGAGGAGTCGGAGGAAGTGGCGGTTCAACGGAAGGCAAAAGTGGAGGAGGAGGAAGTGGAGGAGGAGGAGGAGGAGCCAGAGACCGTCCCAACGGCTCACAGGGTGGACTGCGATCTGGAAATCCTCGGCGAAGACCTCACGGATCCAACGGAGGGTTCCTTTTCCAGCGGCAAGCACAAAATTCTGAGAGTGGGATACTACAATCCTGTATCCGCGCGCAACTGGAGGAGCACGACTCGCATTAAGAAGCCACACACGGCTCACGTGCAAAAGTACAGACCGAGCAGGAGGCACAGGCCGGTTCCCTCGATCAGGCTCGATGCCCCCATCGATGAGTGTGCCCCTGTGACGTCGAGGGGGTTTAGGGAGTCGAAACTTCCTCCGATATACAAGGAAATCAAGTCCGTCATGCAGCCGGCCCTGCCAACCATTGACGGCACCAGCACGATGTTCAAGTCCATCGACAAGCAGATAGACAAGGCCAAGGAGATCTGGAGGCAGGAAGAGCAGCTGCGGCGCCTCATAGCAGGAGAGTCGCCACTGCCTGAACCCGAACCTGAGCCTGAGCCTGAGGTGGTGGTGAAGAAAGGAATAGGCTTCAGGAAAGGCAAGAGCAGGGAGGTGAGGTCGCCGGACAAGGACCCGAGGAAGATCAAGAGCAGGGAGGTGAGGTCGCCGGACAAGGACCCGAGGAAGGTCAAGAGCAGGGAGGTGAGGTCGCCGGACAAGGACCCGAGGAAGGTCAAGAGCAGGGAGGTGAGGTCGCCGGACAAGGACCCAAGGAAGGTCAAGAGCAGGGGACCCTCACCGGACAAGGACCCGAGGAAGGTCAAGAGCAGGGAGGTCTCACCGGACAAGGGCCTGAAGAACGGGCCAAAGCGTTAGCCAGGCAAACGCTGAACTCGGGTTGTGTAGACGCTTTGACCATCCTCCCTCTGTTTGAAAGTTTTGTATATGTATTACTTTTGAAAAATGTATTATGAATAAATATTTACTGATTACCGTCCGAAGCAAACTATCTGTTGGCAGCGCCGCAGCCCCGCCAAGAAAGGTTCAGGCACTACTTGCCACCCGGGGCGGGGCCTCCGGCGTAGAATGGACTTCCGAATGCACCCATGCCAAGCTCCTGCTGCTTGTTCCACACCGTTCTCGTGTATCCGCCAACCTGCGCCTTGAACTCGGTCTCCACCTTCTTTGGGAAAGTGATGGCAGGGCAGTAGCTTCCCTGGAACTCGGTTCCAGTCTTGGAGAAACCGTTCAAGCTAGCAGGTGTCTTCGAGTAGGAGATGGATCCTGGGCTGCAGATCAACTGCTTGCTCCCCGCGTCAACCGTGCACCCGCCGTTGGAAACCTCGATCTCGATGGCTCCGAGATCGAAACCAGGGAAGTTGTACGCCCCGGCGTCGTCGTTGATTCCTGCCTGGAGGCAGTGCGCCGCGTAGAACGCGTTGAATTTCGCCTGGAGCTCAGCGGGGAGGGCCCTGAAGCCAGTGCTGGTGTCCGTGAAGGGGGTCAGGGAGGGGTTGTCGTTCAAACCAATGAAAGGGGAGCCTCCGATGAAAGTTCCCGGGGGGATCATCACGTTTCCACCGCCGAAGCCGCCAGCGAACCTCCTCAGAGCTCCCATCTTTCTCTTGTCGCCCCCCTCACCCTCCTCCTCCTCCTCGTCCGCGGCCATCTCGCCGTGAGGCACCCCGACGACGTCCAGCAAGCCAGAGAAAGCCTCGAAGCTCTGGTAGCTCTCAATGTTGCCATCCTCCGCGTCCGCGTTCTCGACCATGCTGCCCAGGAGATCGTGGACGAGCTTGTGGGTCGAGTCCTCGTCCGCGCGGTTCTCCACGAAGGTGTGGATCTCGTCCTTCAAAACCTCCAGGAGCGGCTCCAGGTCGATCTGGATGTTGCTCGCGTTCGCAAGCTCGGCCGCGAGAGCGTCCAAGTGCTCCTCCTGGGCCTCCTTGGCGCTCGCGACTCCAGAAAACGCCAGCATGCCCACCGCCGCGACAGCGCAAAACTTCTTCATTCCCGTCTTCATGGCTCACAACAAAAGCTCAGCCTCTCTCTCTCTCTCTCTCTCTCACTCTTGTGCGTCCTCGACACACCTCAACTCCCTGCTTGCGTCACAAGAGCGTCGCCAACACCTCTGCTCTGGCGCGTGGTCCGACGATTCAACACAAAAAAAGCACACCGCCGGGGGCGACGTTCTCAAGGCGTCAGCCGTTACGACTTCCCTCGTGGACAACGCTCGCCGCTCGCCCTCCCTCCAGAACGTGATGCTCGAGGGGCGATGGCGAGAACATAGTGTACCAAAATCAACACTAAAAATTACAGCTCCTGCGCACAGCTCCAGAGCCAGAGCGTGGAGGGGAACGGCAGCGCCGTCGTCGTGTTTTGCGGACGAGTTGGAGGACGGAGCTCGACGAAAGCGGGGCGAGAGGTCGGAAACGCGGGTACTTCGTCTCACGGGCTTTCCAGAGACCCAAGCGTTGCGTGATTTGGACGGGGACTCGAGCGGGAGGGGAACCATGGGCCGTGCGAAGAAAGTCAGGAAGTTCGCGGAGGTGAAGCGCATCCTCAACCCGAAGGAGGTGAAGAAGTAAGTCCCTGCGTCGCGCGGGTCTCGTTCTTTTGCCGACGAGTGGTCTGCGCTGGGCTCTCTCTCAAGAATTGTGGACCGTGTGAACCTCTTCTGACTTTGTCTCTCTCTCTCTCTCTCTCTCTCTCTAGGCAGGACGGTGGGAAGAAGAAGAAGAAGGGGGAGGAGGTCCGACAAGTGTAAGTCGGGAACGAGCGACACTCGCGCTTTCCTGCTCGCGGGATGCTGACCGCTTGTCGTTTGCTGTTTGCCTTCGCAGGAACAAAACTCCCTCGGCGTTGTTCTTCAAGTACAACTCTGCTCTGGGTCCGCCTTACAGGGTCATTATCGATACGAACTTCATCAACTTCTCCATCAAGAGCAAGGTAGGAAGGCGTCACTCTTTGTCTCTCTCCCTCTCTCTCTCTCTCTCCCTCTCTCTCTCCCTCCCTCCCTCTCTCTCTCCCCCTCTGTGTTGTGTGTTTGTGTTTGTGTGTGTGTGTGTGCCAAGGCAAAGCGAAAAGAGGGCGACATCTAACTCTTCTTGCTCTCCGTGACTCTTTCGACTTGTTTCAGATTGACCTCATGCAAGGGATGGTCGACTGCCTGTACGCCAAGTGCATTCCTTGCATATGCGACGCGGTCATCGCCGAGTTGGAGAAGCTGGGGGACAAGTACAGGGTGGCTCTCCGGATAGCAAAGGTGAGTGACCCTCGGAGAAGAAGAAGAAGAAGAAGAAAGCACACGAAAGTCGGCCGCTGACCTCCCTCCCCACCTCCCTCCCCGTGTCCCTGCGTTCAGGACAAGCGCTTTGAGAGGATCCCGAACCCTCCGGGGTGCCAAGACAGCACGTACGCCGATGATGTCATCGTGGAGATTGCGAGGCAGCACCGGTGCTACATCGTCGCGACGTGCGACAGGGACTTGAAGCGCAGGATAAGGAAGATTCCCGGCGTCCCGATCATGTTCGTCCACAACCACAGGTACTCGGTCGAGCGCCTGCCCGAGGCCACGGTCGGCGGTGCCCCACGATTCTGATTCTGAACGACTCCTCCATAAGAAAGTGTACATAAATACATTAAAAAAGTTCGTGTTGTTGTTGTTGTTTTACATGGCGTGCTCCGCGAGCTTCTCTATCATGCTCTCTTGCTCGGTCTTCACCTTGAACAATGAGTCGTACTCTGCCTTGAGCCTCTCCAGCTCCTCCTGCTTCTCGAGCACCTTCTGCTTCAACTCCTTCTCTTCCTTAGCCTGCGACTCCCTCGCCTCGGAGAGCTTGTTCCTCTGGCCAATCGCGGCCAGCTTTATCGCCTCGATCCGTTTCGCTTGCTGCTCTATCTTCGACACGGCATCGTTCCCAGCTGTTATCATCTGCGAGATCTTCTCACAGTACGTGGAGGACTCCTCCTTCAGTCTCACCGTGTCGTCGTACACATCAGGGTCCAGCACCCTCACGCGATACGTCTGCACACACCCACACGCACACGCACAGAAAGAAAGACAACAACAACCAAAAGAAAAAAAACGCAGGACAAACCACCCGTCAGCTCAGTCGAACAACAACAACCCCGCCAAAGTCCCTCCACACAAACACTCCTGGGCCAAGACAGACAACCAAGACAACCCACCCACCGTGGTGGTCCAAAGTTGTCCGACAGTGTTTGTGCGTTAGGGTTATTCACCGCACTACTTCCTTACCTCGTCGAAGGATATCATTGCCGTCGCTTGCATCATGACTGCTCGCTCCCTCTGCCCACAACCAAAGCCAAAGCCAATGCCTTCGCCTTCCGCTCTCTCTCTCTCTTCTGTTTGTTTTTGAATCGTTCGTGACGGATGATTGGAGATCAAGCTGCTGCTGCTGCTGCTGCTGGTGGGAGAGGAGAGGTTTGAGGGAGGGAGAACGGTACCAAGACGGAGAAAGGTGGGTTAGGGGTGAACGTAGAGCGAAAGATCTTGTCGCGATCTTTCGATAGGTACCCCACTTGAGGCATTTGGCGTTTGGGGTGAAAGGGGAGAGGGACGAAACGAGGAGGGTTGATGAGCGAGGGAGTGGTGCGAGTGCTGGACTACATGAGGGGCTTGATTGATGGGGCGAACCCCATCGTTGTGATGATGACGTCGATGCTGGCTTTGGCTTCGCTTCCCGTGGTGATGAGCTGGTTGATGTCGTCGTCATCGGGGAAGAGGATGGAGGACCAGGGGGGGGAAGAGAAGGAACAGGGCGAGGGGACGAAAGAAGCTTCCCACGCGGGGAACTTGACCAAGGAGGAGCTCAAGGGGTACACGGGAAAAGATGAGAGTAAGCCCCTCCTCGTCGCAATCAGAGGGAAGATATACGACGTGTCTCCGGTAAGTCAGCCCCTTCCTTTTGAGGATTTCTTCCTCTCTTCTCTCGCACACACACAGACAGAGAGAGAGAGACAGAGAGAGCAAACGAACAAACAAACCAAGCAAGCAAGTCTTGCCCGTCTACCCCTTAATACTGACCCGGCACGCACGTCGATGCTTTCCTGGACGAAATTGAACGGCAGGGTGCCGAGTTTTATGGACCTGGTGGACCGTACAACCTCTTCACCGGCATCGATGCGAGCAGGGCCTTGGCGAAGATGTCCTTCAAGCCGGAGGACCTGGCAGGGGGGATTGACGATCTCAGTCAATCGGAGAAAGACATCCTTTACGACTGGGAGCAGAAGTTCAAGATGAAGTACAAGTGCGTGGGAGACGTTATATAGGTTGAATCACAAACAGCTTTGTTTCCTGTGTTATCAAATGTAATACGATCGAGGAACGAGCTCAAGGTTGGCGTCGTTCCTTTCGATACGCAGCTCTTCCGACACTGCCTTGGTGGCCTCGCTCCCTCTCTGAATATTGATGAACGACATCGCTTTCGTGAAGATGTCCTTGGTGGCGCACTGAATCACCTTGGTGTTGGGAAACTCCCACACGCCGCAACACGCGGTGGGGAAGCGCGTTATGTGCCTCATTTTGATCTTGAACTTGTCCTCCCTCCCGAGAACCTGCTTGACGGACGTGCCAAGGAGTGTCCAGCAGATAAAGTACTTTGTAGTCTCCTTGAGCTCCTTCGAGCCTACCAAGATGATCTTGTGCCCCTTGGTAAAAAGCATGGTGTACCTCCTCTTGGAGGACGCGGACGCCTGGTCCAGCTCGAGGTAGTGGATCAGCGCGTCCTTGTCGAACAACGGCGTCAGTTTCGATAGGGTCTCCGTCCACTTGTCCAGGGATTTCTTCTCCTCAGAATTCGATGTGATGCTCTCGAGCTGAGTCGCCTGCATCACTTCCGGGGCCCGCACTCTGTGCGGAATGTTGCCCTCGATTCCCTCCTTTCCCAGGCACAGGAGCCCCAACCCCTGGCTCAGCCGGGAGGCTCCCTCGAGAAAACCTGCGGTCGGCCTCACGGCGACCCCAAGCAACCCTTTCATCACACCCAAGGGAAGCAAAACAAGCCCTCCCCTCTGATAGGCCCACACGGGATCGGTCAAAACGCCTGAGATGCCGCGAACCGTTCCCGTAAATAGCTCTCGGAGGCCCACGTAAATTGACCTCGGGGCGTTGATGGCCTTTCCCGAATAACGCTTCAGAGTCTGAGAGTCGGCCCAATCTCCATGATCTTCGTCGGTGGGCACCACTGCAAGGAGAAGAATCGCTGTCTTAGAAAGGGCGCCAATCGCTTGGGAGGCAGCGGAGAAGATGACATAACCCAGCTGCTGGGTGGCCATGAGCGGGCCTACCCTGCCCGCGGAGATTTCCTGGCCTATCGTGAACGCGGAACTGCAAGCGTAAACCACACTCAGTGGGGCAGCTATGATGGCTGGCCCAGTGCCCCCAAGAATTTTGTGGGCTTCACCGATAATTTGCCACTGCAGATGCTGCCTGATTCTCTGGTTGAGTGCATTCTTTCCGATGACTTCATCTGAGAAGCTAAGGCCGCTGATCTGCAGTGGAGCGTCATCGACGTCCAGGAGCTGAAGTCCAGAAGTGTTCAACGAGCGGCTCAATAGCGACTTCTTTCCGCCATCGGGTCCCGCCAGAACTTGACTGGCGATGGACAGCGACAAGGTGACGCGAAGAGATCCTATTTCTGCATTTTCGATAAAATACCAGGAAGAACTGCTTGACAAGGCCCTCATCGCGGTCAAGTCGGCAGCCGCCTTGTTTCTGTACCAGTCAGTGGGGTGGGCGAAGCCTTCCATGATGGAGTTGTCCTCCACCCGAGTGCCTGACAAGTCCTCGATCTCGGGCGGTCCAAATGGAAGAGTGAAATTCAACATGCAATCCTGGCGGGTATTCCAATCCTCGTCCTGATAGAGGTCGCGAATGGGGAAAGCTTGGGAGAACTTGAGCACGGAGTCCATGAAGAGATCGTCCACCTCGAGCTTCAAATCCCCGAAATCGAGCTGGAAATCCTTGATGGACCTGATATTAGCTTCTCCGCCCTTGCTCGTGAAGATCTCGGAGAAGCTTACGCGCAAGAAATCAGCTTGATTGCCCATTGAGCTCAAGCATCTGAGGATCACGGGTTGAGTGCTGTGCGGCAACTGGTTGTCGATTTGGATCTTTTGGATGGACCCCACGATCGTCGTCTCCTTGTCGTCCTGAACTTTACTCACTTTGATCTTTTCGAGCGTGGTGTTTATCAGCTCGCCCCCCAGGACGCCACTTATCATCGCCAGGCCTATGCTGGAAAGCGTTACGTTGATGGAAGTGACATTCCTTATGGCACTGTGAGGGGGGTTCCACTGCATCCTCACATTTATCTCTGGACTTGGGCCGCTCTCGTGGCCGTGACCAACTCTCTTTGGCATCGTGAGCCTGATCCACGCGTACACGGGATTGAACGGCGTCGCGACGCTTGTGCTGATTTCAGAACAATAGACGGTCCTCCAAGCCAGAAGATCAGACCTGCCCAGAGGGTTCTTGTCGTACAACTCAAAAGTCACAGAGGCCGAGAGAGGCACTTCCTCGAAGACGAACTTTTTGGATTTGTCGAAGAGAGGTTCAAGACTCTGGTGGACGACATCGGTGCTGAGATCTCCTTCAGTTTTCGACTTTGAGCATTTCACGAGAACGAACGGGTTGCAAAGTGGTCCCTCGATGCTGAAGTCGAGAGTCGCCAGCGGCTGGAACGAGGTCCTCTTCTGAAGGTTTCTCGCGGCCATCACTGTAACTTGCAGTTCTCCCGTCTGATATCCGAGTTGGTGCAACAAAGTCTCTCTCTTCTTCACGTTTGAGACACGCTCTTCCCACTGCTCGACGGACAGGGGCTTCAGTTGGGCCAAAATCTCCATTCTTTGGGCTAAAATGTCCTCCAACGTCTGGACCTTGAGCTGCATGAGACTGTTTGCGTTGGTCCTCCAGGATAGCGAGATCACTACCTCGCCACTTACTTTGTCCGTTCCATGCTGTCTGCCAAGTGTGTAATGAATCGAATCATTGCTCTCCATGGTAAAGCTTTCCAGCAAAGAAATTCTTACGCTGCCCAAAAACAGTTTTGCTGCCCCGCTCTTGCGAACGGGAGCGCACCTCTGGGCCTTAACTCTGTAGATATTCAAGTCCAGAAAGTTGGTGGCGCGTGCACTTGGAAAAGTGAAGGCTTCATCCCAGGTAGGCGAGCAAGTCTGCAGGCAGATGTTCGTCTGGTAACTTTGTCCATTGAGGTCCACTTCTGCGTACGTGTGCGTTGACTGCGGGTTGCCAGCAAGGTTGTTCGCCGAGTGTATGGTCACAGTCAGCTCTCCTCCCAAGGAGAGTATCGCAGCAGAGCTGTCACCATCCAGGCTGTCATTCATTTCGTTGAGAAGGATTTCTTGGGCAATCCTCCTGCGGCTGTTGCTGCTCATGGACCCCTTTGTCTTCGCTTGATGCTTCGCCTCGAGCTTGCGCCGTCCCGGCGTCTTTTGGGCTTTCCAGGTTTCAATCACACTCGTGCTCAACTTCAAATAGGAATCAAGATGCTTTTGGTTCCTGCCGTACAAGTCTATCTTCAAGGGTCTGCTTTTCATGTAGCCCATGAGACTCGCAAACTTCCTGTTCACGTTATTCGCGAGTTCGTCCTCGAGCTTTCTCAATCTCGCATGCATTTCTAACATCGAGAGTTCAGATTGAATCGATGCCGAGTCTTTCTTGTCCGAGAACTTGAGTACCCTTGTTGGCCCGTCCGCATACACGGTCACAAACACTTTGGAGGCCAACTCTTTCGCAAGAACGGACTTCAGTTTCTTTTCCAGCTGCGTCGCAGCGTTCTTCTCCCTCTGTTTCTTGCTGAAGCTTGGCGTTGGAATGAATGCCCTGGATGTGCTCCTGCCGTGCTTAGACTCCGAGACTGCTATCGGCTTTCGATCTCCTAATTCATCGATGCTGTACTCGGTAGTTCTACCAGTTGCCATGTCGTTCTCTCGCATGAGTTCTACAGAGAGCTTGTGAGGCCACATCGGAACGTCCCAGGCGTAATTGATCGATGTCCCGGGCATCACCGTTGTCTGAGGATTGCTTTCTTGGAGAGACAGCCTTTCCTCGTCATCTGCCTTCCCTTCCAACGACTTCTTGTCCTCAACCTGCTTGAACACGATCAAGATCTCCTTGCAGTCATTCTGTATCCTGTACGGAGGCTCCGCGGAAGGATCCTTGAAAGACACCAGGATGTGCGACGGGCTCACTGTTATCGAGACAGGAATAATAAGGAAAACACCATCCTGGTCTTGATGTGATAGCCGCAGACCAAAGTAAGTGTCCCCTGTTGCCAACAGCGGAAACGATGAACTCCAATTCCAAATGTTGCCACTCGGTCTGATGGTGATCTCGAGGGGATTGTAAATCGAAGACCACTTGTGGCCAACCGACTGCCCAGCCTCGACTCTGCAATGATGCCCTGACTCAGTCATGCCACTCTGCTTGTAGATGATGCTGAAGTTCGACATGTTCTCCACGATTATAGCAGTCTTCACGCAGATGACCTTTGTCTTGTTGTATATCGAATCGGCCGGGCAAGGAAGGATGTCGATTCCAAAGTGCAATAATTCATCAGAATTCCCTTCCCCGTACTGGTTGTGGCCCCCCAGAGACGCTGCTGCGATGGGTATTGGGTTGTGTCCCGACGGACCTGGCCTCTTTATGTGAACGGACGGGCCATATGGTGAGGGCTTCTCCCCCGCCATTCTGAAATAGATCCGCTGATTATCGGTGTTCCAGAGAACAGGGAGAGGCAAAGTCGGGGCCCGTTCCGCATTGCCAGGGACGAAAATCTCGTCCCTCCTCCTCGCTTTCCCGAAAAGAGGAAGTGAGTTGTTCTCGCTGAAGAATAAGTCGCTGTTGGTTTGGTTGTCGATCCAATACGGGCAATATATCGTGACCTTCCTTCCGATTCTTCCCGTGGGTTCGTTCTCAATTCCAATTTTGACCTTCTGTTTGTTCAAAACCCGAAGGTCAGAGGGACCGCTTGGCCCCGGAGTTCCAGTAACAGGCGTCTCTCCGAGGTCCAATCCAAGCGTCTCTCCGAGGTCCACCGAGTACAGATTCGCAGAAGTGAGCTCAATCTCTGTTAATTCACTCGCGTTCGGCCCGATCGTAGATTGCATGAACGGATAGAGCGTGGCATGCTTCGGCAGATACCCTTGTCTGGTTTTGTCATTGACAAGGTAACCGTCGTGAATTGCGATAGGAGCTTGAGTCTTCAGCATTCCCTGCGCGGCAGTCTTCACCCTAATAGACAATTTCTGCTTCTGTTGCAAGTCACAATAAATGTCTGCTTTGCTCCCTGGTTTCAGAATAATGCCTGCGGGCGACATGTTGCCTCGAAGCCTCCTCCTCGAAGCACTGTTCGTGATGCTGTATGTTCTGGATCCAGCACTGCCAATAGATGACGTTCTATCGAGAGTGGATAGAGTGTCAACCACGTCCGATCGCCTGGTACCAAGGAATCTACCTTGGGCGTCCATAAGATCGATTTCTATGTCGTAGGGCAAGGCATTAGCAATCACAAGAGGAGGCTGGAAGGAAAGCTCGCACTCAACTGGCAAGGGCGCTGAAGACAAGCCCTGCGAATCAATGTTGTAGCTGGGCAAATGAACTTGCTGAGGCGGAACCTTCATAATCTGGAGATTGCAGAAAAAGCTGGCAGGGCTCCCAGCATTGTTTTCTGACAAGACGCTTGTCGGAGAATGTGTACCCCTCGAAGGGGGGCGTTCCTCGATCTCCTCGGAGCCAAGCTGGATGTCCTCCATACTGACTTCAACAGGAGATGTTTCGTTTGTCTCCGGTATGCTCATATCAGACATTGGAACTTCCTCCAACTTGCTCTGGCTGCTTCCAGGTGTACTGCTGGTTTGCCCGGGTGCTTTCAATTGCGGTGTAGGGGTGTATTCCGGAGGCCCTGCCTCGGCCTTGCATTCGATCATTTGCTGCTGGACATCCATCTTGTCCACCTCGGTGATGTGGATACTGTGAGCCGTGGCTTCCAGAAGCCCATCCGCTGAATTCACAAAAAGCACCGACTTTGACATGATCGACGAAGTTATTGGAAGGTACACTCCCTTTCCAGGTTCGATGGGTCCGATCATGACGTCGCTACGAACGTCCGTTGTATCTGCCTCCATCTCCCCGGCTTCTTGAGTACCCGGCGCATTTAAATAGCCCAGGCTCTGCTGAAGTCTGAACGCGAGCTCTCTATCCGACCGGTTGAAGATCCAGTAGGGCGAATGGACGGAGATAACTTTCGTTCGCCCCACCAAAATGATGTCAACGATAACTGGCACTTCAATGTTGTGGAGAGGAGCTTCGAGGGTGTACTTGTACTTTCCGACAAGAGAGACATTCACCTGAAGCAGGGGGCTCCAATTTCCTTCGAATTGTAAGTTCAAGCATTCAACCTGAATGGCACTGGTTCTGGAAAACCTTTTGCCCTTGGAGTGCTGCTTCTCTGCGAGATAGGGCTTCTCTTTCACGATGACTCGCTTTCCATCCATGACTCTGTGGGCGGTCTGTGCAGTCGACCAGTACCACAAGTTTGCTCCCGAGTAATTGTTGAGACAATACTTTTGTGGGGCCGCTCCACTGTCAAGCTCGCCCTCTTCGACATCGTCCTGCCCAAAAGTGCTCTTCCTCATATTTTGGGTGTATTCCTTTGAAGTCTCAGCGTTGAGCATTCTGCTAAACGTCATGGCATCCCCCAGGGCCAGCAGGATATGCGGACTGACGTGGATGTCCAATCTCTCTTCAGAGTTCAACCACAGCGAGTTGCTTTTCCCGCTATAAGCATCCTCTTGCTGATGAAATTCAAATTGAACGGGCCAATCCAAGATAATGCTGGCGTACCGGCTTACTGAGCTGTCAAGATATTCGGCACTGAGGGTCACCTTGAGATCAGCGCTGGTTTTCGCACCCACGTCCTCCTCCTGAAGCACGACCTTGTACTGCAGCTGGAGAGTCTTTGCCCAAAGTCTCAAGACATCTGGGTTGCCGTACGTCCTGGGGCGATCGTCGCAAATCACCACGGAAACGCTATTTATTTTCAGATCCACCTCCATTGTTGACGGTCTGAAGACAACCTCTTGCAAAGGCTCCGGGACTCCTTCGCTTGCACTCTCGTCCACATCGTGTTTCTGCTGGGTGCCTGACACCGTCTTCAGAATTCTGTTCCACAAATGCACTTCAGAGAAGCAAGCCTTGAGCACCAGATTGTCCAGCGATACGCGAATTTTCGTTAAAGCAGTTTCCCTCTCGTTGGGAGTAATCCCATGCTCCAACGTGAATGCTTTGCGTTTCGTGAGCTGAGTGAACGACTTCGCTCTCCCTAAATCCCCTGGTGGCGGACTGGAGCCACCAAGAGATGACTCGCTGTGATTCTCTCTCCACCACCTCTGGAGCTTTCTCGCGACGAGTACTTTTTTGATCCTTGCAACCTGTTCCTCGAATACTGGCGCGCTCGTGTTCATTTCGACATCCAGGTTGAAGGGCAGCAGGAAGGAGTCGTTTGGTTGTGAGCTCTTGAGCTTAAAGGCCACCTCAAGATCAAATACTCGGACTCGCATCGCCGTTTCCCCGTCGGAACCAAAACCGTACCGAAATTGCAACGTATTTGTTTTTACTAGCACGCCGTTGGATTGCTCCTGTACGGCGTCTGCCACAAGTGGCAAAGGAACGAATATTCTTGTGTCCGTAGCAATTAGATTGAAGTAGAACCATTTCGCAAACGACGGACTAACCAGCTTCACCGGCGCGTGCGAATCATTTGTCTCATTCGTCTTCAGCACGGACAGGATGTTCGAAATGAAAGCCATGTCCTTCTCGTACGGCCAAGAGATGAGGGTATTGCATAATCGGAGCTCAACTGTCATGGGCCCTTCTTTTTGCATCAGTAATACGAATTTGAACGAAGGAGTGCACGTCTCCTCGGTAGGCTCGTTGGATGGTTTCACCTGCAGACTTCCATTCATGATCTCTTTGATGTTGTGCCGCGTGTGCATATCTGTCAGACTGAAGTTTGAGCCGCTGATACACATGTGAGTGTTCCCGGATGACATGCCCCTGTACACAAAGGAGGGGGAATCGAGCTTGAAGACGCCATATTGAGTCGGCGAATCCGTGTCTTCGAAGCATATTTCCCACTTCGAACTCCGGATGCAGACCTCAAAGGATGGACTCTCTTCCTTTGGGAGCTTGAGAAATTCCTGGTACCTGTAAGCGCTGTCCATGAAGTCCTCTTTGCTCCTCACAACGATTTCTTCTTCTTCAACGATCGCAAAGACTGATCGATCTCCCATGTTGCCAGAAAGGAACTCCATGAGATGACCGTAATTCAACTGACTCAACTTCACGCAGAGCACGTTCCAAAACAGAACCACTCTGGTCTGCGTTCCCTCGATTGATTCAATGTAACAGAGCAAGGACGTTTCCGGAATGAAGTTCTGGAACCCCAAGTACGTGTGCTGGAATCCGAGAGCCAAGTTGTTCAAGCAGATCTCAAGATGGGGTCGGCCCTTCAGACCCTCTGCAGGACACTGAATCTCATTGCTGCTCTGGACCTTCAAATTGGCGACCAATTTGAAAAACTTGTCAGGGTTGTCACTGTGTATGGGGAGTATGACTTCAATGTTCTCCACGGAGAGGTGTAGACTGCTTGCACCTTTGGAATCCGCGTCCTCGCCATTGTCAGAGAGACTCTTCTCCTCGTCGTTAGTCTCCCCGTCGGTTTCCTCTTTGGATGGCAATGCACCAGTTATTCGCGATACGAAGAACAGGATGTCTTGAATAAAGCGCATGATGAGCTGCGCTTGAACCTTCGATATTCGAATGACCGTCACCCCCGTGTCTCCCTTGACATCGTGTGTCAAGCACAGTCCATAACCCTCCTCGGTGCCGAGAGGATGGATACCAAGGCATTCCTTCGTGTCGGATTTTCCAATCAAGTCTAGCACATGCATGCTTTCGATGTTCAGCTTTGTGTTATTTTCGTCCTCGCTGAGGCTGTCCACCGACTTGTACACACTCGCCGTAGTATTCAAGCACTCAAGGCAAGCAATGTCTTGCAGGGAGTGAGACAGGGTCACACTGATGCTCGTGACATTGATTTCCATCAGAGTCATGCTCTTGTCTACCTCACTACTCTCTTCTGGTAAAGGTGTCGTGAGGTCATCTTTTGGTGTGTCGGTGTCTCGCTTCGTGATGGAAAAGGACTCCTGAAGTTCAAAGACATACTTGATGATTGGCTCGCACAGGCTCGTGTCCACAAGAATGTCCACGTTAGCCAAGTGCACCATGGTCGCAGTGGTGTTACTTCCCGAGATGTAGACTGTGCCTTGCACCTGACTCGTCATCCAACTTGGGAAATAGTCCAGAATCATTTCAGATTGAAGCTTCTGCCTCACCCTTCCCCAACCCCGCCTCGAAGAGAACCTTCTGGCCAGGTCAACAGTGCAAGAGTTGTGGCGGGGGCCGAGGATGCAGTGATTCTGGGCGTCACTGTAGGCTTCCGTCTTAATGAGGCCAATCCCAAACTTCAGCACTTGCAAGTCCTTAATCGAGTCCTTGTAATAGCGAGCGGCTATGTTGCACAAACCGAGAGCCAAGATGGACCTCGAGTCCCCGGCTGGAGGGTCTGTGAGGAAGTTCACTGCAATCGTGTCCGTGTTGATGTAGTAGTCGGCAAACGCATCGGAAAAGCCTACAGCGCTCATGCCAGATTGAAGGGCCACCCCATTCTCTTCAGGCGCGCGTATTTTGCATTCTTTCTTCACAGCGATCCTGAGAAGCATCTGATCCAGGGTCTGGGAAACAACTCGCAGTCTTGATTCCGATACAAAGACCTTGAGAATCGGTAGAGTCACTCCGCACCTGGCCACCGGCGCAGCAATAGATTTGGGGACAGCACATTCTTCCGAGTCCATGTTGATCAAGAACGATTTCAGGTCAAGAACTTTGTGGACCTTCTCGATCTCGCCGTCGACAGACTTTTCGATGAAGATGCAGAGGTCCGCAGCAACCTTCATCTTGCTCACCGAGCAGGGGGCAATGGTTTGAAACACTTGCCTTCTCCTTCTGTGCAACGACTGAGACCGCAAATCGGCGGTGTGCTTCATGGAGCTTCTCTTTTCCAAGGTGACATCGACTATCGAGAGCGTGACCCGGTAGTCGGGCTCGCCCGGTGGAGCGTCCGTTCCCAGCAAGGACGCCGCAAGCCTGTTGACTTTCAGAACTATTGGCGCGCCTAACGCCAGTGGAGCAGGCCTTGCTCGATGAACCCTGTACGTGTCCATCACCAGGGCTTTGATGTTCGCATTTGCTTTGGCGAAGAACTTTGCGGAGGAGGATAACAAGTTTGCCACATCCATGAGCTGCTCCATCCAGTCGGGGCACAGCGCCACATCTACGTTTGACACAAGGACAAGAAAGTAGGGGTTCTTGTTGATGTCGGCCTCAGTCGTCAGGTTGAGTAAGTTCTCCTTCTCTGGCCCTCTCACAAGGGGCTCCTGTATGTTGTTGTTGGACACTTTGAGGCCTGCACAATTCACAGTGAGCTCCTGCCCATACAGAGCCACCTCTAGTCCAAGCAAAGCGACGGAAGTCGTGCTCTGGTAGCTGTCCCAATAAGAGGCTTGGGATATGCTCACAGACACTTTCGGGCACTTAATGTCAAGGATGATCTCCAGAGAGGGTCTCTCGACATCCTTGTACGCATTTGCGAGCAAGAAGTTGTTGACGATTCCGTCAACGGCTCCAAGTCTTTCCAAGAACTTGGTCCTGTCCTTCGGTCTTACCCTCGAAAAAGCAAAATGCGACCGGAAGTGAGCGATTTCTTCGAGGGTCAGGTCCTTCTCGGTCTCCCGCAGAAGGGCACCCACCTTCTTCCTGTTGTTGTAAACCTCCCACCACTTGCCATGCATTCCTTTGTACACAGACAGGTACCTCTCCCTCTTCTCCCTTCTCTCGCCCAGCTGACTCAAGCTCACCGAGGGGCACCTGTACTGGGTGCACTCCTCTCTCACCGCGTTGACTGCATAGTGCCACCACCGGCGAGCGTTGTTGAAGACTTGCTCCTGAGGGCGGTATTTCCAAACGCTCTCATGTGCAAAGTAGTACTGCAGGTTCGACAGCAGGGGGAGCATCCGATTCAGGCAATCCTCGTCCAGGGTGATCGCAAGGGAGTTCACATCCAAAGCGATCTTCACTTTGCTGGCGACGGGCCCGCAGCCCAAGGTCACCGCTGCATCCACCGACCACTGCTGGATGAGGTAAACCACGTTCTTGTTGTTCAGCTGGTCGTCCACGAGGTGGCTCCTGTCGTACACGCCAATCTTCAGGGAAGAGAGTCCTGCCACGCAAGTGGGCGCCCTTCCGTGGCCTCTCTCCAGCAGCTCGTACCGTTTCGCGGTAAGACACTTCGAGCCTTCCAGGTACAAATCGCCCACAGAAACCATGATCTCGTTGGTCTGACCCGCCTGGGAGTAGTGCACGGTCGTGCGCGAAACCCTCACGGATAGTCTCTCCAAGACTCGCCCAAGGACTGGGGGAAGACCCTTGTTCGCTTTGCCTCCCGCCGTGTTCGCCGCACTCGCCGCATCCGGGCCCGGCAGCGCCGCCCCGCCCCAAAGGATCTTCTCGACGACTTCGAGGACCTTAGACCTCGGGAGCGCCGTCGTGAACGGCACACGGAAGGTCTCGTCGCTCACCGCGGCCCGCTTCCTCGGCTTTGGGTACCGGCGCTGGGTGACGTGGACGCGAGTGCCATCGATGCGGATCCCACCGACCGAGGCGGACAGGTTGGGAACCCTCACCTCGATGCAGTCTATGCGGAGGGACTTGACGTGCACGAAGGCGTCCACGTGGGCCAGCACGAAGCTCCTCAAGCGCAGGTCCTTTATCTTGACCGACTTGGGCCAGAGCAGAGAGGACTTTGTGATCTCCACGCCCACGGCCGTGGGGCTCGCGATCAGCGCCAGGACCGCGTGGAGGAGCACCCGGACAACGACGGGCCAGAAGCCCGCCCACAACAAGCCCGCGAGGACCAACGCGACAAGGAGCCCCGCCATGACAGCCTACGCGTAGACCTCCACTGCCCCCCTGCGACTTCACTCTTCGAGGCCGGCCGGCGAAGGGCGAGGGTGGCCGGCCGGCGATTTCGTGGAGTCGTAACGCGCGAGGCGGAAAAATGTCCGAGCCGGAGGAGGCCGAGCCGTCGTCCTCGTTCTCCCCCCGAACCCCCTTTTCGTCGAGGACAACACCGTCCGTCTCGGTTGTGGCACCCCAACTCTCCCCACGCCTCCCCGCTCGTCCGTTGTCGTCTGGGAAAAAAAAAGTGGAGTCGCCGTCGTCGTAACGGCTTCGGCTCTGCCTGGAGGAGCGTGAGTCAGCAAGGCTTGATGGGGAGACTGGAGGGAAAGCGAGTGGGTGGCAAAAGGGAGGAGACGGAACAATGGTCTCTTCCCCTGCTTTCGTTCCACTCTCGCTCTTTCGTCGAAAGCTCGAAGCACTTGGTGTAGCGGTGATTGGAAGAAGGCTTTATTTTTGGGGGGGGGGGGGATTGATTGGACATGGCAAGCTCTCAGCGCAAGAGAGACAGATAGGGACAAACAGATAGATATAGAGTTCGACCTTTATTGGTGAATGTTGGTGTGAATAGCAGCAGTAGTCTTCTCCTCGTCCTCCTCCTTCTTCTTCGTCCTCAATTTACTGGTCCTCCTGCGGCTTTGGATCGAAAGGATTCTGCTTGGACACCTGGCGAGGCGGGGTGAATCCCAAGAGTTTCTGTATGTTTGGCCTCAGCCCTGCTGAGCATACGACGTAGATGTAAGTCATGGAGCAGTCCGTGAGGTCGCCGCTGTTTATCCCCCTCTGCGTGGCGCCCTTGATGATCCAGGGGGCCTCGAAGGGCAGCTTGGCAACGATTCTCCCGCTGAAGTGCTTGCTGGTCAGGGTGTACAAGATCAGCAAGGCCACGGACGCCTGGGGTTTGGGGAAGGAGAAAGAGGGGCGTGTCAGAAAACGTTTTGCCGCCGGGAAGGAGCCGCGAGCGTGGTCGGGAACTACTTGGTCGGGAACCACTTGGTCGGGAACCACTTGGTAGGGAACCACTTGGTCACTCACGAATATGGTCGCGGTCATCTTGGACTTCTGCAGGTCGAAGCTCTTTTCCTTCAAAAGCGTTTCCAGCCTCTCCTCCTTCTTCTTCTGGGCCTTGGACTTTATCGACAAGCCCCCGTTCTCCGCCTTCATCGCTTCGAGCTTCTTTCCCATCCTACAAAACAGGGAGGCAGAGAGAGTCAGTCAGAAAGGGGGGTGAGCGAGCGGGCGTCGTTCGTTGCTGTTGGAACAAGCACGAACACGGGAGGAGAAAGACGCGTCGATCGATCGTCGTCGCGAGTCCCGGCCAAGGGGATCCCCCTAACAAACACAAACACACACACACCATCTCTCTCTCTCTCTCTCTCTCTCTCTCTCTCTCTCTCTCTCTGTGTCTGACCTCGTGATGGAGTTCACCAAGCTCTTGTAGTGCCCCGTCCTGTAGATGAGGACCCAAGACACGAGCTCGCAGAACAGGGTGCCCGCGATGGACACGGCCACAATCTGAACACTATCCCAAGAGTACATCCTTCCGTATCCGTATCCGACCGATCCGCAATCTAAACCTCCTCGCTCCTCGCTCCTCGCTCTAATGCCCTTCCTTCCACAGAATCCTCACCAGAGCGCCTCTACCTTGGAGCCTTGGCTCTTTCGAAAGAGCAAGAGAATCTCCTTCCCCTTGTGCCCCTTCCCCTCGCTCCCCCCTTCGCCTCGCTCTCCCCCTCCTCTCACAACTTGTCTCGTCCGCCTCCCTCCGTCTCAGTCCTCGAGCCGCTCCAAAAAAAAAAATTGGCGCCAAGCGGAGAAAAAATTTTGGCGTGAGTGACAGATGAGGCCAAAAAAGGTTATTCACTAGCGACAGGAGGGCGACCGAGTGCTCGACCAGAGCGGCCGGGAACGAAACGAACCCAACCGACGACGACGACGGACGCGACGTGAGGTGACGTGACGCGCCTTGCACCAGAGGGAGGAGGAGGAGGAGCTCCGTCTCCGGTGTGTCTGGCTATACGGCTTTCGTTTTCGTTTCCTCGCTCTTTGGGCGCGAGCACCACGTCGTGGGATCCAGAGGAGAGGACTCGTTTTGTGTTGGTGTTTTTTTTTGGTTTCCCAAAAGTAAAGGGAAGGGAGAGAATGGTGGCGGAAAGATGCGGAGGTTACGAGGATGCGCCTCCAACCTCAAGGCTTCCCGGGTGCAGCAGAAGTCGAGAGGCCTCGTGCAGCTCCGATGGGAACCTCGCAGCTCCGAGGTCGTCGTCGTCGTTGTCGTGGAAAACCCCTGGTGGTGACCAGCGTGACAGCAGCGGGGCTTTGTTGTCCATACCAGTGCGACTCAAGTCGGAGTTCGGGGAGAGGACGAACGTGTTCCGGGGCGTGTGCGAGAGGGAGGCCGGCCTCTGCAGAGGAATCCGGAAGCGGCCGTTCCTGGAAGACCTGTCCTCCACGAGCGGAAGGTGTGCGGGGAGGCTGGCCAACTGCATGGAAGGCCACTACTGTCCACCGTTCGCGATACAGTTCGGCCGGGCCAGGGCGACGAGCCACCTCCTCGCGGTGGCGGACGAGGACGGGTACGTCACGGTCACCGACACGAGCGGCGAGCTGCCCAAGGACGACGTGGCGGAGGACTACCGCCCCAAGGCGCGGTGGGCGGCCCACAACAACTCCATCTTCGACCTCACGTGGTCGCACCAGGACGAGGTCATGACGACCGTGGGGGGGGACGAGACGGTGAAGATCTGGTCCACGGAGACCCAGAGGGAGCTGCTGACGCTGTCCGGCCACTCCGCGAGCATCAAGTCGGTTGCTTTCAAGCACGACAACCAGAACATCTTGGCGTCGGGGGGGAGGGACGGGAGGCTCATGCTCTGGGATCTGAGGGACTCCCTCAGGTGCCAGAGGTCCAGGCTGTCCTCGCTCGGTGGGCTGCTGGTTCCAGCGATCCACAAGCCGGTAAAGACGATCCACAACGCCCACCTGAAGAGCAACAGCAAGAGGAACGTGTCCTACCGCAGCAGCTCGGCGAGGAGGAAGACGATAAAGACGAGCCCGCAGAGCGTGACCGGCGTCCTTTTTCTCAAGGCGGACAACGTCCTGGCATCCAGCGGCTCCGACGGCAAGGTGAAGTTCTGGGACGTGAGGAAGCTGTCCAGGCCAACCCACCTGATCACGCTCCCCCAGGCCCCGGGGCTCTTCAGGGATTACGGAGTGCCGAGCATCGCTCAGGACGCCTCCGGCAGCAGGCTTGCCGTGACCTCCTTCAACGACAGTGTCTACCTGTACGACTGCGTTCGTCCGGAGATTGGGCCGGTCGGAACCTGCAAAGGGCTCGAGGTCACGTCGTTTTACATCAAGCTGGCTTTCAGTCCGGACGGAACGCACCTGCTCTCCGGTTCCAGCGACGGAAACGCGTACATTTGGCAGGTGGACAGGCCGGAGGACGGGGGGTACGTGCTCAAGGGTCACAGCGGCGAAGTGTCAGGGGTCTCGTGGTGCCCGACGGACTTTTGCAAGGTCGCCACCTGCTCGGACGACTCTTACACCCGGGTCTGGAACATTGACAGGCACGCGGACAGCCCGCGTCACCGGAAAATTGCAATGCCTCCGACCGTGACGCTGCACCACTCTGTGAGGTCCCTGAACGGCAAGCACAACTACATGGACCAGGTCGTGGAAACCAGTGCCAAGGACAAGGCCGTGGGAACTTTCGCGAGCAAGACCTACGTGGACTGCTCGAGGGCGGTCCGGGAGAACGACGCTGGGAGAAGGGTCAAGCATCCTCGGACACAGCAGTACAGGAACGTCACCTTGGAAGAGGTTTGGGGAGTCAAAAAGGGCTGAAAGAATGTAAATGATAAATTAGTATATAGGTTAGTACCCCGCGTTTGCGACGAGGCTAGCGTAGGACGTCATCGCGTTGTCCTTCTTCTCGACCTGCACCTTTGACGTTTCTATTTTCTTCGGAGGCTCCATTCCAAAGCAAGCGAAAAGATCAAGGCGTGCCGTCTTGATCGCAGCTGCGGCGCCCGTGTCCCAGCTAACCTCCGTGACCAGCTCTGTCGCCCGATCCACGTCGAACTTTTCTTCCTCCTCCTCCTCAAAGGAGATTATTCTCATGTAGAGGTGCTCGGCGGCGCACCGCCTTATTTTTGGATAGCGGTTCACGAGGGACGCGATCAGCTTGTAGAAGGAGGCCGTGAAAACCGGATCCTTGGCGTACGTGAGGTTCGCGATCAGGGACAGCGCAACCTGCAGCAGAACGATGTCTCTGCAGCCCCGCGTGCTCCCCCACGCCTCAGCCAAAAGCGCCTCGAACAGTTTCACGTCTCCCGAGTCGATCAGGCCCGCTTTGCTGAAGAGAAAATCGATGGTCCTCATCACTGGAATCACAACCCTGCTCACCCCTGCATTTCGGGCGAGGATTGCTTGAAGCTCCCAGGCGACTGTCAACAGCATACTGTCCCCCCCCTCGTTCACAGACTTCACCATGGCGCCGACTGCGGTCTGTGACACCGAATCTCCCAGTCCACCAGCGCTCAGCGCAAGGCCTTGGATGGCACAATTTCTGTAAGGCTCCAGGCGCAGAATTTCGAGCAAGTGCTCAAAGAGGTTCCCACTCCCGGCGTGGTCTGCATCTGGTTCGTAGATTCCCTGGAGCTCAGTCCAGCATTCGACGTTCTTTGCCATGCTCTTTATGCTCAATATCTTGCGTGTGTGGAGATATGCGGCATGGCGGATCCTATCGATCTTCTCCAGGCTCTGTTTGATAAGTGCTCCCAGGGCAGTTGTCTCGATACTTCTTTTCCCGGACGTCGAGGGAGATCTATCATCTTCACCCGCAACTGAGCCCAGCGCAGAAAGGGACACTTCGATCGCTTCCATCGACTCGTGGCGAACCCAGCTGCCGATGTCTCCCCTGTTATCAATCGTGTAATCGTTGATCGTCTCAAGGAGACAAGGAATCATTTTGTCGTAAAGCAAACCCGTGAGGGATTTCCTTTGCTCTTCAGTCTCAGCAGAGTCTGAGAGCGTTCTGCACATGAAGGTGATGCCCTTGACCGCCGCAACGCGCGCTTCTACCTCAGCACCGTCGTCCTCACCACAAGGAACAGCCTTAGTCTTCAGGCAATCAAGAACATCCTTTGCGCAAGGCCACAGGATGTTTGCCGGGCACGATCCAAGCGCAAGGATGTAACCTTGGCACAGGAGTGAATTCCTTTCCTTCCCAATGAGGCCCATGTACTTGGTAGCAGTAACCTCGATTTGGGTCTCTATCGGTATGCTGGCATAGTAAGCAGAGCACAGTGACTTAAATGCGGTCACAGCGTAGTCCTGAACGAGAGTGCTCAGATGCTTGAGGCTAAAGGAAATGCAGTGGTCAATCCTGCTCACTACGCTTTCGGGCAGCTTGACATGAGCCCTGCATACACCGTCCAGGAAGCAGCAGACGGCCTCGTAAATGATTGTGCCGCCTTTCCCCCTGTAGTACTTTGTCTCATCGACTCTTTCGATAAGCGATGCAATTTTTTGGATCTCATCCTCTGTCAGCTCGTAACCTTCCTCCTTCATGATTGGCAACAACTCAGCCAGCCCGACAATGGCCCCGTGCTTGACATCGAGCTCAAGATCACTCGTTTTCAGCAGAAGCACGCCCAAGGCTTCGTGTCCAAAACTTTCCCCGAGCGTGGGAAGCAAAGTCGCGAGGGCCTTCGCAGCGAGCTCGCGCAGGACCTTCTCCCAATGGAACATCTTGGCGTCCAACAGGTGCTCAGCCAGGCTCCTGCTGTACTCTTTGAAAGCCGCGATTTGTGGGGCAACGGAAAGGTAAGCAGACTTCCTGGCGCTCACCGTGAAGTAATCCGCTATCGTCAGGGCTTCGATTCCGTTTGGAATATTTCCTTGCCTACCGACGAGCTCCTGAAAGGCTGCGGAGGCTGCTCTCCTGCAATTGATTTCTCTGTCGAAGCAGGACAGAACAAGGAGGTTCTTCGCAATCGTGGGCAGGTACTGGCCCATGATGTCGCTAGAATACGACCTCGAAAACGCCCAAAACACGTAGCACCCCGCGTCCCTCACGTGGGAGCCCACGCTGTGAGCCCCCCTCTTCACATCGTACTGCAGGGCCTCGACGACCTTGGGGATGACGTCCTCCAATTGCTGCGGCAGAAGCAAACCGCGCCAAGCGAGCTCTGCCAGGGCCAAGCACCCCCCATGCCACGCTCCGTCTCCCTCAGTCTTCGTGAACAGCTCCAAAATGCTGTCGATGATATCTGCGATCATGTCTTTTGGGAGCCTGCTCGCGATCCTCCCGATTCCCTTTGCGGCGGACCACCTCACTATGGTGTCCTTGTCACAGAGATTTTCCAAGAAGCTTCCAATAAGCTCCTCGACCTCCTCGATGCAATCGATGTCTTCCTCGTCTTCCACGTAATCCTCCCCATCCGCCTTTGCATCGGCCTGCCTGCCTTGGATGGCGCCGTCGGTAATCCGACTCCCAAGGCTGTACCTCCACGTGGCGAGCCTCGGCCTCAGGTTGATGAGTCCAACCCTGCAGAGCAGCTTGCACCTCAGCTTCCTGATCAGCGAATTGTTCTTGCTCTCCGGCAGCGACTCGAGCGTCTCGATGACCTGCCAAGCGAGTGGCGCTATGGGCAGGAGGGAGAGCCTCGAACCGTGCTTGAAGATCGCGGCTATTGTGCAGGAGATCCCCAGGGTCAAGAAAACGTCCGAGGCCCGCGAGGCGTCCTGGGACAGGTTCGCTTGGGACCACTCGAGGAACTCCTTGAGAACGTGCGCGCTGTCCGGCCTCGTGAGCAGCTGGCTGAGCAAGTACGCTGACATGTCCCTGACCAGGCCCGCGTTTTGGAGGAAGACCTTGCACGTGCCAAGAATTTTCAAGACGATGGACTTCCCCGCCTCGGAGGACGCGCCGCTCCCGGCGTCCCCAGTGTCTATCGTGGCCAAGTCGAACGGGATCAGGACCAGGAGCGACAGCCACAGCAGGAGCGTGCAGTGGGCCTCCCAGAACGACTCCAGCGTCATCTCGTCGTACCCGTCCGGCCTGGCCTCAGACGCCTCCTTCAGGCTCTGGAGCATATAAAACGCCGGCTCCACGTCCTCCGGGGCGCTGGGGTAAAACTTCTTCACCGTCTTGTACCCCCTAACCGTCGTGATCATGTGCAGCAGCTTGCAGACCCGCACGACCTGCGTCAAGACCTCCACCGCGTTCGAGCCCGCCTCCCGGCTAGAGCCGTAAAGGTGCTCGTGCGAGAGCCTCTTCAGGGCGCTCGAGAGCGGAAGCACGAGGTCCTTCAGGTGCGGGTCGAGGAGAGTCGACTGCTCCTTGTACTTTTCGATCATACCCTTGAACCTGTCGACTTGTCGCCTCGCCTGCTTCCCCCCCCCTCCCCCCTCCGCCTCCCCAACCGTCTCGAGGACGATGCCCTTCATCTCCTCCGCCTCCTTCACGAGGCTCCCCTCCCCTCCCACTTCCTCCCCGTCCAACATCTTCCCTTCGGAAAAAATAAAAAGTACAAAAGACAAAAGACAAAAGACAAAGGGCTTTGACCTTCCCGTGCCCTCCCACTCCTCACACCCTCGCCACCGATCGATCCCCGCGATCGATCGCCTCGCCTCCCTCCTCTCCCGATCGATCGAATGATCAGTCCAGTTTTCTTTTTTTGAATCCTCCTCTCCTCTCGTGATCTCGCGCCACGCTCAGGCTTAGATCGGTCGATCGATCGCGGAGGTCGAGGTGCTGGTTGTTGTTGTTGTGTTGTTTGTTGAGCGGGAAGGGGCTGGCGAGATGTTGCAAGTGGTGACGAGGTTTGTGGGACGGGTGCTCTTCGCATTCCTTTTCGTGTCGTCGGGACTGTCGAAGACGCAAGGGCTTTTCGTCAACACCACGGCGATGGTGAGTTTGCTGCAACCGCGGATCATCAAGTTCGTGGAGACTTTTATGACGTTCCTTCACCTGAAGGAGGTGGACCAGCCGGAGGTGACGCCAGCGATTGCGACGTACTTGCTCTACGCGACGATATTTTTGGAACTGGTGGGCGGGGTTTGCTTCATCTTCTTCCCTCGAGCGGGGTCTGGGCTCCTGGCGTTGTACCTGTTGTGCGTTACTCCCATCATGCACGACTTTTACAACCACGCGCCAGGTTCGCAGGCGTACGTGGCCGAGATGATCCACTTCTTGAAGAACGTGGCGCTGCTGGGGGCGACTTTTTTCGTCATGGGGACGCCGCCTCCGCAGAAGAGGGAGAAGAAGCTCAAGGCGAGCTGAAGCTGAAGCTGAGCCGAGAGAGAGAAAGAGAGAGAGAGAGTTCACCGGACAGAGAGAGAGGGAGAGAGAGAGATCACGATCTTCTCCTCCTCTTTCTTTCGTGTCTTGTGTGTGTGTGTTGTTGTTGTTACCTTTTCTTTTCTGTAATATTACTTGCTCCTCCGTAATCAGTCCATATGTTGTCCAGGATGGAGCACTAGAGTACAAGGACGCGCTTCAGGAAGCCGAGGACCGACAGGATCGAGTACGAGCCGAGGGCAAGTAAGGATGCCAGTTCCCGGCCCGACCGCTCGTGGCCCTGGCGGAACAGCCTGAACGCCTCGGTCTCGTTCCTCTCGACACCGTCCGCGCCGAAGAAGTGCACGTCGCCCAGGGAGAAGTAGGCGGCCACGTTGCCTCGAAGGACGGCCTCCTCGTAGTGCTCCACCGCCTTGGTGGGCTTGGCCTCCGCGCAGCCGTGGGTGTCGCCGAAGAGGTAGCAGTCCCCAAGCTTTTGGTGCGCCCAGCCCTTGAGCACGTCAGTGGCCTCCACACCACCCAGGATGACGTCCTCGAGTACAACCCGGGTGTCGGCGGGGTCGTCCGCCAGGAAGCGTTCGCCCTCGTCCCTCCCCAGCAGCCTCCTGAGGCCGTTGTTGCGCTTGGAACGCCGGCTGTCGAGCAGGAAGAGGATGTTGTATCCGGCGATGCTGTAGCCCAATTGAGCTGCCCTCTTGTACGCAGCGTAAGCCCCATCAAGGTCGCCATCCAAGTAGCTCTTCAGCCCCGTGGACAGCTCGTTCGCCCAAGGCCCGATCTTGGCCATTTGCCAAAAGTGCTCAAAGGCTGACGAGCAATTCCTTTCTTCTCCCCCTTCCCCATACGCTTTGAACTGGCCCAAGTAGTGGTTTGCGAGAGCACTGTTTTTTGCGGCCACCTTGAAGTACTCCACGGCCCTGGCCTTGTGCCCTGGGTCCTCATCGTTCAGAATCAAGGCGGCGTTCAAGGCGCCCTGGCTGGAGCCGAGACTCGCCGCCTCCTCGAAGTTAGCCAACGCCTCGGTGCGATTGGGTTCGAGACCCCCCTTGCCGTAGAAGTGAGCGAAACCCAGACCGTTGTAGCTCTCTGATAAGTGGAGTCTGTCCACCGACCTTGTGGTGATGCCTTGATAAAGCTCGATCGCTCGCTGCCCTCCCCCTTGGGCCGCTCCGTCGACGAGATCGCCACGAAGAAGCATCTTCGCGAGCGCAATGCTCCCCACGTCTGACCCCAGGTCGTGAGCCATCTTGAAATAAGACAGGGCCTCAGTCATGTTCTTAGGGAAGCCATTGTGGCCGTAGAAGTGCCTGTTCGCTAAAGTGAGGGCCGCGTCTGCAGACCCGCCCTCTGCCATCGTCTTCAGAGCCCAGGAGTCGTCCGCATCAGTGCCTGCGTTATCCTGCCTCGATTGGTGCACGCGCTCAGACAGCAAAACCTCCTCGACGCTAAACTGCTGGCCCGGCCGCTGGTAGTTCGTGCTCGCGATAGACGAAGCCATCTGCATGTAGAACAGCGCGGTGTGGCAAGACTTCGGATTCTGATCGAGGCCCAGCCAATTCTTCCAAGCGAGCTGGAGAATGGCAGGAATCTTCTCGTTGCCCTTCGCTTCGTGCGATTTGCGAAGCAGCTCCCAGTTTCCTTCGAAGACGGACCCCTTGCCCTCAATCGAACATTCCTCCCCCTCGTCCACTGCATCATCATCGTGGGTCGGGCACAAGACTCCCTGGTGGCCAGGCTTCACCAGGTCTGCGAGATCAGCCTCCCTCTGGCACGTCCAGAGAGAATGATCCCTCCTCGTTATTTTTCTAAGGTTCCTCGCTGCGCTCGCGAACTTTTGTCGAACTTCGCAGTCCAGCAAGGGATAGAAACTTTCCCCCCCGGTTCCAACTTCAAGCTGAGACAGCAGTCCAACAAAGCCTTTGCTCGTTGCTCCGACATCCTTGCCCAGCAGAAAGTCTGCATCGTTCAACACGGGAGGGGACCGCAACTCTATCTCTGAATCTATTTCCCCATCAATGTAAAGCCGCATCACAAAGTTCTTCGAGCCCATTTTCTTTCCAAACGTCAAAACCAAGTGACTCCAGGACTCGAGCTTGAGCTCCCGCCTGCTTGTGGCCCAAACCTCCCCTTGCTCGCCCATAACGCGATACGTGACTTGATTGGTGTGTGGCACCAGCCAAATCGAGGGCGTGCGCTCCGTGTTGTCCCTGCCTTTGAAGAAGATGCCACGGAAGTGCTCGGTCGCGTCCTCTCCGAGATATACGCTGAGTGAGACATAGAAGCTGCTCGTGCAAGTCCCGTTTCCAGAGATGCCTGGAACGTCGCTGGAGGGAATCTTGTGCTGAACCTCGCCATCTGTAGATATCACGCCCCCTAGGATGAGGTCTGTTCCCGTTTCAGCGAGTGCCCCGTGCAGCAAAGCAAGGCACGCGAAGAGAAAGAGAAAGAGTAAACGACAACCTCTTTCCCTCATACTGCCCCATACGCCTTGGCCCTGTATTTTCTTCCCCACTCACACGGTTTTTGCCATAGTCTGGTTGCTTCCTCCTCAACCCCCTCCGTCCCTTCCCGGACTTCCGTCTTGGTTTGGTGCGAGGTGGTCTCTCGGCCTTCCTGTGGAGCCCAACCCCAGCGGTGCAGGTGCTCCTTCCGTCCTCTCTTCCTCTCTCTCTCTCTCTCTCGCTGTCCTGTCCTGAAAAGAACAAAAGGAAAATGCCAAGATTGGATCTTGGGGAGAACCTCAAGCTTGGGGGAGGAGACACTTGAGTGTGAGGAGACGCGCTTCAGTGCACGACGAGGGAAGGGGGAAGAGGTTTGGGTCGGACAGAACGATAGAGCATCTCGCGGGCTTTCGAATGAACTCTCGGTCGACCAGTTGACGTCCCGCAGTGCACTGCTTGGAAGCGTTTGTGTGGGGACTAGGAACTTGCAAACTTGCACAGAGGGAGGAGGGGAGACCAGGTTTAGATGGCGAAGCTCAAGAGTCTTGTCGCCCTGAGTGTCTTGGTGCTGGCGACGAGCTTGGTGCTGGTCGAGGGGGGCGATAGGAGGCAAAAATTTCGAGAAGGCCGGCGCACGTACACACCAGCTCCACCACCGCGACCCAGAACGGAAGACTTGGGGGGGGGAGGTGTGCAAACAAAAGGCGTTGTGCCGGACGAGGCACCTGATCTCGAGACTTCAGCTTCTTGGTCTACATGCAACGTTACAGGTGAGTAGTCACTTCTCGGCGAGGAGGAGAGAAAGTGCGGGAGAAGAAACTGGTTCCAGCCGATAGTAGACTAAACACTCGGTACGCGTTCCCTGTGTCTCTCCGTCTCTCTTTCCCTGGCATGAACGATCCTTTTCTTTGCGCAGGGAAGTGCATCAAGTGCACGCGGGAAGAGATGATAAAAGACCCCACGAGCTGCAAGGCAACAAGGCATCGGCGCCAGATCACCTGCATCGATCCCGGCAAGGAGGGTGAGGGGCGAGTGACGCCGAGGGAGACGTTCACCATGTACGAAAGCTGTAAGGTTGACAGGCCGCTGGGGTTAGGCAGCTTCATGGGAATCATGCTCGCGATTCTAATCTTCTCGAGCCCGATGGTCGTGATAAGGCGGAGGCGAGCTCGGTGAGGAGGAATGCCCCAAGGAGGAGCCATGTAACTGCTAGCAGTAGAATAGTTATTAATATACAAAACAATAAAATAGAATAGTTCCCAAAGTTTATCTAGAGAGAGAGAGGCCGAAGAATCCAGTCATGATCGTAATGGCGCCTACGACGTTCAGAGCCACGGCCCTTCTGTTCGAGAGGTACGTTGCGTTTCGAGTGATCAAGTCTATGATCACAACCATTGGCGTCTCTATGGACATGCCCACGTTGGCACTCGTCGGACCGATGAAGAGAACTGCGTAGGCCCACATGTAGTTCGAAAGCAGGTTGTCCATCAGGCCCTTGAGCATGACCATTCCGTAGAGCTTTGCCGGCAGGTCTTGCATGTTGTTCTGACCTGCGAGGCAGAGTATCACGTTCAGGGGCATCATCACGCACAGGTTTATCAAGCCCGTGCAGCCCCAGAAGAAGGCCATCTCAGCTTCCCCGCTCTTCGGCAGGTACTTGCCGATAATGATAGAGACGACTGCGTACAAGCCCGACGAGATGAGGCAAAGGAAGTCCCCGAGGAGAGCGTTCCTGCTGTCCTCCTCGGGACCGCTCCCCCTGTAGTTCCCGAAGCACCAAAGCACAGTCCCGAGAACGCAAAAGCCGATCGCGGCCACCTTGGTCCAGCTGAACTTGGCCTTCATGACCCTCAGCTCCAAGAAGTACGTGAACAAGCTCGTGCCACCGATGCTCAATATGGTGTTCGACATAACGCTCGTGAGGACGAAGGACCAGTTGTAAATATAGAGGCACGTGAACCAGAGGGGCCACACGCACAAGGCAACGAGGAAGGCGTTCTTCCTCTTCTCGTACTTTCCCTCCTCCCCCTCGAGCCGCCCGTTGTTGTTGCTTTGGCCCCAATCCTCGTCCCCCTCCCTCCTCGAGGGAGAGAGGAGGACGTTCTCCTCCTCCTCCCCCTTCTGCCGCTTGGAGGTGATCCAGTCCTTCAACAGGCACACCGGCAAGAGCACCGAGAACATGGAGTTCGCCAGCGACGTCAGCAGCAGCGGCGTCATCCCTTGGCCCTCCAAGTCCCTCACCCAGTACGAGCTCACCACCCATATGAACGCCGCACAGGTCACGCAGCTGAATCCCTTGACCTGATTCAGCTTGCACCAAGCGCTCCTCCCTTGGTTCGCGCCGTCAACTTCCGCGCTCCGAGCCAGAGTCACGGGGTCCTCGCTCTCGTCCCCCGCCCCCTCATTAGACGTCGTCGTCGACGACGGAGGAGGAGAGAACCCCCCCTTCGTCCGTCGCTCGCTCATCGCTCGCTCCTCTATGCTGCTTCTCTGCTCGGCTTTGGGTCGACCACGACGAGAGCGAGAGCGAGAGCGAGGATGTTTGTGTCGAGGTAGAGGCCCAAGGGAGGGGAGGGAGGGGAGTGCGCCGGCCGAGAGGTGCTCCCCCGAGGGCTTTCTATCGTCCAGCTACCGCGGCTTGTCCTTGTGGAGCGAGCGACCGAAGAAGACAAAGAGGGAGAGCGCGAGCGAGAGGGAGAGGGGGGGACAAGGCGGGAAGAGGAATGGGTGGTCGTTCGCGAGGGGGCACGGGACGAAGTGGTAGCTAAGAACTGAACTTGGTCCTCCTCGACTTGGCACCACCAGGGGCTGGGGGCTGGGTCGGAGGAGAGGGGGGGGAGGGAGGAATGACAGTCCACCGAAAGCGAAAGTGCTTGACGCTGCAGGACATCACGACTGATGCTGTTGCCAGGAACCTCGATGGATACGCTTCGCTGGGAGTGATACCGCTGGATGTTGCCGCGAAGCTTCTTCAGAGAGTTTTGCAGCTCGGGGTCCTCACTCCGCACAGCTCGGCGCTCCTTGCAGAGACGGGCCACGAAGAGATTGTGCGGTTTCTCCGGCAGTGCAAGTCCCTGCCCCCCATCCTACCGACGAGGTGTGGCAACTAGTGCCATGCATGGTGGCGAAGCCCAGGGATCAGTTAGTTGCCTCCAAGCAGTTGGTCCCTCGTGAGGGAGCTGACGTCCCCGTGAGGGAGCTTCCTCGCTTGATGCGTGCGGTGTCGCGGGCAGAAGCTGTGGGGAAGACTGAGGCTTGTCCAGCCCGAGGGACGACGAGCCAAGCATCTCCCGTGGCTCGAGGATTGCGCCGAGGATCGCCGCCGGGGCGTCACGGCAGGGATCAGACCACTAAGAGCGTTATGGAGTTTATGAAGATCCACAGAAGGAGAGCAGATCCAAAGCAGCCTCGGAGTTCTATTTTGTAACAAAACTTTTTGTATTATCCTCCACAACTCTCCAAGTTTTTTGAAATTCTCTCGCGTTTCGACGACGGGGCTGATTGACGAGAGACGCCATAACCCCCAAGAAGCCCTTCCCAATCCCCACTCCTCACTTTGCATGAGACCTTCTCCAAGGGAAATCTTGGAGAGTTGTCGCGTATGTCGTGACTGGGCTGTGTCCCTCGCACCACCTCAATCGATGTCGATTTTTTGGGGTAACAACCCACCCACGATCTTCCTTCCCTAGGAAAAGTGGCCTCCTCTTTCGTTCTTCCTGGTCAGGCCCTGACAGGAAAAATCTTGTGCTCCTCAAAATTTGTAGCAAGACGTGTACAGAGAGTTCCCTCCCTCCCTCGCCCTTATTCAAGTCCTTGGAGCCGAGAACCAGAGCCAAGAACCAGAACCAAGTGCTTTAGAAAGGGACATCATGAAGAGAGAGAGAGAGGTTTTCGTTTTTTTCTCCGGAGTGTTGGCCCCTTTCTTTTGCTCTTCCTCTTGCTCTTCCTTCTGGGTCGTTTGTCGTTTCGATTGACGATGGCCTTTTTAACAGAGAGAGGGAGAGAGCTTGTGGGGCTTGGTTTCCTCCCTGGGGGAAAGAACTACTCAAAGCCCTCACCGGAAGGAATTGTTGAGTGATTTGGTTGCTACTGCCCACTTCGGGAGGGGGAAGCAATTGAGGCGCTCCACATTAGCATTGTTGATGGAGAAAACCTTGGAGCAGTTTGAGCTTGGAGGGTGGTACCTCGATAGATAGGTACAAGACGACGCCTTGGGATACTACATGATTTAGGAGCTCAAGGAGGGAACACGGACACGGTAAAACGTGTGGAACCCCGCGGAAGCGAAAGTCTTGCCAGTCCTCGAGGACGGATCCTCGCGATTCACCAACCGACGGACCGATCAATCAAAACACAACATTTTGCAATCGGTTTCCTGCCTCAGAGGTTGTCCCAGTCGTGTACCGCAGTGAGGGATGCAAAGTTGAATACGAAACAGGAACCTAGCACGTATTACGAGTCCCGCCCTGCAAGGAAAGATGAGGACCTCCAAGTTGTCCGTGGATGAATTTGCTCAGGTAATTTGTTTTTCGATGACCGTCTCGTTTCCTCTTGTCCCTCCACCACCAGGGGAGGGGCCAATACCTTGAGGTAGGGGGACCCCCAAACTAACTCTCCGCTTTACTACCTAGGCCACGGAAATAATCCCAAACAAGTTCTACTACGCCGTCGTGAAGCGCGTGGACTCGCCGCAGCGCTCAGCCGTTGCACGCGCGAACTTGGTGTTCTCCATTGATGAGGAGTTGGTAAGTGTCGCTCGGATCCTGCATCTCTTTCCTTGGCCACCACCTTGCCTCGATTCCTGCCGGCCAAATTGCGCCTTGCTGACCAAGCTGGACTTTTGAAAACAGGTTTATGAAGCGTTCTACGCGGACTTTGGCCCGCTCAACCTTGGGCAGCTCTGGCGCTTCGCGAAGAAGCTCGAGGCGTACTTGAAGGCCGCAGAGAAGGACAACAAGAGAGTATATTTGTACACGTATTCAAGGGGGGACACGAAGGCCAACTCATGCGTGCTCGTTGGGGCCTACCTCATCCTTTACAGGGACTACTCGGTGCAGGACGCTTACAAGCACTTCATTGGTTACGCCCCTTTCCTTCCGTACAGAGACGCTTCGTGCGGGATCTCGACGTTCAACTTGACGGCCCTTGACTGTCTCAAGGGGGTGTATAGGGCCAAGGTGACGGGATTGATTGACCACCACCTCGGGGAGGACAGCAAGTTCAAGGTGGAGGAGTATGAATTTTATGAACAGGTTGAGAATGGGGATATGAATTGGATCGTGCCGAACAAGTTTCTGGCGTTCAGTGGGCCAACCTCGAAGAGGGAGCCTTGCTATGGCTTCTACACCAAGATACCGGAGGACTACACTGGCTATTTCAACGAGAATGGGGTGAAGGCCGTCATTAGGCTGAATAACAAGATGTACGACAGGAAGAGGTTCACCAAGGCTGGCATCCAGCACTTCGAGCTGTACTTTCCTGACGGGAGCTGCCCGCCGGACACCATCCGCAAGAAGTTCTTGGAGATCACCGAGAACATTCGAGGTGGCATCGCCGTTCACTGCAAGGCGGGGTTGGGAAGGACTGGCGTGCTGATCGCGTGCTACATGATGAAGCACTTCAACTTTTCTGCGAGGGAGGCGATCTCTTGGATCCGCATCTGCCGTCCAGGCAGCATCATCGGCCCCCAGCAGCACTACCTTTGTGAGGTCGAGATGCAGATGAAGCAGGAAGGCAACGACTTCCGCGCCAGGAATGACATGAAATTCCAGAGCCCACTCAGGGCGGCGTCTATTGACGATGTGAGCGAGAGCGAGAACAGCCCAAAGGGAGTCCTCAAGTCACCAAGGAAGGTTTTCTCTGGTTATACGAAGACTGGGGAGGGTCACGCCTCCCCAAAGAAGGTGGTCGGCAAGACCTTGGACATGTCTCCAGTGCTTCAAGTGTTGCCGAGGTCGCCTCTGCAGGGTCTCGGAAGCAAAAGTCCAAAGTCCCCGTCTCAGAGGCACGTCGCGATGAACGGGCAGCCAAGAAAGATCAAGCTCAACTCCACTTGAACGACAAGGAGGAGGCCGCGACGCTAAGCGCGCATAAAAAATATGAAAACTATGATGTTTGTGATTCAACCACACAGACGGCCATTCTTTTCTTCCCGTCGATCGATCGATCACACCACGATACGAGGATCCTCCTATGGTGGATAGAAAAAAAAAAAGTCGATTGAAGAGAGATCTGCTTACTTCTGCTTCGGGTTTGTCCCAGGGCAAGGGAAGCTTCAAAAAATTCAGCTGCTGGAAGAATCACACTCACTGGTCGCCAGCGGCCCACCTGTAGGAGCGCTGGTCCTCGCCGGCGTCCTCGCCGCAGAAGGCAACCTCGCCGGAGATCAAGATGGTCTCCTCTGGGATGTTGGCCCATCCATGGCGTTGGATGTCGGCCAACGCCATGGTTGGGCCGTTCAAATCAGCGCACTTCAAGGGAAGCTCCAGAGTCACGCGAACGGCGTGGTTGCCCTCGGGCATCTCCTCCATTCCGGAAGGCCAGCAAGCCGACTTCACGTTCTGGCTGAAATCGTAGTCCCAGTCCAAAGAGGTGACACAGTCCTTGACGGTGCCGTCCTCCATCAGGAGGGGAACTCCACCAACAAATGCCTGGCCAATGTCATCAGCAACGGACCTCGCGCCACCGGCGATGCTCTGCCACCAGCCCTTGCAATCCTGGTCCTCTCCGTCACGGACGGTCGTGTTCCAGAGCTCCTGAGGGACGGGCTCGCAGGTCTCGCTGGCGGCATCCTTGGCATACTGCTTCATCATGTCGCCAAAATCAGCGTGCTGCGACTCCTCGGCATCGACGTCCCCGTCGTGGTCCTCGATCTCGTCGTCGTCGTCGTCGTAATCCTCCGTCTGGTTATCACCAGCCACGATGGTGTCTCCCAACGCAAGACCAACGTAGGAGCGCTGGTCCTCGCCGGCATCATCGCCGCAGAGAGCAACCTCACCGGACACCATGTAGGCCTGCAGTGGGACATCGGACCAGTCCGTGCTGTCGTCGTAGTCGGCCGCATCGACGCACTGCAGGGGAAGGCCGAGGCGAATGCGCACAGCGTGGTTTTCCTCGGGCTCCTCCTCCATTCCGGAAGGCCAGCAAGCCGACTGGACGATCTGGCTGTAGTCATCCAGAGGCATGCTGTTCACGCAGATCTTCTCCGTTCCATTCACCAGAAGGGGAGCGCCGTTCTCGAAGGCCTGACCGATGTCGTCAGCAACGGACCTCGCGTCACCGGCGATGCTCTGCCACCAGCCCTCGCAGTCCTGGTTGGTGCCGTTGCGCATCGTCGTGTTCCACATCTCCTGGGGGATGTCCTCGCAGGTTCCGTTCGCGCTGTGAGCGAGGAACTGCCTCATCGCGTCCCCGAAGTCCTGCTGGTCCTGGGCGACGGCTCCACCGGCCACCGCCAGCGCGAGCGCGAGGCTCGCTGCCAAGTACTTGCTGGTGTGCACCATCGTCGTCGTTGTCTTCGTTGTTCGTCGTCGGTTCCCGGTTCGTCTCGTCTTCTTACTCGCCGTGCGTTCGTTGTCCGATCGAGGTCGCCGAGGTGTTGCTCTCTTTCTGTCTCCCCACTTTTCGGCCGACCTCCCACAGGCAGGCAGGCGGCGGCCATGCCTCCCAAAGTCACGCACCGTCGCCCCTCTCGGAAAGACGTAACGCCCCGCGTCTCCAAACCACTTCTGGAGAGTGTGATCGTGTCTTGAGGACGCCGAGCGCAGTGGTGGGATGGCGGGCAGGGGTTATAGGTCGCCTCTTCAGGGTCTCGGAAGCAAAAGTCCAAAGTCCCCGTCTCAGAGGCACGTCGCGATGAACGGGCAGCCAAGAAAGATCAAGCTCAACTCCACTTGAACGACAAGGAGGAGGCCGCGACGCTAAGCGCGCATAAAAAATATGAAAACTATGATGTTTGTGATTCAACCACACGACGACGGCCATTCTTTTCTTCCCGTCGATCGATCGATGATCCCCCTCCTCTTGGGAAGGCCGTCGCCGTCGTCGCTCCTCTTCCCCTTCGCTCTTTCTTTCGCGCCCTTTCCAAGATCGTCATCTTGGTTTGCTCGAGTGACAGACGAGGGTCGAGGCGCGCGCGGCCTTCCTTCCTTCCCTTGGCGCGGTCGCACCCCTTCGCGAGTGGTGGTATGGGACAACGCTAGGAGCGGGGCCGGACGACCAAGTGAAGCGAAAGGGTTGTTTAGAAACAGACAGAGGCAAAGAGAGAGAGAGAGAGAGAGAGAGAGAGAGAGAGAGAGAGAGAGAGAGAGAGATGACTTCGAGCGTGGTTTCCCTTCAGGTTGGCCAATGTGGCATCCAGCTGGGGACGTCCCTGCTTGAGACGATAGCAGGGGAGGAGATGAACTTGGGTTCGGAGGGGGGGCTGTCCGACACGTTCTTTCGTCAGCAGAGGCTCGTGGCGAGCGACTCTTACAGCATCAAAGGGGTGATACAAAAGACTCACCCCAGGAGCGTCTTGGTGGACATGGAGCCCAAGGTGATCGCCTCGACGGTCAGGAGCAGCGGGAACGAGTCTCCTCTCTTCACGTTCGATCCGAGGAGCTGCTTCGCGAAGCAGAGCGGGTCCGGGAACAACTGGGCTCGGGGGTACTTCGAGTACGGCAGCCAGTACGGCGACGACATCTTGGACAAGGTGCGCAGGGAAGTCGAGAAGTGCGACATGTTTCGGGGTTTTCTCGTCATGCAGAGCTTAGCGGGGGGGACGGGTTCTGGTTTGGGGGCCAGGCTCGCTCAGCTGCTCAAAGACGACTTTCAGTCCAGTTTCTTGCTCAACCACTGCGTTTGGCCCTACGAGAGCGGGGAAGTCATTGTCCAGAACTACAACACCCTGTTGACGCTTTCCCACCTGCACGACTGCTCCGATGGCATCATCGTCACGGAGAACGAGACCCTCCTCCAGACATGCAAGCGCAGGCTCGATATCGCGAGGCCGACCTTCGACGACTTGAACAAGGTCGCAGCCAAGGGCCTCGCGAGTGTCCTCTTGCCTGCGGAAAGGCAGTCCGTGGATCCTTACGACTTTGGCGGGGGAGGGGGGGGAGTGGAGCAGAACCTTCTGGGTGATCTCGTGGAGCACCTTTGCTCCCACCCCGCCTTCAAGATGCTGACTCTCAAGTCCGCGCCCCAGGTCCAGACGAAGGCCTTGGACTTCACCGAGTTCAAGTGGACCACCATCCTGAAGTGGCTCCGGCAGATGCTGATTGTGAGCTCGTCCCTGGACGAGACCCTGGATTGGGGGGTAAAGATCGACTCTGGAAGCAGCATCAACAGGGTGCACTGCAAGAGCATGGGGAACTTTCTGGTGTTGAGGGGGAGGGGGGCGGTCGATGCCGACGTCACCACATTCGCCGACAAGGCCCTGTACCCGAGCTGGGCAAGCGACCCTCTGCGAGTGATGTGCAGCAAGGAGTCCTTCCTGAAGCACGAGATGTTTGCTACAGTGGTGAGCAACAGCCAAGCGTCGATCGTTCCCATGAGAAAGGTTCTGGACAAGGCTTACAACATGTTCGACGAGAAGGCTTACGTGCACCACTACGAGAGGTGCGGGCTCAGCCACAAGGACATGGAGTACGCCTTTGCGAATATCGAAGACATCATTGCAAAGTACGAGAGCTTGTGATAATACAAAAAAAATTCTTTGTTCTCCCGGGTTTCAACGCTCGCTTAAAGCAGCGTTTTCGGTTCCCCTCGACTTCTCCCCGATCCTTCTGAACTTGCTGTTGGGAGGCAGAGGGAGCTCCTTGCAGTACAAGTAGCGCTTCTCTAGGACGTAATACCAAGGGTCCACTCCCTTTTGACTGTAACCCAAGCCCTTGTACAGGCTCTGCGCTCCATCGCTAACCACGCCCACGTGAAGCCAAGTCGAGTCGCAGTTCCACCGTTTCGCCAGCTTCTCGCACTCGCGAAGCATGCTCGTGGCCAACCCCTTCCTTCGATAGTCCTCCCGCACGACCCTAGCACGAGAGCGAAAGAGAGAGAGAGAGAGAGAGAGAGAGGGAGAGTCAGAAGTCCGTTCGGCGCCAAAGGGAGGGAGGGGCGAACCGGCCCTTCCCCTTGCACTCACATATTCCCAATGTAGAAGCGCTGGACCCCCCTCGTTGGAAACGGAGGAGGCAGCTTCGCATCGGGCACAGTCATGCTCACGGTAACGCTCGCCACGATCTCGCCGTCGTCATTCTCCGCCAGGAGGCAGCAAAACATGCGCTGGGCGTCCTTGGTGGCGATGAGCCTCCTCAGGTTCCGGGCGGCGGGGGTGGAAGCGAATCCACCCACCAATTGGGTCGCCGTCCTCTTCTCCGCGGTCTCGTACCGGAGCTTCAGAGTCTGAGACTCGCGGGTCGCCAGCTGCTTCTGAGCCAGCGACTTGGCGAGCTGCTTGGTGAGCTCCTTGGTGATCTGATCGCTGTACCAGTCCTCGAGCAACGACAGCCAGGCGTCCAAGTAAGGGGCCTGCTTGCGAAACAAATCCGTTTGCTCCCTGGCGAAAACTTCGGCACAAAGGCGGGACACTGGTCCGCAATCTCTCACTTTCGCCGTGCGAACCCGGAGGGGCTTGGCCCCTTGCCCGGTCGCCCCATTCACCTGCGCGCAGCACCTCTGCACCCCCTGCCTCCCCGCCCGGCACTTGTGCTGCCGCTGCAGGCCCATCATGCTGGCTTTTGTGTGGCCAAGAGGAGATCCAAGCCTCTTTTTGGATAGGGGCCTCCTCCTTCAATCAGGAATTGAAACGGCCAAACGTAAGCGGAGGGGAGCAAGCCGATGGAGAAGAACGCACGGATTGGGATGGATGAAAAGTTTATACTTATATACACACGCAATGTATTTAGGTGCGGTCGGTCCAGGCAAACGCCACTCTGCTCACTTGCGCTTGACGAGGCGGGCAGCGAAAGCGCCATCGATCTTGTGCTGGTGGGGGAAAGTTTGAAGGAAGCCGTCCTTCTTGACATCCAAGGTTCCGGGCATCTCCTCGACCTCGAACTCTGGGTTTTCCCTCAGGAAGGCCATGATCCTTCCGGAGTTCTCCTCCTCCTCGATGGAGCAAGTGGAGTAGCAGAGGATCCCGCCCACTTTGACGTGGTTCTTCGCGTGGTTGAGCAGCCTCGATTGGATCTCGGTGAGCTCCTGGAGGTCCTCCGCCTCCCTCCTCCACCTCAGGTCGGCCCTCTTCGCGAGGACCCCAGTCCCGGAGCAAGGGGCATCGACGAGCACCTTGTCGAAGAGAACGCCTTCGTTCTCCGCGGACCAAGCCTCGAAGGCCACCGAGTGGGTCTCCGTCACGAGACTGTCGGGGAACCTCCTGATCCCATTCTCCAGCGCCCTCATTCGGTTCCTGCTCGCGTCGAGCGCCACGAGCTTGCCCTCGTAGTTCATGCGCGCGGCGGCGTAGTAGAACTTTCCCCCCGGAGCGGCGCAGACGTCCAGCACCTCCTCCCCGGCCTTTGGATCCATGAGGTCGACCACGAGTCCGGCGCTGATGTCCTGCACTGAGCACAGCCGGTCCTGCATGAGGCCCGCCGAGAAGACCTTCTGCAGGCCCTTTTCGATCACGATGAAGTCCTCCAGGTAGCTCGTCTCGGAGAACTCGACCCCCGCCGCCTCCGCCTTTCTTTTCATTTCTTCCGTGTCAAGGCCGTGGCAAGGGTTCGTCCTCAGGCAGTACCTCGGCCGCGCGTTGTTGTACTCCAGAAGGTCCAGGCAGTCCTCCAGGCCGAATCGCGTGAGCCACCTGTCGATGAGCCAGTTGGGGTGCGAGTGCCTGTTGCCGAGAACCTCCACCAACTCCGCCCTTTCCATAGCGAGGAAATCCTCCGTGCTGTACTCTTCCTCCACGTACATGGTCACCTTCCTGAGCAGGCTGTTGATCAGCCCCGCAGCCTTCCTGGCGTTGCCTATCCCCTTGGCCAGGTTCACGTACTCGTTCACGACGTAAGCGGGCTTCTGCGCGAAATAAAGCTCGTACGCGCCCATGCGGAGAATCTGCCTGACCCTGGAGTCAAAGGGCTTCGGGAGCTTCCCCCTCCTCCCGTCCTTGGACGCGCCGCGGCGGTGATAGTCGCCGTTCAGGCCGTCGATGATGTGATCCAGCTTCCGCTTCCACCTCAGTATCTCGCTCACCAGCCTCGTCACGTCCCTCCTGTCCTGGGCGGATAAGGTGTCTGTGGGACGAGACTCGGACGACGGCGCCCCGGTCGCCAGAGCCGCGTACGCCCCCTTGTCCTCCACTCGCAGCAGCTGCGCCAGCACGAGGGACCTCACCGTCTGCTCCGGCTTCTGCTGCCTCTCGCCCCGCACGCCCCGCACCGAGACTAGGCTCCCCGGCTTTTCCGCCTGCAGGGCCGACAAGGGGACCAGTTGTTTCCTCGTCGCCCTGTTGAAGAACGCCGCGCTCGGAAGCTTCCTCTCGACCGGCCACTTCCGTCCACCCTCACCGGACTGCCTCCACGTCTGCAAACCCAAGTCCTTCCTCTTGTGCGCGTGCGCGAACGCAGACATGTCCAACCGGATGTTTCGATGCCCTGCCCACCCAAGCTCTACAACAAAACCAATGGCTACCAAGCCCGCTTCCGACCGAACCGAGGCCAATGCGGTGTCCAAAGAAAGCTTTCGAGATGTCTCTTCGCGTCCCAGTCCTTTCGACACCTCTCTCGCACACCCTCGTCTTCAAAGTCACAAACAAACACACACACAAACACACCGGCCGCTTCGGGGCGCCGCTCTCTCTAATCTTGTTCTTGTGGCAGAAAAAGGGGGAAGAGAAGAGAAGGGGGACTCGGGAGGCCACGAGTGCGGTAGAGGGGGTTAAGGGTGGACGTCGACGCACCTGCAGGCGGGAGGATCAGATCACCGCCTCCGCTTTTGTTTCCTCGGTGGTCGAAGGAGCGCTTTGGAATTTCGAGAGAGGGAGAGAGAGAGAGGAGCGGGAGGATGGACAACAGAGAGTAGCCGGTGTGGTGTGGTGGCGCTCCCGACGACGACGACGACGACGACGACGATGGACGACAAGAACAAGAGGGAGGAGGGAGGCGAGGAGGAGAAGCGTGGTAGCGCGTGGGACTACCCTCGTCTGCTGATAGAGAACCGGAATTACTTGGCCATCTTCTGCGCCTCGGTGTTCCAGCAGCTTGGGAACTGGGCGAACCTGATCGCCTCGATGAAGATCGTGGAAGAGGTTGGCGTGCAGACGGGGTTCAATGCGGGTCTGATCTTCTTCCTGAGGCAGATTCCCTACGTGCTGCTCTTCCCGATTGCGGGTGCTTGCGCCGACAAGTTCGACAGGAAAACGGTGATGATCGTGAGCAATGGACTGTCGTGCCTGGTCGCTGGCAGCTTTGTGTTTCTGACGATGATGGGCGACAACAAGCTGGGGATGCTGTGCGTGCTCATTTTCCTGAAGAACTCCGCGTCCTCCTTTTACAGCCCGTGCAAACGGGCGGCGGTGCCCATGGTGGTCTCGAGGCAGCAGCTTCACATCGCCATGACAATGGACGGAATCGCGTGGAGCAGCATGCTAGCCGTCGGGGCGGCTCTGGGGGGGCTGATGACATCCCAGCTGGGGCTGGTGAACTGCTTCCTGCTGGATTCTCTGGGGTTCGTCCTTTCCATCACCTGCTTGCTGTTCCTGCCGAGGCTGAAGCAGGACCAGGGCAACACGGGGCAGGTGGCTGGCTCCGGCGAGGACGAGCCTCCGGAGATGAAGAGGGTGGACTCAAAGACGCTGAAGGCAGAATCGTCGTCAGGTGGGGCGAAGGGCGGCTTCATCAAGGACACGCTCGCCCTTTTCGGTCCGAGCCACCGCGTCAGTCTCTTGTACTGCACGATGAAGGCCACGGGAGGGCTGATTTGGGGGCCGGCAGACGTCTTGAACTTGAAGTGGTCGGAAATCGCCAAGATTCAGATCAACGGAGACCAGCCGCTGACGCTCGGGTTTGCGTACGCGTTCGTCGGGGTGGGATGCTTCGTGGGGCCTCCCTTGTCGAACGTTTTCTTCGGCAAGGAGGAGGCTGGTTTGATCAGGGCGATCCTCTTCGGAATCGGCTGCTTGACTTCGGGGTATGCCTGCTGGAGCTTCGCCTTCGCCAACTTCACCATCGTCATGCTCGGGAACCTGCTTCGGTCGGCGGCCAGCGCCGTCATTTGGATCAAGTCCACGCTGCTCATTCAGCTCTACAGCGATGCGAGGTTCTTGGGGCGCTTGTTCGCTCTGGAGCTCGCGTTTTACACGATCGCAAACTCCCTCAGCATGTTCGCCGCCGGCCTCCTCCTGGACAACGGTGTGTTGGACGTCCGAAAGATATCTGCCTCGCTCCTGCTTCTGTCCGTCGTGATGTTCGCGGTTTGGGTCCTTCTCGTCAGGAGGAAGAGAGGCGAAGAACGATCTCCCCGGGAAGACGTTGAGTACGAGATGGTCTCCACCACCGGCGACGAGTAGACGACTGGAACAACTCTGTACTTTTATGGCAACAAAAAAACTGTACTTGTAAGGGTTTGTCTTATATATATATATATATACATATGTGTGTGTCCGTTTGGTGTTGTGAACCAGGTCCTCAGTCCTCGGCCTGGTCCTCCTCGTCCTCCTTCTTCTCGGAGAGACTCCACAATGGATTCGAAGTCAGCGTCCCGCTGGAGTCTCTCAGAAGAGGGTTGGAGTTCTTGTCTCCCATCTCGGGATCAGCCATCTCGATCTCGCTGTCGTTGTCCTCGTCCCTCATCGCCGCGTCCTTGTTCAAGAACAGCTTCACAGAAGTCGCGAGCACGACCACGACGCAAGCAATGCCGTACGAGAGCGCCGTGTTATTCGTGGAGTCTTCGGTCTTCTTGCCCTCCACCTTGTCGATGGTCGGAAAGAGGCCGGTGAGGACGGCAAAGGCAAAGTAGTTTGCGGTAGAAAAGTGGAAGACGAAGTCCCTTACGAGCCTCTTCGGGAAGAGCGTTACCAGCAGCGTGCTTGTGATGGCGACCACCCCGCACACAAAGTACGGAAGGTTGTAGGTCGGCGGGTCCCCTATTTCCATTCCAAGGTACGGCCAGTGCCCGTCGAGCCCACTCAGGAGCAAGACGAACATCGGGGCGCCCAAGAAGACGTACAGTCCCTTAGTCAGCACCCTGGGCTTGTCGAAGTAGTAGCACGCCCAGCCCGTGAGCGAGGCCAAGGTCGACGCCGCGGAAAGCACGAGGTACAAGGTGGTGAAGCTGGGCGCCGGAAAGGCTTCGCAGAACTTGAGGGCAACGAGACTGTACACGGGGAAAGCCAGGGCGCCAAGGGTCAGGCCTATCTGCAGCTCCGTGCTCCTGGCGGACAGGATCAGGCAGACCAGAGCAATCAGGATGGCCACGACAGAGTAGCCCACGCGCATCCACTGCGCGTGGCTCACCGTCTCTTTCGGACCGAAGAGGACGGTGAACCAGTCGGAAAATACGAACATGCGTTTGTACGTCATGCCCTCGGGCATCGTCTGGGGCTCCGTGATATACCGGCACATGTAGTCCTCCTTGAGGGTGTCCTGCCAGTGCCTCCAGTTGCAGGCAACAATCTTCATCTTTTCTCGAGTCTTTTTGCAAAATCAATCAAAATCAAGACAAATAACAAAACAACAAAGACACGAAACCAACGAAAAGGCGCGACCTTTGCGCACCGCGAAGCGTCTGGTGCCCAAGTCGCCGCCCCTCTCGTGCGTCTTGTTGACGGGACGGACGGCTTCCTCACCGAAACGTCACGAGCCAAGCTGTGCTGCTCCTCTGCTCCTCTGGCAAAATCCTTTTTTTTCCTTTTCTCCTCTCCAGCAAGCAAGGGAGGGGGAGGGGAGAGAGAGAGAGAGGGAGAGAGAGAGAGGGAGAGAGAGAGAGGGAGGGAGGGAGAGGGAGAGAGAGGGAGAGGTGAGAGGAGGGATCTTCCTTTTTTTTCCTTTTCTCCTCTCTCCAGCAAGCAGGGGGAAGGAGAGGGGGGAGGGGAGAGAGAGAGAGAGAGAGGGAGGGAGGGAGAGGGAGAGAGAGGGAGAGGTGAGAGGAGGGATCTTCCTTTTTTTTCCTTTTCTCCTCTCTCCAGCAGGGGAGACAGGGAAGGAGAGAAGAGGGATCCTTTCTTCCTTTTTTTGTCCTTGCTTCCTTGAATATTCAATATGTTTCCTATAAACTTACTCTGGACAATTGTTGTATCGTACTCTTGATAGGGGCGGACTCGCGACACCATGAGTTCCGAGTTCACGGTATGGGGCGCAGACCACGATGGTTTCCTTATCTAAAGACAAGACGGAGGGGAGAGAGAGAGTGTGTGTGCGTGTGTTGTCTTGTTCTTGTTCTCTTGTTGTCTTGTTGTCTTTGTGTCCCCTTTCCTTTTCCAACCATCCATCAATTGGCATCTTCATAATCATCATAACGCATTTTCTTCTTCTCTTCTTCTCATGATTCGCGTTCCCCAAGGAGGAACGAGGGTAATGGGATTGTACGACGGAGAGGAGGACGTCGTCGTGTCGTGTTGCGAAAGTGCGGTACCTTGAGGAGTGCGGTACCTTGAGGAGGACAGAGGAGGGCCAAAGATGGAGTCCCACGAGGCCAAGTTGTTAGGAATTGTGCGAGAACTCATGGAAGCTGACTTGAAGTTCAACCCCAATGACAAGGAGGCTGTGCACAGGGTCGTGGAAGCCATCTTTAGGGCGAGGTCGAGGAACGCAGAGGGAGGGGAGCAGAGGGAGGGGATTGGCCAAGGGTCGAAGCACGGGACGGCGACGGAGGACAAGGTGGCGAGCACACCGCCTCCGCCGGGGAAGACGAGGCTGAGGAACTTGATGCGGAGCGGTGGAGAGGGGAGGAAGTCGAAAGCGACGAGGCGGAGCAAGGGGGACAACGTATACGGCGTGAAACACGCGGACAGCGGTGTGAAGAAGGTCACGGGGAGGCCGAAGGCGGGGGAGGGGGACGAGAAGCTTGTGCGGAGGAAATTGCAGGAGAGCCCTCGCAAAAACGTGTCTGCGGCTCAAAGCAGCGGGGGCGAGGTGGGGGACGCGCTCGTCCAGAACCTCAACTTTCAGGCCGACAAGCTGAAGCAAGATAAAGGAGTCCTCAAGCACATGGTGGAGCTTGCAAAGGCCCACAAGCCTCGGCAGCAGCAGCAGGACAAGATACCCACGCTGGTGTCCGAGAGGGAAAGGGCCAGGAAGAATCCCGGCAAGGAGGCAGCCACCTCCCTCCCCCTCCCCTTCGATCATCACCTGAGGAGGGAGAAGGCCCCCCAGAGGCCCCTGCTTCAGCCCAGGACTCAGGCAGCGGCGAACGCGGGTCTCGACCTGAGCGCCGTTTGGAAATTCATGCAAGACAGGCAGTCGGCAAACGAGGCCGCCGCAAAGGCGAGCCAGGGGAGGAGCCCCGCCGGGAATGCGAAAGGAGTCACCGTTCCCCCCGGAACGATGCTGCAAAACACTCTCATGGGTCGGGCAGCGGAAAGTGCGGCGGCGGCGGCGAGCGTGGCGTACTTGCCCCGATTCCAGAACCAGAGCCTGAAAATGAAGACGCCAAAGGAGCAGAGGATGATTGACCACTTGAACAACATGCTCAACAACAGGAAGAGGAAACCTGATTACGGGCAGAACAACATTTTCCGGGACTCCCTGAGCGCCGCCCCTTCTGTGCTGAACACTGACTTGAACACCGGGCTGTCGCAGCATCAGCAGCTGAGGGCCGTGCTGCACCAGAGCCTTGGAAGCATGGAAGCTCCGAACATCCCTGTCCGGGGACAACACCACACGGCAGCCTCGGCGTATGGGACGCAGGGCCTTGCGATTCCTCAGCAAAGTGTGTACCAGCACCTCCCGGGAACTCAACACGTGGTGCAGGTGCAGCAGCCCATGAACATCAAAAACATAATCGAGTCTGCCATCAGGAATCAGAGGCAGCAGGGCAAGCACAGGAAATAATGTGCTTGAGATAGACAACAACAACTGTAATCCTATTGGCACAATATAATTACACCAAGTCAGACCTTAGTCAACAAAACTTTGAATCTTTCGTGCAGCTCGGACGAAGGCTTGACTTCTGCAGCCTTCTTCGTGAGCGCTTCCTTTGCGTCGGTGGCCCAACCATCTTGCAGGGAGGAAGAGCATTTCGTTACGATCACTTCGAGCAGCTGCAAGAGCAGCGTCAAGGATTTCTCCCTCTGCTCCTTGCCGAGGGAGCTCAAACAGTTTCCACAGATCCAGCAGAGCCACTTGGAGTGTTGCGGCAGGTCAAGACTCGAGTACGAAAGAATTGATTTGGCAGATTCCACCGCAGTGTCCCTGACCCTCCATTCAGACTCGTTCGAGATGGCGGCTTTCAAAACTTGTAGCGTGCGATCAGTGATCTCAGATGCCTGCGTACTACTCGAGAGGGAGCCCCAAACCTTTGTGAGGCATTGAATGGCCGCGATTCGGACCTTCTCGAGCCGTTTCTTGCTCGCCTCCTCGTCCTCGTCCTCCTCGTCGTGGCCCTCGAGGACAAGATCCAGCAGCTGCCCCAAAATGAGAAGCGCCTTGTCGCCGCTGCTACCAATGCCGGAGCTAGCCGAGAGCAAGCTTACCGCGTTACAGGCCGCAATAGCAGTCTTCTTTCTCTTCAGCGCCGACAAGAGCGCCGAGAGAACCTTTTCGATGCCAGGAGCTTTTGCCACGCTGTCTGCATTCTCAGAGCACAGGACAGAGAGAGCATGAATGCAGTCCTCCTTGCCATCCCAGTAGCGGCCGCCCAAGCAAGCGATCAAGGCTTCACAAAGCACGGAGGCATTGCTAAGCGGCATGCCGCTACTCTTCTTGACCAGTTTCGTTACCGCAATGCTGGAAGACTTCCTCGTCTTCCACTGATCAGACTTAAGACCTTCTACGCACAGTTCCCCAATCTCCAGGTGGTATAACCGCATCGCCGCCGAATCGCTTGGCGCCCCTTCGTCCCAAATATTAGTGAAGAGCGAAGACACCTTGGTCTCAGACCTGTGCATCAGGCAAAAGGACAGGGGAAGAATTCTGTTCTTGTATCTCGCGAACACGTCCGGAGCCTGGCGACACAGCTCGATGATGTACAGAGCACCGGATCTTTGAATGTTGCTGTCCTCATCCTGGACCGCCTCGATCAGCCTCTTCATTCTCGCGTCAACGTGCTTCTCCTCGGAGAATTTAGAGAGTTGAGCAAAACTTGAAGCGTACGTCCTGCATATCGCCGGCGTCGAGTCGAAACTGCTGCTTAAAGCTCTGAGAAGCTGCTTGGAGCAGGGTTTCATGTCATATCGCATCCGAAGCGTCACAGATGACAGAAATCGAGCTGTCCCGGCCCTCGTGTTTGTGCCAAATCCGTTCTTCAGAAGGTCTGACAGCTTCGAGGACAAATCAGGCAAGACCTCTGTGTCGGCGCAGGCAGAAATTCTGTCCAGCATGTCCCCAACCATTGAGGCGTTCGCAGCTTGAATTCGCAAGTTGTCGAGCTCCTCCTTGTCAATGCCGACTCTGTCTGCATGCTGCTCAATGTAATTCATACTCGTGCTCTCCAGTCCCGAGAGGCATTCCAAGAGGCAAGACGAGATTTGCACCATGTACTGACTGAGCAGGCGCTTGTCACTGAACTTTGTGAGGTGGTAAAGGACTTGTAAGCTGATGGATTTGACTTCTTTGACCGCGCTCGTGATGCCTTTGGTGAGCAATGTCGGGAAAACAATCGCGGCCGGGGATCTATCACCTTCCTGGTTACCATCCTCACACAAACGAGCGGTCGTCCTTTGGAGACTCACTGCAAGGGATATGGCCGCAGTCCTTACGGTTTCTTTGATGTCATCGATCACTCTGAAAGCGCCCAACCACAGTCTCTCAAAGTACTCTTGCAGCTCTGCCCAAGTTCTTCCTTGAATCAAAGACGAGAGGGCCGTCGCGCTTGATTGCCGGTTCCGCCACAGATTTGAGGTGAGCTGCTGAAGAAGCTCCTCCATGATCAAAGGAAAGTGCAAGGTCACTGTCGTTGTTGGGTTATCCACAAGGCTGCACCAGAACATCTCCATACTTTCCTGCACTCCCGGGCTCGGATCGTGAAGCAGTCGATACAATTTCGGCACAATTCTGGGCAGCAGGGGCGCGAGCTCATTTTCCGCAATTTTGGAGATCGTTCTCAAACCCAAGGCTGCTCCTTTCTTGGACTGGAGGAGAGACTTCTCGTTGAACAAGTTTATGAACTTGTACACCATGTCAGATCCTCCCCCGATGTCATTTGCGATTGAGCAAAGGTGCTTGTACGTCTGGATCTTCTTCCCTTGCGGGTCCTTGCCAAGCATGTCACCCTCAAACAGCTCCGTGTTGTTATCTATCTTCTGCTTCTTGGGCTGGAGCCTGGCCGCAGTGAGTCCTTCTACGAGGTTTTCGACCAAAATGCTCCTGCTTTCCCCTTCACTTACGACATAGATGATGGATATGCCCTGGGATGCCATCTCTTGCGTGATCTCGTTCGTGTCCTTCACGAGTTCCAGCAGGGCACTCTGAATATCCAAGATCTTGGCAGAAACGACACTCTTGGCAGCAGTACCCTTAATGATGGACAGGAGTATGACACTCGCGTTGCGTCTCACATTTGGGTCTGAATGCACAACGTACTTTGACAGGATTATGTCCAAAAGCTCACTGCAGTGCTTCATGCTGTCCTCGCTGATCTCTGACGCGTCCTGTGATCCGGCACCATAGATGCACTCCTTGAGAGATTCTTCCATGACAATTTGGTCAAACAACAGAACTTCTCTCATGTTTGGCTCGTGTCCAAACACGTACGTGAAGGCCTCTCCGAGGGCGAAGGCTGTGCCTTCCTCTTTGATTGCTGGAATAAGCCCCAGAAGGAAGGAGGAGATTTCGCGCGCGGGTGCATTGTAACGGCACAGGCGGCCTAAAGAGACCAGTGCTGACGAGACTGTGTCAGGCACTGGCGACTTTTCTGCAAGCGCTTTCAGATTGTCCTTGAACGCCAAGACTTCCTCCTCGGTGGTCACGTCGCAAAGCGCAGTGATCCCAGCAATCTCAGCAACGACTCCATTAAGCGGGTATCTCATATCAGAGAGGTCAAAGTGCTGCTTGAGGATGTTCAAGAACCGCGTCACATCGCTGGCTCCTTGCTCTGGTGACTTCCACGCAAAGCCGTAAACGACCATCAGGAAGACTGCGTGCATCTTCTCCAAGTGCTTCTTTACGGTCATCTTCTCCAATTCTTCTAGAATTTGCCCCATTTCTTTCATGCTCTCCTGAGGCTCCAATGCTGAAGACAGGAACCCACAAAGACGAGCAGACCCCTTCCTCACCCTTTCATTCGTGTGACCGACAAGCCTTTTCAGATCGGAAAAGGACTTTGAGATCTCTGAACAAAGAAATTTTGGTGGGTCCGCGTTCGCTTCGATCAGCAAGGATGAGATGGCTTCAATTAGCAAGGCAGTCTCTTTGCTCTGCAATGCATGCGCAATAAGCGGGGCATAGCTCAAATCAGTTTCGAGACTGTGGTTCAGCTCTCCCGTCCTTGTGCAACGAATGGCTCGTAGCATGTGCAAGAGCACGTTTTGGTGGGTCCGTCTTTCTCCCTCGAGGGACTTCAGGTCTGGGTTCTTGGCGAAGAAGTAATCGACGAGATCGCTTGTCTTGAGCTTTTTATCTCGAGCCTCATCCCTCAGGTCGTTCCACCTCAGAAGCTTGTTAGCCTCGTCTCTGATCTGGATCGATTCGTCTGCCGTCGCAACGAGCAGAAGGTACACGCCGTGGAGCTCTTGAGTCTTGAACACAGAGCTTGCCCACTGAATGCTCAGGAGGCGCAAGGATTCATTGGGACTAGCAACCGAGTTCCTAGTCAGCATTTGTTCCAGCTTTGCTTTCACGTCACTTCCAGTCGACTTGTAGGCTGAGGCAAGAAGCCTCATGGCTTCCATGGCGCTCACTTTGACGGCTTCATCCTCGACGGTAATCTTTCGCATCAAGTCTCCGATGATGCCGACGTCGTTCGCAAAGGCCTGCGGAAGCCTTTTCCCCAGCTCCGAGATGGCCTCATACGAGAACTCCCTCATTCTCACCGAGCTTCTGTCGTAGCTGTTTAACTGAGTCTGGTCCAGAAACTTGATCAAACCTTTCAAAACCAGTGGGCCCAAGGATGCAAGCTGATCCTGCGAGGCGTGCTGAAGAACCCAAATAGAGTATTCCATGCCCACCAACTTCAGTCTCGCGTTGGACGTCGCGGAGTACAAGCACTCAAAGATGGTTTTGACGGTGAGGGGAAAGCAGTTTGCAGCCCTCAGCGAGTGGATGAAACACCCCAGAATTCTCAGCCGCACGACCAGGCTGGCCGGTTCTATCTTCTTCGACACCTCTGGGGCTTGCTCCAACGATCCGTGAAACAGCAAGTACAACTTGTGAATCAATCGGTGGTCCTCCAAGTCCACGAGTGGCTTGACATTGGAAATGGCGCACTTCTTCCGAAGGAGCTGGTCGCCTAAGCTTGACACGGCGTCGTTCGGGTCGCAGGCTGCCACGAGGAGAAGAGGGGTCAGCAGCTCCACCTCGGCGTCCAACTTGATCAAGAATTTGAGCAGGTGGACCTTCCTGCTCACGGTGTTCTCATAGGTCTCATCCTGGCATTGAAGCATCGCCATCAGGTCCGGTGACAGCCCGGGCGAGGTCACTCTGGTCTCTGTGTTCCTGTTGTACGGACCCTGATAGAGCATGAAGTTCACGCAAAACCCCACGAACTCAGCTCGGTCCTGCACGCTCTTGCTGACGTTCAGGTCCTCCATCGAGATCCCGGAGCCCAAGCCACCGCTGCTGAGCGACACCAGCACCAGGCGAAACAGGACGTACTTTGCACTGCTCGCATTGAAGTGGGAAGCGAACAAGTTCAAGATCTTCGTCAGCCGGGAGGCTTGGAACCGCGCGTCCTCCCTCAACAAGCCCTTCTCGATGTACATGAGGGCGTAGCTCCGTGCCACCTGCGACGCCTTCTCGCTGTGGCACAGATCAAGCAAGGCGTCGACCGGGATCTTCGCATCGGACTGTGCACCGCTCACGATCCTGTTCACGTGGCTGAGAATCTCGATCACTTTTTGCAGGACGAGGTTGCTCGGAACGTTGAGCTCGGCGATGACAGCAGGAAGGAGCCTCTCCAGGACCTTCGGGATGCTCGCCTCCGACGTCAGCGCCAGGCGCGTCAGCACTCTGTCCAGCGCCTGAACGCGTCGAGCCTCCTCCGTGTCCGCCATCGGGAACAAACTTTTCAGCTCCACAAACACAAAACAAGACAGAGAGAGGATGAGAGAGAGAGAGAGAGGAGAGGGTGAGTGAGGTGGGTGACGGAGAGATGAAAGGAGGGAGGCCTTGCCCGCTCCCCTTCTCGCCCTCTCAGTCCCTCTCTCCCGCTGTCTCACCCCGTGATGGAGGTGATGCTGCGGGTTCCACGAGAGCCTCTCGTCGAGAGGGGGGGGGAGAGGAGAGGGGAGGACCGCGGTCACTCTTGGGGAATTCAATTCATTAAAAGGTGGCGCCTCAGGCGTGGCACCGGGAAGCACGGTTCTTGCGAGCTGGAATCCACCCGTCTCCTCGCCGCGGGGGCGCCCAAAGGTCGATCGACCAGACGCGGCGCACAGACTCCTCTATTCCTTGATGCGATTGTCGTTGTAGAGGTTGGCCTTGGGGTCCATCTGGAAGTAAGTCGCGACAAACTTCTTCTTCGCGACCTCGGAGGACATGCCCTTGGTCTTGTTCCAGGCCTCCCACCTCGACCTGCGGGTCCGGAACGGGAAGAGAGAGGGGGGGGATCAGGAGAAAGTAGAAGCGTCAGCACGGGGGGGATCACACGCCATCCAATGCGAGAGGCAGCTCTGTTGGCGACAGGCGCGTGCTCATACCTTCCCTCGAAGTCCAGGCCCCCGGTCTCAGCCCACACGGGCTGCTCCCCGGTGTTGTCGCCCTCCGTGGCCTGCTGGAAAAAGCCGTAGAGGTCGTAGAAAGCGTCCGGTTTCTTCGTGGCACCTCCGGGCATCGACTTGAGCCTCCAGCGCAGGGACTCCCACGTGTCCTTGAGCTGCGGCCAGTACTTGCCAACGTCGTAGTTCTGCGACGAGAGAGAGAGAGAGAAGGGGTGTGGGCAGAGGGAGAAACGAAACGCGTGTCGTGGATCAGTCTTCTTCGGTCGTTGTCCACCAAAGAAGGAGTGAATGGGCTCACCTTGGTCACGATGCCCTTCTTGGCGTCCTCCTCGGCCTTCTTCTTCTGGGCCAAGAGGATCTTCTTCAGCTTGCTCTTCGCGGCCCTGTACGCCTGCCTGGAATCGCCCGGAGTCGCGTCGAGGAACTCGGCCTTCTTGATGGCCTCGTAGAGGCTCTGGAAATCGTCCCCCGCCGCTTTGATCGCCGCGAGCGCGGTATCCGGATCCGTCATCGTTCCCATCCTTCCTCGATCTTCCCTACCAACTCCCTGTCTTCGCTCGCTCGCTCCTCCCCGTCGTCGTCGTCGTCGCGTCGTCGTCGTGAGGCCGCGCTTCGCTTCCGTTTCAAGAGTGAGCGGTCGAGACCGAAAACGAAAACGAAACGGTTACTAACGGTTCTACGAGAGACGTTACTTCTCCTGGTGATTACTTCTCCTGGTGATTGATTAGTGTCTGGTTTTAGGTTTAGGTTTAGAGGGACCTCAGATGAGGGATCCCATGAAGTCTTCCAGGTCGTCCACCTCCTCATCGATCTTGGCCTCCTCTGCCCTCATCTCCTCCCTCTCCCTCTCCCTCTCCCTCCTCCTCTCCCTCTCCCTCGCCAAGGCCTCCTCCTCCTCTCTCTTCCGCTTGAGCTGCTCGGCCCTCGCGGCTTGTTCGAGCTCCAGCTTCCTGTTCAGCTCCTCCCTCTCCAGGCTTTGCTCCAGAATCCAGTCCCTCTGCGAAAAAGAAAAGTCGCAGCCTGGGCTCTCTCCGATCACGATGACGTCCTCGAGGATCGGGAAGAACTCCTCGTCGATGTCGTCGCCGTCGCAATCCCCCGCCCGCTTCAGGATCGCCTCCAAGTCCTCCGTGTCGAGGTCCTTGTCGTACAAGTCCCCGTACTTGTCCACCAGCTTGCCGAGCCTCCTCCTGCTGGCCGCTCCCAGGTGCAACCAGTACTTCGGAACGTACTCCTCCAGAACCTCTTGCGCCTCCACGCAGCGGCTGTACCACTCCATCGAGAGGATGTCCACGTCCTGGGACTTGAGGGCCTCCGCCTTCCAGTCCATGTGATCCGCAAGGCAGCACAGGGTCTTCGGCCCGTCGTAGCCCTTCAAAAAGTTCTTGGTGATCTCCCCGCCGTTCTCCAAGACCGATTTCTCCACCCTCCCCTTCTCGTGCTCCCCTGAGCCGAAATTCAGGAAGAAGAACAGGAAACCGGTCAGGAAGTCCGACTTTTTCTCCGAAGGCTTCACGGTGACCGACAGATACTCTTCCGGCACTGACAGGGCCCTGCCCGAGGCTTTCTTCGGAGACTGGGCGTTCTTCTTCGTGCGCTGGCCCTCCACGAGGTCCTTTGGCTTCACCTCCTTGAGCTCCTCCAGGGTCGTCAGGTCGCGGAGGCCCTTGTCGTGGCGGATCCTCTTGGCTCTGGGAAACCTCAAGCTCGTTTCTGTTGCGAAGGACCCTGATGGGATGGTTCGGACATCTCCGATGACTTCCAAAACGACGCTCTTGTCAGGATCCCGAACCCAGGCGTGGGGCTTCTCGCTCGCACTGCCGGTGATTCTGTACATGGGAGGCGGCGTGTCCACCAAGTTGTCTTGCAGCTTCCTGTGGATCGCTTGCATCTCCCCGTCCGTCAGACCCGTTCCAATTTTGCAGAAGGACAGCAAGAACTCGTCGCCTTTTGCTTTGGGGATTCCAATCAGGTACTGAGCAAGGACCCCGCCCCTCTTCCCCGTTCCGTAATATCCACCAATGACCACTCCATCCACTTCTACCTCAGTCACGTAGTCCGGCTTGATCTTCAGCCAGTCCGAGCTCCGGCTCGCAGCGATCCATTGCGAGCACAGCAATTTGATGACGATGCCCTCTTCCATCTTCTCAATCGACTCGTCGAATTGCTTTTGAAGGGACGCCTCGTCCGTGCCAAGCCTGGAGTACTCGCTCTCCCCCGGAAGGATGCAAATGACTCGCCCCGTTACCCCGTTGGCCTTGATCTCGTTCGTGTCGGTCTCAGCAGGAGTCACCGTCTGAGCGAGCAACCGGTGTCTTTCCTTGAGGGGCAGGTGAATCACAGACTGCATGCTGCCCTCGTACCGCGTGTAGAGCACGTCGAAAGCGACGTAAGTCACCTCGAGATCCTTGAGCTTGACTTGGCTCTCGCTGCCTTTGTCAGTGGCGCCGTCGTTGGAAAGCTGGACGGCGGTGGTTCCCGTGGCGTCCTCGCTTCGAATCAAAGTCACCACGTGCTTTATCGATCCGAAGGGCAAGAATTTCTGGCTCTTCTTGTTCCAAACGACAATTTCACCGTCCAAGACGCAGTCCTGAAGGTTGATTTGCTTGCGAAACACATCGCTCAGGGCAGAGTACCCCGAGGTACTACCGTGGTCCAGACCATTCCTGCTGTAGTACTTGACATCATCCCCCTGCCTGTGCAGCTGTATCCTCTCCCCGTCGAACTTAGTCTCCACCACGAATTCCTTATCCTTGACCTTGGAGTAAGCGCTCTCCACCGTATTGATCCTCTCCGCCAGCTGCGGTCTCATCACGCTCCCGAGCTTCACCTTCTGGGACTCGAGTACGGCGGCCTTGTTGTTCAGCAACCTGCACACTTTCTTCAAGTTCATGGTCATGTTGTAAAGCTCCTGGGCCATGGGGTGGATGCAAGAGAGGATTCCCTTCTCCCCCGCGCCGAGGTGCATCTTTGTCTTGAGAATCACTCTCAGCGCCCACTTCATCTCCTCGGGACTCAGCGAAAGGATCAGCTTGCTCATCACCGCAGACTGTCTCTTCAGATCCTGGCCCTCCGAGAGTTTGTCGAGCAGGCCGTGGAACTCCCCGAGAGTCATGCGGCTGGTTCCCCTCGGCTTTCCGCAGTGCTTGACGAGCAAGCACTCGTAGGCAGTCTCGACCAGATCCCCTGCCCATTTCGAGGTCGCCCCAGACCTCCAGTTCAGTAACTTCTTCGCGTCAGTTTGGGCGTCGGAGTTACTGAGTCCGCACGCTTCGATCAGCACCTTGGCCAGCCGCTGCTCTTTGATCGCGTAGTAGCCCCTCTCCCTGTCCATGTGCGGCAGCAGAGTCCTGTACACCGTGAAGTAATCCTCGCTGTTTTCCTCGAGGTAACTGTCGTGGAAGTGCATCAAGTGCTTGGTCTTCTTACTCTTCTGAGCGTCTTTCACCACGTCGAGCAACTGGCACAGCCCGCTGAACGGGACGTCCTTCGGGGCGTACCTCTGCGGCGGTGGACCCATCTGTGCCACACCGCCGCGGAACTCCCACTCTCCCTAAAGCAGCCCTCCTCTCCACCCCGGTTCCGTCGTCGTCGTTCTGATGATTGAGCAGCAGCACAGGTCCCCACTGGAGGGGTCTTGGGTGGTGAGAGTGGTGTGGTCTGTCAAGGAAAATAATGTTGTTACAAGATTGGTTTATTCTTCCATCCTTCTAGACGGTCTTTTTCTTGACCCAGAAGGCGTAGAAAGCGACGCCGCAGACGATGCCCATGACCCCCAAAAGAATAAGGCCTGCCCACCACGTGTCCCAGTCCTCGGTGAAAACAGGAGCAAGCGTCAAAGAAAGGATGGACATGAGCTTGATGAGGATGTTCAAGGCAGGGCCACTGGTGTCCTTGAAAGGATCTCCAATGGTGTCTCCCACGACGCAGGCCTTGTGCGTGTCGCTCTTCTTTCCACCGAAAACCTTCTCGTTCTCGATGTACTTCTTGGCGTTATCCCAAGCTCCTCCTGCGTTGGACATCATCACCGCAAGCATGAAGCCGCTGGCGATGGAGCCAGCGAGGAGGCCTCCGAGGCACTTGGCGCCCACGAGGAGGCCGATTGTGATTGGCGACAGGACGGCCAAGGCGCCAGGGAGGACCATCTCCTCAACGCTGGCTTGGGTGCAAAGAGAAATGCAGGCATCACTGTCGCAGGACACGCCAGGCTCTCCCTCGAGAAGGCCCTTGATCTCCTTGAACTGCCTCTGGACTTCGACGATGATGGAGCCAGCCGCCTTTCTCACCGAGAGCATGGTGAGGGCACCGAACAAGTAAGGGAGCATGGCTCCGATCATGACTCCGGACAGGACCAATGGGTCCGTGAGGTCCAACTGCGCCTTTCCGGTCGGGGACTTCACATCGACGTTCTCGGAGTAGGCAGACATGAAAGCGAGGGCAGTGAGCACTGCACTTCCGATAGCAAAGCCCTTTCCAGTCGCCGCCGTGGTGTTTCCAAGAGCATCAAGGGCGTCGGTCCTCTCCCTGACCTTCTCGTCGCAATCTGGAGACATCTCTGCGATGCCTCCCGCGTTATCAGCGATCGGGCCGTAAGCGTCCGTGGCAAGGGTGACGCCGAGGGTGGACAGCATTCCGACGGCCGCAATGGAGATTCCGTACACGTTCGCCAAGCTGTAGCAAGAAATGATGGCGATGACAATGACAATCACCGGTGGAACGCAAGAGAACATGCCGACTCCCAATCCCTGGATGACGACAGTCGCAGCACCACCCATGCTGCCGGCCTCCGTGATGGACTTGGTTGGCAGGTAAGCGTAGGAGGTGAAGTACTCCGTGGCCGATCCGATCAAGATTCCGGCGACCAGCCCGATCAAGATGCAAACGAAAAGCTTCCAGCCCCTGTTGGTCGTGGCGCACAGGCCAACCAAGTCAGAGCAGTCCGACCCCGTTGCGTAGAGGGCCTTTTGCATATCGAAATCGCGGACGTTGTCATCAGTCCCATCGCCGAAAAGAATGTACACCGAGAGGGCAGAAAGGCCCACGACGAGAATGGACGCGACGTACGTTCCGTTGTGAAGAGTGTGGAGCAGCTGGGTCTGGGTGGCGTCGTCCTTGGTGCGGACGACGAAGAATCCCACAACAGCGGCCAGGATACCAAAACCAGCAATCCAGAATGGCAAGGCCAACTCCCTGTTGTTGCTCGCCAAGGCAGCGGAAGCAATGATGGAGCCCACGAAAGACTCGAACAGATCAGCTCCCATGCCAGCAACATCACCGACGTTGTCACCGACGTTGTCCGCGATAGTGGCAGGGTTCCTAGGGTCGTCCTCTGGGATGTTTGCCTCGACCTTTCCGACCAAGTCAGCGCCCACGTCAGCGGCCTTGGTGTAGATTCCTCCCGCGACACGGGCGAACAAGGCAATGGAGGAAGCACCGAACCCGAAACCAGACAGGAACCTGATGGACTCCTGCATGTACCTCTCGAAGTTCTCGACCTTGTCCGATCCAGACTTGGCCATGGAGAAAACGAAGAAGAGGACAACGATGCCCAAGAGCCCAGAGGCCACGACCGTGAACCCCATGACGGCACCACCGGAGAACGCGATCTGCAAGGCAGGGTTCAGTCCCGTCTTGGCCGCTTCCATCGTCTTCACGTTGGCGGCCGTGGCAATTTTCATTCCTCCCCAGCCAGCAGCGGCCGAGAGCATTGCGCCGAAGATGAAGCAAATGCAAGTCTGCCAGCCTCCCTTGACGCTCTCTCCCTTTGGTGGTTCCTCCTGTCCTTCGAGGACTCCGATGATAAAGGCTCCCATGAGAACCACGAACGGGACCAAGTAGTAGTACTCGGTCTGCAGGAACTTCACAGCTCCAGCCGAGACCTTGGAGGATATCTCAATCTGGAAGCCCTGTCCTGCCGAGGCGCTCGAAAGCCTCTGAAGCAAGAAGAAAATCATTCCCAATGCCAGCAAGCCTCCAATGAATGGGACCGACACCACCACGAGTGGCGTGATATCAGCTTCCTTCATGTTCTCTGTCTACTCTGCAACAAGATTCCTGCACACACGAAAAGTTGTCTTTGGATAAATCTATTCCTTCTCCGCTGTCGTCGACAAACAAGAAGCGCAAGCGTCCCTCGGTCACAATAACCAATGTCGAGCAAGCCACTCGTCCTCGCCTGTCTACCAGGCCCTACTCCTCTCCTACTCCTACTCAAGGACGGCGCTATCAACCGCCACAGCCACCACAGCCTTCTCAGCAATGAAACCAAGAGCCGCACGATCTGCGCCGCAGGCCAGGAGAACCATCCAAAGGAACCACTCCATCCAATACAACAAAAGCGTTTAGCACTCTAACACTCTTCTCTTCGGAGTTCCAAGGGACAAGACCAACAAGAGAACACCAACACGAGAACGAAGGAAGGAATGACGAGCCAGATCTCCTGTCCAGGAGGGCGTCGTCGCTTCGTCGTCGTCGTCCATCGCTTGTGACGTTCCGGTTCACGAGGACTGTCGTATTGTTTGCCGATCATCTTGGACTCAAGCTTAATCTCTGTCATCGAAGACGAAAGGCTCCTGGCTTGGGCCCCGAGGGCAAGGTCCTTTTCCTCGTTTCGATTCAAAACTGCATGAGCTCTGTCGTTCTTCTTCCTCCTGGAGTCGCTGGAGTCCTCGGCGATCCCTTGGAGGTTGGTGATCGGGCCAAAGGCAGCGCCTTTGAAGACTTCCACTTCCTTGCGAGGATAGGATGGTGACGATAGAGGAAGTGGTGGAGGATACCACGGCGCTGGAGGAGAGGCTTCGGGAGAAGTATGCCGGAAACATGGTGGACACTGGTTCGGCACCAAGGAGTGCACCAGGAGCGCAGGTAAGATAAACAAACGTGGGGACTGGGGTGCATGGACAGCCCCTCGTTCTGCAGACAGACAAATGGAAGAGACTCTGACGCTTTGTGGTCTCTCTTGGAACTCCTGTTCATCAACATCATCCTCAACAACAACAACAACAACAACAACATCATCTCTTGATACGCTTAGGTCTCGGGCTGCAGGGGGGCTGAAGAGCCGGAGCGGAGCAACGGGCTCCACGTGCACCTGTGTCACGTTTGCAAGGGCGAGGGGAGCATAAAGATGAACTACAACGCGAGGGTCATCGACCAGAACTGTGACGAGTGCGAGGGCGTTGGGACGATAACGACGAAGAACGGCGTGAAGATTTCTGAGGAGGAGGCGACGAGCATACGCCGAGAGGCCTCCAGGGGAGACCCTGCCGACGACAAGACGGAGGAGGACATCCAAAAATTGGAGAAGATGGTTGAAAAGTACGAGAAGGAGGTTGAGGGCCTCGAGGCTGCCTTGGCGGACTCGGAGGGAGAGAAGAGGAAGCTGCACGAGGACGTTCTGAGCCAAGTGAGAGTGATGCTCGAACGGAGCAAGGGCGCCCTCAACTTCAAGAAGAACAGGAAGGACAGGCTGGCCCGTCAGAAGGAGCGCCAGCTGAAAGACCGCATTGCTGAGAATTTGAGGGAGGGTGCAAGGCGAAAGAGCAAAGATTCAGCAGAGTCCCAAAAGTAGGCAAAGACGTCGTACAAATGTTGTGTATTTTTACTCGAACGCGTAGTCTTGCCTCTTCTCCACCAAGTACTTGTTCACCGTGGCCTCCAGGTCCTCCAGAGTCTGGTCTCCTTCGATCCTCTCCCCGTTGATGACCCAAGTCGGGAAGCCTTTGACGTCTGCGGCCTCGCAGGCCGCCTCTTGCTTGATCCCCTTCTTGAAGCCCGAGGGGAAGCACTCCACGTACGGAAAGTCCTTCATGGCTTCCTTGCCGAACACCTGCTTCTGGTCAAAGCAGTGCGAGCACCAGAAAGCGCCGTACATCTTCGCGTCAACGAGCTTCATCTTCTGCACCAGGGAGAGCGCCTCCCTGGTCGACTCCGTGGTCACGACGGGCTCCTTGTACGGCAGCTCAAAGTCCTCGCTCGCGAACGATCCATCCGCGTCGCCAAAGAGGACCACGAGCGCGGACACGATCAGGGGCGACACCAGGAACGGGGGCACGGTCGTCTTGACCGGGTCGCCGTCCGAGGACCCCCACAGCGCGAGGGAAAAGGAGGAGAAGGAGAAGAAGCAGCTGGCCAAGCACCACGCGCACGTCTCGTCCGAAAACTGGGTGAAGAGCACGTAGGCAAGGAATGCGCTCACGCTGGCCAGCACCGTCGTCCCCGCCAAGACCCCGAACCTGTACTCCTCCCTGCGGACCGCCTCGCGGGACAGGTAGGCCACGCCGGCGTAGGTCAGAAACCCAAAGACCGAGACCGGGACGCCAAGAATTTCGGAGTACCTGCTTTCTAGTATAGTCTCGCACCCCGTGGTGGGGCACAAAACAGACCCCGCGAAGAGCTTGGAGAAGGACAGGTACGCCGTCTCCAAGGCACCCAAACTGGCGGCGACGGACACCAGGGAGAAAGCCAGGTTGCCTCTCCCCGAAGTTGTCGCGACTTGGGTCGCCTTCCAAGGGTCGCCGTCGTTCTCGCTGGTCGAGGCTCCGCTTCCAGTCTGGTCGGCCGGACCCCTGTCTTCGCCACCGCGGCCCGCCGAGCACGCCACCAACCTCCCCGCCACAACAGCGGGTCCCTTCCCTCCCCTCCGAAAACCGAAACCGAGACGAAGGCCCGCCGCTTCCCTCGCTCCCAAACCCAAACGAACCAAGGCCCTGCACGCCTCAGCCCCCCTCCTCGAGCCGCGGAACCCACGCCTCCCTCCCGCGAACCCCCTTGGCCTTCCGGACGCCGCACGAACCTCCACCATCCCCAAGCCCCTTCTCTCTAACTAACAAAGCGTAAGCGTCCGTCCGTGCCCCCGTTTCCAACCCCACGAGAGAGCGGACTCCGCCTCCTCGTCGCCCACCTTCCTCCGCTCCCCTTCAAGGACCCGACCGCAGCAACAAACCACCCTTCACTCCCTCCTTCCTGCTTTGAGTCTCCACCAGCAGCAGAGTTTGGATAAGGTGAGAATTCATTTCAGTTCCTCGCGTCTCTTCTCGTCGCTGGAAAGGGAAACGAAAAGTTAGGCGACGACCGGAGGAGGCGTGGGCCACGAGGTGCGTCGTGTGTCCTCCTCTTTCGTTCGTTCGTTCAATCGTTCGCTTCGTTCGAACGAACTCTTTGTGTCGCTGATCGAGCCAGCCAACCAGCCAGCCAAGGCTTTGCTGGCTGCCAAACTTTACTTTACCGTGGAGGACGGGTAGTACCAAGGAAGGGGAGGACTCGGAAGGTATTGTGGGGAGGAGGTCCGCCTCGTGCGGGTTTTTTTTCGCATTGGGAGAGACTCGACGGTGTTTCACGTGGACATGATTCGCTGCAGGGCGAAGATGACAACGGGGGGGAGGTACCTCGTCAAGGGGAGGGCTGAGGAGAGGAGGGGGTCGACAGCTGGTCGGGGGTGCTTCGGATCGAGGCGGGAAGCCTTGGGTGCAGGGGTAGCGGGCTTGGTCGCGATGGGGCAACGGAGTCTCGGAGCTCTCGCGGCTGAGAGCCCAGCGGACCAGATCGCGAAGGACTACGACGGGTATTCGAGGAACTATGACAATCTCGAGGTGGGCGAGCTTGCCAAGGCGTTCGAGCTCGATGCCTTGAGGACGATCGCGGTCACCAAAGCTGCGGGCCGGACGCTCGAGATCGGGATCGGAACGGGCCTGAACCTGGAGCTGTACGATTTTGACAAAGTGACCCACCTGACGGGTTTTGATATTTCGACGGGCATGCTCGACAAGTCGAGGGAGAGGGTCGTGGCCAAGGGGTTGGAGGGGAAGGTGGACCTGGTTCAAGGTGACGCCGCGAAGCTGCCCTTCGAGGACAACTCCTTCGACTCGGTGGTCGTGTCTTACAGCCTGTGCGTCGTCCCGGATGCGAGGTCCTCGCTGGGAGAGATAGCGAGGGTCCTGCGCCCGAGCGGCAGCGGATTTGTAGTGGAGCACATCTCCAGCGACATAAAGCCTCTCGCACTGTATCAGAAATTCTTGGCGCCCTTCGTCAGGAGGTATGGCAAGGGCTGCGACCCGAGCAAGGACATTCCTTCTCTGGCCCAGGAGAGCGGGCTGGCGGTGTACGACCTGGATCGCAGGGTCCTGGGGACGGTGGCCTACATGCGGGTGAAAGCGAACGAGAGCTAACGTTGGTAGAGAGCAAGCTTGAAGAACGAAATCGAGCTGGGGCTCTTCGGCGTACAAAGTATTACAAATATATTTTATTGTACACTAAAAATGTTTATGTTATGGTCTCTGCATCACCAGGAGAATGGAGGACTTCGGTTTCATGAGGTATTCCGGGCTCGCAGCCGTGCTCTCGTTGGTCAAGGACAACTCCAGCCTCCCCGAGTCGAGGACCACGACCCACCTGTGCCCGAGCTGAGGCTCGGGGAGGGTCACCAGGACGTCCGTGTCGTTCCCGTTGAACCCAGCGTAAACGGCGTCCAACTTGCTTTCAGACCAGAAGGACATGCCTATGTATCTGAGCTCGCCCACTTGGCACGCGAGCGGCTCTTCCAAGGGCGACCCCACAGGCAGTTCCAAGGGCGCGGGTGGGGGCATCTCCCACTTGGGCTCCGCGAGGGCATCGACGCCGTGCCACCTCAAGTCTCTCGGCGCATCGAAAGATGGCTGCTGGATGAGGTCAGAGTAACACTCTCTGAAACTGGCGAGTTTGGAGAAAACGGCCAGCTCCTCTGCCCAGTTCTCATTCGAGAGGTCCAGCAAGCGGATCAGCGGCACGCCCTGGGAGGCGAAGGCCGCGGTGATCAGAGCCCACCTGATGCTGTCCGAGAACTTTGCTTTCTTGGAGCCTTGCTCCACCTGCTGAGAGAACGGCAGGCCATCCATGGAGGACACGCTGTTGAGGCCATAGCAGGGCGGCCTCTCCGCGAAGAGGTGGTAGCTGCCGTTCTCCCACCTCTGAAACAAGTCTGCTGAGCCCGTGAGCCTCATGGAGACTTTGGTTAGGTCCACCTTAGACCTGTCGTCCTGCAAAAACAGGTCTTGCATGTCGGTCACAAACCTGCTGTTCATTTCGGCCCACCTGCCCCAGTGAGGGAACCCCCTCACGCCCTCCCTCGGCAAAAGGTGGCTGCCAAAGGGCACCGCGACCATCTTGGTCGACTGAAGGACGGGGTCGTTGCAGAGGTCCTCCACGATCGGCGGCCTGTCCAAGACGACCCCGGAGTCTCCGTGAGTCAGCTTCTCCGCGTGCAGGAAGAAAATTCCATCGAGGTGGTATTCCGTCACCAGGAAGCGAAGGGACTCCTTCAGGGACTGAATGGCCTTTCCCTCGTTGAGGTGCGGGGCCTTCGCCACCGACTGGAGCTTCAAGCAGTCGAGCTGCACGAAGAGCTCGAGGTCCATCCGATGCAAGCTCGCCACCAACCGCTTCATTGCCGAGGAGCCCAAGCCATTCGCGACGGACGTCACGCTGGTCAGCGTCTCCTCGCTGAGGAGGCCGCGCACCGCCAGGGCCGTCACCCCAGAGTCCTCCAGTCCAACTGCTGCCGTCTCCACGGCCTCGAAGACGCCGCCGTCGCCATCCTGATCGCCGTCCTCCCTTCTGAGATCCATTTCCAGCACCACGGTCTTGCTCAACGTGTGGTGCAGCGGCCCGTCCTCCTCCCACTCCTCCTCGATGTCCTCCCCCTGTCCCTCCCCTCTGGGCAGAAGCGACACCGTGCAGATCTTTTCGCCCCCGCTGGGGACCTTGGTGTGAGCCACGTCGTCGCCAAATGGATCTGCGACCATCTCCTCGTCCACCTTGTAGCCGTGAACGGGGTGCGTCTCCGGCAGGCTCAACGCGTAGGCGTCCACGCCGCCGGGGACTCTCAGCGCGCAGTGCCAGACGCCCCCGGTCCTGTTCACCGTCGGATCGAGCTCCAGCTCGTAGGCACAGGGTTCGCCTTTACCCCCGGACGTGGTCTCGAACAGGTGCAGCTTTGGAGCCACGGGCCCGTCGCTCAGCAGGGTGAAGTTGAACCAATCCCCCTCCACGCGGTGGGCCCCAAGCGGAAAGGGGGTTCCCGGGTAAAACCCGAGGGGCACCCCAAAAAACGAGTGGTCCCGAGGCCTCGAGAGAACAGGGCGGCCGCTGTGCACGTACGTCGGGTTGAAGCCGAAGCGCGAGAAGGGCTCCTCGCTCCTCGGGAGAACGAGGGTCACCACGAACTCCCCACCCTCGAGGGAGAACGGCGTGACCAGGGCGTTCCCCGCGAGCTTGGTCGCCTCGCAGGCCCCGGTCATCCCCTGGCTGACCTCGACCTCGCCGCTCGCCCCCCCCAGAATCCACCAGCGGAGGGACATCTCCCCCGATGAGTTGCTCTTCCGCAGCCGAACCGTCACCGCCATCGAGGCCTGGGTCTCCTCCACGCACACCCTCACGACCTCGTTCCTGCTCCCCACCAGCTGGTACGCGTGCCTCCTCTCCACCGCCGACGCCTGAACCCGTTGCAGGCGCCCCCGCGGCGTCGGATCGCAGCGACGAGGAGGAAGACTTCCGCCACTCCGCGAGGAGGAACCCGCACTGCACCCGCTGCGACGACGACGACGACAGTGGTGGCACGACGACGACGACGACAACAGTGGTTGATCCAGACACACGGTGGCGCGCCTTCCCGCCGTGAAGCCAGGCAAACGCATGGCGACGAGGCGCGAGGTGTCCATCAACCACTCGATCGAGGTGCCAACGCCAATGCCACCAACAACTCAAACACCCGCCTCCACTCCGCAATCAATCTGCAAAAACGCAAGGAGGAGAGAGGGGAGTCGAAGTCGATGGGAGTTCCCGCAGAGGGTTCCACCGTCAGCGAGAGAGACTGACGGAGAGTAAGAGTAAGAGACGCAGAGGCCTAAGCGCAGTCACGCGCACGGGTCGCGTGTCTCAATGGTCTGGAGTTTGGATTGGATTGAAAACCAAAACCAAAACCAAAACCAAAACCCAAGGCCCCTCGAAGTGGAAGTTTCTGAGGGCTCTAAAAATCTGAGAAGATAAGATCTTGGATCTCTTATTGGTTGAAGAAGGACCCGAGGTGGGCTTCGTCTGAAGGTGAGTCTCTTTGGGCGGTGACGGGCGGCGAGGGCGAGGAGGGGGGCGGAGGGGGGTTGAACAGGGGGAAGCACCTTCTCGCGACCTCTCGTTCGACCTTTTGGTTGGGAAGAATGACAAAGTGTGGAGGATTTTAACTTACCGAATGGGTGTTTTCTTCCTGCTCCTCTTGTTTGACACACACACACACACAACAGAGAGAGAGACAGAGAGAGATGGCGTCCGCGAATAGGTTGAGAACGGGGAAGAAGCAGGTCACTTGGGCTGGCAGCGGGCAGTTTGGGCTGCACCAGAAGGCCAAGAGGCAGAGGAGCTTCACGCCCTCGGGCTATGCCCAGGAGGTGGCGAGGCCGAGGCTGAGCCTCGCGTGCAGCGCGACTCCTCACGAGGGGGACGAGAGCGGAGGGGTGCCGACCAGGAGGGATGCCTTGAGCATGGGGATGTTCGCGGCGAGCGCCGCTTACCTGAGGACGTGCCTCGACTCGGGCAGCTACGCCCTCGCGGACGACCTCGAGGTCTTCTGGGGGGCGGCGAACCCTCCCGCGACGTACGGAGGCACCGCTCGAACGACCAAGGAGTTCGCGAGGTACTCCTTCGTCTACCCGCCGGAGTGGAAGGAGCAGGCGATCAACAAGGTGGAGAAGGGGACGAATGGCACGGATTGCCGCCTCACAGGCTCCCTCAGGACCAAGGAGCAGATCTACATCGTGGTTCTGCAGAGGCTGGGCGAGGACTTCAAGGGGTACCAGGTGAACGACGTGGAGAAGGCTCTGAGCGGAATCGCCGTGGCGGACGCGAACTTGCAGGACGCCCTGGGCCAGTCCGAGACCAAGACCTTCGTCAAGAGGGAGGCGGATGGGCAGACGTTCTTCGACCTCGATCTGAACTCCACGAGCCCCTACTACATCACCCTGACCAACGACGGAAACGGCAGGTACTTTGCTGTGTTCATCACGGCAAGCGCGAAAGCTTTCGCGGAGAAGAAGGACCTTTACAAGAAGATGAGGGAGAGCTTCAGGACGTTTGTCATCCTGTGAGCGACTCGATCGCGCGCGCGGGGAGGGGGGGGCTCTCGGTCTCCGGTGACGAAAGCAAGGCAAAACTCGCAACACATAAATTCAGAACAAACGTTTATTTTATCTTTGTGAGACCAAGAACGCTCAAAGACCGGGGTTCACCAAGAAGGCGTGGTCGAGCATCGACTGCATGGTTCTCTTGTACTGCCTGGCCTCTTTGGCCGAGCCGCAGTGGACCACGAGCCGCAGGAGGTTCTCTGGCTTGTTGCAAAGCATTTTCTTAATCTTCTTCATGTTCTCGCACCTCTTGTAGAGATTGTTCACCGAGCTCGTTTTCTTGTGGCGCGATGGCTTGCCAGTCGCCGAGTTCAGCGTGACGGTCACCACGAATGCGGTGTTCCTGCCGAGGATTTCCCCGAACTGAGAGACGGCCTCGCCGATCCCGAACGCGTTCGTTCGAATCTCCTCCAGCGCGCACGAATCGCACAGGGAACTGATCGACTCCTCCTCCCCGTGAAGGACCGAGACCCTGCCCATGATCTCGGTTCTCTCCTTGTTGAGGAGATAAACCTTTCGCAGGATCGCCTCCAAGTTCTGAACGGCCTCCAGAAAGTCGTCGTCGCCGTCCCCACCGCCGGGCAGCAACGTCTTGTTCACGAGGGCCCGGACGAGTTTGCCTTCGGCGTACTCCACCTCGTACAGACACCACCTCGTGCACTCGGAGTAGACAAGGAGCGTGAGGCTGCTCTCGGTCCGCACCTCGCCTTTGGCCAGGGTGAAAAAGCGACAGTAAACGGAGGGGACGCTGCCCAGGGAGACCAGCTCGAAGAAGCCCGGCAGTTCCGAGGTCAGGGCGCCGATCCCCTCGCTGTGCCCCAGGGCGCAGACGCCGAGATCAGCTTTCATCCCAACGTTTTTCGCGGGCTGGAAGCGATAGTAGTAAGCCGCGGGCTTCGGCCTGCAGCTTCCGCCGGCGAAAATTCTCTGAATCTTGTTCTGAGCCAAAGCAGAGGCCAAGGTGAAGTGGCCTCGGCCAGAGCAGTACTTCCTCCAGAGATCGCCAGACACCTCGGTCTCGAGCAAAAAGAGTCTGCACCCCCGGCACGCTCGTCCGAACGAGCACACGTCTTTCAGGCTCCCGACTTGCTTCAAGATTTCCACCAAGACCTGGCTGGGCAGGTCCAAGATGCTCACCATCTCCCCTCGCACGCCTCTCCTTCGGTTCCAAGGTGGCGTCTTTGGGGCCTCACTCAATCGCTCCAACACCCTAACCGAGGCCTAGCGCCCTCCCCGCCCCCATCGCACCGACTTGCGGACCAAGGCACACCAAAAAAAAATAGTTCTCCAACCCAGCCCAGCCAGCCCAGCAGGAATCCAATCAAACGAGCACCACAGTTCTAAGGACAAAGAATCTCCACGTCAGCGTCGCTGATGGATGCAAGGGCCAGTCAAGGACCAGGCAGTGTCACCACACACCGACCTGAGTTCTTGTCCCAGCCAGCAAGAGGCACACTGGCACTGACCGAGCTCGTGGTTGTCCTTTGTCTGTCTGGCCCTTGAAGGGTGGGATCGTGTCCATGGGATCACGTGTCCATCGATGCGACAATTTGAATGCAAACGTTTGCATCCATTCACGACAAAGAGAGACAGAGCCCTTCACTTGAGGGAGGGAAGGGGTCTAGCGAAGGAGGGAGGAGCGGGGAGGAGCGAAACGCTTCATCTCAAGAGATTTGCAGTGGTCTCTGTCTCTCTGTCTCTCTCTGCCTCTCTGTGCGTGTCTCTCTCTCTCTCTCTCTGTGTCTGGCGCAGACGGACGTCATGGAGGTTCAGGGCCAGGACGTGGAGGAGGAGAACAACGTGGAGGGGTTGGGAGGTGTGCGGGAGTCGATACTCTCGTCCCTGGGGGAGGAGATCACCGCCATCGTAGCGCCCGTGACGGCATGCATGGCGCTCACCGTGTGCCTCGTGAGGGCGCTCTACCTCGAGGGACGCACGCTTTCGACGGCTCCGACGTCTATCGCGACGGCGATGTACCACGAGAGCGCCTCGGACGACGTGGAGACCAAGGTCACGGGCGCGCTGCTGAACGCCCTGGTCTTCGTCATCGCGATCACGATCATGACCTTCGTCATGTTCCTCCTTTTCAAGTACAACTGCACAAAGTGCTTGTACGGGTACATGGCGTTCTCGAGCTTCACCCTGCTGTTCTTCATGGGGGGCTACTTCCTTCAGGTCCTTTTCGAGATCTCCCGGGTGCCCTTCGATGCGATATCGTTCGTGTTCCTGCTGTTCAACACGGCCATCGTTGGCACGGTGGCCATGTGGACGGACTGGACGCCCTTCGTGCTGAAGCAGGCGTACCTCGTTCTCGTTGCCGTGGTCATCGCCGCGCTCTTCACGAGGATACCTGCGTGGACGACCTGGTTCCTGCTCGGCGCCTTGGTCATCTACGACCTCTGCGCCGTGCTGCTTCCGGGAGGGCCCTTGAAGGCCCTCGTCGAGCTCGCGATGGAAAGGAACGAGGCCATACCCGCCCTGGTTTACGAGTCAAAGCTCACCAGAGGGTTCCGCGACGATCCTCGCAGGGAGAGGGAGGCGGGGTCGGAAGCGAGAGACGTCGCTGCGCAGGGCTACGACGACGGCCAGCTGCTGGTCAGGGAGCCGACCGATTCCGCTAGCACCAGCACGGCGTCCCCGTCGGAGATAACCGCGCAGAGAACCACGGCGTCGGAGGACAGGCGGGAGGAGGACGGGGAGGTTTCCGTGACAGAGCCTCTGATGGGGCAGCAGGAGAACCAGGACTCGGCGGGGAAAGAGGTGGGGCTGAGCGAGGAGGACATGGAGCTCCCGGATTCCATCAAGCTTGGTCTCGGGGACTTCATCTTTTACTCGGTCCTGGTGGGCCAGGCGTCCTTGTTCGACATGACCACGGTGTACGTCTGCTATCTGGCGATCATGGCCGGTCTGGGCGCGACTCTGCTGCTCTTGGCCATCTACCAGAAAGCCCTGCCCGCGCTGCCGATATCCATCACCCTCGGCGTTGTATTTTACTTCTGTACTCGCTATTTCCTCGACCCCACGGTGACTCCTATCTCCGTGAGCTTGCTTTACGCTTGAGCCCCCCGAGAGGCGAAAGTATCAATACTACTAATCAAAACCTTAAGTAACTGAACGATACCCATTGTAACGATAGAAAAGAAACCATAACGCGTGCCCGCCCCACCTTTGCCCTCTCCTCCTCCATGCAAAATTAAATTGCCTCGTCCCTTCCCAGCCTTCCTTGCCTTTTGTTGTTGTCTCCATCCAGCCTCACTCACTCCGCCCCTCCACCTCGACCTCCTTCCTTCCCCTTCCCCAATCCCAATCCATCGTCTTCCCATCCACAGGCCAGAGAGAGAGAGAGACGACGACGACGTTCTGGATTATACAGATCGCTGTACGACTTTGCTTGGCCGCCAGGGGACCAAGAGGAGTGGGTGGTGGACAACACCCACAAAGACTAAGCAATGCTCGTGGATTGAAGCCTCAAGCAAGAGACGCCGAAGCTTGCAAAGGTGTGCCGCGCGTGCTCAAGGACCCCCAGGAGGAGAAAGAGGACGAGAGGGACACAACATGGGAGGTAAGGCATTCGACGAATATTTCTTGGTCTGGACTTTGATGTTTTGGTGAGGAGGAGTGTTGGACTGACTGGAGAGTACTTGTACGCACGTCTTCGTTCCCAAAGCCCCTGTTTGGCTTTATTTTGTCATCCCTGTGATAAGCGGTTTCGTTGGTTGGTTCACCAATGTTCTCGCTTTGCACATGACGTTCTATCCCTTGGACTTCAAGGGGTTTAAAGTTTGGCAGCCCGAGGGCCAGCCGTTTGGCTTTTTCGGCTGGCAGGTAAGGACGCACCTCCCCTCCTCGTCACTCCCCTTGGGCCGAGCCCGCTGAAACCTTCCACGTTTTCCCCCTTCTTTCTCTTCTTGACTCGACCCCCTGGTTGACACAGGGAATCATTCCGGCAAAGGCTGGGAAGATGGCGGAGATTATGGTGGAGCTGATGACCACGAAGCTGTTAGACGTCAGGGAAGTCTTCAGCCGGATGGACCCCAAGCGAATGGCCCGCATACTGAGCGAGGATGCGAGGGGAAGCCTTTATAAGGTCGTAGATGGATTGGGCCAGGAGCAGCTGCCCAATGTCTGGTCGCTGGTGCCGAGGAGCGCGCTGGACGAGTGCGTGGTCTTCCTGAGTGAAGACATTGACAGGTACGTCGAGGGCCTCATGGAGGAGCTGAAAGAAAACATCGAGGACGTGATGGACTTGAAGCACCTGGTGGTGTCAATTGCCCTGAACGAGAAGGAGCTCGTGGTGGACATGTTTCAGCAAGTCGGGGAGCAGGAGTTTGAGTTCATCAGGCTCTCGGGGTTCTTTTTCGGCTTTGCTTTTGGGGTCATCCAGTCAGGACTGTTCTACTTCTACGACGCTTGGTGGCTCCTCCCCGTCTGTGGCTTCCTCGTGGGCTACGTCACAAACTGGCTGGCCCTGAAAGTGATCTTTGCGCCTATCAATCCCATCCAGATTGGACCAATGAAGGCGCAAGGTCTTTTCTTGAAGAGGCAAGACGAGGTGTCCGGGATGTTCGCAGAGCTCTCTGCAGACTACTTTTTGAAACCAGCGGGGATGTGGGGCGAGATACTGCAAGGGGCAAGGTTCGAAGCTTTCAGGTCCATGGTGGAAAACTACACGTACAACTACATGTGCAGCTATCTCGGGAATGCGAAACTGCCTGTGATGATTTACCTCGGCCAGGAAGGTTTGAGCCGGCTGTCGACGAAAATGGCGTCGATCATACTGGAGGACTTGCCTTTGATCATCCCTGCGTCCTACGAGTACACAGAGGAAGCGATGCAAATTCAACCGACCATCTGCGAAAAGCTCAAGGCGCTGCCGCCGATAGACTTCGAGGGGGTACTACACCCTGTTTTCGAGGAGGATGAAATAAAGCTGATCGTCGTCGGAGGGCTGCTGGGGTGTGCGGCTGGAATGCTGCAAGTGTTGACTGTACTGTAATAGCATAAGATTATCGCGTTTTTTTGGACTCGGCGAGCGGTGCGAGCTTGGGGGTCGAGACTAGGTCATCGCGATCGGGTTCTGCACCCCGCTGTGCTTGAGGCATATCTTTTCGTAGATTGCAAAGATGCTTCGCAGCTCTCTGAGCTTTTCCGTGGGGCACCCTTCACGTGTGGGACAGACGGAGGGGTCAGAAAAGAAAAGGGGGCGGTGTCGTGCGCGCGCCCCGAGGGTTCGAAGAATCCCCTTTACTCACCTGCAATAGACCCGTTGAAGAGCTTGTCTGTGATGTCCTTGCTGAAAAGGGGCAGCCTGGAGAACTCTTGGCTGAAGGACTCGTACCGGTCGATGAACTGGGACCTCTTCTCTTCTATCAACCTCCAGGTGTCTTGAATCTCCTTGCTGAGGGCCGAGATCGCGAGGGAGGACTTGGAGTTGTTCTCCTTCTTCACAAGAACGTCCTGCTTGAGCTGGTTGATGCTGCTCTTCGTGTTCAAGAACGCGATCTGCGCATCCTCGACGGCTTCCACAGAGTGCTTCAGCTTCTTCTGCAGGACCCCTATCTCCTTCTCGAGGCTCTCCTTCTCCGTCTGGATCTTCGCTATGCTTTGCTCCAAGTTGTCCACCTGAAGAACGTTCCGATCGGCAAGGGAAGCGATCTGGTCGTACACGCTCGACTTTTGCTGGTACTCCGTCCCACCCTCCTCCATCCTTCCTCCCGCAAGCAAGTCTCTCTCTCTCTCTCCGCTTCCGTTTGCCCGCCTTCGCGATCGAAACGTCTGCTCTCGGCGCGCGCCAACCGGAGTGATCGATCGCAGCGCGGGGGCGAGGAGACCTGTCGTTTCGTGCGGACGAGGCGAGGAGGACGAGGACCGGGGCGGGGATCGCGGTACGGAGGCCTCGCTCCCGACGATTCCTCGGGTGTGCGTGTGTGGAAGGTTTTGGTTTTCCTCTTTTCCTGGAGGGGAACGAGCAACGGGACGGGGAGCAAGTTATGGAGTCAGGCGTGCAAGGTGATCGAACGAGTTTGACCGATCCCCTGGCGAGGGACTCGGTCGACGTGGAAGGCACGTGCGAGGATGCGTTCGCGAGGGGGGACAACTTGGTGATCATGGCGGTCTGCATCCACAGAGACGCTATCGGAATCGCCACCTACGTCTCCGAGGTCGCTGAGATAAGCATCTTTGATTCCATGCAGGCCGAGTCGATGGAGGACGAGCTGCTTCCTGTCTTTCTGGCCCTCTCCCTTCACTCCCCGGGCGTCTTGCTCGTTGGCGAGAACACCGGTGTGGAGCTAAGGACCAAGCTGGCCAAGGCCGCGGGGCCCGCCTGCGAGCTTGTCCTCGTCAAGCCTTGGTGGTACAGGATTCCCAACGCGGAGAAGAACATCGAGGAGCTGTGGATCAGTGGAATGTCTCAGGACCTCGGCACGATCGATCGGAAGCACTACATACTGAGCTTGCTGCCGGTGGCGGCCTCCGATGAGGTGGTGGGCGCGCTCGGCGCTTTGCTTTCTTGCATCTACGCTCAAAAGCTGCTGGGCACTGTGGAAGTTCTGAGCGGGGAGACTCTTCACATGCTGCAATCCCTGAGCCAGTTCAACTTGAAGGAGCACCTTCAGGTGGACCTCCCCACTCTATCTGCCCTCCAGATCTTGAGCTCCGAGGCCCACCCCTCGAATTTCGTCAACAGCTCCAAGGAAGGCCTTTCGCTCTACACCTTGCTTGATCATTGCTGCACCTCCCAGGGCAAGAGACTGTTGAAGAATTGGCTTCTCAACCCCATCACAAACATCAGGGAGATCGAGCAGCGCCAGGGCGAGGTGAGCTATTTCCTGAGCTTGCCATCGGAACTCCTGAACACGATGCAAGATCATTTGTGTGTCATGAAGACCATGTCCTCCACGCTGAGGCAGGTGATGTGCCACCAAGGATGCGGGAGGACGAGCAAGGGCCACCTGATCATGCTGCACAGGTACCTCGTCAGCGGTGTTGAGCTCACTCAAACTTGCGCCCAGGTTCTGCAGTGGCAAGGCCCATCCTGCGCCGAAGCGTCGAGTGTCGAAGGTCTCGTGACGCTGAACCGTCAAGCCATGGTTCAAATGATCTTGGCTTTGGCCAAGACCCTGGACATAAGGAACGAAGATCCCGTGCTGGAGGACGAGTTCTTCGTGGCCAAGGGAGTTTCGGGTACACTAGACGAGTACAAGGAAATCTTTGCCCAGCTCCCCGGGATTCTTAACAAGATTCTTCAGGAAGAGCTGCGGAGAATACCCACGGCGCTGGTGAGGAAACACCAAAAGACCGAGTGGTCTGTTTTGCACTTGCCTCAGTTCGGCTTCGTGATGCAGATGAAGTCGCTCCTGTCTCCCGACCTCAAAGAAGTCTTTGGCGACTTTGCATTTGTCTCCGACTTTCGCAAGGAGTTCTTCTTGTACAAGAGCAAGTCCACCGCGCGCCTCGACGAGACTTTTGGGAACCTCCACATGAAAATCCAAGATCTCGAGACGGCAATACTGTCGCAGTTCACCTTTGAGATACTCCAAGACAAGCTGTGGCAAGAGCTCGTGGAAAGGACAGCGAAGCTGGATGTGTTGCTCTCTCTAGCTTCGGTCGCCAAAGCGCACGGCTTGCAAAGGCCTCGCATGGTTAACGACAACGTGCTCCTGATCAAGAACGGCCGCCACATCCTCAACGAGCGTACGGTGAATGGGAGCTTCATACCCAATGACAGCACCTTTCTTGAAGACTCTGACAGGATCCATGTCATCACTGGGCCTAACTTTTCGGGCAAGACCGTGTACGCGAAGCAGGTGGCCCTCATCGTGTACATGGCTCACGTCGGAAGCTTCGTTCCAGCGGATGAGGCCCTAATCGGGATCTGCGACAAGATCATGACACGAATGGACAGCATCGACGCATCTAGCTCAGGCCAAAGCTCTTTCATGATGGATTTGACACAAGTTCTCAACTCCGTGAGGAATGCGACGTCTCGCTCCATCATCTTGCTCGACGAGTTCGGAAGGGGCACCGATAGCAGCGATGGCTTTGGACTTTTCTTTTCGATCCTGAGCGCGTTCGCCCAGAGGCCCTATCCTCCCAGGATAATTGCCTGCACCCATTTCAGCTGCACGACCTTTCTGCAGCACGCCCCGAAGAGCAGTCACCTGTCCTTCAAGAAGATGGAGTGCTTCATCGAGAGGAAGACGGCCAAAACACCGGAGGCTGGCGCCGAACTCCACGTGGAACGTTCCGACTCCAAGGTGATCTACCTCTACAGGCTCGTGGAGGGGATATCCGACAACTCTCTGGGAATCTTTTGCGCCAGGCTTGCTGGGCTCGCGGACTCCATCTGGCAGCGGTCTTTCGAGATACTGACGCTTCGTTCCAACTGTGGCGGCAGGCTGGAGGACCTGAAGGGCGTGGCCGACGGCACACAAGACAAGATTCATCATAAACTGTCCCGCTTCCTGAACTTGGACCTGTCCCCGTCGGCTGACTTCCAATCGGTGCGGACCTTCCTTCAACCTCCCATATCTTAATATCTTAATCGATCTGTTACATCCAGCTTGGGGTTTGTTTTGGGCCTGAAGCTCCTGACTCTCGCAGCAGGGCGACCAGGGAAACGGAGCGCAAGGCGGGATCTTTGAGGAAGCGCGGGCGTCGCTGCGCTGTCTCGAGAACAACTGGGAAGTATGGACTGGCGACTTTCGACCCTTCTTGTGTACGTCTCGGCGTACATGCTAGTAGCTGCTCTTGCAGTGTGCCTCGCCACGGGTGTGTACTATGTGGCGGAAGTGATAGAGGAAAACACGAAAAAGACCAAGACTGTGTTGAGGTACCTCATCCTCTCCACCATGGGGGCCCACGTGATCTTGCTGGTTTGGGACAGGCAGCCCCTGGTTTGCGTTCTGTCGGGCTTGATGGCCCAAGGCGCGTACCTCCAGCTCCTGACCAAGAAGTTCCCTTACATTTCCTTCACTTCGCCTGTCGCACTCATTGCGGTGGCTGCCCTCGTGGTGAACCAGGTGGCGTGGTACTACCACTTCACGGACACGAGGGAGACCATGGAGTACATCGTTTGCTTCTGCCTGGCAGTCGTATGGCTGGTGCCCATCATCCTCATGCTGAGCGTGGCGAGCCAGGATGGTGTCTTCCCGGGCGTCCCTGGGGCAAGCGTGTCGACCAACCCGGCGGCTCAAGGCCAGGAGGCCCTGTACGGGGGCCCAAAGAGAGGATTCCTCCTTCAAATTTTTTACCTCCTTCAAGCGCACACCACTCCGTATTTGAAGATGGTCGCCTCTGCCCTCGGCATCAAGCTCGGCAAGAGCACCTCGAGGCGCGACCACCGCATGTGATAGCATTGGTTGGCTGTGGGGCTCAGGGGGCAAGGGAGCCTCTGCTTGTGTGTAACAGTAATCAGGCCGTGCCGAGGACGAAGTCCAGGGGCTTGGAAAAAAAATTATATCGAAGGGCTATTCATACAATAATTGTGTCTATTTGAAAGTCATGTCTTCGTTTGGTAGTGTCACATATGCCGTTGGTTCTGGCAGGGCGTCGTCTTCTTGCCGATCCTGCTCGTTGATCAGGGAGTTGAGGTACTTCCCGTGCTCCTCTATACTATGCTGCAGCTGCTGCTGCAGCTTGAGCTGCTCTTGCAGCCTGATGTGCATCTCGCTGTGCTTCATTCCTTCCATCAGGAACTGCTGGCCCTTGTAGAAGGTGTCCCCGAGGGAGTCGAGCTTCGAGCCCAGGGTCACCACCTCGTCGAGCTTCTCGTCGATGCCCACGGTGCTGCTCGGCTTGGTCGCCGTCGTGACCTCCGCCGGAACCTCCCTCTTGACCTTGGCCTGGCGCTCCTTCTCCTCCTTGGTCTCCTCGCCCTTCCTCCTAGATGTCTCCTTGCCCGTCTGCTGCTGCTTGGTGTGCATGCGGAACTTTTGCAGGTGGCTCTTCACGTGGTACACCGTCATCCCCGGCACGGACATCTCCCTCAGTATCGCCTTGGGGGTCGCCTTCTTCGGTCCCCCCAGGGTCTCCACTGCGCTCACGAAGTTCGCGTGGAGGTCCGGCGTCCACCTCAGCCTCTGCTTGGCACCCCCCAGGTGCTTTCCCCTCGGGTGCTTCTCCGCGGGGGCGCTCGGCGGCACGCTCGCTGGGTGGTGCCCCGCGCCCGCGAGGCTCTGCTTGGGCTGGACCGCGTACTTGTGCCCCGACAGGTAGTCCCTCGTCGTCGCCTGCAGCTCGACCTGGTACTTGTCCAGCGGGTACCTGCTCTCCGGGTGGTGGAGGTGGCCGGGTTGCGGCGGTGCCTGCCCCGACGGGTGGCCTTGCAACGCCGGCGGGACCCCCAAGCCGGCCAGCTGGTGCGGGTCCAGGGCGCCCTCGCGGCCGTACAGCGACGGAGGGTGGGCGCCGTAGTACGTCTTCCCCCCAACGCCGAACTCAGCCTGCTGCTGGGACGACGTCGTGCCCAGGAAGTTGTGCCAGTCCCCCAAGTCGTGAAGGCGGAACTCCGACTCGTGCCAAAAGTGAGAGCTCGGCAGGCCGTAGCCCGGGGCGTCCCCCACGAGCCCCTCGTCCCCCCCAGGGAGCGTCGCCGCCTCCTCGGGGCTCAGAAACCCCCGGGGCTCGCTGTCCTCGGGCTTCTTCCCGTCGAAACCCCGACCCCAGCCCCCTCCTTTGCCGTCCATGGTAGTCTTCCGCTGCTCAACCGAATTGAACAAGTTCTCTCTCGCAAAGCCAAGTCGTCGTGCTATTCGACTCCATCGGAGTCCGGGCGACCTCCTGGCATAACTCCGAACAAAGAAAGAATGAACCTAACACCCACCACGCCAATGCCTCAAAACTTGAACGATCCCAAACCAAACCACAGGGAAACAACAACAAGAAGCAAGGACAAGGTCTCTCTCTCTCCCTCTCTCTCCCTCTCTCTCCCTCTCTCTCTATTAGACACGCCCAAAAACCGAGCGACGACGATCCCGCCGACGACACCGAACGAAAGAATGAACTGGACTAAGAGTTGAACGATACACCGGGTCGGAATACGATAACCACCCTCTCCCTCGTTCGCGTTCGTCGTCGTCTCTCTCGTCGTCGTCGTCCTTTGCCTAGGCCTTTGCCTTCGCTCTCGACGCAAGACGGAGAATAGAATCTTCTTCTCTCGTCGAACAGCCATGGAGGAAAGGTTGGTGCTCTTTCCATATGGAAATTTCAACATTATCGAGGAGCTCCAAGGCCAAGAGAATTTTGACAGAGGCCGAGGGGAACCCCGAAAAAGTAACGGAGCGCCCAGGCGTTTTGAACGGAAGGATGGATTGGGGTCCCGGGGGGGAGCAATCGGTTGGTACAAGGTGGCGAACAGATTGGAGTCGACGCGATCAAGGGAGCGCACGTGGTGTGTGTGTGTGCATTGGCATTGACGTTTGTGTGACGGGCGAACTCTCTTGACGTGGTGTGCCACAGCAGGCCCTCCCTTTGGAGACTCACTCCCCGGCAGCAAAAGCAGGGGATCCATTGCGTTGACGGCGGGGCTCTCTTGGCTTGGTCGTCAGAGTCGAAGATTTTTGTGTGATCGGGCTCTCGCCTTCGGGAATGGAGCTCGCCCTGGCGTAGGCAGCGCGCGGGAGATACACCACGCCGTCGGAGTCGTCGTCGCCTTTGCATTGGACTAGGCGAGGACTGGTGCCACCACCGAAAGCACTGCTCGGCTTTTTGCGGGCGGGATGTTTCTGTTCGACCTGGGCCTGACGGGTCCCAACCTGTCCAGCGTGCACGACGGGTACGTGATCGCGTTGCAGTTGCTAATTTATCTGGCGGTTGGGCTCTCCGTTCTCGTGGCCGCGGACAGGATCGTCCACGTGTTCCAGTACGTGTACTGGCAGAACTGCCACAAGTTCCGGGTTAAGAAGCCGGAGGACCGGTACGTGTTCGCGGACCTGCCGGACATCACCGAGTCCGGGAGCAAGTACCCGAACGTCGCGGTGCAGCTGCCCATGTTCAACGAGCGGGCGGTGTGCCAGCAGATCATCGACTGCGTGTGCGAGATGACCTGGCCGGACAGCCGGGTGTACGTCCAGATCCTCGACGACTCGACGGACGAGATCACCAGGAATCTCGTGGACGAGAAGGTCCTGGAGTGGAAGGAGAGGGGCAGGAAGATCGAGGCGATCAGGCGGACCAACAGGCAGGGCTACAAGGCCGGAGCCATGAAGGAGGCCATGGACGCCGTGGAGGGCTACGACTACATCGCGGTCTTCGACGCGGACTTCCAGCCGAGCCCGGACTTCCTGCTGCAGACGATACCCTACCTGGAGGGGAACTCGGACGTGGGGTACGTCCAGACGAGGTGGACTTTCCTGAACCCGAACGAGTCGTACCTCACCAAGGCCCAGGAGATTTCCCTCAACTTCCACGTCAAGTGCGAGCAGTACGTCCACTTTGCGTCCGGGTCCTTCTTCAACTTCAACGGCACGGCTGGGGTGTGGAGGAGGGAGTGCATCAAGAGCGCGGGAGGCTGGGACGCGAGGACGACCGTGGAGGACATGGACCTCTCCCTCAGGGCGTACCTCAAGGGGTGGAAGGCCGTGTTCCTCAAGGACGTGACTTGCAAGAACGAGCTCCCCTCCTCGTTCTTCGCGTACAGGAAGCAGCAGCACAGGTGGTGCTGCGGGCCCATGCAGCTGTGGCTCAAGGCCTCCAAGGGCATCTGGAGGTCCAAGCTCCCTTGGTACAAGAAGATCTACCTGAACTTCTGCTACTTTGGGGTCAGGAAGTTCGGGACCCACCTGGTGACCCTCGGGTTCTTCTGCACCCTGGTGCCCCTGTCCATCTTCACCCCGGAGGTCCACGTGCCTTTCTGGGCCCTCGTATGGCTCCCGATCGCCATCGCGATAAGCACGGCGGCGTTCACCCCGAGGGGCTGGCTGCATTGCGTCATCTACGTTCTCTTCGAGAACGCGATGGGCATCGTCAGGCTGTGGGCCGTCATCTCCGGGCTTCTCAACTTGAAGAGAGCCAAGGAGTGGGTCGTCACGACGAAGATGGGGTCCTCCGACTCGAGGCCCGCCACGGGGCAGCCCCCGCCGGGGCTGAGGACGTGCAAGCTCTACACGGGGGAGTTCATCATGTCCCTCTTCGTGCTGTTCGCGGCCGTCTACGGCATCTTTGCCGTGCACAGGTGGGACTTCTCCATCTTCCTGTCCCTGCAGGGCCTCGCATTCCTTGCCTTTGGGCTCAACCTCGTGGACATGGACGCACTCCTCGGAACCTTCCACAAGAAGCAGGACAACTCCAGCGTCGCGATGACCCAGTTGAAGAGGACGAAGACGAGCCCGTTCTAGATCTCGCGCGCAAGTCAAGAGGGCCTCGCTCTTGAAAAAAGCTTTCATTACACAGAAGAGGGAATGCAACTCAGTTCACTCACCGAGGGCAGCAGGGCTCGACGAGCGAGGCCTTGACGCGCCGTCGAGCTCTGGTTGCGGACGCTATTAATATGATTCTTTACTCTGGCTTACCACCAGGAACAAGCTGTACACAGATGGTTTGAAAAGCAATTGTAATCGAAGTTAGTTCAGTGTACCCCACGCCCAGAGGAATACAAAAACAAAAACAAAAACGATTCTCTCGTCGAGACCGGACCCCGGTGCACACGACGACGGAAAGGGAAGGCCACTCACCATAGCGACGTTGTTCCCGTTCAGCAGGATCGTGTCTAGACTCGTTGTGTTGCACCCCTCTGGAGTGAAGTCGCTGCGGAAGCAGAAGAAGGAAGTCAACCCGTCAGCAAACCAGACGTGTTGTCCGCGCGAGCGAGAAGGATGCACTTACTACTCCGTGACGTCCTCCAGCACCATGTTCACATACAAATCGAAGCCCTTGAGAGTTCCCACGAGCTCCCTCTCGTTCTTCAGGATCACCCAAAGTTTCGAACCGATGCATTTGTCCATGAGTTCGGATGGCATCAAGTGCGATGGGTTGTGCGCCGACGTCCCCGTCCCTTTCTTCGTCGCAAACATGGTCTCTCCCTCCAAATCACACTGCAAAAGCAAAAGCGAAATAACCTCTATCAGTTCGATAATCCTCCCCACGCCATCCGACTCGCCCACCGAGAGGGGTCCGCAGAAGGAGCAAGACACCACGCTTCCCCACGAGGTCTTCCCCCTTCCTCCGTCCTCGCCCCCTCCTTCTCCCTCGCAAACTCACCGTCTCGTCAAGAGCTTTTCCTACCAAGTAAGGGTATCGACGGAATCCCCTGGATGTCTATTTTCCCGTGACAGACGTCTCCTCCCCCCTTCCCCTCGTCCCCAGCCCCTCTCGTCCTCGAAACACTCCCCTCTCCAAACCCAACCCCCTTCTCTCTCTCTCTCTCTCTCTCTCTTCTCTCTCTCGAGGCGGGAAATTTCCTTTAGCTTCGCTCTCCGCTGCTCAGCCGCCGACGGAGAAGGTCTCTGCCTCTGCAGACTGGTGGAAGAGGATCGGGCGAGGACGAGGGAGTCGAGGACGAGGGCGGGAACGAAGGCCAAGGAAAGTGGTATTGAACAAAAGTACGTTTCAAGGGCTTTCGATTGATCGGTTTGTGGAGGGATTTGACGCGTTGTGTGGTGCAGGAGCGAAGGTTGAAGCTTGTGAGGAGAAGAGGGGAAAGAGAGAAAAGATGGAGGCCGAGGGAGAGAGGGGGGGCGGTGGGGCGAGCGGGAGTCGTTTCGAGGAAGGAAGTTACGTGCCGGAGCAGTACGACCCGATGGAGAACGAGAGTCAGCACGACTTCAGGAGTCTGGAGGACCGCGGTTCGAAGGAGAAGATGGGTTGGCGCGTGCAGACTCGCAAGCGAAGGAGGGAGGAGTTCGCGCAGAAGGAGAAGGAGAGGCCCGCCGTGGAGGCCGTGCAGGACACCACGACGAAGAAGATCAGGACGAGCTCGACGGTCGGAAAGGAGTCCGGTCGGTCGTGGAAACACAAGAACACGTCTCGCTCAAGCTCGCAGAACCAGTCCATGCCCAAGGCGAGCTGGGACGAGAAGATGCGGAAGAAGAGGGAGCTGGCCTCCTGGAAGCAGCAACGCAATGCCTTGAAGGAGGAGGTGAAGGAGGCTCACAGAGCCGAGAGGCAGAGGAGGGAGGAGAAGAGGAAGCTCAAGGAGGAGAACTCCAAGAGAACGGGCATCGTGTACCAGAAAATCTCGAACCCGAGGAAGTTGAGGAACATGAGCAAGAAGCAGTTCAAGAACGTCGTCCTGCGCACCGCCGACTTGCCCAAGTCCAAGTGACTCGCTTGCTTGCCCCAAATGAATTTATGATTGAATTGTGTAAGTTACAACAATATCCATCTTGTTTTACAAGAAGATCAGGCCCGAAGCAGCGAAGGCGCCTCTTGTGAGGAGCATCACGTTCACCAGTCCCGCGGCCGCTCCGGCGAGGACGTCCGAGCAGTAGTGCCTTCCAAGGACGACCCTGGAGGCGGCCGTGGCCACCGCCCAAAGGAAGACAAGGCACGTGGGCCCCGCTCCCAAATAGAGGGAGCAAAAACAAGCGACGTACGTCATCCTCGAGGTGTGACCGCTCGGGAAGGAGAAAGAGTCCACCTTGACTATCGTTTTGTACCCGCCATTCTCTTCGCCTGTGTAATTTGGCCTGCTCCGACGGAATATTCCTTTGATTGAGCCCACAATCGCAATGTCAAGAATCAAACCCAGAAGGAAGTTCAAGGTCACACTCCGGTGATTTGTATCTGCTAGGAGAACGGCAAGGGTCGCAGGAAACCAAACCAAACCGCTCCCGAGCCGCTCGAGAGCCACGCTCGCCACGCTCCAATTTTTCCCAGCCACGCTCGCCACGCTCGCCTCGTAAATCCTCCGAGACCAGGCCTTGTCCACGACGACGATGGACTCCAAGATACTCTCCTGTCCCCTTCTCCTTCTCCCCTCCCTCTCGCTCCCTCCCATGCTCCGCCGTCGGTCCATCCCCCCACCTCGCCTTCGGTCCAGCCTCATCCCTCGCCTCCCTCTCCACCGCCGTCCTCCCCCTCTCCACCGTAACGCCGTTCCCCCCTCCGCCATCCCATCAGGCCGCTCAGCTCGGATTCAGACAACAAACTCTCTCTCTGCGAGGGCGGGCGAGGAAGAGGCCGAGGAAGGGATGGAGGAGGAAGGGTGTCTCACGAAGGTGACTTGTGGTGCGAACCGCAGGTTGCACATCAGTTGGGGCGCCGGGAATGAGCTGCACCTTTGCGACATCGCGCCGACGGGGGTTCCGGCTTCTTCCAGAAGGAAGGACGAGGGGAGCAACCTGACGGTGGTGAAGTGGGGTTGGCAGTCTGGCTCGGAGCGGCGAGTATGCTACGACTGCTTGGAGCCCTGGATCGAGATCCAGAAGCAGAGGACGAACGGCCTCGCTGGAGAGGGGAACTGGTGGGCCTCTGTTCTCGAGTACAGCGAGAGAGTGAGTCAAGTCCTCGGCAGGCAGGACGATCTACGGGTTCCCAGGGAGGTGCCGGCCAACGAGGAGGACATGTGGATAGCAGTCAGGAGGATCGTGTGGGAGCTTCTGGAGATCTTCTACGTCAGGCCTTCTGCTTCGCTGAGCGCCCAGATCCAAGACTTTTTGGGCTGGCTGCAACGAAACAGTCAGGTGGTGATAGGTCTGGACAGGAAGCACGCAAGCGACGTGATCCCGCTGGAGACGATGCTGAGGGGGATATACGAGTGCGAGTTGCCAGAAGAGGAGGAGCAGTATTGGGCTAGCGTGGAGCTCTTGGTGCTTCTTGGTTTTAACGAGGCGGCGATCGACCTCCTTGGGATACACTCCGCCTGGACCCGCTGGCAGAACAGGGACACCGCCGTCAGAGCTCAGTTCGAGATTCTCGAATCCCTCATCACCATTTTGCAGAAGATGCCCCGTCTCGCCGGCTCCAACTCTGCTTCCCTCGGGGTGAAAGTCTTCAACAACGTGAGCGACTACAACTTGTACAAGTCAAAGTGGTCCCTGGCTTGCAGGCAGCTCCTTCAGAACGAGGTGCTTTGGCAGGAGTGCTCTGAAAGCAGCGCGAGGACGGCAAAGGGAGCAAAAACGGTCTTGAATGGCCTCCTGGGTCAGGAGACCGCGCTGAGAGACGGAACCAGGGCATGGTCAGAGCTGCTGTGCGCCCAGCTTTTGCACAGGTACCCCACTATAGAATCGCTCTCCGAGCTGAGCTCGCTCACCGAGTACTGCATGGAGCGTTGCTCCAAGGACTCGGAGGTGACCGTGGACATCCTTCTGGCGATCTTGAACGACAATGTTCAGGAAGTCATCAGCTTGTCCTCCCAGACGCTTGGCCCGTGGTTTATGGCCCACGCCCCTGAGTTGATTCTAGCGAGGCCCGGGCAGCGAGAATTGAGGGAGGTGCTCACGCCGATCCAAGGGAGACAGGGCAACCAGTTTGAGTTCTTCGTGCTTGATTTTGCGGAAGCCCTGATGACGAACCCCTCCATGTGGCAAACGGTCTGCGAGTACTTGGCCTGGTGCCCAACCTGCGGCGAGACGGCCCTTCAAACGTTTTTGTCTCACTTGCCTCTGACCATCCAAGACGACAAGGCCGCCCTGCTCGCGATGCAGATCGCGAATAAGCACGGGCTGCCAGCCGTGGCCGCTCAGATTTCAAGATCCGTGGGCTTGCACAGCTGGTCCAAGGGGCAGAGGGCGAGGGCACTCTTCTGGCTCCGGGGCCACGACGATGTGCTAAAGGTTCTGGAGGCCACTGGAAGACAAGAGCAGGAGATTAGCCCGGGACAGTGGGAGGACGAGGAAGAGTGTTGGAAGCTGTTGGAGCTCCTGGAGGATATGCCTGACTCCAAGAAGCACGCTGTCCGGCTAAAACTTGCTCGCAGTATGGCCGAGCACTTCCTTCACTAAGTTTATAACCTTTGTCGTGTATCATATCCGGAACAACTAGTATTACAACAAAAGCAGTGTGGGAGGGGAGGGAGTTGGTTCACTTGTTTACTTCCTCTTTCCCTTCTTGGTCGGGCTCTTCTTTTTGGGACTCTTCCAAAACGGCGTTGTGAGCGCGGTTTGGACGCTTTCCACCTGATCTTGCAGTTTCAGGTGCTCGAGCTCGAGGTCCCCGTGCATCCTTGTTCGCTCGTTCAACTGCATGATCGCCTTATCGATCTGAGCGCTCAACTCTTCATTCTGTTCCCGAGAAGCAGCCAGCTGCGCTTTCAAATCCTCGTTCAGTTTCTCCAGCTCCTCGTTTCGGTCTTCCATCTCCCGCAGCGCCGCGTCCTTCTCCCCGATCAGCTCCTCCATCTCGTGCAGCGCACTGTCCTTCTTCTTGATGATGTCCTCCAGCATGCCGCTGACGAGCGTGAACTGCTCGTCAGCGTCCTTGTCCACTTGCTGGTCCACCAGCGTTTGAGAACGAGGCCGAAAGGAAGGCAAGGAGAAAGACGGCCGGTGCTTCATCGTAACGGTTGGAGTTGCATCGGCGGCTGGGCTCCCCGGAGAAAGCACGACGACCTCCTCCACACCCAAACCGCTAGTCTCCTTCTTCTCGCCGCCTGCCCTCACCCTTTCCAGGCAGCTCACCCAGTGCTGGGCGTCCTCCAGCGTCTCGCTTGCAAGGGCGATGCTATCGTCCGAGGTGTGTATGTAGAATCCGGTCCAATTTTCATGAGCCTTGAGCTTTGGAAGCAAGCCAACAGTCCTCCACGTGGACGCTGGAACCACACCGCGATACGTGCCAGCCTTCTTCTCGCTTGCCTTGTAACGAAGGCAGTTGTCAGTCAGTTCGAAGTACCGCTTGTTCCACCTCTGAACGAAAGAGAACAAGGCCAGAGACAAGCGTCAGCGCGGGGAACAAAAGCAACCAGTACTACCAGACACCCACCTTCATGTACATTGACCTCTTCCACAGATGCCCCTGCATAAGTACGCTGTCGCTCGAGGAGGCCTCCTCCTCGCACGTCGACAGCGTCTCCTCTTCGACCCTCGAAGAGACGGCCGCCTCCTTCCCTCCGATCGACGCCCTCGCCGCCTCCTCGTCCGTCACTCGGTCCATTCTGCTCCCCTCCGGTGCGAAACACGAGCACCCCAACCAACCACCAGGCGCCATTCCCTTCGACAGACAGCTACAACTCTGTTCGAACAGCTCCACTTTGGCGCCAGAGCGGAGAGACCCTGAGAGGGAAGGCAGAGGATGCGAGGGGAGGTGGGGGGAAGAAGGGCACACGGAAGCATCACCTCTTTCTCTTCCGTCTGAGTTTTTGTTCTCTCTCTCTCTCTCAGGTAACGACGCAGGAACGAGGATTGAAGTGACGGAAGAGAGATCGATGAGGTTGCTTGGGATGGAGAGGCGAGGGGGGTTGGGGTGCGGATGCGTGCCCCGTGGGTGCGAAGGGCACCGGCCCGGGGGGTTGATGCGAGGGTGGAAGCTGCAACGAACCGCAGCCGTCGGGGCGCGGAGGATATCCAAGACGAAGACGAAGACGAGAATGATGTCATCCTCGAAGGATGTGTTCAGGGACATCCACAGGCCGGGTGACGTGGTGGCGGACAACTACAAGGTGCTTGATTTCCTGGGCGACGGGGGGAGCGGCGGGAACTGCTTCGTGGCGGAGCGTCAGTCGGATGGGAAGAGTCTTGCCATGAAGGTGATGTCCTTCCGAGGTCTGAAGAGCTGGAAACAGCTTGAGCTGTTCGAGAGAGAGGCCCTCGTGCTGCAGAACTTGAGTCACCAAGGGATTCCGAGGTACATAGACTACTTTGAGCTAGATTCCGAGAGCGACAAAAGATTCTACCTGATCCAGGAAATCGCTCCGGGGGTCACGCTGAGGGAGCGCCTAGAGGCGGAGGGATGGAGGCCGAGTGAGGCCGAGGTGAAATCGATAGCTTTGCAGTTGCTTGACGTGCTCGAGTACCTCGGATCCCTGCGGCCCCCAGTGGTCCACAGAGATTTGAAGCCAGACAACATCATCATCGACCAGGCTGGGGGCAACAGAGTTTACCTTGTTGATTTTGGCGGCGTCCAGGCTGCGGCCGCGGGCATGAACTCCGTCAACAGCACGATCATCGGGACTTTTGGTTACATGGCCCCCGAGCAGTTTGGTGGGTCGGCTGTCAAGGCCACGGACCTTTACGGACTCGGGGCGACCATGCTGTACCTTCTCAGCGGGAAGCACCCGAACCAGTTTCCTCAAACGAGGCTGAAGATCGACTTCAGTGGCCAGGTCGAAGTGAGCGAGACGATGGGGGACGTTCTGGAAAGCCTTCTCGAGCCTGCAGCAGAGGATCGCCCCAGCATCCAAGAGGTTCGGTCCTTCATGAGACAGGAGGGCTTGATGAAGCTGAGGACAAGGACGAGCTACAAGAACGGCAGGGTGAAGATAGAGAGGAGCTTCGCTTCCCTTTCCGTGACGATTCTGCCGGATGGTCCGGGAGGCTCCCTCTCCATGGCCTCCTTCGCGGTGGCGTGGAACGTCTTCATCTTCATTTGGACGAGAGGGGCTCTTATCAGCGCGGGTCCACTCTTTGCAGCGTTTTCCTTGCCATTCTGGTTTGCGGGAGCAAACTTGGGCAAGCAGGCGATGCAGAGCTTCCACGACGCGAGGTGCCAAGACGAGCTAATCATCAGGAGGGACGAATATGTGTACGGAAGGGAGCTGCCAAGATCGGTGACGGGGCGGGGCGGGGAGAACGTGCGCAAGGAGACTAGGGGAAGAAGGAGGGACCTGAAGCTGCTGACGATCAACGAGCTTTACCGTGCAAATGACCAGGCTGTGGGAGCCGTTGCCCTGAGAGGCTCGGAGGGCAAATTCTTCATCGGCGCAGGTCTCCCCGAGGACGATCTCAAGGTGATATACATGGAAATCGAGAGCTTTCTTGACTAGAACCACTGATGAAGTATGTTATGCTACAAAATAAAAATAAGAGAAACTGCTTGGCTTGCAATTACGTTAGAGAGAGCTACCCTATCCCTCTTTGGTGCTGGCCTCCACTTCGTCCAATCTGGGATCCATCACTCGGAAGAAGAGAGGAGGGCAGAGGGACAAGAGCATCATCACCGAATAAGGTCCGGGAAGCTGAGGCCCGTCCTTAAAGTTCTTCAAGTTTTGATAGGGTTTCATGGAGTTGAGGTGGTGATCCGAATGAAGCTGTAGGTTGACGATGTGGCAGTTGGTCGCGAACCAGTCCGCGTTCCACGAGTGCGACCTGCTCACTTGCTCGTACTTGCCGTTCGCAAGTCGCTTTCTCTTCAAGCCGTAGTGCTCGATATAGTTCACGAGCTCGAGGGAGAGAATGCCTATGAACGCCTGTATAAGGTAGACGGCTAATCCCCTAGGACCGAACGCGATCAGCAAAGACCCGGCGATGAAGGCCACTCGGGCGATCCACGACAGCTTCATTGAGGCGGCCTCCGTCCTCATGAGCATCTTCACGTTATCGACGACCGATCTGACGAAGAAGGCGTAGAAGTGCTCTCCCCTCCTCGCCGTCGAGGGATCCTCCGGAGTCCCCACGAGTTTGTGGTGGATATACTTATGAGAATGCTCGTAGTGGGGGTAGAAGACGCAGGCGAGCAGGCAGCGAGACAGCACCCTGTCACTCTTGATTGGGCTGTGGAGCAGCTCGTGCGAGACCGCGAACATGGTCGCGCCGTACAGTCCAAAGCCAACCCCTATGGTAAGAACGGAGAGGAGCGGGAGCACCGCTGCCGCATAGCAGGCTGTGGGCAGGAGACACATGTAGATGAATCCAGAGGCCCAGATCACCATCCTGTGCTCCTTGTGGTCGGTCCCCGAGGGTCCCGAGGCTCTCGCCTGCTCGTTCCCCTCTCGGCCTATGACGAAGTCGATCACGGGGAGCACCACGAAAAAGTAGACGACCGGCATCAGGGGCAGCACCGTTCCCAGAATCGTTTTCCAGACCAGCTCGTTCGGCGAGTTCACCGGGAGCTCCAGCACCCGGGTCACCGATCCTTTCACCGCCGTACCCAAGTCCGGGCTCATCCACGCCAGACCCACCTTTGACCACACCCACTTGGTGGCCAAGGCAAGCATAGAGGGAAGCCTGATTCCCACGCTCTCCAGCAGCGGGATGCCCACGAAGCTGAAGAGGAACGGGATGAACGCCAGCTGAATTGCGATCATGGGAAGGAAGCGGAGGGACCCGACCACGTTCCTTTTATACCACTTTCCCAGCCCGCTGAGCTCTCCAGGCTCGTTCTGCTCCCAGGGCGAGCTCAGGGCCCCCGTCCCCGTCCTCGTCCTCGTCGTAATCCCCCGCCCGACCTCCTTGGCCCGACCGCCACGGGAGGAGGAGCGGCGGCCCTCCGGACGAGACGCCCGACTGGCCGCATGGTGCCCACGGCGCCACGCCCACGCGGCCTCCCTCGCGCCCAAGCACTGCAAGTTCGCGTACGTCATCCCGTCGTCCCTCACCTCATTCTCATCTCCCGCTCAAGCGGCAAACCAAACAAAACCAAACCGAACCGAGGAGGAGGACGCGCGAGGCGTTGATCGAAAGACCGCCTCCCTCGTTGTCTCGTCCCTTCGCGCGACGACGACGACGACGACGGACCAGTAGAGCAGAGGAAGCAAGGCGTGGCGCGAAAATAGTCTTGCTCAGCAAAACCAGAGTTGTCAAGAGCTCGGGAGGGCGTTGAGCTGATCGATCGATCGTGTCGTGTCGTGTCGTGTCGAGAGAGGAGGACGGGGGTGAGGACGAGATCGAAGCGATTGAAGGGTCTTGCGATCGCGTGCAAGACTCTCGCGTCACGGCGACGTACCTCTCTCACCCGCGCGCAAAAGGTCAAAGGAGACCCTCGGCCCTCGGGGGGGGGTGCTGGGTTGGGCCTTGCGAAGGTTTTATTTATTGGGTTGGGACCGGTGTCGAGGAGGAGGATGGTGCTGGAGGCTGAGCACCTCAACGCTCTCGCCATGTCGTACGTGTCGACGCTCGGGACGGTTGCGGGCGGGTTCCTCATAATGTTCTTTCCCAGGTTGAGGTTCCAGGAGCTCGGGTGGCTGGCCGGCCTCGCCGCGGGTCTCATGCTCTCGATGGTCTTCTTCGAGCTCATCCCGGAGGCCCTGGAGTCCATCTCCTTCAACGCCACGAATGCCTGCTTCTTCGCCGGGATCCTGTTCTTCGCCACGGTGATCAGGCTTGTGCCCGAGCAGAACCTGGAGGGCTTGGTCACCAAGCCCAAGACGGCGACGGGAAAGGGGGAGAAGAAGATGTCAAAGGAGTACAGGAAGATCTTGATGTCTGGCCTGGTCACCGCCCTGGGCCTGACGCTGCACAACTTTCCGGAGGGCCTGGCCATCTTCCTCGCGGCGAAGAAGTCGACCAAGCTGGGCTTGACCCTCACCACCGCGATGACGCTGCACAACCTTCCCGAGGGCGTGGCCGTCGCCCTGCCGATCTACTTCGCCACCAAGTCCAGGTGGCAGGCCCTGAAGATCACGGCGCTTTCCGGGCTCGCCGAGCCCCTCGCCGTGGTCTTCGCGGCCCTCTTCTTCCCGTCCTCCATCTCCAAGGGCGTCGTGGACGCCATGCTCGCGGGGGTCGCGGGCATCATGACCTTCCTGGTGTTCTACGAGCTCCTGCCCCACGCGGTCAAGCACTGCGGGCCCGAGAGGGCCGCGGCCTCCCTGTTCGTGGGTATGGGAATCATGTCCCTCCTCCTCTCGGCGGCGGACGAGATCATCGTCTTGTCGTCGTCGGAGGAGGAGCGGCACTGAGCACTGAGCACGGGAAGGGCGGTGGAAAGACTTTTGCTTTTGCTTTTGCTTTTGTTGGAGAGGGAGATTTTTGGCTCAGGGGTCTGGCGTGCTCGTGCGCGTACAGCAACAGCGACGAGGAGACGAGGAGACGAGGAGACGAGGAGGAGGCCTTGCCTTGGGTAATTTTATATGACTTTAATGTATTGTCAGGGGAGGACATGACATGAAGAAAAATCCAAGCCAAGCTGGACGACTTTCCTCTTTTCTTCCTCGATCGATGACGCCGAGCGCGGTGGGCCCGCGAAAGGGCTTTGGCCCGCTGCCTACTTGGTCCCTATGATGGCTATGATGGCCTTTTTTAAACCCACGTTTGAAACACGTGGTCGGTCACAGTCGTAGTCGTTCGTCCCATTTTCCCATTCCCCAATTGGCGCGATCTTCTCATTCCAACGTTTAAAACGCATATTATTCTTAGATTAATTGGTGTTTGGGGCGGAATCCGCATGCCCCATACAAAAACGCAACGTGACTGGGGGGTTGGCTGTGTGTTTGTGTTTGTGTTTAGATTTCAGCTCACAACGCCAACACAGACGGCGAACACGCACACACAAACGTCGATCGACATCGGACGTTACGCCGCGCCCAACTGTAACGCCCGTAACGTAGCAGCAAACCGCACAAACCGCACAATATGGCAACCGCACAACAACAGCGCGTCGCGAGCTTCTGCCTGCTCGACCCCTTCGCGGAGGGAAAGCCTCAAGGAGCGGCTGGCAAGGACTTCTTCGAGCAGATGGGGATCGACACTTCGGTCGCGCTGAGGAACACGACGGACGACCTCTCGATCAAGTTCCTGGAGGGCTCGATGAGCGAGGCGACCATGAGCCAGGCGTTCACGAGCTTCGCGGCGGAGGCGGGGTACGGGGCCCAGTCGGCCGACCTCGGGTCCCAGTCGGCCGACCTCGGGTTCCCTGAGCGGAAGCTGCTTCCCGGGGAGAACGTCGTCGCCCGCAGGGTGACGAGGAGCTTCTCCCTCATCATGGAGGCGTACGAGCACGACCAGACGCTCGCGGCGGCGAGCGTTCCCCAGCAGCAGGCCTTCCCCTTGCCGGATCCCGGCACCTTCCTCCCCCCGCAGCACATGCGGATACTGTGCGAGTCGGACGCCCCCCCGCCGAGCATCAGGGAGCTGTACAGCAGGTACGGTGGCAACGGCCAGTCCTCCAACCTGACCGCCCTGTCTGCGGTGGACAAGAAGAAGAACAAGCCGGAGAGCAAGATCCCGGAGATTCCCAAGAAGCAGGTGGACGAGCTCATGAGGGCCCTGAGGCACGACAAGGAGAGCGCCGAGGCGCCCAAGAAGAAGAGGGCCTCCGCCGCGCCGTCGCTGAAGCCCAGCAAGGCGATCAAGAAGCTGCACCACAGCCCGGACCTCGAGGCCCGTCCCCGCCTCGAGGCCCCCGCCCCGGCGGCCTCGGAGATGCTCACCACGTCCTACGAGAGGAGCCTGAGCATAGGGACCAGGATCCTGCGGGCGCTGGAGCGCACGAACACGAAGAACATAACCTCGGCGGCCGACAGGAAGGCCGCGAGGCAGAAGGCGAGGGCCCTCAAGGCCCAGAAGAGCGCCGAGGCCCTCGCCACCATGTCCCCCGCCAGGGACGAGGGGGAGTCCGCCTCAGTCTCCAACCAGATGTACGCGGACATGGAGCTCCTTGTCCAGCACACCAAGTCGATCATCATGGAGAACGAGAAGCTGAAGACCAGGCTCACCATGCTCAACAGGGTGAGCTCCGCACAAGCCTCCAAGCTGGAGGAGCAGGACAACACCACCGTGAGCGTAAAATAGTTAGGTGTGCCCCTCCTTATTATAGATTATAGATTTTCTCAGCTTACCATTGCACAACTAGAACGAATGGAGCACAAACTTCACCATCCTTCCCTTCCCATCACCACTCCTCTCCAGCGCCCAGCCAGGAGAAGGCACGGAACCTTTTTCATTTTTTTCCTCTCGATGGCGATGGCGATGGCGATGGCGATGGAGACGACGACGACGACGACGCGCAGGAAGATCATCGTGGACACGGACCCAGGGGTCGACGACGCGCTGACGATCTTCGCGGCCCTGCTGTGTCCGGAGGTCGAGGTCATAGGCCTGACGACGATATTCGGGAACGTGCCCACCGCGAAAGCGACGAAGAATGCTCTTGGGTTGCTCGAGCTCGCGGGGAGGACGGACGTGCCCGTGGCGAGCGGGAGCCCGTGCACCTTCACCGGGGAGGAGAAGCTCCGGATCGCGGACTTCGTTCACGGGGACGACGGCCTGGGGAACACGGGGGAGCTCAAGCCGCCGCCGACGGCGACGGAGCTCGGTGTGAGCGCCTCCCAGTTCATCATCGACACCGCGGAGAAGCACCCGGGGGAGGTGATCGTGCTGGCGCTCGGGCCCCTTACGAACCTCGCGATGGCCCTCAAGGAGAAGCCGGACCTCGCCCTCCACTCCATTGTTTGCTTGGGCGGGGCGTTTAGGGTGAACGGGAACGTCAACCCCTCGGCAGAGGCGAACATCTTCTGCGACCCCGAGGCTGCAGACTTCGTTTTCGGTGGCTCTGTGGACATGCACGTCATCCCCCTGGACGTCACCCAGCGCTGCGTGTTCTCTAACATGGACTTGGACCTCCTCGAGGCCAAGGGCGGGACCCTGGGCAAGTACATGAAGGACATCTCGCAGTTTTACGCCGACTTTCACAAGACGACGTACAACTTGAACGGGCTCATGCTGCACGACCCGACCGCGTTCATTGCGATCGTCAGGCCAGACCTCTTCTTCTGGAAGAGCGGCCCGATCAGAGTCAGCTGCGAGGGCATAGCCAAGGGCATGACCGTGATGGACATGAACAAGAAGGTGTGGAGAGGACCAAACCAGTGGAGCGGGAGGAAGCACATGAAGGTGGCCTTGGAGGTGGACGAGGGGGCCGTGGTGGGGGCGATCAGGGACACGCTGCTCTCGCAGGAGCCACAAAAGCTTTATTATTCGATGAAATAAATTAGGTAATATAATTCTTTCTACATCATGCCGAGGACCCTGTCAATGTACGCCACACCCCTGTGCTGGTCCCTGACCTCGTGAAGGCACCCCCTCGTCACGCCGGGCTTGATCCTCGCAAGCTTCTCCACCACGACGCAAACCGCTTCCTGCACGGCCGGATTCGTGTCGTCCATGTGTATGAGCACGCCCTTGAGGATGTACCCCGTGTTCGTCTCGCAGTAATCACTCGTCAGGCAGGCCACGAAAGCTTCGAGGGTGACGCACGCTTGGATCCTCACCTTGTCGGTGCTGTCGTCCAGCCTCTTCAGGAGCTCCGGGTACACCAGCCTCTTCTGGTCATTGGTCAATTTGGTGCCAATCACAAGAAGCAGGGCCTCGAGGGTGTGGCAGGACGAGAGCCTCGTGTCAGCATAGTAATCTTCCTCCAAGCTCGAGTGGATCGTGGGAAGCAGTTGCATTTGGTCGTCCATCAGGACGTGGGCCAGCTCCGCAGAGTTCATGAGCTTCTGCCTGAAGAAGGTCCCAATCGCCACGATCGCGTGGAACCGAATCGATGCAGCCGTTTTGCCGACCTGCCACACGGCGGGGGGAAGCAGAACTTCCGCGAGAAACGCCTTGGAATGCTGAGCCACGAACCCGTTCCTGTCCTGATCCTCCAGCAAGCGGTCCAGCAGCTTCAGAGTCTCCAGTCTGATGTGCGGGTCCCGATCCTGCTGCAAGCAGCTGGCAAACACTTTCGTGATCTGCTCGTAAAGTCCGCTCAAAACTTCTATGGAGCAGTTGAAGATCAAGGCGGCGAACACAAACTGGTCCGGAGACTCTTTGGTCCACTCGTTGCAAGTTCCGCACAGAATGTGGATCAAGTCCTTGGAGTGGTCGCTCGCGAAAGATGCGGCGCAGTCGTAGCCACAAACCTGCGCGAGTTTTGTCGTGACTTCCACGGCTCCCCCCTGCAGATGCTCATCGTTTCTAAGGGCCTGCAGCTGCAACAGCACGTGGTACAGCTCTTGGCTCACTGGCCTGCACTGCTCCCCAAAGGCTTGCAGGAGGTTTATAATCACCGAGAGCAGCTGGGTGTTGATGGCGTAGTGGCCGGCTCCGCGAATCTCCTCTGACGCGAGGGTGGTCGCGAGGGAGGCCAGCATCTCTTCCTTGATCTCCTTCTTAGAGAGGCTGCACCCGTGGACCAGTCCAGCGAGAACGACCAGCGCGTTTGCTCTCTGAACCACCGAAGACTTTGGGTTGTTCAGGGAGTCTAAAAGGATACAGACCCAGGAATCAGGGCTGCAGCTTGCGCCTATGTGGTGGGTCGAGAAGACGATGTACTGAGCGATGTCCTCGTTCTCGTTTCCAACAGCGTTGCAGAGAATGGGGAGGACCACGTCCAGGTAGGGCTCCATGTCTGATTTGCTGATCTCCGTGGCCTTGTGGAGGAGGCGGGACGCGGACAAGTTCTTGTTGGTGGTCCACTCCGCCAGGTCCCTCTTGCAGATGGACGTGATGTGCTTGAGGTGGTGCGTGGTCATCTGCCTCACCAAAGTCTCGGCGGCGGCGGCGGCCATGGTCGGAGCTTCCCCGTCCTTTCCAGCCCCTTGCGAGTAGCACCCCTTCTCGCTATTTGCCTTGCACACACTCTCCAGCTTGAGTCTAGAGCTCTCGCTTATTCTTGGCTCGTCGTCCAGCAGCCCCACGAGGTAGAAGGGCAGCAGTATCTCAGCGTAGATCGGCACGAGCGGTCCGTCACCGGCGTCCGAAGATTCTCCAACCATTCCCAGCCAGCCAGCTATGCTGTCGTACATTCTCTCCCTCACCTGGTGCGCCTTGTCAAACATCGACTCGTGCAAGATCGTCACCACATACTTCTCGACCAAGGACTTGTCGGGTCTGAGGCCGACCAGAGCATCCACGGCGGAGACCAGCAGGACCCTGACCTTGTTGTGGGGGTGAGCCATGTTCCTCACAATGCCTTTCACGATGGACTCCGCGTGCTCCAGAAGCAAGGCGTCATTTGCCACGATGCCAGGAAGCTCTTCCACAAGCCTGCAGGTCTCCTTCTTCACTTCGTGGAACGGGTCGTCCAGTCCCTTGACGACGACCGCCACGATCTCGCTAATGTACGCTTGCACGTGGCTCTTGTCGCACTTCTTTGACATCTCCCCCCTCAGCAGCTGAATCATCCACAGCCTCAGCTCCTCCGAGGGCTCCGCGACCTGGTCGCTCCCCACCCTTGCTTTCACTGCGGGAACGGTCCTTTGGAACAGGAGGGACGTGTTGGGAAGAACCTCTGCTGCAGCTTTCGCGAAAAGCAGGGCCGCCTCCCTGCACTTCTCCGCTTGGTCGTTCAGCAGCCGGGTCATGGGCACCAGAAGGGCGTCCGTGAGAAGGGAGGGGAACAGAGATTCGCCCCCCTCGCCCGCTTTGCCCGCCTTCTCCGCGAATTTGTCGTCTTCAAGGAGCCTCCTCCTGAGCCTTTCCGCTCCCGTCCTCCTCGTGTTCCTGTTCGCATCCGTCAAGCAGTTGACGTCCCTTCTCAGGGCGGCCATCACCCCCTCGACCGACAGGTCCCCGAGCTCCGAGAGAGACTTCTCCTCCGCGACGCCTTGCTTGGACGCCTCGCTCCCGATCCCCCCCTCGGCGTCGTCGCTGTCCCCTTTCCCTTCCCGCCTCGCGCCTGACGCCAGCCCCGCCTTGGCACTCCTCACCCCTGACATGGCCTCCGAAGCCTTCTTCATGGTGCTCGACTTGAGCGAGGCCCATATCTCGTCCACGCTCTGCTTGCCCATCCCTCCCAACAACAAAAACCAAAAACCAGTTCCCTCTCCCTTGGCCGTCGACACGAAAGCGGCGCTCTTCGACCACTCCGGGCGCCAAACGAGTCAAGTAAGCGATCAATGGAAAGATCGCGAGACGTGGCTTCGTTCTATCGCGTTCTCGCCCCTCGCCAGGCCCAGGAACACCTTGTAAAACGAGTCCCCAAAGGCAGGCCAACCCCCTTCTTCGCCTTCCTTTCCAAGATCTGTCCGTCGAAAATCAAAACGAGGAGCGCGCCAGAAAACGACAGAACAGCTGCACGCCAACGCTGCGACGCTGCGGCGGTTTGCGAGAGGAGAAGAGAACAAGGGGTCGTAGGACGCGACTCATTGGTCACGCCGGACGATACTACGTCTCGGGATCTTTGTGTGGACACATAGGTCGAAGGATTTGACGCGAGGAGTCGTCCGAAGGGCGTGGCGGAGAGATCGGGGCCCAGCGAGGGTGTGTGTGTGGGTGTGTGGGCGTGTCAAGGGTGCACACGGTAGACGGGGAGCGCTTGGAAGGCTCGCGAGATGACTTCCGCCTCGATCAAGGCGGTCCATGACCTCCTGCGCGAGAGGAACGCGCCGTTCAACGTGCAGCTGCTGGTCGACAACTTGCAGACGAAGAAGGTGAAGAAGTCGCAGGTGGAGAAGGCCCTGGACGCCCTCGTTTCTCAGAAGAAGGTGACGAGGAAGGAGTTTGGAAAGACGAAGATCTACTTCTTGACCCAGGAAAACCTCGAGAAGGCGTCGAGTGAGGAGCTTGCGGCGCTCAACAAGAAGGCGGCTGACCTCAAGGCCTCCGTGGAAGCCGAGAGGCAGGGCCTGGCTTCCATGAAGAAGGAGCTCGCCAAACTGAAGACGGAGTCGACTGCCGAGGAGATCGAGGGGGAAATCAAGAGCAGCGAGAAGTCCATAGCGGAGATGAGGGCGAAGCTCGACAAGCTGAACTCCAAGAGCGGCTCGGTGTCCAAGGAGTCCTTCACGGAGGCCCAGCTGCAGCTGCAGCAGAACCTCGTGCTTTGGAGGAAGTACAAGAAGATCTTCAACGAGATTTGGTACGCGATGGCCGATTCCATGGGCGACGGGTTCGACAAGAAGAAGGAGAAGAAGCTCCTGGGGGACATTGGGGTCGAGACCGACGAGGTCGCGGGTGCGGAGTACTCCGCCCTCGACGACGTCATCAAGGGCGTCAACGCCGCGAAGAAGAGGAGGATCAGCCCGGCGTAGGCAGCGCTGGCGGGGATAGATAACACAAGCTTCCCATTTTGTACACCATTTTTTCTGTGCCCGAGGCCCGAAGGTCGCCCGCGAGGCCTCTCTCTCTCCCGGAACACATGTGTGGCCAAGGGAGGTGGTTCGCGGCGAAACGAAGAAGCAAAAGAAGAAAGTAAAACTTGGACCTACAAAAGAAACAGAACGTTCTAAGTTCATTGCTGTGGCAAAGCTGGGGAGGCCGTCTTCTTCTTCTTCGCGGTGGGCCTCTTCCAGCCCTGCTGCTTGACGAAGGCCCAGGCCGTGGAGGTCGAGCACCCGAGCATGTTCGCAATCTTGTCGTAGGTGAGCTCTCCGTCGGCCTGGTGCCACGCCTCCGCGACCCTGTTGATGGTGTCCGGGTTGTCGAACTTGCTCTTCCTCTTCTTGGTCCGCTTCTCGTTCCAGGACTTGCCCTTCAGCACCTCCTTCTTCACGCGAGACACCGTGGGGATGCTCCTCTCCAAAACCTTCGCAATGCTCGATACGCTGTGCCCCGCCATGAGGAGCTCCGTCGCACGCTTGCGCTCCTGCATCGAGAGGAAGCGAGTGCGCTTCCCGTCTTCTCCGCCTTCCGGCACGGGACCCGTCTCCACCTCCAGCTGGGCCTGCTCCAAAACATGATGAGGGTTCTCTGCCATCCTTGAATAGTCGACTCCACTCGACTCTGCCTCGAAAGAAAACCTTCTTCTTCTGTGCCGACGAGACAAAGAAACCAAAAAAACGAAAACGAAAAGGCGTCCGCGTTCGTGCTGAGGACGCGACCGACCGCTACCGGTTCACCGACTCCCTCGCTCGCGCGCTCCAAAGCTTGTCTGTCACTGTCTCGCTCGGCGCTGGATTGAAGATGGGACTGACTTCGTTTGTCTTTCTTCGAAAACCTCGCCGTCTCTTGAAAAAAAACCGAATGCCGTTTCGACCGTGAAAACACGGGAATAGCACTAACAGGATTTGAATTCGACGCCATTTTTAAGGGTTTTGAGTTTGCACCCGTTTGCACGAGAAGTCTACGAGGAGTGAGAGCAAGGGACCAAAGGGCGCGAGCGAGCCACGCTCCCTGAGGATGGATGGAGGGATGGAGGGGATTGGGATTGCCCCAACCCAACCCCGCGCCAACCCGGGAGGGGGGAGGTGGATCGCCGAGGATGTCATCCAATCCAGTCCGTGGCAGAAACCCAAACCACCCGAGACGCGGCGAGACGGGAAAATTTAGACCCCGTCGTCGGCCGGCAAGCAAACTCTGTCGTGTGCGTTACTACACGATTTCTTCCTTGCTTTGCCCGTCTCTGTCTCTTCCAAGGCCTTGCCTCTTGCTCAAGCCGCCTCTTTCAGGGCCTCCCTCGCCTCTTCCCGGATCGCGCCGATGAGCTCCGGATCCACCCTTATCCCGTCGTACTTTTCCGGGTCTTCCGTGGACCTCTCCAGGTCGCCCACGGAGTTTAGCAGCGTGTCGAGGAGGGCCCTGCGCCTCTCGTTCAGCTCGTCCATCTTCCCGACGTTTTCCCTGATGATCTCCGTTTCCATCCGCGTCTCCTCGATGTTCTTGTTGAGCTTGCTGCAGGAAGGGATCTGGACGATGGCCTCCTTGAGCTTCTCGCACTCGACGTAGAACGCCTTGACTTTCTTCGCGTCCTCGAGCTCGACCTTCTTCTCCTCGATCCGCCTGTTGATCTGCGAGGACGCGAGACCCCGCCCCACCCCCGAACAGACAGACAGACAAACAAAACAAGAAAAGCAACGAGAAAGAATCAGAATCAACCGTCGTCAGCAACCCAACCCAGCAAACACAGCAGTAGTCTCCAGAGAACGAAGACGAAAACACCGTGAGATCAACTCACCGCCTCGCTCTCCTCCCCAGACTTCTTCCTCAGGTCCTCGTACTGGTCCGTGTCGGTCTTGTGCGCCCTGCTCGCGTTCGAGAGCTTGGTGAACGACAGCTCCAGCACGTCTATCGCGTTGTTCAGGTGCAGGAACTTCGCCTTGGCCTCCTCTTCGGACGCACCCTTCGAGCCCGGCCTCGCCGCACTCTCGAACGAGTAGTACGCCTTGCCGACGCTCTCGAGGGCCTCCTTCAGTGCCGTATTCCCCACCCTCTTCTCCATGCTCTCCTCCGTCTGCGTGATGTACTTCCCTCCCGCCATCTTGCACTGCACGAACACCTTGCCTCGGGTCTCTCCGCACCGATCTGGAAAACCCTTCTCCGCCGAGTGAGAGGCAACCCGTACTCGCGACCCGTACTTTCGCCGCGCCCTGCCCTCACCGCCCCTCCGTCGCCCACTCCGTCGTCAACACCCGCCACTTTTGTCCACAACCGGCGGAGGAGATCGATCGAAGCAGACCAGCAAGGAGAACCAAGTGTGTGCGTCATCGAGGAGGAGAGGAGAGGAGGGAGTTTGTTGGTGCGAGGGGATGGGAACGATGGCGGTAGGGGTGGAGGGAGGGGGGAGGGGAATCGGGAGGACGTTCGGGATGGAGCGAGAATGGGCTTGGAAGGGTCGGGGGAGGGTTGCGCGGCGTGGGGAGGCCGGGGGGGCTGCTGGGGGAAGGCTTCGTCACCGTCACCCCTCCTCGTCCTCGTCCTGGCGCTGCGGTGCGTTCCGGGCGATGGACTCCCTCGTGCGGAACATCAACAGCGTGTTGGGATCTTCGGGGGACATGTATGCGAACCCCGAGGGGCAGGCGGAGGGCGAGGGGGCGGGGGAGGGAGGAAGCCGGGGCGCGTCGGTGTTGGATACTACAGGGTACAAGCACGTGCGCATGAGAGTCAAGCTCGCGCAAAGGGTTTCCATCGAAGACGTGGCTCTGGACCCTGAGAAGCTCGCCCTGGTGCACAAGGGCCAACCAGGCAATGTGACCGAGTCCCTCCAATCGTACTTGGGCCTCCCCCTGGAAGAATATTCGGTGCTGGACCCTGCTTGGATCCAGCGCTTGGATGGCGCCGACAATGACACCTTTGTGCTGAAGGTTCCCCTGCGCGAAATGGTTGGCCTGGAGCTCCACCCCAGCCTGAGGGCGAGGGTGGAGACGACGACCTCGCAAGCGGGGACAGAGGACAGAGATGCGGGCGAAGGGGGGGAGAGGTCCAGGCCACGCCAACCGCCTCACCAACCGCAGATGGGAATATTTCAGAGGCAGCTCTCGAACAAGGTCACGATCCTTGGCGAAGAAACGAAGATGGGAAGCGCGATATTCGACGACCTCGTCGAAATATCCTTCACGCTGCACGTGATGCAGGTCGGGAACAGGATGCCGGGAACGGACTCAAGGAAGACTCCGAACAAGACTCACTTGAGGGGGGAGCTGCTGCTGGACGTCGAAGTAGACGTGCCTGCGCCCCTCAATAAACTCCCTATCAGGATTCTAAGGTCCGGCGGCGGAACGCTGATTCGACTCGTGATGCAGCGCATGCTGAGGGGTTTTTTGGCGGCTCTCGCAAGAGACTTCGAGTCGTGGTGCTGCAACGAAGCTCGAGACTCTGCTCCGCTTCATGACGAGGGCATTGTAGAAGATTAAAGGGGAAAAAGATATTACTATTACATCTGTAAAACACACAAAACTCACTTTACATTAAAACTTGGCAGCCAGCCCGTGCAGATGTGAAGGTACGCGCCCGCCAGCTTCTCAATACACTTGCTGCACCGTTGAACCTGAGTTTTGAGCCAGGGGCAGGGGAAAGCAATTGTCAGCAAGGGAAACTAAGAGGTTCAGGGGGTCAGGGACTTACCAGGGGCTCGAAATCCAAAAGGTGCTCGATTTCTTTCATCTTCATCCGGGACACGTCGATGTGGTTCAGGAGAATGCTCATGAATCCGTTGGTCGACGCTGCGTCCCCCCTGTCGCAGTGCACGCTGTGTTCTATCCAGGACGCAGCATGCTTGAAGAGCATAAACGGTGCGTCTTTCTCCGCCTTCGCCCCCGCTTCGATCATGTGCCTCACAACCTCGAATTGCGTGAAGTACCAAGCGGGCTTGCTGCTTTCAATCACTCGTCCGAGGCCGGCTTCCAAGCAGAAACGTTCGGCTTTCTTGTACAAGGTCCTGTCCATGCACGAGAAAGCGGTGTTCAGAACGTCCAAGCAGCTTTCTTCGGTGATAACCTCGCCCACGAACGATGAAATTGTGCGGCGCAGCTCTGACGCCTGCCCGAACGTTCCCCTGAAGATGATGTCCCTCAGAGCTTGGCCGCCCTCGACGTCGGACAGCGACAGCTCGTGCTTCTCGCCGTACACGTACTCGAGAATAAGCGAGAGGCAGGGCGCGATGTTCGCCTTCTCGGAGAGCTTGCCAAAACCTGCTGGGTGCGTGGCCTGCTGCCTGTGAAAAGTGTTCAAGACGAGGCTGGCAGCAAGGACTTCATCCGAAGAGATTTGGCCTTCCAGCGCCGATGCGTTTTCGGGCGTCTGCAGCCCCCTCTTGACGCCCTCGATGCGGTTGCGAAGCGCACTGCCCCCCATGCTGGGCACCTTGCGCAGAAGCTGGGCGAGGACTTCCACTTTCCAAACATCGTCGATGAGCGAGGACACCGCGTGCCCCCACTCCGTCCTCTCGGACTTCCAGCAAGCGGGCGTTCGCTTCGAGCCCGAGACGTGCTCCTGATGGCACGTCTTCTGCCTCTTCGTCCACCCCCCCTGGCCGTCGAAGCCAGCGTTCAAGTCTCGTGCGCCGAGCACGGCCGGCCCCCTCACCGTCGCCGTCGCCGTCGTCGCGTGGTGCATCCCGTCGTCCCTCATTTTCCAATTCCTTTCGCAAGCGACAAAAACCAAAGGGAAGTGCCTTCACCGCCGCAGGATATCGAGTCGAGACAGCAAGCTCCCACCTCGAGGTCCGGACTCCTCAACGCTTCGTCGCCACCCGAGCGCTCAACTTCTTGCTCATCTGTCGCTCATGGCGGGGAATTCAAAACTGAATGGCGAATGGCGGGGGAGGAGGGATGGGGCATCTGGGAGACTTCGGAGTTTGCGGCGATGTGGGCGACGGGGACGACCAGAGTGGGAGCGATGGCGCGAATGGATGGGTGATTTAGGTCTTTCTGCTTCTTTGAAGACCTGGATTGAAGGGATTGGAGCACTGGTGAGGGGTTTTGGAGCGAAAATGCTTCCGATCACGAGGGGAGGGCGAGGGGCCGGAGCGGCGCGTGTCCGACTCCATCCATCCAAGTGCGGAGCTGGAGGGGAGGGGATGCAGGGGGACTGCACGCGATTTTTGGACTGGCCCGAGACACCGACACGCCACTCTTGCCGAGGCGTGGGCACGGGACGGGAGAAGACAGGAGGGGCGACGTCGGAACGAGCCGCGGCCCGAAGAAGACAAAAGAAAGGAGAATACAAGAACTCTTACACACTCTTAAGACGAGTAAAAATCGTTAGCCAGGGCCCTCGCCAGGGCCCCGGGCTTCGCTTCCCAACGGGCGCGGCGACAGCCAGGGGGGCGGAGAGACCCGGCAAACATCTAAACACTTCCTCAGATCTTCACCTCGACGTCCACGCCCGCGGGCAAGTCGAGGGCCATCAGTCCGTCAATCGTCTGCGCGGAGACGTTCTTCAGGTCTATGATGCGTTGGTGGGTCCTGATCTCGAACTGCTCGCGGGAGTCCTTGTTCACGTGAGGGGACTTCAAGATGGTGTACTTTCGTCTCCTCGTTGGCAGATACGCTGGTCCCGTCTTGTCGCAGCCGGTCCTATAGGCAACGTCCAAGATCGCCTCGACGGCCTCCTGCGCGGGGCATTGGCGGACAAGAGCAAAAGCGAGCAAAGAGACGCACACGAATTAGCAAAGGTCTCCGGACTTGTCGTTGGGACACCACGCCACGCCACGCCGCGCTCTCGGAAAAGCAGACCGTGGCAAGGGCGAAAAAGAAAGCGAGCAGTCAGCGCAGACGCACCTGAAGTGGCTCGGAGCTGTAGCACTTGAGCTTTATCCTGAGCGTCGAGCGAGACTCGACCTCCGCCTCGCTCGCTTCCGCAGCAGCAGCCGCCAAGACCACGCCCTCTCCTCTCACCGCGCGGTCGCACCCCCCCCTCCTCTGCTCTCTCCTCTTCTGCCCGGCCGCGCGAGCGGCGTGACCCCTGGCGGCACTCCGCCCTCCTGACGCGGCCCTCCTCGCCACCGCTCCCTCCCTCACGCTTCGGCTCAAGTTCGTCGCCACCATCCTATCCTCACTCTCTCTCTCTCTCCGCTTTTCCCCTCAACGACCACAAGTTGCATTTAGCACTGGAGACAAGTGGATAAGGCTGCGTTTTGGATGTAAATAAAGGTGACACTGAAAAAACGAACTTCTCTTCCTATGAGCTTGGCTGGCTGGCTTGTAACGCTGCAAGGGTGATGATGATGAGAAGGACCACAGGGTGACGTTGTTTGTATCTACAGCTTGCTTATATCTAGTCTCCTATGGCTTGTTTTGCTCTCCGCTACAATAATCTCCCACCTTACTCTTCCTGCTTGACCTTGACAATGGAAGGCCGTCTTGCTTCGTGTTCTCTTCGACGAGCGACGAGGAGCAGCTTTGCAGAGCCCGACCTCTTCGAGGTACTCTCTCTTCACAATATATTGTTCCTTGTCGCTCAGCTTAAGAGATGCGTCCGGGATCCTAAAAACCTAAAAACCAGGATCCAAGGAAGGACCAGTGAGTCAGCTTTCGATGGACCAAGACATGAATGCCGCTTTCTTTGTAACGTATGAGGTCTCGTGATGACGATGAGAAGAAGAAAAGGCAAATAATGGCACAGAGCTGAAGAGGGGGATGACGTTTTTACCTACGGTCTGCTTATCCAGTCTCTGGGCAGTCACAGAGACCACAGGGTAACATTTACAATCTACAGTTTGACCTCCCTTCTTTCTGTCTGGTCTGGTCTCAAAAGGCCTTGGCGCGTCTTTTTTGAATATCAATACGTTATGGACTACACACTTCATCCCTTTTATTAGTCAAAAGTTGACTTGCTTGACCCCCTTTCCGTGGATGAACTTTGGGCTCGCGATGGTCAAAATATGTTGCTCCCCCTCCAGGGACCCCCTCACGATCTTGTTCAGGGAGGTGACGCCGGTCCAGGCCACGCCGTCCATGAATTGCAGGGCGCCGCTTCCGCCGGAGAGCCTGTCCTGGATTCGCCTGTCGATCTCGTCCACCGGCAGGGGCGCCTGGGCCTCTCCGTCCTTGAAGGCCATGTTCCAGCCCCAGCAGTCTGCGAAGGAGGGGATGTGCTGGAGGTACGGGATCACCTTGGGGAAAACGCTCGCGAGCGTCCTGTTGATAGGGGTGAACACCTCAGTGTGTGCGAGCACGCCCGCAGGCCCGCTCTGCGTGACAAAGATTCCACCAGGAGCAAGCTTGGCCTTCACAATGTTCTCGTAAAACTCTTGGGTGTAGAGCTGGTAGCAAGGTCCCCCGAACACGGGGTCCGCCAAGTCCCCGATGATGACGTCGAACTCGCCGTCCTCTTGGCTGCGGCAGCGGGGGTCGGGCAAGAAGAAAGAGGAGGAGTCAGCGCGAGGAACCCTGGTTCGCGATCCGAGGAGAAGACGAAGAGGACGACGACGACGGTGATGGTGAGGACAGCTCCCGTTTCCGTCCCCGGCGGCGGGGGGAGGGGGAACAAGGAGAGACAGGAGGAGCAACGGCTACTACTCACTCTTCTAGCTGCGCCTTGGCGTCGTCAATAATGAGCTCCAGCCTAGGGTCCTTGAATGTGTCCTTGTTGTCCTCTAGATGCTTCTCGCAAAAATCGCAAACGACCTTGTCGATGTCGACCATGACTAACTTCTCCACAGACTTGTGCTTCAGCACCTCCCTCGCAGTGGATCCCTCGCCACCTCCGCAGATGAAGACCTTCTTCGGGTTTGGGTGGTGGAGCATCGCGGGGTGCACCAGGCACTCGTGGTAAACCCTCTCGTCCGCCCCGGCGCTCTGCAACTTTCCGTCCAGGAGCAAAACCTGAGGAACGAGAGGAGCAGAGAAGAGCAGAGTGGGATGATGGAGAGTTAGTGCCAAAGCCGCACACGGTCGCACACCTTCCGGACTTCCAGATCCCCCTTACCTTGCCGAAAGGCCCGGTCTCGAGCAGCTCCACATCCTGGAAGTCGCTGACTTCCGCGTGGAGGATCGACTTGACGCTGTAGAGCCACCTCAGGTCATCCTGTATCTCTTCCTCGAGCTGCGAAAAAGGTCGAAGCAGTCCACAAATTGGACGAAAGAAAGAAAGAAACCACCGCGCAAGCAATCCGTCAGTCGCGGTCTTCCGCGTGACCAACACAACCGCCGTCCACCTACCCAGAGCCTCTTTGCTCCCATGAGCTTCGCGCCGTTCTCGTCCGCCATCTCTCGGCCGCCGCCTGTATCTGCAAATACCATGGGAGAAGCGCTCCGCAGGTTTTTTTCTCTTTGGTGGGGAGGTGGCTGGAGAAGGATGGGATGATGGTGCTCTCCAGTTTCTCTAATGAATGAATGGCAATCGTTTTGTTTACACTTTGGGGGGGTTAAGGCCCATTAGCTTGTAGAAGAAGACTGTTATGTACAAGCAGACCAAGATGCAAGCAAGGCACACCGGTCCAATTCTGTCGTCGAACTTGGTCGCGAGCCTTGCCTCCCTCTTTTGGATTTGCCTCGCCCTCCACAGGTAGAGGTAGCAGGCGTACGCGGCCATGGCGATCGCGAGGGGCAGGGTGGCCAGGCCAATCACGTGGGCGTCCACGTCATCTGGGCCCGCCTGCCCGAGCATCGCTGAGGACACTCCCCCAAGTATGATGCTCATGTGCGTCCACCTCAGGAAGGTGCGCTCGTTGGCAAAGCTGGTCTTCGGCTCGATGCGCATGGGAACCATTCTCGGCAGCTCCCTCCTCTTGAACCTCGTGAAAGTCTTCTTCTTGCCAGGCGAATCCTTGGGCTGGTCCTCCTCCAAGATGTCCGTCTTGGAGTGCTCGCCCAGCAACGGGTGCAGCAGCTCGCTGCCCTCGCTATCATTCTGCGTCGTCTTCCCCCTGGACCAAAAGCTGCCTTTGGCGTCCTTGGCCATCCTGCGCTTGCTCAAGCTCGACTTCACGCTATCGTCGCTCGTGACGATGGAGCTCGCCAAAATGGACTCCCTGATGCTCTCGTCGTCGATCCAGTACGGAACGGCCTGGACTTGGTCCGGCAAGAGGACGGCGCACCCGTGGATGAATTTGCTGAACTTGTGAACCTCGTGCAAGAGCCCGCTCTCGATGAGCTGGGTCACCCAAAGGGGGGCATCCTGGCCCTCCTCCAAGCTCAGCTTCACCTCGAGGACGGCGTGGGGGAACTTTGTGATCTCAGTCCTGGGCACGGGCAGCGTTGGATCCCTGAACCACCTGCCTGCTTCCATGCAAGAGTCACCGTGCTCCGGGTTTTCCCTGATCATGCACAAGTTCGTGTCCAAGGACACCCTCACGGTCGCGTCAAACGGTATCTGGAAAGCGACTCGCATGTACTGCGTTCTCATGAGGGGGTGGAGCTGCTTCACGTCCACGACCTTTTGGACCTCCTCGAACAGCCCCTTGAACTTCTCGATCTCCTCTTCGGTCTTTCCTTTGGCCCGGAGAGCCTCGATGGCCTCCTTCACCTTGTACTCCCCCTTCAGGAAAGGTATCACGATTTCAGGCGGCAGGGTGAACCGCTCCTTCACGGAGATTTCCCCCTTCCAGGACTCCTTGTGGGTCTTCCTCTCAATGAACGCGAGCTCGGGTTCTCCGAGGCCGTACCACCTTATTCGAAGAGCGATGGCTTGGGGCCTCTTCTCGAGCCGCCCGTGGTACAACTCCAGCTGGGAGTTGTCGAAGTAAGCCGAGTTGGTCAGCTGCGAGTCCCCCGAGAGGAGGTCCTGCCTCACCTGGAAGACCGGCAGGTGCTGAAGAATCAGGTGCTTCACCTTGGACACGTCCTCCGTCTTCACCCAATACTTCCTGGTGCTCCTCACAAAGTCCTTGAGCTCCAAGTCCTGGGACTCCGGGACGACGTCGTCCCTCAGCTTGGAGTAGATTCGACTGAGCGTCACGAAGACCGCAGAGTAGTCTCCCTGGATCCACGGGGTCTGGTGGAGCCTCGCCATGTAGAACTGCCGCGCCGGGGTGGACGGCAGGTTCTTGTCGTGCTTCTTGAGAATCTTGTAGAACCCCGTGTAGTTTATGTTGATGTACTTCTCAAGGTCGAGGAAGGTATCCCCTATCTCCTTGGCCCGAACGTCCATGGCCTGGAGGCCCGTGCTGGGAGCGCCAGGAGACTTGTTGCGGACGGCCACGTCAACCTCTCGCTCCAGCCTCTCCAGAAGCGCCTTGGACTGCTTGACCTGCATCGCGGTGAAGCTACCTATCTTCTCCACGTTCTTGTCGATCTCCTTGAAAAAGTCCTCCTGGGTCACGTCCTTGGTCCCCAACTTCCCCGCGAAATTCGACGGCAGACCCTGCACCGTCAGGGAAGTCGTGTAGTGGCTGATGTCCCTCTGCGGCATCTGCAGCTCGGTCTTCGTCAGAGCCTTCACGATGGCCTTGAGCTTATCGTATTCGATGTAGTGCTCCTCCCACCCGGGCCGCATATTCTGGGCCAAGTATTTGCCGAACTTCATGGTGGCGCTGCTACGGATACCAGTCTAAGTCTAAAGAGCAAGAAAATGCGAGCGACGGACCGAATGCCCCTAAAACTCGTGCCCCTCCCCGTGTTACCCCACAAGCTCCTGCCCAGCACCCTCGTCGCTTGGGTCTCCTCGCCAGCCCCTCGAGGCTCCAAACCAGTCAAGCGACGGACCAAACGAAAGGTCTTGAGACGCACTTTCGCTTTGGCGACTCCCGCGACGCCCCGGTCTCCCTTCCCCGTGCACAAAACCCTCGCCACGACGATTGTCTCCGCCGGCGCCCTCGCCAGCTCACCTTGTGGTTCTGTTCGGACGAATTTTTCCACAGGAGTTGACAGTGGCGTCGACCTAAACCGACCAAGGCAAGTGCGCCGCGGTAGCGACGACGAGGGCGACGAGAGGAGGTAGGCCAGGTCGATCCGTCCGTCCGAGCTCTTGAACCTCGCCTCGCTCGAAAGAATTTGGGGTCAGAGGATTGGAGAGAGAGGGAGAGAGAGAGACTGACACAAACGTTTTGTTTTGTTTTGTTTTTGGTGGGTGTTCTTTTGATACTTTGATACTCATGTTCACTTGACAGGCGAGGGTTTTGTGCACGGGGAAGGGAGACCGGGGCGTCGCGGGAGTCGCCAACGCGGAAGGTGCGTCTCAAGACCTTTCGTTTGGTCCGTCGCTCGACTGGTTTGGAGCCTCGAGGGGCTTGGGAAAGCGTTTTTGGAGGGGCTGGCGAGGAGCGGTGTCCAGAGAGAGAGAGAGGCGAGGCAGCTGGAGAGGAGAGGGAGAAGATGGGGAGGGTGGAGCCGAAGACGTTCTTCGCGAACGAGAGGACGTTCCTGTCCTGGCTGAACATGAGCGTGACACTGGGGACAGTCGCTTCAGCCTTGCTGGGGTACTCCAACAAGTTCGGGACCGAGGGCCAAGGAGCACTCACGACCAGCGTGGTTGGGCTCATTCTGCTGCCCATCGCCGTTGCCATGGTGAGCTACGCCACCTGGAACTTTCACAGGAGGGTTGGAATCATCAGACGCTTCGAGGACGGGCCTTTCGACGACGTCAAGATGCCCATCACTCTCGCTGTCATCCTTATTGTGGCGCTGTGGGTTATTTTTTTGACGAGCCTCGTGGGGTATTTAAAGAATTGATCGAGGGTTGGTTGCTACCCCTTGCTTCTTGTACCACAAAACAATTCGAAACACCAAAACCATAAAATAAGCACCTCCTCTCCTCCCCTCGTTGGCCTGGCCTCTCCCTCTCCTCGACACTACCTTGCACAGGGAGGAAAAGGAAGAGGGTGGCAAGTCGCGAGCAAGACTTTCCCACGCCTTCTCACCGACCCCAACCCCTTCCACGCACGCCACGCCATCGCAAGCAATCGTCCCCCCCCAAGGTCCTTTCATCATCCCTTGGCGATTGGACGGCCAAGGAGCATCATCGGATTACGGGTGGCTGCTAACGCCAAGGGGAGGAGGCGATGAGGGGAGGGGAGATGATGAGGGGAGTGGGAAGGGAGAGGGGGCTTGGGGGCGTGGCGTGGGGAACGTCCGGAGCGACGTCCTCGCGGGTCTGTCGGAGCTTGACGACGAGGAGGAGGTGCGGGAGGACGCACAGCAGGAGCAACGTGGGTCGAGTCGGTGGCCAGCGTGTCACTTTGGCTGCTTCGATGGAGAGGCTGGAGGGCGAGGTTCCCGCGGAGTCGACCGCTCCTCGGTTCGAGGAGGAGGGGGAGAAGGCTCCGAAGAAGGTCGCTATCCTGGTCGAGCCTTCCCCCTTCACCTACGTGTGCGGGTACCAGAACAGGTTCCGCAACCTCATCCGGTGCCTCAAGGAGGCGGGAACGGAGGTCCTCGTCGTGACTCCTGGGAGGCTGGTCACGGAGGTCGACTCGGAGAGGAAGGAGCCCCTCGAATACCACGGGGCCAAAGTGGTGGAGACCCTCGGCTTCGAGCTCCCGTGGTACGAGAAGCTCCACATGAGCTTCGCCTTGAGCCCCAAGGTGTTGAAGGAAATCAAGACCTTCCAGCCGGACGTCATCCACTGCAGCAGCCCCGGCTTCATGGTGTGGGCGTCCATCCTGTACTCCAAGATGCTGAAAATCCCCCTGCTTCTGTCCTACCACACTCACATCCCAAAGTACGTGAGCAACTACGGCATGAGCTTCCTGTACAAGTTCTCCTGGGCCCTCATCCGGTGCTGGCACAGCCTGGCGGACATGACCTTGGTCACCTCCAACGTCATCCTGAACGAGTTCAAGCAGCAGAATGTAGCTGCTCACGAGAAGATGAGCGTGTGGCGCAAGGCCGTGGACACGGAGATCTTTAACCCCAAGCACAGGTGCGAGGAGACCAGAACGAAGCTGTGCGGAGGCAACCCCAAAGGCAAGGTCTTGATGTACGTCGGGAGACTCGGCAGCGAAAAGAACCTGGAGCTCATCAAACCGATCCTCGAGAACGTCAGGGAGAAGCACCCCGACACCCACCTCGTCTTTGTCGGCGACGGACCAGTGAAAGAGGAGCTGAAGGAGCTTTTCAAGGGCACGCCCACCACCTTTACGGGGCTGCTGCGCGGCGAGGAGCTGTCCAGGGTGTACGCGTCCGCAGACATCTTCGTGATGCCCTCAGAGAGCGAGACCCTTGGCTTCGTCGTGCTGGAGGCGATGGCGAGCTCTGTCCCCGTGGTGGCGGCGCAAGCCGGAGGGGTCCCTGACATCATCGGGACTTGCGGAAAGTATGGCTTGCTGTTCGAGCCCGGCAACGCAGAAATGGCTAGCGAGTACGTTGACAACCTTCTGGCGTCTTCTGAGGCGCGAGAGGAGCTGGGAAAGATGGGAAGGAGCAAAGTCTCGCAGTGGGATTGGACTGCGAGCACTTTGCATGTCTTGAACGACCAGTACGTCTCGTGCATCAAGAACTTCCAACAGAAGGCACTGGCCTGGGTTTCCTTTCTGATGGCAGTCAAGAGGATGCTGTGGGATCTGTTTTTGAGCTCGGACGAGAAGGGGGACAACTCGAGTGCGAATGCGGCCGCAGCCTAGTGGAATACAAGTTTTTTTTTAGATGAATAACAAAACGATAAGCCCCATTTTTACACAAGAAAGAACTACCAAGAACTTTTTCCCAAGTTTGTCTAAAAGAAGCCGTTCCTGTACAAGAAGAAGATGACCCCGAGGCCCATGACTCCGCTTCCGTTGAGCAGCATGTACACAGATACAGTGGATGCTAAAACTTTCATGCAGCCCCGCAAGAAAGTTACCGAGTCGACCTTGGACTGGCTTTCTATGAAAAGCCTCCTCGCGAATATCGCATGCATCAGGCGATCCCAAAGAAGCGCTCCGACCACATCAAACGCAAGAATCGTTATCATGGACCATCTGAAGCTGTCAGAAGGGAATTTCACGAGCTCGAGGATTGAGTTGAGCGGCGGGATCAGCTCGTAAGCTAGAACAAAAAGCCCGATGCAGCTCATCCCGAGACTGTGTAAGAGAGGCTTATTCTCGTCCAGCCCGGGCTGGAAGGGCCTTCCCTTGTAATTTACCATCAAGACGCTCACTTGTTGCATGGTCTCAATGAAGAACACGGTGGTGTTGATCAGATTGGCAGAGAACTTCCCGTGCATCTCCTGCTTGAAGTTGGGATCCATGTAAGACTTCGCCTTTTGAACCGCTATGATCATGCACGTGAGATGAATTATGAATTGTCCGAAGAGACTCAGGAACAACGCAGGGCTGAACATGGAAGTCAATGGCCTCACTCCACTGATTTCCTTCAGCGGCTTCACGTGACTCACAGCCAAATGCGATGCCGTGAGCAGTACACCCGTCGCAGTCATTTGATAATCGCTAAATTTGATGCCATCGAGGTAAAGAACGGACAAGCTGTAAGATGAGATCAGACTCGTAAGGACCATGATCTGGTTGTTCTGAACACTGGTCACGAGTGTGCAGCGACCTTGCCGGATGATATCGTACACGCTGCGAATGGACGGGAACTTGGATGTGAACGGAGCTGCTATCGACGCATCCCCGAGCTTCAGCATGGGGAGCTCTCCATCTTCCAAACCGTCCTCCCGAGCTGCGAGGGCAGCGGCTGAAAAAGCAAACGAGCCCCCGGCATCAGCAACTTTCTGTTTGCTTTCCTGCTGATATTTCTTCACCACATTCTTCATAGCTTTGAACTGCGCAAAACTCTCGCCCATCTCTTGAAGCCTTTTCGTCTCGGCCTCGACGTCTTTCATCATTTTCTCCTTCCTTTCTTGAGAATCCTTCGCGTGCTTTTGTCTTCTCTTCTTCATTTCATCTGCATTCTTCGCCCTCTCTTGCTGGATGACCTTGGCTTTCTCTTCTGCTTCTTTCATTTGCTTTTGAATCCGGTCAAAGAAACCCAGCTGGCCTGCGTCTTCTTTCTCCTTGCTTTCATCTTTGCCCTCCAATTCTTTGCCCTTGCCCTTGTCCTTGTCCTTGTTACCCTTGTCGGTATTCAAAGAGCCGAACCCGCTCAGCAACGCAACTCCAACGTGTGCCTGACGGAGTGCACCCACATCGTTCGCTCCGTCGCCGCACATAAGCGTTGTCATGTTTCGATTGTTCAGCACAGACAGGACTTTCTCCTTGTTTTCAGGGGCCATGCGAGCAAACACTTTGAAGAGGTGGAGAGCCTGCCCCAGGTCATCCCCATGCTTATCAAAGGCATACTGCAGAACCTTGCCAGATACGCAGAGGTCGTTGTCCTTTGCAAGTTCCTCGACGCCAGAAAGGTCGAAATCACAAACAGCTGCTTCCGTAGCCGAATTTGTCCACTGCAGGTACGGCTCCTTTTCCATCCTCTGAAGAGTAAGAACTTTCTCTCGGTTTTCTCTGCAGAGCCCGACATCACAGGCAACGTGCAAGGCCGTCAGCACGTTGTCGCCTGTGATGATTGCCACGTGATGGTCACTCTTGAGAAGAAGCCTGATAACGTCTTTGCTGTCCTTTCTCATCAGGCAGCGGAAGGCGATGAATCCAGCAAACTTCAAGTCGGATTCAGCCCAAGCCCTTGGAGCTTTTTGGAACCTATCCTCGCAATCAGACCCCAAAGAGGAGCCATCATCCAAGCTTGTGATGGGGCGGTAAGCAAGAGCAATTACCCTCATGCCCTCTCTGGCCAACCTCTGGTACGTCGCGTCGTACCAGCTAGGCTTTGCCTTGCCATTCTTTGACAGCAGAGTCGCAATCATTTCTGGGCTACCTTTGGTGCACACCATGTACTTTGACGATTCTGGGCTCCCACTGACCCGCACAATTGTGCTCATCCTCTGCAGCTTGGAGGAGAAGTGATACCGATGAATGATGCGCACACTTTGGTCCTTGCCGAACGCCATCGACTCTTCCGTCTTCTTCGAAGGAACTGATTTTTGGAGCTCTTGGTCGTACTCCCACCCTATGGATTTCAAAGCTGCACTCTCCACGGGGTCTCCCATAGTCTTCCCGTCCACCTGCAGAAGAGAGTGACATCCTGCAATCACTCTGCAGCTCTCCAAGGGAGCTTTGTCCATGGGAATCTTCTCCCCAAACAAGACTGCGCTGCTGGTGGTGGCACCTGAATCACCCGCGCCTTCAGCCGGAACAATTCCTGTCGCTTCGAGCTGATCCGTGGTGATTGTTCCTGTCTTATCAAAGAAGCAAGCATCAATCTTTCCTGCAAGAGGAACCCGGAAGGGCTCGGTGCAGAAGATGTTGAGACGGACCAAATGAATCAAGGATGCGTTGACGGCGATGGCCAGCTGCATTGGTAAATCCGCTGGAACGACGCTGGTCACGATCAGAATGCAGTGAATGAGCAACTCATATCTCGTTCTATTCTTGTCCTCAAACCCCTTTTGGAGCACATAATTGGAGGCAAAAATAGCAAACACCAGCAGCAAGCAAATCATGTAAACGGACTCTCTAAGGAAATCCCTGTTGGACGCCTTGCTCCCACTGCTCGACAGCTCAATCATTCTCACCAATTTACCCTGAGACGATGAAAAACCAGTCCTCAAAACAAAGCACAGGCAACCGCCGTCAGGAGTGGCGAGCTTGGACGAAGAGCTCCCTTCAGCTCCTGGAGACTGCTGAAGAATGCTCGTCCCTCCGAACAGGACGTGTATCTTGTCGCTGCCTTTGATATCAAGGTTTCTATCCCAGGTTGTCGGGTCGTTGCTCATCGCTTCCTTCATTTGTGGCACGCTCTCGCCAGTCAGCGTCGCTTCGTTCATGATTGCTCGCCCGGACAGCAGCAAGCAATCGCACGGAACGACCTCCCCACTCGACGTGTTGAAGCGCTTAATGGAAACAATATCCCCTGGCAGCAAGGCTTCCGAGCTCACTTTTTTCCATTGCCCCATCCTGTAGACGTGAACCTCCTGAGCCGTGTTCCCCATTCCCCTAATCATCTGGATGTTTTTCAGCCTTGTCACTACGCTGGTGGCCTCAAACCCAAAAACGCTGAAGAGGCCGAAAAGGGCGTATTTCCAGGCCGAGTCCAGGAGCCAAAGGGCGACGCAGAACACCTGGAAGACGCTCATGGGCGCGAGGAGCTGCTTTGTGTACAAATCCATGAAAGTTGGCATGGGAATATGAAACTTGTTCGGCCCGAACCTCTCCTCCGCGGAAGCGACTTCCTTTGCGCTAGAATAGCCCTTGCAGAGCATGTACTCCCTGACCTTGAGCCTCTTCGGCATCTGAACCTTCTTGATCTCGCCCTCGCCAAGAACCTCGAACTTGCGCTTGTGGGAGGAGAACCAAAGCACCGGCTTCCCGTCCGCCTCGTTCTTGTACACCTTGCTCTGCTCCACCTGCACGATTTCAACCGTGCTGTGCGGGTCGCGAGGCACGACTTTGACGTACGCCCCGTCGCGGAACGAGGAAATTCTCCTGTACTTGACCAAAGTCTTGAAGGAGATGGACCAGATTTGGCAGAGTTCCAAAAGAGCGTGCGCAATGAAGGTCACGAAAAGGGCGAACACTGCCCAGAAGTCCGGCAGAAACCTCTGCGGGAGCTGAGGCCCGTCCTCCTCATCGTCCCCCCACCCGTCGTCCCAGCTCGCCGCCTCCGCCTCCTCGGCCTCCTCGGCCTTCTCCATCGCGTCCCCCCCCCCCAGCAGATCATCGCCGCTCAGGTCTTGTGCCACCACCTCCACCTCCTCGTCCTCCACAAGCTCTTGCTCGCTCTCCTCAATGTCCCAAGCATCCGAACCGAAGTCCACCCCGTCCGACTTCCTCACCACTTGCGGACCTCTCGCCACATCCCCTGCCACCCCACTCCCCCCCTCCGTCAGGTTCCCATGCGTGATCTCATACTCCCTCAGGGCTATCTCGTACGGCTGTCCCGCCGTAGCGAAGCACCAACGGAGGACGAACAAGTACACGACAAGAAGAGGCACGTGCTCCAAGCCCAGCCTCACCCTTTTCCCCAAGCTCAGTCCTGCCCTCCGCTCGTACACCGTCACCTTCACCTTCTCCTTCTCCGCCACCGCCATCGCGAGCACGATCGATCGAGTGAGACCGTCGGTGACCCGTCGTCGCTTGAGGTGGTTTCAGAGAGGAGAGGGGACGAGGAAGAGCGGGCGCGCGTTGTGAGTGGAGGGGGAGGGGACAGCAGAGGTGGAAGGAGCGTGTCTCTAGTTCGGTTCCGTTCCTCGTGAGGGAGGCCAGACCCAGACCCTCTCTCTTGCGAAAGAAGCGACGGGGTGGGGGAGGAATTGGCATTGGAGGAAGAGGGGAAAGAGACGAGACCCAACCTACGACGACGGCGATGGCGATGTTGAGCAGAGCGGGAGGGTTGGCGATGGCGGCGGGGTGTCGGCACTTAGTGGGCGTGAGATCGATGGCCGACGTTCGCATGACGGGCTGCCTCGCGTCGTGCGCTGCGACTGGAAGGGGCGAATTCTTTTTCAGCGGATCCCTTGGAAATAGGGGGAGCCTGGGCAGCACGGAGTGGAGCAAGAGCTTCGGAGGGGCGTCGGCGGCGCGTGGTGGAGGAGCGCTGTTGGGCTGGCCGAAGACTAAGGAGGCGGCGATGCCGTGGCACGCGGGAAACACGGGGTCGCGTTACAGTGGATTCGAGGATATCACGATCCGGAGGTATGCCGGGGGTGGCAACGTGCAAGTGGACGGCAAGGAGGAAAAGGAGGAGGGTAAGATGTACAAGTTCAAGAGAATGTTCCGGAAGTACGGACCCCTCTTCGTTGGATTCTACGGCGGGGTCTACGTTTCCACCCTGGGAGCGATGTACGTGGCTGTCGATCAAGGTCTGATCGACAGCAAGTTTATCATCGACCTGACGGAGCAGTACGCAGACCTGCTGAAGCAGTATGGGATGGACGGAATATTTAACCACGGCAAGATCGATAGCAAAGCCGGGTCCTTCGCCATCGCTTGGATTGCTACGAAATTCACGGAGCCGGTCAGGTTTGCAGTCAGCGTGTACTGCGTCCCAAAACTGGCAAGATTTCTCAAGTACTGAGTGTGCCCCCCCAGAGCCGCGACCAGCAGCCCTTAAAACTGTAAAGTAGTCTAGACAAACGATTCTTTTTTAAGCCGAGCGTCAGAAATTGTCTTTCAGCTCCCGAACCCTGGCAAACACCTTGCCCTCGTCCTGCTCGCTTTCCATGCCGATGCAGCTTTTGAGGTCCGGGTCGCCGCACCGCAGGAAAGGGTTGGTTTTCAACTCCATCTCCATCGTGGTCGGAACCGTCTTCCTGTCTTGCGCTCGAAGGGATTCGATCTCCCGGTACCTCTCCCTGAGGTCTTCGTTGCTGGAGTCCACAGTTACCGCGAACTTTGCGTTGGACATGGTGTACTCGTGCGCGCAATACACCGTCGTGTTCTCGGGCAAGTTCGCCGCGAGCTTTTGCAGGGACTCGTGCATCTGCTTCGGGGTGCCTTCGAAGAGTCTCCCGCACCCCATGACGAACAGAGTGTCGCCGACGAACGCCATCTTGGACTGTGGAAAGTAGAAGCAAATGTGTCCCACCGTGTGCCCGTCCGTCTGGAAGATCTCCACGGGCTCGCCACCGAACTCAAGTTGGCTCCCCTCGCGAAGCTCGTCCGTTATCCCAGGAATCCTTCCCTTGTCGCCACCGAAGCCGTACACCTTGCAGTCGAACTGAGACTTCAAGGCCAGGTTGCCGTCCGTGTGGTCCCAGTGATGGTGAGTCGTCAGGATGCAGTCCAAAGGCAGACCCAGCGCCTGCAACTTGTCCGACACGGGCTTCGCCTCCCCCGGATCAACCACCGCCACCTTGTTGTTCTTCCACTCGTGGAGGATGAACACGTAGTTATCCTGCAAAGCCTTGACCGTGTACACGTCAATATTCCCGTGCCTCCTCTTCCACTCGTCCTGTCCTTGACCCGACATGACTCCCGCGAGCCTCTGACTCGTCCCGTGCCCCCTCCTCCCAAGGAAACCCCCTCTGGTCCCCACCCTCAGACCTCCTAACTCCCTTCCTCCTAACTCCCTTCCTCCTAACTCCCTTCCTCCTAACGCCCTTCCTCCTAAAGCCCGTGATCCTAATGCCCGTGATCCTAAAGCCCGTGATCCTAAAGCCCGTGATCCTGACGCAAGTCGTGCCGCTCCAAGCATGGCCTAGGGGGGTTGTTGACCCCTCTCTCTTGTCTGCGTCTGCTCTGCTCTGCTCTCTCTCGCTTTCTCTTGCTCGGGCGAAAATCCTAGAGAGGATAATATTCGTTGAATATTCAGGAAAAAAGTCTGCAGCTTTTGGTCAAGGCAAAGTCGGGTAAGTCGTCGTCGTGCAGTGGTCGAGGACAGGCGTCGTTTGAACAAGGACGGAATGCATGCACGCATTATCTTTCTGCATCTTTCGTCGTGGTGCTGACCCCGCAACCTTGGAAACGGCGTCGTTATTTGTCACCCCTCTCCGCAATCAATCTCTTGGAATCTTTGGACTGACTTTTAGGGGCCTAGCCTATCCATAGTTACAGTGTGACGGGAGGACGGGGAAGAGAGAGAAAGGGGTTTCGTTGGTTCGTTGACTCGCTACACCGCTATCCAGGATCACCATGAACGTGGTGACGATAGACGGGACGCAGGAGGTGGAGGTGAAGAGGGAGAATGAGGACTTCTACAAGAGCAGGAAGAAGAAGGTGGAGGAGGCCGCGGCCGCGAGCACGAGCGACAGAGCCGGTCCCGGGATCGTGAAGGACGCCCCGAGCGGGATAAGCGTGGACCTTACCGGGTTCCGCCCCGTGAACAGGCTTCGAGACAACATAGAGAGCATGTACGCCGTGGAGGTCCTCAAGGGCGAGGGCATGGGGCAGACGACCCTGAAGCAGACTCACGTGTACATAAGCGTCCAGCCCGAGGTGCAGGCGGACAACAATGGCACGTCGACTAAGGCCCGCGTGGTGCGAAGCTTCACCCCCGGACACGGGGGCCAGCCCCACGCCATCAAGAACACCCGAGCCATCTTTGACGACATTGAGCAAACTCTCGAGTTCGTGGACCACACGAACAAGGAGACCTTCGACAGAAGCCTGGAGAGGGAGGAGTACCTGGACTCCAAGGGGACGGACGTAGAGCGCCGTCGGATCGTCGGAGAATCGACGTTGAAGCAGATGGAGTTTTTCGCGGAGAGGTGCAAGCACCTCGGTCTGCAGCGGACGCCCGCGCAGATCATGGCTCGAATGATTCTCTCAGAAGGGATCCAATTCTAAATCTATTTTAATTGAACAAGCTGCCGAACCGATGGCCTAGCCTTCGGCCTCGAGGACGCCAGTGCTACCACCTACCACGACCGCGCCTGTCTGGCCACGAGCGACGTTCAAAAACACTTCTTCCAGGCTGGACAAGTTGAGTTGCAAGCCCTGCAGGCCGAGCTCCGCCTTGGCCTTCTCCACCTTCTCGAGGATGCCCCTCGCGGCGTCCGCGTCGAAGTGGCTGAGGCTGTAAGTCAGGGTGTCGTTACTCTGATCGATAGGCTGGTAGCCCACGAGCGCGTTCAGCTTCGAGATCACGTCTTCCGCGTGCGTTGGCTCCCGCATGATCCTCTCTTTGCTGAGCTGCACGAGCAGCTTGTAACCCGACCCAAAGTTCGATTTCAGCCTCACGCTGCTCCCGATACAATGCAGCTCCCCCTTGGAAAGGATTGCGATTCTATTCCCCAAAATGTCTGCTTCCTCCATCGAGTGCGTCGTCAGCACGATGACTCTTCCCTTCGCCGCCTCCTGGATGACCGTCCACATGTGCCTTCTCGTGACGGGGTCAAGGCCGGTCGTCGGCTCGTCCAGGAATATCACGCTGGGATCGTGAATGAGCGAGATCGCGACAGAGACCCTCCTCCTCATTCCCCCAGAGTACTGGGACACTGGCTTGTCAGCGTCCTTGCTCAGCTGAACCATCTCGAGCTTTTGCTCGGCCTCCAATTTGGCCTCCGCCTTGGACATTCCCTTCAAAGTGGCGAAGATTTCAAGGTGCTCCCTTCCCGTCAGCGTCTCCCAGAGGGTGTCAAACTGGGGGCAGACTCCCAGGAACGTTCTGATCTTGTCCAGCTCGTACTTGACGCTGTAACCGAACATCAGGGAGTCGCCACAAGTCGGCTTCAGCGTCCCTGTGAGGCAGTTGATCAGCGTTGTCTTTCCTGCTCCGTTGGGGCCGAGCAAGCAGAAGATTTGGCCCTCACCCACGCTGAGCCACACACCTTTGACGGCTTCGAACTTCGTCCCGCACGGACTGAAAGGCGACGCGTAAGTCTTTTTTATGCCAAACACCGCCATTGCCGTTCTCTCGTCCTCCGTCTCCGTCGTCTCCTGGCCAGACACTATTCTCCTGAGCTTGTCGGCCAAGACGTCCTCCTCCCTGCGCACGTCCTCGTTCCGCTCCCCAGCGCCAGGGCTGGCATCGCTAGCCTGCTTGTCGCTGACGATCTGGCCGAAATGCTCCTCGCCGTTGTACTTCTTTGGGAACCAGTAGTGCGGGTCCAGGAAGTAGTAGAACGGCTTGTAGTTGTTGTGCTCGTTGGGAACGATGTGGTCCAGGTAAATCGCGATCAGCAGCAAGATGAACATCTCCACGGCAAGCCACGAGTAAATCTCGTCGAGAGGCATGGAACAGTTTGGCTTCGTGTACACCCCGGGGGTGAAAGTCACGTCGCTGAACTTATCGGTCACGCAGTAGGACGATCTTTCGTTCCACCTGATTCCGGGCGACTCCTTGGTCGCCGTGGCGTCGCCAAAGTCCTGAAGACCCTTCGCGAGCAGGTTCCACGGGAAGATCGAAAGAATCATGTAGAACACGTAGTTCAGGCCCTCCTCGTACTTTCCGTCGTAAGGCCAGCCGGAAAGGATGACTGATGTCATGATGTACCCCAAGAAGTAGACGAAGAACCCGATGGAAACAGCTGACTGCGGTTTCCTCATGAACGCGAAGAAAATGAAAGCGAAACCGGACATGGCCATCTGGAACAGGAAGAACAGGAAGAACGTCAAGCCGTAGTTGTTCTTCAAGAAGATCCTGAACTGGAACATCATGCCGAACAGAACGATGAAGGTCGACGACATGAAGTTGGTCACCACTTCCCACAAGTACCACGAGATCCAGAAGGAAGACTCGAGCATGCCGACGTTCCTCATCCCTTGCCTCTGGCCCGTCTGCCTCTCGGTGACAAGGGCAGTGAGGGTCGCCACGAAGTTGAACATGCCAACGGCGTACAAGAAGGGAGCGGCGAACTCGGGGATCCTGGACTCTATCACCATGGGGGGGTGCGCAAAACTGTTCACGCCCACCGACCAAGAGATGTCCGCCTGGCTGCTCGAGCTGCCGTACTTGTATCTGGCCAGCATTTTGGTGCTCTCCCTCTCGATGGCCACCTGCACGGGAACCTGCGAGAAGAAGTTCGGGCTCTGGAACTCGTTCTTGAAGTACCTCACGGACGAGTTCGTCTGCAGGTCGTAATCAATGCCCGTGGGCTTCCCCCCGACCATCTCAACATCCAGGAAGACGGTGGCCTGGGCCCTCTCCTTGTTCGCGTCGAGCCACGCGTCCATCTCGGCCGCCGTCTCCATGCCCAAGAACCTCCCCGGCCTGCTCCCCGAGCTGACGATCACACTCTCCACCACCTCCTTCACGTAAGGATTGCTCTGGGGCGCATACAGCAAGTTGTAGCAGGGCTTCTTGTCCGAATTCTTCAAGTAAAGGTCCTCCGAGCAGTCCGGTATGGCGTTCAACGAGCGAACCTCCGGGTCGAACACGTTCTGGAAGAGCTCACTGTCCGCCATGTCCGCCTGCAAGGCGATGTCCACCAGAAAGATGATAAGAATGAACCCGAAGGATGCCCCTATCCTCAGGAGGGGCGAGTTCGCCCCCCTGAGCGTCGTTATCGCATTCTTTTTCAGCAGCACCGAGACCTGGTTGTACACGGACTTGAAGTACCCTTGTCGGGGCTTCAATGCGATCTTCATGGTGCGTCCCTCTCGGTCGCACACGCGAGCGCTTCCCTGGCGCCTCGTCTTCCACTCAAGTGTCGCCGTCACAGCGCAAGTCCAGATCTTTGAATTGTAAGATGCCTCTCGTCTCCGAATTCTACATTACACTCATCTCTCCTTCTTTCGCTCCTGGCTGGAGGAAGGAGAAGGAGAAGGAGAAGGAGAAGGAGAAGGAGAACCAAGCTGGTTTGAAACACGGGTTCCTCTCTATCACCTCACGCCGATGCCCGCCATGGTTCATGGACGCCCCCCGTGCCATTGTCCTCTCTCTTTTCCAATCTCCTCGCTTGTTTCTTTGGCCAGAGAAGTAAAAGTGTCAGTAACGCCCATGGGCTACCCCTGTAGCAGAGAGGAGTGGTGACCTTGTACTGGCGTGACTCCAAGAGAGAGGAGCAGCGGGTGGGCGGCGGGCGTTCGGGCAGTGGGTGAGAGGGGCTTCGAGGCCACGCAGGGGTTCCGTTCGTTGCGCGAGTCGACATTCCGCCAACGCCGTTCGTTTGGCGCACGGCGACGTGGGACACGAAGAAAGGAAGGATGAGTAGCGAACTCATGAAGCATGATTCGATGACGGACTTCGGGGGGGGGGAGCAGGAGTCCGTCGAGGTCGTCCAGCGATCCGGACTGTTCGGAAAGCTCCTGGAGGTGGAGCGAGAGAGCTGCCAGTCGGTCGTGAAGTCGATGCGCAGCGCGCACTCGTACAGGTCGTCCGTGTCCAGGATATCCACCAAGGAGTGGGCCAAGGGCGAGGGGGGAATGGGGACAGCGCCCCCGCAGCACGCCGCCTGGCCCTCCATCGCGGCGATCATGATCAGCGAGGTGGTGGGTGCGGGTGTGCTGACGCTGGCTGGAAAGTACGCGCAGCTCGGGTGGGTCATCCCGACCATCGCGATCGTCGTCATCTTCTTCCTCGTGGTGTACACGAGCAGCATGATGGTCAAGGTGAGGCAAGTGTTCCCGGCGATCGTTTGCCTGAGCGACGCGGCGGACTACACCTACGGAAGGGTCGCGAGGATCGTCACTCAAGTCTTTGTGATCACCTACCTCGTCTTCACCCTCGGCGACTACATTCTGCTCGTGGGGAAGTCGCTGGGCTCCGCGCTGTACTCCGTGCACCTCTGCTTCCCGATCTGGACTCTCATCGGTGCGGCCGCCCTGCTGCCCATAGTCCAGCTCCGCACGCTGAACTCCACCACAATTCTCTGCGGAATCAACATGGTGACGATATTGGTCGCGATTGCTCTCGTGATCGCCGGCCTCGCCCTGGACGGGAGGGCCGAGGACGTGCAGAGCCCGGTCATCGCGGAGAACTTGGACTTCATGGGATTCTTCCAGGGGCTCAGCGCAATCTTCTTCACCTTCGGGGGCCAATTCATGTTCTACGAGCTGATGGCCGAGATGAAGGTCTACACCGATTTCCCCAAGACCTTTACCATAGCGGGGCCGTTCCAGGTGCCAGTCTACCTCCTGGTCGGGATGATAGGGTACTACTACAAGGGCACCGAAGCTTCGAGCTACTTTTTGGACAACCTGGGCTTTGGGGTGATGTTCCGAGTCGCGAGCGCCATGCTCGCATTCCACATGATGATCGCTTTCCTCATCCTCTGCAACGTGCTGGCCAGAATTATCCACCTCTCGGTGAGCCCTCGGGTGAACGACCTGGGGTGGAGGGGGAAGCTCGAGTGGTTCGGCTGCACGTTCTCGGTCGTCGTCCTGTCCTTCGTTGTTTCGAACGCGGTTCCTTTTTTTGACTTGCTGACTTCCCTCATCGGGGGTCTGCTCGTTCCGACGTTGAACTTGATATTCCCGGTCATTTTCTACACCAAAACTCGAATCATGGTGCAGGACAAGTTGAAGTGGTGGGAGTGGGTCATCAACTCGTGCCTGGTCGTCTTCGGCGTGCTCGTCACCGTCGTCTCCACCATCGAGAACTTCCGGGCCATCATCAACCAGTGGTCTTCCTTCGGGGCGCCCTTCAGCTGCCACTGCCAGGACCTCTGGGATACGTGCGACTGCTCCCTCGAGCGCATGGACTTTAGCGGGTACAACTGCACGGCGTACCTCCCCTAGGAGCCGCAAGACCTTAAAATCAATAGTACATTCAAGTAATCCGATTCAACAATTGCAGTTCACCTTCGTCACTGTGACTTGTCAATCACGAAATCGGTCAAGTAAGGTATCAATGGAAAGCCCGTGAGAATCACTTTCGATTGCCGCCTCCCTCGTTCCCTCCGTCGCTCGTCCTCGTCCCCCATTTGCGATGGTTTCGCAACCTCGCTCTGCTTCTCAATTTTCCCGGGAAGGAAGGAAATTATTTAATGTGGAGCTTTTCCCGCCAATGACTCAACACAAACTATGGAAACCTAAGCAGCTTGACTCTGGCCGACCATACGATCGAGAAAGAGGGCGAGGGAGAGAGGCAGAGTTGTTCGCGTGCGTGCTGTGCGTGCGTGAGTGAGTGCGTGATCGAGTGAGAGTACTCAGTGGCTCGTTGGAGAGGAGACGAGACGATGGCATCCGGTGCGGTGTCGACGGGGTTCACCCCGATCCACAGCGGGGACCCGAAGGGAGCGAAGCAGAAGCAGAAGACGAGGGCGGCGAAGATTGTGTCCCTGTATGCGCAGCCTCCTCCGTACGATGCGGCTTTGGAGGAGCTCGAGACGTTCTCGCTGGACAGGCTGAAGGTTCTGAGGGGGATCGAGCGAGCGAGGCTGAGCAACTCGAGCGAGGCCGACGTCAGGAAGAAGACGAAGGAGCTCCTGAGGAAGTACGCGAGCGAGGGCGACGAGCTGCGGAGGGACCAGATCTCGCACTTCATGCTGCGCCTTGCGTACTGCCAGACGGAGGACCTGCGGAGGTGGCTCGTGGATCAGGAGGCGGACCTGTTCAAGGTTCGTTTCGAGGAGCTCGTTCACAAGGAGCAGAAGGACTTCTTGCAGGAGATTGACCTCAAGGTCGGCGTCGTGGAGCAGGAGGAGTACGAAAGAGTGAAGAGCGGGCTTTCCGTGGTCCACGGCAAGAGCAGCAACGCCACGCACCGCGACTTCTTCAAGGTTCCCTTCGAGGCGGTCCCCTCGCTCGTCTCGACGAGGAGGGTCTTCCTCCACAAGGGCTGGGCTTACGTCGGAGCGAACCAGATGGGCCCCCTCGTGGTGGGGCACTTCAAGGCCCACCTGAGGAAGGCTCTGCAAACGGCGGCCAAGTCGTGGCCCCACGTGGCTGCCACGGACGAGACCAACCGCCTTGCGCCAATAGTGGCCTTCCTGTCCAAGCAGTACCTCGGACCGGACTACAGCGAGGTGAAGGCAAACGGGAGCTCGGCGGCGACCTTGGAAGAGATACCTGCGCTGTCCCGCAGCCACTTTCCGCTGTGCATGAAGCACTTGTACAACTCCCTACAGTCGAACAACCACTTGAGGCACCAAGGAAGGATGCAGTTTGGACTTTTCCTGAAGGGCATTGGGCTGCCTTTGGACTCCGCGCTGCAGTTTTGGAAGAGGGCTTTTGCTCCCAAAGTGCAAGGAGACAAGTTCGACAAGCAGTACGCTTACAACATCAGGCACAATTACGGTAAGGAGGGAAAGCGTGCAGATTACACCCCCTACACCTGCATGAAGGTGATCAGCTCCACCCCAGGGTCGGGTGAGTACCACGGGTGCCCCTACAAGACCTTCAGTGAAAGCAACTTAAGGGCAACGCTCCAGCAGCTGCACATCTCTGGGAGCGATCAGAAGCAGGTCGTGGAGCTTGCGAAGAACCACCACTACCAGCTTGCATGCGGCAAGGTGTTCCAGCTGACACACAATGGGGTTGTAGCCGACGAGGGGATCAACCACCCAAATCAGTTTTACGACCTCTCCAGGCAATGCTGCTCCAAGAATGATGCCCTTGCGCCCGCAACGCCAGGTTTCAAGCTAACCAACGAATGATAAGTGTAATACAATGAAGAATATACCCGGAGTCTTACTAGTTTACATCAGTGCAAAGGGCTGAGGGGTTCCACGGAAGTGGACTGCAGGTGAAAGGAACAGACGAGCTTCCAGCTGTCTTCCTCCTGGAGACCGGGCTCGACTTCAGGAGCTGCTGGGGGCACCTCGATGGCCTCGTTTGCCTCTCCATTTCCAGCGAAAGTCTCGGTGGGCTCTGGTGGCTCGTCTTCGAAAATCAAGGGGGACGTCGACCTGTTCACAAACTTTGCTTTGAAGTTGGTGAAAATCCTTGGCCTGACATGTTTCCAGCTATTCGCCCTTGTCGTGTCGCTGATTGGGGCGTTGGGGACCCTCGACTTCAGTTTTGGGAGTTTAGTGGGAGCTGCCTTCTTCTTCTGAACACCCTTGTGCTCCTTGGATTTCTTCGCAGAGCTGTTGGCACCCTTCAGCTTCGGCAGCACTTTCTTTGTGGTACGCCCGAAGGCCGCGTTCTTGTTCTGCTTCGAGGAAGAGGAAGCCAACAAGGCGTTCTCTTTGAGGTCCTTGATGAGATGCATCTGAATGTTCTTCTTTTCTTCCGCGATTCGTTTGATTCTCGCGTGGATCTCTTGCTGCCTCGCTAGCGAGGCCTCCCTCGCTTGTTGCTTCTTCTTGGCGGACATGACGTCAGCTTCCTTCCGCTTGTCCACCTCGTGCTTCATGGACAACTTGATTCTCTCCTCCTCCAACTTTTTTCGCATCTTTTTCCAATTTTTTCTCTTCTGAATCTCTTCGCTCGTGGGCTTCGAGACCAAAAGGCGATCCGCAGGCCTTGGGCTCACGTACTGCTTTGCCTTCTCTACCTCCTTCTCCTTCTCGCCAGCTCTCTTGGGAGATTCCTTGCCGCCTTTGCTCTGCGTGTTCTGAGAATGAGAGCTCTTGCTCTGCAGATTCTGATGAAAGTTGTTCCACCTCGGCCGCTCCCTGGTCACCTTCTTGGCCGAGCCCGGCTGGCTCTCTTGTGCGTTCTGGGCAGACGTCTTAGTCTTCAATTTTTTGTTGTGCGTGTCCGTGGCGCTGTGCGCTTGGCCAATCTTCACAATGGGCAAGTTGTACTTTGCAAGGAGTCCTTTTGACTTTTGGGGCCGGGACAACCCATGATACTCGTCGAACTCCTCGAGGTCACGCATGTCATTCGTGTCGAACTGCTCCAGCAGCTTGTCTATGTCTATGACGTTCCCTCTTTGCAGTGGGGTGACCGCGTGCTGGGATTCTTTCTCGTACCCGTTCCCCTCGTTCCTCGCGAAGTCATCGCCGTACTGGAATATCCCTCGCTGCTGCTTCTTGTGATGGTGGTGCAGAACACCCTTTTGGGGGTGAGGCGTCAACTGCGCGAGCTCTTCGCTCGCCAGGACCTGGTCCACCACGTACTGGTCCGGCATCCGCTTCCTTTCCTCTAGAGGCACCTGGGAGAATGTAGCAGAGTGGTCAGTCCAACGACGTTCCGGCCTCCCGCTGTGGGCTCACGCCCAACGGTCTCGCCTTTGCGGCTGCACTTACCTTTCTGCCTTCTCTGTATGGCGTTTCCTCCTCGTAGTACTCCTCGTCGTCCGCGAAAGTGTCATACGTTGCATTCAGGTTCCTTCCATGCTGGTGGTGGTGGTGGTCTCCAAAACCGTTCTGGTACGGAGGCGAGTCAACCTGGTTCGCTTCTAACCTAGCTAAAGAGAACTGCATTTCGCATAAGAGGGGACCATACTTACGCGACCCGCGTCATGCATACTCACACTCTCCTCTTCCCCTGACGCCTTGCCTGCAGAGATGCGGATGCACCCAAAACGAAAACAAGTTCAGTCCCAGTTTTAGTCGTCGTTCCCTCGCCAGGACGTCTTTCGCTTCCACCGAGGGTCGGAAGCGGAAGAGGGGAGGAAGAACCATGCAATGTCGTCCCAACTCCTCCCCCGTTAGTCTCCTCCCCGTGGTCCACATTGTCCCAATACTCACCTCCTTCTGTCTCTCTCCTCTCCTCTCTCTCTGCAGGTTTCGAAAGTCAACCGACGGAGGGCGAGGAAGGGGGGAACGAAGGTGAGTGTGTGGGACGACGCGGACGGCGAGGAGGACGAGAGGAAGGAAGGAAGGGAAGAAACTGGATGCATGGGGTCCTCTTCTTTCTTTTTCTTGCTTGGAGAGAGAGGACGTCGCGGTGAGCTGACGAGGAGATTTTGTTTTTTTGCGTTTGCAGACTTTTTGTTGACACAAGGGGGCTTTGCCCTTTGGTGATGAGAAGCGCGGGACTTGGAGTGAGGTGGTTGTCTACGATGATGGTGGACCCGAACTCGGTGACGTTGCGGAACGTGAAGGACGTCCGATCGTGCGCAATCCTTGGGAAGGGAAAGAAGATTTACATAGGGAACCTGCCGAGGGACCTGCACCACCAGGAGCTCGGCCGCCTGGTGAAGCAGACGTGCGAGACGGGCTTCGGCGAGATAGACCACGTGAGGGTCGCCCACGCCGAGGATGACCGCAGGAGAAGGCACAAGTCGAGGGACAAGACCAAGCTGAACGAGGGGTTCTGCTTCGTCAGGTTCAAGGCGGAGTCTTCTGCGGAGAAAGCTATGAAGGAGCTCTGCGCGAGCCCCGGCGGCCTCGCCTTCGAAGGCCTTGGGCCCCTCAAGGTGGAGTGGGCGAGGGATGTGCACAAGGAGGACGTCGACCAGACGATGCTGCAGCAGAAGGAGGCGAAGAGGAAGCAGAGAAGCGAGCACAAGATCAGGCAGAGGAAGAGGAACAAGGAGAGGGAGGTCGAGGAGATCAAGACCATTCTTCAGCAGGTGCCCGAGCCTGCCGGGCAGGGCGCCATGGACCTGTTCAAGAACCTCGAGGAGTGCGATTTCCTGGCCGAGGGAGTGTCGAGATCGGAAGAGAGCCTGCGGGGGATTGGGACCCACGCCGCTCTGGACAGGAAGACCTTTGACATTGATTGGTCTCAAGTGCCCGTGGACTGCGATCCGGGCGCAGGGGAGTGGTACGGCAGCGTCCACGAGGATCACGTGAAAAGGAGGAGGGAAAGGAAGAGGGACCAGGTGCGCAGCTTTGCGCTCGTTCTCGCTCACTTGGTCGGTGCCATGGCGAGGAGTAAGTCGGGCGCAGAGGCACCAAACCCTCAGGCGCGTGTTGTTGACTTTGGAAGCGGGAGCGGCGCTCTCGCCCTCCCCTTGGCCTTTCTCTTCCCTCAGCTTCACTTCCATGCCCTCGACATGAAGCCCAGGGCGATTAAGCTCCTGCTGGAGAAGGCTGAGAAGGGGGGTCTCAAGAACCTGACGGCCTCTCACGGCATGATCGAGCACTATGAAGATGAGTTCGACATCGGGCTCGCTCTCCATGCCTGTGGAAACGCCACCGACTATTCCATGATCCAGTGCGTCAAGAACAGGGCCGCGTTTGCCCTGTGCCCTTGCTGCGTGGGAAAGCTCAAGTTCTCCCTCGCAGGCGGAAGCTCTTTTTCTGCCAAGTACAAGAACTACAGGGAGCTGCCCGACGGGGCCGGGGGGAAAGAGAGCGGAGGGCTGAAGCACCCAAGGTCAGATTGGATGAGGCAAAGCATCTCTCAAGACCAGTTTGCCCTGATCGCGAAAGCTGGGGACATCTCCCACGGCTGTGACCAAGACAACCACGGCCAGATTCACGGGTATGACAATCTCGCGAGAACGTGCAAAGCCAACATTGAGTTTGACAGGTCCATGTATGCATCAGAGAATCAGTACGACACGGGTCTTTTTCGGCTGATTAACTCTGGAACCACGGCGAAAGCAGAGATCATCCTCGGAGTCCCGTATGCAAGCAAGGTAGAGGAGGGCGCCTAAGAAAGAGAATCCCCATATGGTTGTGATTAATACAAGTATCAATAAGAATGAAATTTCCCCAGAACTCTTGCTCCTTTGATGACCCCTTGTTTCTCTCTCTCTTTCTCTTTCATCTGCAGCAAGCCTGGCCATTGGATGAGACAGAGAGGGAGACAGGGAGACAGGGTGCAGGACAACGGCGAGTCTCTCTGCATTTCAAACACACGGCACGACCTCCTCCTCCTGCTCATCCCTCTCACACTTCCTCCTCTCACACACTCCAGTCGTGTGGTACACTCGTGTCATTTTAGGTGTGCGTTGACCCCAAGGACAATCAGGTCACCGCGGGGGAACCGGGGACGCCGGCCAAGAGGGGGAGGGACAGTGAAGAGGTGGCGGTCTTGCGTTCCGTTGTCTTCTCTTGTTGAGGAGGGGCTGAGGAGGAACCATGCTTCACTGGCTGGAAGTGTCCCGGCCGTCCTTGCCGAAGGCAAAGACAAAGCTCACGGGGAACACGGGGTCGGCGGACAAGCTGCCAGAGATTGCACAACAGCAGTCCAAGTCCAAGGCTCGGAGGGAGTGGAACTCGCGGCTCCCTGTGGAGAATGGGAACAAGACCAGCAAGTTAGATGCGAAGAAGACCAAGTACGGGGGTCTCCCGCCTCAGACGAAGGAGAGGAAGGCCTCGGAGAAGAAGGGCAAAGCAGATGCGGAGCTGGACGCCACGGTGAAATTCCTCGAGCTGCACCTTGCGGCCTTGCAGTCCAAGCACAACGCCCTCCGGAGGCTCTGCAGGGAGAAGAAGCACCTCCTGAGCAAGTCCATGGACAAGTGCAACATACTGCGCAGGGAGAACTCGAGCGCCCAGAACCTGCTGCACCACAACAACACCTTGAAAGAGAAGCTTGGTGGGTGCGAGGAAAAGAACTACAACCTGGAAGACTTTCAGAGAGAATTCAGTCACTGCGACAACCTGCGCCCTGTTGTGTCCCTGTCGAGCGTGTCCTCTCTCGCTTCCTTCGAGGACGAGAGTTACGTTCACCAGCTGGAGGAGACGCTGAAGAGGGTGAACATAGGGAAGATGAAGGAGGGCGGGATCGAACTCAGCCTTGCGCATATGCTCCGCAGGTGCAAGCAGGCCCACACGACGAGCTCCGCGAGCGCGGAGAACAAGAGGTCGGACCTGTTCGTGACGTGCAAGAAGTTTGAGAAGCACCAGCACAAGACCTTGAAGGCCAAGCACCTGAAGAAGGTGGCGTTCGAGCAGAAGTCCAACTTCGAGCAGTACGTCAACAACAACAGGTCCATCTGGATGAAGAAGATAAACCATCGGCGGAACCACGTCAACAAGATTAGGCAAGCCCGGGAGCGGCTGAAGCGGAAGCAGGCGAGCAAGAAGGGGGGGGGGAAGGAGGCCTCGGGGAGCGCCATCAGTTCCGTGGTGGCGGACTTCGAGTTCAACGTGATCAAATCGAGGTTCGAGAAGCTGCAGAGTGCGATCGGGACGACGGACTTGTCCTTCCTCGCGAACACGATTTGCGAGACGATCCAGGGCACGAGCAACTTGAACGGCAAGGTGTCCTACCTCCAGGAAAAGCTGGAGCAGAAGAACGTGCTGCTGAAGGAGGCCAAGACGCAGATGAACAGCCTTCAGATCCACGGCAGCACGGACTTCACGGGGACCTACAAGAAGGTGGAGACGCTCGAGGAGGAGCTCCAGAACAAGCTGCACGGCTTGAAGGTGGCCAACCAGAAGGAGTCCGAAGCGCAGAAGCTGATATCCTTGTGCAGCAACTATTTTTCCAAGCTCACGCACCAGCTCCAGCCCTTCAAGGTCGAGGCGACGAACCAGTCCATCGCGGAGAACGTCGAGGGCAACGAGGTGGAGACCATTCCGGAGATCCTCAGGACGCTCCAGACGTGCGAAAGCAAGCTTGACTTGCTGTGCCGCCTGGAGCAGCATAACTTCAACATGAACGAAGTGGTGAATGCCCAGCAGCAGGAGGAGACCGCCCAGCAGGTCAGGCTCGCAGCCAGGAGGGACAGCACTTTCGTTCCCCACAACGAGAACCCCGCCCACCACGGAAAGAGGCTGTCCACCACTACCTATTGATTGTTACCTTTTTCTTGTATTATTATGATTATCAAATCCATCCTAAAAATCGTACCCTTCTTCCCCTTCTCCTTGTCTCCGCCCTTGTCCTCCCTTGGCTTTCCTCCAGCAGGAGCTCCCCCTTCGATGTTTTACCTTTCCCCCCCAAAAAAACGCTCGGGTGCGAGGCGGCGAGAGAGGATGGAGGAGTCTTGCGCGCCATGGACCGGCCTGGCGAGGACGACCTGCGGATCAGGTACCGTGACACACGCGCTCAACGGCGAGCGAGACCGAGACTGACTGACTCCGCGACGCACGTGGATTTGCTTTTTCGTAATCAAAGGGGGAACGAGTTGTTCCAGAACGCGCGTTACGGGGAGGCCATTGAGCACTACTCGCGGGCGCTGGGGCGCGCGGAGGGGCGCGTTGGGGAGGCGTCGAGGATCCTGATCAACAGGAGCGCGGTGAGTCGAGTTTCGGTCGCCTTTTTCGTCGGCGCTTCCGTGTGCCACCGCATTCCGAATCGAACTGACGGTCTCGCTTGCTTTTTCGCCGGAGCGCAGGCGTACGCCAAGCTCGGGCTCTGGAACGAGTCCCTCGCGGACGCGGAGCGGTCCGTCTCGCTGGGGGGGGCGACCCTCCGGGCGTGCTACAGGAAGGGCGTGGCCCTGAGGGAGCTCGGCCTGCTGGCGGAGTCCCTCGAGGCCCTGGAGCTCGGGGCGTCGCTCGACCCGAGCAACGAGCGGGTGGCGAGCGCGGTTGGGGAGGGCCGGGCCCTCGTCCGGGACAGGGCGAGGAGGGATTCCTTCCGCCGGGCGAGGACCGAGGAGGTCCTGGAGGCGAGGCGGAGGTTCGAGGTCAACGCGGAGGAGAGGCTCGCGGCGGAGAGCCTCAGGAGGGAGGCCGAGGAGAGGGCCAGGAGCCAGAGGAGGGCGGGCTACGAGAGGCACAGGCTGAGGACGGAGGAGCACCAGAGGTACGTCGTGGTGGGGAGAAGCCCGGTGCATTCGCTCGGACGCAGCATTGACACACACGCACACACACACACACACTCACACTCACACTCTATCTCTCTTGGTGTGCCCCAGCAGGGCGTTTCGGGAGAGGGAGGCGGAGGAGGCGGACCGGCGGAGGCGGAGGGGCGAGGGGGATGCGGGGGTGCGGGACGACCCGTACGAGGTGCTCGGCCTGCCCCCGGAGGGCTGCCCCCCGGGCCAAGTGCGGAGGCAGTACCTCCGGCTGGTCTCCAAGTGCCACCCCGACAAGCCGGGGGGCAGCCGGGAGGCGTTCGAGGCCGTCAGACACGCGTACGAGGAGCTGCTAGGAGTGGGGACGACGGAGAGGGGGTAGGACTGCTAGTTCAGAGAGTGGGCTTTAGGGCCTGGGTGGTGGAGCGGGTGTTCTTTTTCTTCGGCGTCCCCGATGATTGTTGTAAACAACCCCGCCTTCGCTTTTTCTTTCCCCAAGCGGAGCATAGAAACCTCCTTCTTCTTATCGCGGGTCCTTAACGCTCGCCTCACAACCTTGTCCGCTCAGAGTAGAAATCGCCGGGTTTTTTTGTGGGGGTCCAGAAATTGCGAGCCCTCGGCGACGCGAGGCGGGCGGGCGGAAGAGCAAGGACGGAGCGAGGAGGGTTGGGACGCGAGCGCCGGGCCGGCGACGAGGTTGCGAGATGTCCGAACCGTACAACCAACCGTGGCAGAACTTCGGGTACCCGTACATGTACACGACGGGCGGCATGATGCCCAGCAGCATGCCCCCGATGCATGAGTACAGAGGCGTTGGCGTCCAGGTGAGTGAGACCCCTCCTCCCGCTTCCCCCGGGAGACGTTACGAAATATCTCGTTTCCGGTTTTTTTCTGTTTGAACGGCGGTGGGTGAGAGAGAGAGAGGACCTGGCTGACTTGACGTAACCCTCCCTCCCGTTGTCCTGTCTCCTCGGTCGCCAGGCCGTCAACCCCTACCACCCTCTCTCGTCGGTGCAACCGTTGCATCAGCCGATCGGGGTCGACGTCCCGCCTGCAGGTGCGCCGGGCTCGTCGCAGGGGAAGGGCAGCAAGAAGGGTGGCGCGAAGAAGGCCGGGAAGAAGCCGAAAGGGAAAGCGAAGAAGCTGAAGAAGAGCCCCGAGAAGACTGCCCTGGAGAAGAAGAGGCAAGCCCAGCAGAAGGTAAGAGTCGGTTTGCGCGCACACACACACACACACAGTGACAGTGACTGACCGGACGGGTGGTGTTTTCGTAACGCTCGCGCGCCCGTGAAAAGCAAGCCGAGCGCGAGAGGAAGCAGAAGCAAAAGAAGGCCGATCAGGAGAAGAAGAAGAGGGAGAGGGAGAAGGTGGGTCCTCGCGATCGGCCGACGCGCCGCACGACAGAGAGAGAGGGAGAGAGAGAGATCGCTGACCACGACAACAAAAACGCGTTTTTTTCGCGCTCTTTCCTGTGTGCACACACGCAGGAGAAGCAGAACAAGCTCAAGATGAAGCAGCAGACCAAGGCAGGCAAGAAGAAGAAGGAGAAGGACCCACTCGCGCCAAAGAGAGCCAGGACCGCGTTCAACTTCTTCCTTGACCAGTTCCGGGGGGAGTACAAGCTGCAGCACCCCGAGTCCAAGGGCGTCGTCGCGGTGACCAAAGCGGGCAGCGAGAGGTGGAAGCAGATGTCCCCGCAGGAGAAGCAGCCCTACGAGCAGAAGGCGGAGAGCGCGAGGGACATCTACCAGAAGGCGAAGAAGGAGTACCAGGACCAGGGTGGAGGGGCGAAGTTCAAGCTCATGAAGGGTCCTCCCAGGCCGCCCACGGCGTACTTCATGTTCCTGAATACGTTCAGGCAGGAGTACAAGGCGAGGCACCCTGACGTCAGCGGGATCAAAGAAATGTCCAAGGAAGCGGGTGAGAGATGGCGCGCCATGGACCAGGTGGCGAAGGAGCCTTACGAGAGCAAGGCAAAGGCGGCCAAGGAGTTTTACAACAAACTCAAGGACATGAGTCCCGAGGAGCGCGTCAGTGCCACCGAGCACATCCCGGGTGGAAAAATATATGATCAATTCAAGTGAGCACGCACCGGGAACTTGTGTAACACGCATTTTGGAAAACCCGCCACTCTGCGCACCCCAACACCACCACCGTCCCCTCCTCGCCCTTGGCCTACTTTTCGCATCCCGTTCGTTCCTCCTCCTGCCTTGTCAGCTGGTTGATCATCCACAGACAAGACAGATTCAGCGCGAGCGCGGCCCAGCAGCGGAGGAGGTGCCATCTAGCCATGAGGGCGATGAGGTTGTGCAAGGGAGGTTTGGCCTGCGAGGGCGCGGGCCGAGGACGGTGTCGAGCCTCGAAGCTTGGGACCGGGAGGGGGAGAAGCGGCTTGGCCACGGGTATCTTTTGTACGGAGGGTGGAAACCGGGAGGCCAGCAGGCGCGGTCACGACCATGGGGAAGACTATGATGGCTATGGCGAGCAGCGTCGCCGGGGAGACGGTGGTGGAGGGAGGAACAGGGAGAGGCTGGTCTCTCTTTCGGGCGTCGAGGACGGAAGGTACGCCGACGTGGACCTCGAGAGCTTGAGGAAGGCCCTGGTCTCGTCCCAGTCGTTCGACGAGGACGTGGACTCCGGGCCGGACTACTCGTCCGTCCAAGGGCGGAACCTCGCTCTCGAGCTGGTCAGGGTGACGGAGGCCGCGGCGCTGGAAGCTGGGCGCTGGTTCGGGAGGGGGAGCGAGGAGAAAGCGGACCGAGCTGCGACGGCAGGGATGAGGAAGGTCCTGAACGCGATGGAGATTGACGGAGTCGTGGTGATAGGCCAAGGAGCCCTGGACGACGTGGAGGAGGACCCCAGGCTGGCGCTGCTGTGCGGCGAGCGCGTGGGTTGTGGCTACGGCCACGAGGTCGACGTGGCCGTCAAGGCGCTCGACGGCACGACCCTCGTTTCCGAGGGGCACCAAGGCAGCCTGAGCGTCATCTGCACGGCGGAGAGGGGAGCCCTCCTGGACACCGGACCTTGCGAATACATGGAGAAAATTGTGGTCGGGGCAGACGTGGAGCCCGGGGTCGTCTCCCTCGACCGAAGCCTCGAGGAAAACCTCAACGCCCTCTCGGAGACTCTGTCAAAGCCGGTGACAAGCCTGACGGTGGCGCTGCTGGACCGCCCGAGGCACGCGGATATTGTCCAGGAGTGTCGAAGGCTGGGCACCCGCCTGATGCTTTTCTCGGACGGCGATGTCGCGGTGTCCCTCGAAGCGGCGAGGCCGGACAGCAGCATCGACCTGATGATCGGGGTGGGCGGCAGCCAAGAGGGCGTCATCTCGGCCTGCGCCTTGGCGTGCATGGGCGGATACATGCAGGGAAGGCTGTGGCCAAGTAACCAGGACCAGAGAAAGCTTGCCGAAGACCTGCAGCTTGACCTGGGTGTCCTGGAGATCGAAGACATCGTGAAGAGGGGCAACGAGGTGGCGTTTGCTGCGACAGGAATATCGGACGGCCTGCTGAACGGTGTCAAGTATTGGAGTGGGGGGGCAACCACGAACAGCCTGGTCATGAGGTCTGCCAGCGGGACGGTCAGAATCCTTGAGACCCACCACCATTGGTCCAGACCAGGGTTGACGAACATCGACGACATGAATAGCATGGATGAGCTCCAGGAGCAACAGAGGCGTGGCATGCCCATGCAGCCTTCCAGGGAGCTTGGGAAGTTTTGAATGACTCTAGTAATTAAATTTTTTTCTCCTTTGTAATAATTCACCGTCTTATTTTGACAGGTATCTGCTCTGCGCCAAAGTCCTGAGCCTCAGAGCCTGCAACTTGATGAACCCTTGCGCGTCTGCCTGATCGTACACGCTGTCCTCCTCGAAGGTCACCACCTCCTCGTCGTAGAGAGAGTACTTGGACTTTCTTCCGGTCACCATGACGTTGCCCTTGTAGAGCTTCAGCCTCACCACTCCCGACACGAACTTCTGCGTGTCATCGATCGCCGCCTGGAGCATCTCTCTTTCTGGGGACCACCAGAAGCCGTTGTACAGAAGCTCGGCGTACTTGGGCATGAGCTCGTCCTTCAAGTGCATCTGACCTCTGTCCAAGCAGATGCTCTCCATCGCCCTCCTCGCCTGGAGCAAGATCGTTCCGCCTGGTGTCTCGTAAACACCTCTAGACTTCATTCCGACAAACCTGGACTCCACGATGTCGGTTCTGCCGACGCCGTTCTGGCCTCCAAGCTCGTTCAACTTGGTCAACATATCTGCGGGTGAAAGGTAGACGCCGTCGATCGCCACGGGGTCTCCCTTTTCGAACTCGAGTTCAAAGTAAGTGGGAGTATCCGGCGCGTTTTCCGGGGACACCGATCTCGTGTACATGTCCTCCTCAGGCTCTACCCAAGGGTCTTCGAGGATGTTCCCCTCGTAAGAGATGTGGAGAAGGTTCGCGTCCATGGAGTAAGGCGCCTCCCCAGACTTCTTGCTGGCCGGGACCTCGATTCCATTTTCCTCCGCGTAGCGGATCAAGCTAGTTCTCGAGTTCAAGTCCCACTCTCTCCAGGGGGCAACCACTCTGATGTCCGGCTTGAGCGCGTAATACCCGAGCTCGAAGCGGACCTGGTCGTTTCCCTTTCCAGTCGCACCGTGGCACACGGCGTCGGCCCCCGTCTCCATGGCGATTTCGATCTGCCTCTTCGCAATGAGGGGCCTCGCGATGGACGTGCCGAGGAGGTAGGTGCCCTCGTAGACGGCGTTCGACCTGAACATCGGGAAGACGTAGTCCCTCACGAACTCCTCCCTCACGTCCTCGATGTAGATCTCCTTGATGCCGAGGGCCTCGGCCTTCTTCCTGGCTGGTTCCAGCTCCTCTCCCTGACCCAAGTCAGCGGTGAAGGTCACGACTGGAGGGCAATGCGAGGCGAGACAGAGGGAAGAAGGGCTCGTCAGTACACGCGACACGCGACATGACGATCGGGCGCGGGGAGAGAGGGGCGGGAGGAGTTTCCTTACCTTCACAGCCTTTGTTCTGAAGCCACTTGAGGATGATGCTCGTGTCCAACCCTCCGGAGTAAGCGAGGACCACCTTCTTCGGGGTGGACGCGTCCCCCGCGGAGGCGGAGCAACGAAGTCCTCGCGAACCCGCCCGACCATTTCGGCAAACGTTGTGGGACTTCGTCGTCGCCCTCCTGCGCAAGCTAGCCTCCTCGCCCTCCACCGAGGCCCTGGCGATCCTCTTCTTTCTCTGCGCTACGACGGGCGTTCTCGCCGCCGAGAGAGAGACGGAAGCAGGTGATGGACGCAACGTCTTCATCCTTCGTTTCGTCCGGGCGGTGCTTCGCTCTGCGGTCTTACAGCAACAAACAGACAGACAACACTTTCGTCACGTGCCTACTTGCGAAGGCGGCCGGCGTTCTGATCAGAGAATGAGAATCTCAACGGCCTGGGGGTCTGGGGCTGAGAGTGTGGGGGGTGTGGCGAGTGGATGCATCGCTCGTGGCCGACGCAGCGGAGGGAAGAACCCGAACCAAGGACAACCTCGCTGCTTCGTCTCTTTGGACTCGAGTGTGTGGAATCTCTTTCAGCTGGGAGCCAGGAGAAGATGCGCCTTGCTCGCAAGAAAGGTCGCCAGATACGTCTGTGGAAAGTGATGGATCGCAAAAATGAATTATCTTGGCCCTGGCTCGCGGTCAGAAGATGGCGGGGCCCTTGATCTCCAGGTCGAGCACCATGCACACGAGATCCTTGTCCTCCGTGTCTTTTGCTGTAATCTTCAGCTGGTAGTTTCCCTGCGGCAACGTTCGCGAGCGACACACGCACACACACACACACAGAGGGAGAGAGAGAGAGAGAAAGAGAGAGAGAGAGGGTCAGGCTCGAGCTCTTGACCTGGGGAGGACGTGGTGCGGGGGTGGTGGTCACCTACCGGGAGGGTGAACGGGGGGAGCTTTTGCTTTGCGTTCACGGTGAAGGCCCCGTTCGCCGGACACGACTCCAGTCTGTCGCAGAGGTCGTCCTTCTCCTTGTACACGGGAATCCTGTGGAACAGAACAGTGAGATCGAGCTCACCGCCCTTGACGAGCCTCCCTGCGAGTCCGCGAAAGAGACACGAAATCGTGTGAACCCCCGAAAAGAGAGAGAGAGAGAGAAAGCAGGACTGTCAGTGTTGTCGAGGGCACGGTGCGAACACGGTGCCGTTGGTCCTTCGACGGCGCAAACTCACCAATCTCTCCGTCGATGAGCACGTTGATCTCCTGCCCTGCCCTCGGCCGGTCCGGGACCACCGTGGCGTTCATGATTCGCGCCTCCCACTCCCCATCGCAGTACTTCCACTTCGCGGCCTGAGCCTGCGCGGCCACCAGGAAGCCCAAAGCGAGCACGAGCACGCGAGTCCACGTCTTCGCCACACGCGTCATGTTGCGCACCCCTCGTCCTCAGTCCCCTTTCGCGCTCTTCCCCGACCCTTTGTCCGCTTGTCCTCTCTCTCTCTCTGGGGCCTCCTCCGAGCAAAGCTGGTACGAGGTCTTTCGTGATGCGCTGATGCGGATGTGCAGAGCAGATCACGGGGGGGGAGGGCTGGGCCGTTACGGCAGGGACCAAGGCTCTAAACTCTCTTGTGACAATTGAGGTATAAATTACAATGCGGCAGCGGTGTTGTTGACAATGGTGCCGACGGCGAGGGGGATGCCTTGGGCGTGGTGGAGCCTGGAGTTGCTCTTCCCGTTCCCGAAGAGGAAGGAGGAGGATAAGCCCAAGTGAATTATGTGTGTGCGCGAGTTTTTGGCCCTGGCTCACGGTTTGTGCCATCGAAGGGCCAGAGCGGGCCCCTTGATGTTCAGGTCGAGCACCATGCACACGAGATCCTTGTCCTCCGTGTCTTTTGCTGTAATCTTCAGCTCGTGGTTTCCCTGCGGCAACGTTCGCGAGCGACACACGCACAGAGGGAGAGAGAGAGAGAGAGGGTCAGGCTCGAGCTCTTGACCTGGGGAGGACGTGGTGCGGGGGTGGTGGTCACCTACCGGGAGGGTGAGCGGGGGGAGCTTTTGCTTTGCGTTCACGGTGAAGGCCCCGTTCGCCGGACACGACTCCAGTCTGTCGCAGAGGTCGTCCTTCTCCTTGTGCACGGGAATCTTGTGGAACAGAACAGTGAGATCGAGCTCACCGCCCTTGACGAGCCTCCCTGCGAGTCCGCGAAAGAGACACGAAATCGTGTGAACCCCCGAAAAGAGAGAGAGAGAGAAAGCAGGACTGTCAGTGTTGTCGAGGGCACGGTGCGAACACGGTGCCGTTGGTCCTTCGACGGCGCAAACTCACCAATCTCTCCGTCGATGAGCACGTTGATCTCCTGCCCTGCCCTCGGCCGGTCCGGGACCACCGTGGCGTTCATGATTCGCGCCTCCCACTCCCCATCGCAGTACTTCCACTTCGCGGCCTGAGCCTGCGCGGCCACCAGGAAGCCCAAAGCGAGCACGAGCACGCGAGCCCACGTCTTCGCCACACGCGCCATGGTCATCGTCCTTGTATTACAAGATCAAGATCTTCCTCGATCCTTTGCTTATCCGCTCTCTCTCTCTCTCTCTCTCTCTCTCTGCGGGGCGTTCCTCCTCCGAGCAGTGATGGTACGAGGTCTTCGTGATCGGTGATGGCGGATCAGTGATCCCGGTAGTGATCCGGGAATCACGGGGGGGAGGGCTGGGCCGTTACGGCAGGGACCAAGGCTCTAAACTCTCTTGTGACAATTGAGGTATAAATTACAATGCGGCAGCGGTGTTGTTGACAATGGTGCCGACGGCGAGGGGGATGCCTTGGGCGTGGTGGAACCTGGAGTTGCTCTTCCCGTTCCCGAAGAGGAAGGAGGATAAGCCCAAGTGCTGGACGAGAGAAACTCTGGTCATGAAGCAATCCTTGGGGTGCCACACGCAAAAGTAGCCTATCTCCATGTCGCCGTTCTCCACCTCCTTCTTGGACTCCGCGTTCTTCAGGAACCGTTCGAGGAAGCCCGGGCCAAAGAGCATGGACTGGGATCCCCTGTTAAACCAAGTCCCAACGCCGCCGACCAGCGTGTCCTCCAGGCACCCCTTGTACTGCTTGTTGACGAGGGGCATCACGGTCTGAAGCCCCCCCTGGACCAACCCCCTGTTCTTCGACTCTTCCAGGTCCATGTACTCCCCCAACTGCTCCCGGGGAATGACGCTGCCCAGCGTCGTGTCGGTGGCCTCGAAGTCGGAGGCCTGGTAGAGCTTCACCAGCTTGTCGTCCCCCATGCAGTTGATCCAGTGCCTCACCTTGTCCTCGAACCCGGGAAGCACTTCCGTGTCCCCCTCCAAGAAGACGGTGTGGGCCTTCCTGCCCCGCTGGGTCCTCAACGCGCTCAGGAACGCTGGGCCCGCCCTCGTGTTCGGCTCGCTGGGCTTCCAGCTCCAGTTGCTGGGCTCCATCAGGTGGACGACGTTGGGGGCAGTCGCGGCGTTGCACTGGACGGTGAATTCCCGGATGATCTCAAAGTCCCGCTCGCTCTTCGCGCCGTTCCAAATGACCGAGACGCGCTCCGGCTTGGTCGTGGCGACGATGGACCACAAGCAATTGCACAGAAGCAAGTTGGAGTTCTGCTTTCCCTTCACGTCGTTCATGCTGGTGAGGACGACGATGTCGTACCCCTTGCTCTCCCCGCCCTCCGAGCTGATCCCCGGGAACTGCCTCTCGGGGACGCCGCTGGATCCCCGGGACAGGACGTCGTACGTGTCGCCCGACGGGCTGATGAGGGAGCCGTTGCTCCAGCCGGCCGCCCCAGGCTTGGCGCTGCCGTCGGACGGGGCCCTGCTCCACTGGGCCTCAACCTCCTTGGGGTGCCCGGCGGATCCCCCCACCGAAAGGGTTCGGATCATCCCCGGGGGCTCGTCCCCCGAGGCTGGAAGCCCCCTCAAGCTCTGCAGGACCAAGACGAGGCAGGCGCTGAGCAGCAGGGCGGTGGCCACGTACATCAGCTTCGCTGGGCGACGCCCGTTGTTCAAAGAGGCCCTCGAAAGGCGGTCCATCAGAACGTACCCCTTGTAACCCCTCCCCGCCGGCCCGCCAGGAGGCCCCTTCCCCCTCGTGCTCCTCTTCTCCATCATCCGTCCTCGATGTACACGTCCGAACCTCGAGTGGTTCGCCTCCCTCTCCGTAACCGTGACTCCTCTCCCGCCCGCCAGACGACGACCACCAAACGAAAGACCGCGACTTCACCCGCCACCCTGCCCAACCCCTCCAACCAATCCCAACGCTCCCTCCGTCGTCGCTTCAGGTTCCGCCCCACGTTACCAGAAGTGTAACTGCCACCCCCGGCGCTCCAACTCCATCTCCTCTCCGCTCGATTTTATCACGAACCAGAGAGAACCAGAGAAAACCAGAGAGAGGTTGAGGTGAGGTGAGGTGAGGTGAGGTGAGGCCTCGGGAGACACGGAGGGCACGGGGTGGAGGTGTAAGGGACACACGAAGCGTCGTCGTCGTGTCTTCGTCTTTCGAAAGAGCGCCCCTCGCTTGAGGGCATTGCATTGACGCACGCGAAGACTGACACGAGGGAAGAAGGTTTCGCCCTCGCTTGATCCTGGCTGGCGTCGGAGCAGACCCCTTGCGGGAGAAGGTGCGTGTGCGGGCGCAGGGGTGGGACCTAAAACGCGAGTGTCTCTGGAGGGGAAGTGGAGGGACTGAACGAGACTTGCTTTGGTTTTGTTTTGTTTTGTTTTGGGGTGTCGTCGCGACTTCGTTTTCGCCCAGGGAACGAGCGAGCTCACTGGGGAGGAAAGGGCTCGAGGTGAGGCCACGCGCAAGGGGGGTCTGTGCGCGTCGCGATGAGGACGGCGGGTCCGCGAACGGACTGCGACGACCTTCCACCGCCACCGCCACCCCAACCTGCTCCTGCGGGCTACGGTTCGTTCCACCAAGCCTTCTACGGGCAGAACACCGACCGCCAGCACCACTACTTCGAGGCGGGGGGCGGGCACCAGCACTCAAGGGGGAGGGATGGAGGCCACGAGAGGCCCAGGTCCACGAGCAAGGGCGGCGGGAGGCACCGGGACTATGGCGACGACCGGGACCGGGATAGGGATCGGGATAGGGGTAGGGATCGGTGCTGGGACCGGGATCGGGGCCGGGATCGGGGCCGGGATCGGGGCCGGGACCGGTATCGGGACTACGAGGAGGACTACGGGGCCGACCGAGAGCGGGACCGGGATCGGGGCCGGGACCGGTATCGGGACTACGAGGAGGACCACGAGTACGACCGGCGCAGGAGCAAGAAGAGGCACCGGTCGAAGGATCGCGGCGGCAAGAGACGGGGCTCGGAGGATGGTGGTGGGAGGAGGAGGAGGAGGAGCAAAGGGGGGAGGGACTACGACGACAGAGACATTCGGTACGATGACAGAGATATTTGGGGGGGGTCGGAGGGTACCAAGGGGGAGGAGGCCGCCCTGCAAGAGAGCGACTTCAAGAAGTTTTGCACGACAACGGATGACGGTTTGGCCATCCTGTCGACCGCCCTCGAGACCGGAAACAAGAGTGTCTGGCTGGATGGCTTTTTCGCCCGGAGCTTTCGAAGCATCTTGAACGACGCGCACAGGTGCACGCTCGATGGCGGCGTTCCCATGGGGGACGATTTCAGGGACGAGCCAGAGAGCGAGCTCCTCTCAAAGTTTCCAAGCTTCTTTGAGTGCCTGGCCAGGGGAATCGGAGGGCCTCCGAAGTACATGAAAGATGGTTCGGTGGAGTATCCTGAGCTTCAGGATCAAAATCTGCCGGAGACTTACAAGTTCTTGAACACCACGGAATTGCCAAAGGCAGACGAAGAGCCAGGTGCGGGACCGTCCTCGACCAGGTCTGCGGAAGACCCCAGAAGTTCCGTTGCCGCTGCCGATGAGAAGACCAATATAGCTTTCCCTCGATATGTCTTTCTGCCTAGGTTTGAGGACCCGAAAGACTCGGGCGGGAAAGAAAAAGAAGGCAAGGAGAGGCCTGGGCTACCCGCACCGGGTAATAAGGTCAAGGCCCTTTACTTGACGCCCGCTGCGAGTAGGGTCCAACTGCTCAGCAACGACGGGCTGGACTTTGAAGAGTGCGACTGGTATTACGTGCAAGCCCAAAAACTTGTGGGGCCCCACTCCATGTTCGCCCTCAGGGAGAGAGCGTTCAGGGGGGAAATTCCTTGGGGCATGGCCTTGAAGACCAAGAACAGTAGCTGGACATTTTTGCAGCCTGATCACCACAGCAGCGACAGGCGCAGACTAATGCACGACTCGGATGATTTCTCGAAATGGGTGACCGGGAAGCTGGAGGTGGAGAGCGAGAGGCACCGTATCAAGGAGAAGCGTGCGACGGCGGCCAGCCTCCGTCCAGAGCTGGTGCACGGATATGTCCGGAAGAGCATGCACAAGAGCATCCTCAAGGAATGCGAGGGAGCTCTCGATGCCTTGAAGAAGGAGGTGCTCGGCAGCCTTCCTGAGAAGTACCCGAGCTTGCCCCTTCAGCCGCTTGCGCACGAGGTGAAGGTGGCGATACCGGAAGCTGCGGATCCTGCGCCGAAGCGAGGGCGGGATCAGGGGGTCCAAAACCTGCAAATCAGAAGGTTCAGAATTCTGCCTCGATGGGAGATGGTGCAATCTCGCGTCCGCACAAACCCCCCATCCTCGAAGCCGGAGCCGAAGAAGAAGGAGGAGCCGAAGGAGCCGAAGACGGAGCCGAAGAAAGAGCCGAAGAAGGAGCCGAAGACGGAGCCTCATCCTCATGTGAAGGCCGAGAAGACGTCGAGCAAGTCGTCCTTGCCACCGACGAAGAAGGAGAATGCCGCTACAGGGGAGAAGAAGCAGAAGAATAAGGGGGTGGCCAAGAAGGAGTTGACGGGGAAGGAGAAAGCGAGGATGGGAAGGAGAAGGAGGCTTGCAAGATAACTGGTTTCGGTTGCAGGTGGTCCAAGACCGGATGCATAGGCTGCAACAAAGAAAAGAAGAGAGCACATGCAAGCGAAGAAGGGGAGAGAGAAGGATGCCAGCAATTAAATGCGCTCGCGAAGGTTTTTTTGGATTATGGGATTGCAAAGAATGTAAAGTTACAACAAAATTCATCGCTCCGTTTTGTTTCCTTTTATTCGGCGGTGGTCGTCGCGATTGATTCTCTTCAGGGGAGCTCGCCCGTCCTGTACGTGCCCCTGACCTGGTACCCGGACGTCTTGCACCTCACGTACTCGAGCGGCTGGTTCCCCTCCCCCTGCTCGCTGATGTGCCAGATCGCCCGCCCCACCTGCTGGCCCTCCACGTTCGTAAAGTCGTACGCCACAGCCTCGGGCTGGGGCTGGTGCAAAACGTTGCTCGCGACCTTCTCCTCGAACCTTATGGTGGAGAAGTCGAAGGGCTTGTCGAACGCGTAGGCGTACGACCCGCCGTCGTCCCCCGTCCTGACGATCATTTCCTCGCCCGTGGGGTGGAGGTCCGCCCCCGTGATCTTCCAGCCGTTCGGGTTGTAGATCGTGTTGACCAGCCTCAGGGGGATCTTGGCCCTCGACGGCACGCTCGTGAGGTTCTGCGACGTCTCGTAGATCCTCGCCGGCGTGTGGTGGTAGTCCCAGTGCAGCCCGTGCCTCTTCTCGATCAGCCAGGCCTTGGAGCCGTCCGGGGACACGACCATGGCCTCCGAGTCCATGGGGATGTCCGGGTACTCCCCCGTGTCCGGGTACTCCACCTCGACCTCGAACACGTCCTCGGCGTCCAACTTCTCGTACCCGCCGTGGTCCTCGATCCGGGGCTCCGGCACGGCCATCAGGTAGAACCTCCCCCCGCAGTCCCGGGACCACGGCTGCCCGTTGCTCTGCAGCCTCGCGCAGTTGTCCCCGATGTCCCCGGCCCAAAGGCAGTACCCCTCCCGGTGCGGGCACCGGGAGAGCGCGATGTCCTCAAAGTCCGGGCTCTGCTCGTGCCTGTCGGTGTACTCGTCCAGGTCGACGCGCGCGACGATCTCCCCGGGGGGGTCCGAAAGCAGCGAGATCGCGTACAGCCTCGAGTGCTTCCCCGAGTCCTCGTGCGTCCACAAAATCCCCTCGTTCGCCACGCTCGACACGATCCCGGACGCCTCCGCGACCTTCCGGCTCCGCACGTACGCCACGTTCACCGGGTCCTCGTAACCGTTCTCGCACACCACGGACGCCCGGACGCCGCCGACCAGCCCGAGGGCCGCGAAGACGACGAAGGCCAGGCGCGCCTTGAACGCGAGGGTCACCGTCATTGTGCTGAGGTCTCGACCCGCCGCCATCGTCGTCGTCGTTGTCGTCGCCATCTCGCGCTCAAAGGTGGCCCTCCGCCGCAGGCCGTTCGTTCGATTCGGAGAATCGAGAAATCGAGAGGGAAGAATTTTCGTTTTTTGTAACGTCCCGAGCGTTTCCTCGGACACCACGAGAGACAGCAGGGAGGAGCGCGAGCACTGGTGGGCCGTGAGTTTTGGTCCACTCGATCAATCGCTCGAGGAGGAAGGCGACCACCGGGACGACGTGCGAGCGCGCTCGTTCTTTCGTTCCCCCCCCCTTTCCCTTTCCCCCCTTCCCCCAACCGGGAGCGGTCCGGAGAGAGAGAGAGATGACGATGTCGGAGTCCGAGGCGTCGGAGAGGGAGAAGGTCATCATGGAAGACGATTGGGACCACCCCAGGTTCCGACGCCGGGGGTCCTCGCTCTGCACGAGGAGGAGGCTCTGCAGTCTTGCTTGGATCACGGGGGCGGCCGCCCTGGTCGTCGCGGCGTGCCTCTACCTGCAGGTCTTCCGTGGCTTCGACGAGAGGAGCCGGCTCGGCCCGAGCTCGAAGCCGACGCCGCCGACGCCGCCGCGCTGGCCCGTCCGGGAGAACCAGTTCGTGAGCGTGTACGAGGGCGACTTCGTGCTGGTGGAGGACCTGGCTGCTGGCGCGGAGGGCGAGGCCGCCAACGCCACGACCGCCCCGAGGAAGGACTGCCAGTCCCTGTACCTCACGGGCTGGAACGCTTGGGACATCACGAGGGCGGCGAGGATCTCCCCGAGGAACCACAAGACGAGGGGCGGCCTGACGGGCGAGGAGGCAGTGCGCCTGCAGTTCCAGGAGGCGAACGCCCTCGGGCTGAACGTGGTCAGGGCCTGGGCGCACACCGTGGACCCGGCGTACCGGGTGATGGTGAGTCCCGGGCTGTACGACGAGGCCGGGCTCGAGGCGATCGACTACGTGCTGCACCAGGCCAGGGAGAGCGGGGTCAGGGTGATATTGTCGTTCGTGGACAACTGGAAGTACCACGGGGGCGTGGACGAGATGGTGGACTTCAGCGAGACGGCCCCCGAGCGGACCAGCGAGAGGCCCACGGACGAGAGCGGCGACTTTGACCAGGTCTCCCTGAACGAGACGGTCAAGGAGTACGAGGTCAGGAGGCACGCCCTGTTCTTCACGGACGAGGGCTCCAGGGAGGTGTACAAGAGCCACGTCCGCGAGCTGCTCAACAGGCGCAACGCGTACAGCGGGGTGCTGTACAGGGACGACCCCACCGTGTTCGCCTGGAACCTCATCAACGAGCCGAGGTGCGAGAGCTGGCTCGTGGAGGGCTGCGAGGCCTCCCTGCAGGAGTGGATCGAGGAGATGTCCCTCTACGTCAAGAAGCTGGACCCGAACCACCTGGTGACGGTGGGCGGCGAGGGGTTCTTCGCGGGGCCCTCCAAAGACGGGAGCGCGCCCGAGGGCGCGCTGGACGGGATCGAGGCCGCGAACCCTGCGGGCTGGGCGGCGCAGACCGGGCAAGACTTCGTCGCGAACCACCTGCCGGAGACCATCGACTTTGCCACGATCCACTTGTGGCCGGACAACTGGAACCAATCCTCCAGGGGATTTCAGGAGAACTGGATCAACAAGCACGTGGAGGTCGCGAGGGAGGTGCTGAAGAAGCCCGTCATCGTCCAGGAGTTCGGCAAGAAGCTCCCTGGCGGTTCGGCGGCGCAAGGCAGGGATCTGTCGGAGAGGGACCAGGTGTACGAGATGGTCAACGGCATCGTGGAGAGCAACGTCGCCGATGGAGGCGCACTCAAGGGCTCCCTTTTCTGGAATTGGGAGCTGGATCTGATGGTCGGCGCCGCGGACGATCCCTACACCCTGCAGACGACCGACTCGACGTTCGGGCTGGTGGAGTCCCACGGCCTGAGGATGCACAACTTGAGCGCGAGCAGCATCTACTCGTGCGATGACTTTGAGCGGCACCCTCAGTACTGAGAGAGCGAGAGAGAAAAAAATTGATTCCACCACCATTTATAACGCTTTTAATAACGACGATCGATAAACGACGATAACATTCACAGCTTTCTCATGTCGATGTCGTCGTACAGATCGTCCACCTTGTACTCCGCCATCTGCAACTCGGCTTTGAACCTCCTGGCAGAGTCTGTGGCGACTCCCACGAGGATCAGCAGGCTCGTGCCGGCGAACCCCCTCAGGGCGGTCACGTCCGTCAGCGCCTCGACGATTCCCGGGGCCAGGGCCAGTCCCCCGAGGAACAAGCTTCCGAGCACCGACATCCTCTCCAGGGACTGGGAGATGTACTCCGAGGTGCTCTTCCCCGGCCTGATGTTCGGGATGCTGGCCCCCTGCCTCTTCAGCTGCTGGGCCAAGTCGTCCGGCTCCAGCTGGAGGAAGGTGTAAAAGTAGTTGAAGAACGCGATGAGGATCACGCTGAGGGGGAGGTAGAACTTCCCTCCCGGCCCGAGGGCCTGGGCGACGGTTCCGATGCCTTCGATGTTCGTGAACCTGAGCAGGGCCGAGGGCACCGCCAGCAGGGACGAGGAGAAGATCACCGGCATGACCCCCGCTGAGTTGACCTTGAAAGGCAAGTAGGACGACTTGGACAAGCTGCTGGAAGCCGTCGAGTACCTCTGGGCGTAGTTGATCGGTATCTTGCGCTCCGCCTCCTGCACGTACACGATTCCGGCGCAGGTGAGGAGGAAGCTGAGGGCGTAGACGAGCGGGGCCCCCCCGTTGCCGTCCCCAGACCCTTGGGCGAGCAGCTGACCGATGCTCGTCGGCACGCTGGAAGCGATATTCACGAATATCAGCAAAGAGGTCCCGTTTCCAAGCTTGAGCTTGCCCATCTCGTCGCTGATGGCGATGAGCGCGGCCGCCCCGGCCGTGAGGGTGATCACGCTCGTGACCAGCCACTGGAAACTAAAGTCGTCCACGTAGGGCCTGATGTAGAGGCACTGGCCGACTCCCTGCGCGACAGCAAACCCGAGCGCCGCGGTCTTTTGGTACCTCTCGAACTTCTTCTTCCCGTACTGCCCGTCCTCCCTCTGCATCGTTTTCAGCGAGGGGAACACGCTTGTGAGGAGCTGGAACACGATGCTCGCGTTGATGTACGGCACGATGCCCAGGGAGAACACCCCGACCTTGGAGATGCTCCCCCCGCTCAGCGTGTCGATGTAGCTCAGCAGGCCTCCCTGCTGGACGGCTTCCCCGAAGGCCTGGGTATCGACGCCGGGAAGCGGGATGTAGACCCCGGCTCTCGATATTGCGATCAGGATCAGCAGCTGCAGGATCTTGTCGGGGAGCTTGGAGTTGAAGAAGTTGTCGGAGAAGTTGCCGTTGCCCGACGACGACGACCCCGAGCTTGACGACGACGCCCTCGTGGACACCTTCCGAGACTCGAGCGAGCGCACGAACTTGTCGTGCTCCTGCCAGTCGGGAAACCTGGACCGTTGCTTCAGGCCCAGCGGGTCGAACTGCCAAAAGTCCCCCGCGTCGCCCGACTCCCCGGACTCGCCACGAACCTCGAGGTCGCTCTCCGCATCGACCCGCCGTCCCGCCGTCCGACCGTCACTCCACGTTCCCGCACCCGCCCCACCCGTGCTCCAAGACAGCGCTCCCGCGACGTGCCTCCCCGCACTTCGCCCCCTCCACCCGCGACTCTTCCCGCCGCCGCAGCCCCTCCCCCCTCGCGCGCAGCCCCTCGCCAGCATCCTTGGCACGAGAGAGAGAGAGAAAGACCCGTCCACCAATCAAAGTCAGCGACCCCTGCCCAATCCTGGCCCGAAAACTTCGAGAGAGGGGTCAGTCGAAAGAGCAAATCAAGGGCGGTTCCGCTCGCGTCCTCCCCCCTCCCTTCCCTTTCCCCCGCCTCGTCCCTGACTCACCTCCGCGTCGTTGTGAGCCTCGTCGTGTTGTGAGCCACAAGCGCCAAACCTTCTTATCCGGTTCGGGGCACAAGGAGCGAAAGAGCGAGGAGCAGCTGTCGACGAGGGAGGGGGTCCTCGGGAGGGGAGGGGGATCAGACAGAGGGGCCCGGGTGGAGGGGATCGCGCGACGCGATGCGCGGCGGCCTGGGTTGGAAGGGGAATCGTTATTCCCGGAAAAGGTTACGACCACCCAAAGGGAAAGACATGCTTTTGTCACGTGGTCGCGTGGTGGTCGCCCAGGGGAGGAGGAGGGGGAAGAGGGCGGGGGAGAGGGCGACCGCTGTGGCGGGGGAGGCCGCGGGGAGACTCGCGGAGCGTCCAACGGTGTCGTGTGGGGGGGGCGAGGACCCCAATGCGGGATCGACGGTGTCGTGCTGCATCGTGCTGCAACGGCCGGAAGGCACGAGGTACCACATCCGCCTGGCGAGGGACTTGAGCGAGCTGTACCAGGTGGCGATGCTCAGGGCCGAGTGCTACTACGAGGATCGCCCTTTCACTCGCTTCGTGGAGAACTTCAAGATAGAGTACGCCAGGGCCGAGTTCAGGCGCTTGAAGAGCCAGAAGGTAGCGACTTGCCTCGTGTGCGTGGACTTGGACAGCGAAGCGGGGGGGCTGAACGTCGTGGGGACGATAGACGTGTCGGATCTCTCCCAAGTCTCCGGGAAGGTGGGCGTCTCGAGCGTTCAGAGCGGCGACGCGGTCTTCGGCAGCTACCTCTCCAACTTTTGCGTGAGGCCGGGCCGGCGCCGGCGCGGGTTGGGGAGCCTGCTGCTGGCTTGCGCTTCCCACGTCCACCTCGCGTGCGACCGAGCAGTTGCGCACAACGTTTACGCTCACGTCAATCGGGACAACGCCAAGGCCCTGCTGTTCTACGCGACCGAGGGGTTCAGCGAGGTCCAGGGGGCCAACTCGTCGTCGTCGTCGTCGTCCGCTCTGGTCGGGGATTCAAAGCTGTTGATGAAACATTATTATTGACTTTTGTTTTTTTGTACTTTTGTTTGTAAGCATATGATTTGTTTTTTTTTCGTGTCTTTCTTCGTTCTTGCTGAGGATTGCCTCGTGGCACTGGCGCTCCCCTCCTTTCCCGAGGAGGAGGAGGAGTTTTCCTTTTCCATGTCCCCCCCCTTTCGTCTCCACTTCTGTCTCCGCCCCAGCCAAGATCTGGAGCCCCAAGGTCCCCAGTCTGTGGTCCCACAAAGGATTGGGCGGCCAAGTTCGAGTCTTTCCCCTCGTTCGACCCAAGGGGGCACCTTGCTTTGGCTTGCATTGGGGGGACTTTGCAAACTCGCCTTGCGCCTAACACAGCCCGCCTGTTCAGGAACGATGCCCTTGTTGAACAACTTTAGAAAGAAGTCGAGACCCGCGGTCCACTCAGGTCTACTGGTACGTGAAAGGGACACACTCCTCGCTGCGAGTTCCTTGGTCACCTTTCTAGGCCCGAGTCTTTCTGACACGGTTCTCTTTCTCTGCACCTTTCTTGTGGCCTGACCTCTCTGCGCCCCACGCCCACGCAACAGGGCAGCGAAAGCCCCAGCAGTGCTTCGGCAGATGTCTTTTCGCCTCCACCTCCACCCGTGAGAGCGGAGAGTCCACCGACGACAGAGCACCACGTCTCGGGACCGGCTTCCACGGACTCTTACCTGCAGTTAGGAAACCACGTGAGGGCACTGGTAAGTCGCTGTCGCACTGGCCCTGCAGCCCGAAGAGGCTTTTTGTTCTTGGGCCCCGTGCAATGTGGAGACAGACTTTCCACCACGTTGTTCACGGCCCTGCTGCTGGGTGTTCCCTGCTGACTGAGCGCGAACTTGTTTGTTGACTCTTTCTGTCCAGGTTCGGGAGGCCACGAGGAAAAAGCTCAAGGACGTGGACCATGACGCGAGCACGCGAGTGGTCAATTTCGTTAAGCACAACCAATGCCCCGTCGTCCTGGAGGAGATGGCAAAAATTTTGTGCGAGAAGCTGAGCTCCAACTGGGCCAACAAGCAGTGGCTAGCGGTCAAACTCACGGATAGACTGTACTCGTCCGACGCCAAAAACTTTGACGGCACGCAAGACATGGTGGTGCAGGAGCTCACCATGTTGTTCCAGAAGCACACGCAGCTGCACCATCCGACGAGCGACAAGTGCAGGATAGAGGCATCGAGACTGCTTCAGAAGATGACCGGCCTGGCTCCCCAGGTGCAGGTGAACCAGATGATGGGCGGGCACCTCGTGTTCGCGCCCGCGGGAGGAAGCGTGCCTCCCCAACTCAGCATGAATTTTCCACACCAAGCCGCTGCTGGCCAACCCGGGGGCGCGCTGGAGGGCGATCAATTCTTCCAGACTTTGGTGGGGAACGGGCGGAGCGTCCACGCGCGGCCCTCCCCGATGACCGTGACCCCGGCCGCCTTTGTGGATCCCAACGCCCTCAAGAGGGAAGTCTTGGAGAAGGCCGGGATGACCAACCAGCACGCTGACATCTTGCAGGAACTCCTGTGCAACTTCAGCACGAGCGATTCCTCGGAGCAGGGGGAAGAAGCCGACACTCTGGAGATGTTGAGCGAGCTCTCCGAACAGTCCAAGGCCCTTCTGTCGGACATCAACGGCCTGGTTCTGAAATGTCAGGAGCACATCGAGTCCCGAGGCATCGCCCAAGCCGTGGAAGAGTCCACCATGGCGATCGACAAGCTGAAAGACGCGCTGGACTTGTACGAAGACGTGAAGCACACGAGGCAGATGATGCTAAGGCGGACGGGTGGGTCGCAGGGGGCGTTGGCGGCGGGATCCAGCCAAGCGTCGAGGGGCGTGGTCGACGGCGTCCCGGTGTACGGCGACCACGACCCGGGGTCCTCTCGAGGCGTGGCCCCGACACCTCCTCCCGCCTCGGCGGCGCGGGCGAGCACTCGGGTAGACACGAACCCATTCAGGCGTCTGACTCGGGACAACGACTCGGACGGTCACCAGGCAGTCGGTAGGCAAAACCAGGGGAGGCCCAGAGGCAGCTCACAAGAAACCTCCACCGCGAAGGGACCAGGACCCGCAACAAAGTCGTCTCCACCACTGATTGACGTCAACCAAGATGCCGGGAGCAGCAGCCAGCGATCGATGGGGGAGGCCAGTCAGCCGGCTTTCGCGGCCTCGGGCAGCCAGGACCAATCCAAGGAGATGCAGCAGCTCATGGGACTTTTTGACACATCGATGGACTTGCTAAGCAGCAGCGGCAGCGCCGGTGGTGATGGAGGCGAAAAGCTCGAAAGCAAAAGCAGAGGGAGCAACGTCGGGGCCATTGCAATGCCACCCGGTCCCTCGAATCCCTTCGACAGGGTCGAATGAAAGATTGATGCGGCTTCAATTAATCCAGTTTCACCAAGATCTTCTTCTTGCCAATTCTCCGCCCCAGTGTTGGAGGTTTTCCCCTGTTGGTGGGATTCCAGTGTATACCAGTTTGGTCACACCCAAAGGACAACCCCCTAAGCGTTTTCTCGTGTTCTCACTTGCTGGACAAGGCCAATCTATAGTTACGAGGAGTTACGAGCAGCGAGTGAAACCCTAATAACCGTCATGGCGCGATCAGGGAAGCGCCGTAAGAAAAAGGAGAAGCAGGGGAGTGGCTCGACGAGTTCCACAAGGAGGTCGCACTCTGGCGAGAGTCATGCTCAGGGCGCTTCGAAGTCGGGGCAGGAGTCTCCGACGACGGAGCCGTTACGTCGGTTCTGGAATCAGGCGTTGAAGTGGCTCTACGAGAAGTGCATGCTTCCTATCGCGGACGACCCCGCCTCTGCGGGTGAGGGTTCGAGCACGCCTCGCAAGAAGCGGGGGGGGAAGCGGAAGGAGAAGCCGCTGGACGACCCCGCCTCTGCTTTCGAGGAGGGTTCGAGCACGCCTCGCAAGAAGCGGGGGGGGAAGCGGAAGGGGAAGCCGCCGGAGGCGGCTTCCTCTGCGGGTGAGAGTTCGAGCTCGTCAGGCAAGCCTCGCAAGAAGCCTCGCAAGAAGGGCAAGAAGAAGAACAAGAAGAAGGGTAAGAAGAAGAAGAACAAGAGGGGGAAGAAAGCAGGGAAGCAGCCGGGTGGCTTGGCGGACGACAGCGTGAAGAAGACCTGGTTCTCATCGATGAAGAGAGAACTTGAAGAGGTAAAGTGTCCGAAGACGGGATGGAGGTCGTGCTTGAACCTTCCAGAAGATTCTGTGGTATCCGTCGAGACATTGCAGCCGCCCGCCAAAAGGAAGAGGGGGCAGAAACTGAAGACCTCCAAGCTATTGTCGGAGCGAACGGTGATACGGACGAGGAAGCTGAGGATGCGCTTGAACCCTGAGCAGGCGAAGTGCCTTTGCAACTGGATGGGAGCTGCGCGTTTCACATACAACAAGTGTTTGGAGGCGGTCAAGAAGGAGCGTTTTCCGCTGGTTTGGACCGTCCTGCTGGACAGATTTGTGACGGCCAAACCTCGAGGCCCTGAGGTCTTTGAGGGCCTGGAGAAAGAGCTGAAAGAAATCCAATGCTCTCCACGGCCATGGACAAAACAGGAGGCAGAGCTTTTCGCGGCCAGAGAGAAGAGACTCGAGAGCCAAATTGGAGGCAGACGATTTCGCGCCGAAGTGGCCAAGGACCGGGACTACGTTAGCGGGGCCTTTGTAAATCAGAAGCATCCTTGGCTGAAGGATACCCCCTGTGCCATCAGACAAGCTGCCGTGCGAAGTCTCATCAAGGCATGGGATTCGAACATCGCGAAGCAGGAAGCGATGAAGGAGCGCGGCGAGGAGAAGGGGCACCGCTTCGTTCTCAAGTATCGTCAACGTCAGCAACCGAGTTCTTGGACCATTGAAATTGATGCAAGAGAGTTAAAGAACGTGGAGACGATCGAAAGGCCAAACACGAGACACAAGGATGACACCAAGCACAAGAAACGACGCAAGTGGACCAAGCTGGAGGTGTTCAAGGAGAAGATGGCCGGCGGGCCCCTGTACTTGACGGAGGAGATCCCCGGGGGCAAGATCGAGGGTGCCGTGAAGATCACAAGAAATCGCCTTGGGCAGTTCCACATGCACATTCCCATCGCGACGCCATGGGATCGCCTGCCACCCCTGAAGCCTGAGAACAAGCGGAAGGTTGTCGCCCTGGATCCGGGAGTCAGGACCTTTCAGACGTCGTACTCGCCGCAAGAAGGCGTCGGGGAGTATGCCACGGGCGAGCGAGGCTTCGCGAGGCTGTTCAACCTCTGCTGGAGGATTGATGAGATCATTTCCGAGCGCGAAGACCCAAAGGTGAAGCTCCCTTACCTCGACCGCCGCGACTTGAAGAGACAGCAATACGCCTGCATGGAGAAACTTCGAGGTCTGACGAACGAGCTTCACAAAAAGGTAGCCAACGATCTATGCAGGAGGTTCGACACAATCCTCCTCCCGGAGTTCAAGTCCCAAGACATGGTGAAGAAGAACAACAACGGGAGACGCCGAGTGATCAGGAAGAAGACGGCTCGCACGCTCTTGACGTTGAGGCACTATGCGTTCAGAACGTTCTTGGCTTCCAAGGTGCTCTTGCACGGCAGTGAGCTGGCGATCGTGACGGAGGAGTACACCTCCAAGACCTGTGGCAAGTGCGGACACATCAAGGACAACCTGGGTGGAGCAGAGGTGTACAAGTGCCAGAAGTGTGGCTTCAAGTGCGGTCGGGATGTGAACGGGGCACGCAACGTCCTCCTGAAGCACTTGCGTCAACCAAAAAGTGTGTAACTCCTCAGGGTTGCACATACGTTTGTTAGTACGGGCTGCCGTGCGCTAAGTGGGCGGAAGTATTCGTTCATGTACGGTGGAATGGTCGTGGTAGGGCCGAATTACCCTGCCGAGAAACTTACAAACTCGGTGAAACGACCTTTGCAGAAAACTAACAGGTAAGTTGTGGCCGGTCTTCTTCTCTCCGTGTTTCTCTCTTTCAGTGGAAAGGAGAACTTGCCTTTGTGCTTCCAGTATTGACTGTGAATTCCCTACCGTCCTTTCGTGACTTTTCTGTGTGCTGTTTTGATCTGATGTCTGAACACCATAACACCCAGGGTAAACGGCAAACAAATCCTGCGACAGAGTCTCTCTCTCGCTCGCTCTCGCTCTCGCTCTTTCAAAGCCTCTCTCTGCCTCGCTCTCTGTCTCCTTCTCTCTCTCACTCTGTCTGAAACTTCATTGAGAAAGCGTCCGAGGGGGTGGGAAAGTCACGAGAGAGCGAACCGAGGAGGGAGAGAGGGAGAGAGCCTCGTCTTCCCCTCGCCCCAGACGTCACACACACACACACACACACACGCTCACACACACATACCTTCACGGTCTGTCAACAACAGGAGTGATGCTGACCTACTAGACGGGCACCTCCTTTGCAGGCAGGATGTTGTCGCAGGGGTACTGGTTTTTGGAAAGGGATTGCGTGAGGGCCGTGAAGTTATTCTTGTCGAGTGCGTCTTGCGTTCTCTCCGTCGCAGCAGCGGCTTTGGCGTACACCTTCCTCGCCGGAGCGAATGAGGCGCCCCCTGCCTTCAGAGGCCTCGCTTTCCCTGGGTACACACACACTCCTTTCAGTCTGCTGTTGATATGCGTGAGCGTCGCGGCGAGCTATCCTCAGCCGTGGCCCTGGAGGGAGAGGAGGGTGAAGGTCCTCTTCCTGCTGCACTTGTTTCTTTGTGCGATAACAACTTTCTTTTCCATTGAGCTCGCCAGGAACATCTTCCACTACGTCAACGACACGAGGGTGTTTCGAGAGCCGCACGGGGCACTCGTGGAAAGGACAAGCTGGATAGCACAGAAGCTCTTCGAATTGGCTGGGCTGCTGATCGGCCAGTCGATGGCTGTGCTGCTGCTGGCTCTCCTCCAAGTCTTCGAGTGCTGCCGAGAGACCATCTGGAAGGGCAAACGGACCGAGTCATCGCCATCTTTGCCGAGAAGGAAGTCGAACAAGAACGACTACAACAGAGTTTACAGCGAAGTCAGCCCAGTGCCAGACGGCGAGAAGCTCGACGACGATGATGAGGACGAGGAAGACGAGGACGAGGACGACGACGATGCCGGGGGTGCAGGGGAGGGAGGTGGCAAGGAGGGCGTGCTCGCGCTGGAGATCGAACAACCGGGGTCAGAGGAGTCAGAGGAGAAAGAGGTGCCGTTCAAATATCTCAACTGGCTCTCCCGATGCATCAAGTGGCTCTCTTTGGGTGTGGGCTTGGGCTTTTTCGTCTATGGTTTGGTGATCGCCACGATGACCTTCGCCCCCATCGCATCTTCAACGTCATGGGATCAGTCCGCGGAACACCGGTGCAACCCAGGCTCGTCGCGGTGCATGCTTCCGTTTCCCAGCCTGCACCTTCTGAGCCAGAGCAATGAGACGGCGACTGGGTGGCGGTTCGACGTTCGAGATCCGGGCGTGGGCGTCTATCTGAGGACCTTCAAGTTCCTCACTTTCGAAAGCACGAGAGATCTGGATGGCTTCAGCCCCATGTCGGCGGTCGTGTTCGAGATGCCTGAGGCGGCCGAAGTGTCTCCGTATCCAGGCAACTACTTTTCGCCCGAGGAATCCTCGGAAACAATTCTCATTGACACCACCGTCAACAAAACAATTCCTCACTTCCTTTACAAGAAGGACGGCCTCGTGTACATGCAGCCCAGGGAGCCGTTCGGCTTCGACCGGCGAATCGTGGCAGGCGTGAGGCAGTTGAAAAACGCGGCCGGAAGCGTCATCTCGCGAAAGCCAAACCCCGCTCTGGCCGGGGAGGCCGTCGTGAAAGCCCTCGAATCCTTCGGTTGGAGATCGGATGATGAGCTTCAGCTCTGCTGGGAATTCCACACCGCCAGCTGCAGCTCAACGCTTGTTCCAGGCATGGAGCTGAGGAGGTTCGCTCTCGAAAAGCACAGGGAAGGAAAAGTCAGAAACAAGGTCATCAAAGCGATTGACGAGAGAGACCTCTGCTCGAGTGACGACGAGAACCAGACGGCGTACACAATTCACGGCAAGATCGAAAGCCCGAGCTTCCTCCCGATATTGAGCAATACCGCAAACCATGTCCGCGACGGGGAGAACTACTCGTGGACGGAGTACACCGTGCGAGTTCCGTGCTCGATTGCCACGAACGCGAGCGGGAATGTGACGATAGTCCAGTACGGTCACGGCTTCCTCGGGGACAGATCCGAAGTCTTGGGGCACTACCTCGGAGAGCTTTCGAACTTACACCGATGGATTTTAGTTGCGGTGGACACCCAAGGATTGACGCGCCACGATTTGTTGTTCCTGCTGCAGCTCTGCCTGAACCAAGCTTCGTTAGCGGCGCCTCTGACGGAAATGGTGTGGGAGAGCCACATCAACAGAATGCTTTCTGAGATGATACTGGTGAAAGAGCTCAGGGAGGAGGTCGCCCCAATTTTGGACGTGTTGAACGGGAGCGTGGACGTCAAGTACGCTTACTATGGCAACAGCCTCGGAGCGATCACTGGACTTTCGTACGTATCCATGCAAGAGACGACCAAGCGAGCCGTCCTGGGTGTGGGTGGCCTTCCCTACAACTTGATTCTCAGGTTCTCGGACCAATTCTCGTTCTTCAAAACTCTGCTCCGGGCTCAATTCTTTGACTCGACGAGCGTGGAGCTCTTCGCGCTGATTTCTCAGAGCTTCTGGGATCAGATAGGAAGCGGTTGGCTTGGGTGCTATTCGCAGGGCGAAGACTTTCAGTGCGGGGGCGCGGGTTACGACTGGGACCATTATCAGAACAAGAACTTTTTCCTGCAAGACGGCGTGGTGGATGACTCTGTGCCAGCGATCTCGGGCCACCTTGTGGCCAACGCGGTCAACGCCTCGGTGGTCAATCCGGTCCGAGGGATTCCACTGCTCCGCAACGAAACCGAAGCCAGGTCGCCGAATTCATTTCTGGTGGAGTGGCTGCCAGAACGCAACCTGCACCGCTGCTTGCGTTTGCAACCGGCAGCAAAGGCGCAGATAGGAAATTTTATCACCAATGGCTGGATCACGGGAGACGAGTGCGGAGCCAACAGCACTTGCGTGGCCGACACCAGCATCGATTCGTCGTGCGACGTCGACATTGGTCAATGATGAATGTGTACAACATAAGTACGATGATGTGTAACAATATCAATATATTAACCACGCTTTTCCTCGGTTCACTGGGTCCCAGACTGAATCGGATCCCCCCCTTCCCACTCTTGGCTCTTCCCCCCGGGAGTGAGGAGGTCGGCGCGGGGACCGAGGACAGAAACGTCCTGGTCCCACTCCACCAGGCTCCTCTCCTGCCACTGGCTCACTGCCTTCTGCAGATACATTTGGCTCTCGAGGTGAGTCCACCGGTTGACACGCATGAGCTGCTGCGTCACCAGCTTCAGTTCCCCGGAGAGGATGCACCTCCCAGCGTGCTTCACCTTGTGGCAGGCAGGGCAAAGAGCGACAAAGCCTTTGAGGGTCTGCCTGTGCCTCGAAAGCGACTCCACATCGTAGTGATACTCCTCCTGGCACTCCACGGGCCACTTGTCTCCCTGGTCACCGCAGACCTCGCACCTGTACCCGGCTTTCTCGTACACGTCCGTCCTGAGCTCGTCCCAAACCTCCACCGGGAGCTCGGCCTTCATGTTGGTTCTCCTGACGCTCTTGGGGACCAAGTCGATCGTGAGGGCGGGCAGACTCGGCTTCACCGTGACGCACAAATACCACAAGTTCTCACTCTCCATCTCCTCCAAGCCCGTATTATCTTCCGGGCCTTCCAGTCCACCCCCCTCCGACTCCAGCGCCACGGGCCCGACTGACTCCACAACTCCCAGAGCATACCTCTGCTGCCTCAGCAGATGGGTCATCGTCCTCGGCACGTACCCCAGCTTCTCTCCGGACAACGTGTAAACCGCCACCGCCAGAGGGTCGAACCTGTTCAAGGGCTCCTGCTCCAGCAGAACAGCATTGCCCACTCGCATCATCTTGACCAAGTCTTGCCGCTGCTCGAAAGAAACCCCAGCAACGTTTATGGAAAGCGTTCTCGCGGCTTGTATCATCTCCCTCCTCGGCTTGTACGCCGTCAAGCGCGGCACGTTGAACGTGGTCCGCTCCAGCTCGTCGCCAGGCTTCCCCGCTGGAGATGGCCCTGCACTCAAGCTGCTCGACAACCGCGACGACGACGAGGAGGAGGAGGAGGAGGGAGAGAGGCACAAGCATGGCACGACCGTCTTCCTCCAGCCCAACCGAGTCCCCCACCTCCGTCCGGGGCCCCTCAGAGCTCCCATGGTGACCTTCCCCACGCAGCGCTGCATCCTCCTGAACTGAATTATGAACCACCCCAGAGCTGTCGACAGAGAGAGAGAGAGAGAGAGAGAGAGAGAGAGGGAAGGGAAGGCAGTGGGGAGGGAGTCCAAGTCTGGTGGATCGTGTCGTGATGCATCTCTCGGGTCCAGCCAAGTCCGTCCTCGGTGGAAAGTGATGGCGGACTGTTGAGAGGAAGTTTTGGTGAAAGTCAGACGCGTCGTTTTTTGCAGAGGACGATGGGGGCGATGGGGATGGCCAGGGGGACCAAGCCGCCATCGTGCGGGTTGAAGGGGGTCCCATCAATGGTGGCAAGGGCCGTTGCAGTGGGACGGTGGGGGAGGAGCCATCGACGGTGGGAGAGGAGCGCGGTCGAACGGATTGGGGGGGGGGTTGTGCCAAGGCTGTGCGAGGCGAGGCGAAGGCGGGTTCACCGGCACAGCGGAGAGAGCCCGGGACCGGTGGGATCCCAGGGGGGTTCTTCAGCGGATGTGTTGGTCTCCAGGATGCTGTCGAGGTACGGCATCGCTGTGCTCTTGGGGCTGTGCTTGCTCGCCGGCGGGGGGCGGATGCAGCTTCCAGCACTCGAGTGCTTCCTCGCTTCTTGGTCTCTCGTCGCGGTGGTTGGCGGGTGGGCTGTGCCCAAGATGGGCCGGCTAAAGCAGACCTTCCAAGAAGACGGGCCGGAGCACGCGAGGAAGGAGGGAACTCCCACCGCCGGAGGAGCGTTCTTCGTCCCCATTGGGGTTTTGGTTGGCTTGTGCTTTGCGTGGCCTCTGGTGGCCCGAGTCCAAGCGCAGAGGACGGTGGCGCTGGCCGTGGCCTGCTGCACATTTTCCTGCGGCCTTGTTGGGCTCGCGGATGATTTGCTGATCATTGCAAAGAGAACAAACAAAGGCGTCTCGCCGAGACTCAAACTGTCTCTCCAACTGGTTGCGAGCTTCGCCTTCTGTGCCGTGGCTTTACTATCGAATTACAGGCAGATTAGTCTTGCTCTCCCTTTACTTGCTGGCCAAGCGATGGGAGTTTTGTACAGCGCGTCTAGTGTTGTTGTCATCGCGGGGGAGAGCAACGCCGTGAACCTCACGGACGGCATCGATGGCTTGGCGTCGGGGCTGTTTGCCATCGCCGCCGTTGGTTTGGGAGCCACGCTCGCCTCCCCCCGATATTCTAGCCCAGGCCTGGCCCTCATGTGCTGGAGCATGGCAGGAGCAGCTTGCGGCTTCCTCGCGCACAATGGAAACCCCGCCAAGATCTTCATGGGTGACACCGGCTCGCTCGCCTTGGGAGCGTTTCTGGCCTCCACCGCGGTAGGCACAGGCTGCGTCGTCCCCTTCCTGTTGTTGACAATGGTGTTCAACCTGGAAATGCTCTCTGTCATGCTGCAAGTCGGCTACTACAAGTGGACAAGAGCTAGGTGTGGTGAGGGCAGGAGAATATTCAAAATGGCTCCGTTCCACCACCACCTGGAGCAGTGCAACTGGAGCGAGGGCGGTATCGTTCTCGCATTTTACGCCTCAGGGATCTGTCTACTCGCTGGAAATTTTTTTCTGCCTCTCTAGTACCCTCTCCTTGGACTCCTCGAGCCACTTGACGTCGCTGACGTGCCTGAAGTCCGTCATCCTCCTGTGGTTCAAAAGAAAGGGCGACGCATCCATCGTTAGTTTTGGGGATCCTTAAACAACAACTGTAAAACAACAATACTTCGTGTACCAACCAAGCCAGACACGCCGGACGCTGGCGAGCGACGCTCGTCGGCGAAGCTTCGCTCGACTTACCTTCTCCCCTCCTCCTTCTTCCTTCTCTCTCGCAACCAGTCCTTGATTTTCCGGTCTTGGGCCCACTCGTGGAGCTCGTTGGAGACCGAAGCCTTGGCAGCAGTCCTCTCGTAGGAGATTGGGCGTCCAATTTTCGTTTTCCGCTTCGGCTCCGTCAAGGCGGAGTGGTTCACGACCTTGTCCAAGTGGTTCAAGTTCGAGCTCTTCTGCTTCTGTCGCCGTTCCTCCTTTCCTTCCGACCCTCTGGGACTTAAGGAGTCCTTGTGCTGAAGCGCTCGGCTCGTGGAAACCTTTGGACTGATGTGCATGTAGCTAGTCCTGTTCGGAGTTATCCTCTTCACGGCCTTCTTCAACAGGGTCGCTTCCTCCGGGTACGCTTTCGGGTACTTGCGGCACAGGTACGACGTTGCCGTGCACAGCAGTGTCACCGCATCGTCTGCACACAGGGCAAGAAGTTTCTCTATTCCATCTTGAGCATCAATGCTGTTGGAAAGGTCCGTCCAGTGTGGGGCCTTGTTCTCGTTTTCTGCCTCGGCAGTCGCGGAGTAAAGGTCTTCCATCTCGTCCCCGCCCTCTCTTTCACTCCAAAGACCCTTCACTCTGTCCAAGTCCGGTACCCAATCCGCCTTTGCTCTCTCGCTCTCTCTCTTGGACACCTTTGACCAGAAGAAAAGTTGGGAAATATCATCTGGGTGGATGATGAACACCTTTGCTTTGGCCTCAGCAATGATGATTGCGGTGTTGTCGCCGAAGGAGCCTCTGCTCGCGATGTTTGCCCTCCGCTTCCGATGGTATAGATTCAAGAGTCTCCCTCCACGCGCCGCGCTGAATGCGGTATCAGAAAAGACACCCGTTCGGGTCGCTCGGGCGCTAAAGTTTGCTGCGAAGACGGTGGTGGCGCTCGAATTCGGCCACCGCGTCTGCCAGGCTCAGAAGCTCTTGCTCGGAATGCATTGCACACACCGCGATCCTCAGCCGCGAGGTGGGGACTGTCGGCGGGCGGATTGCGGGAACGAATATTTTGTGATTCTTTCGCAAATAAAGACTGGCTTCCATCGCGTATCTCTCGGACGGCATGTCAACAGGAACGATGGGGCTCACGAGCTCGCCATCCATCGCACCGCTCCCGCACAGAAAGCCCCGCTTCGCCAAAGCACGCACCAGCAGAGTCACATTTTTCCTCAGCCGTTGCCTCAGCTTGCGACCCTCCTTTGACATCCCAAAGCAAATGTTATCGCACGCCTGCTCCACCAAGGCCACGGGCAGAGACGTGGAGTAGATGACTGGCCGCCCCTTGTTCAGCACGATGGACCTCAGCAGGGGCGTGTGCGCAACCACGAACCCCCCCAAAGACCCTACAGCCTTGCTGAGCGTGCCCACACTTAAATCAACCTCGCTGGACAAGCCCAGTGCTTGGGCAAGTCCGCCTCCCTTGTCGCCGAGCACAAGCGTTGCGTGGGCTTCATCCAGCACGAGCAGGAACTTGTGCTCCCTCTTCAATCTCACGATGCCTCGCAAATCACAGACGTCCCCGTCCATCGAGAACACGGACTCAGTGAACACGATCTTCAGACCGGACTCATTCTCCTCCTCGAGCTTGGCCCTCAGGTCCCTGGCGTCGTTGTGCTTGTAGATGTGCAAGACGGACCTCCCCGTCCCTCGCCTCGTCGTCGCTCGGGCGTACCTGATGCCATCGATGATGCTGGCGTGGTTCAAAGAATCGCTGTAGACATGAATGGTTTGGGACGGATCCTGCCCCTCGTGCACAGTGCAGAGAGCCATTCCCACGGACAGGTTGGCCGCGTACCCGCTCGGGAAAAGCAGGGCGCGGGACCCACGGCGCCGGGACAGGCCCTTGAGCTCCAGGATCTTGTCCTCGAGATTCTCGTGGGCTTTACTGTACCCGGAGACCAGCACCGATCCGCGGTACTCCCTCCCCCCCTCTCCGTTAGCCGCGGCCCTGTCTGGCAATCGCCTTTGCGCAATTCCAAGGTAGTCGTTCGTCCCAAAGTGCGTCACGATGCCGTTGTCACTCCTTGTGGTCTCCCTCAGCAAGCTCTGTTCCTCCAACCGACCCAACGCCCCCCTCACGTGGCACAGCCACGCCTCCGACAACGGCATGATAAGCAGTCTCCCCCCACCCACGAAGCCAAACGTGGCAGAGGTGGGACGATCGATCGACCACCTATCGCACCTCACTCTCTTGCCCCACTCCCGTCACACCACCACCATTCCCCCCATATCGACAACGGCAGGCATATAAGACCCCCCGCCCGCCCCTCTCCGAGAGAGAGAGGAGAGGAGAGGAACACACAAACGAAAGGGCGAGCAAGAGCACGCGAAGAACAGGCGCACGAGAGAACCGTGCGTTTCAACTGCAAGACGAAACACCGTGAGACCCGTAATGTCCCCTACAGCAGGCAGTGAAGCGGCCTCCCTCCCTCCTGATGCTCCTCCTCCCCTAGCGACTGCCGTTACTCTCGCGCTCTCGCCTCCTCCCGCCTCGAATTAAATTCTGGAAACCTAAGAGCTGAAGATTCTGGCCTACCCATACGATCGGGCGGTAAGAGGGAGAAGTTGATCCGGGGCGGCCGAGGGCGAGGCTTTGTGGTCGGAACAAGGTCCCAGGAGGTGTCTTGGCATCGTCGCTGGTCTCAAAGATTGTTTTCGGTCCAGGCGAGGTGCGAGAAGGAAAGAAAGGGAGAGGAAAGATGGAAAGGACTTGGGCTTGACCTCTCTCTCGTACACACAAGGTCGGTCGGTCAGCATAGAGTCGAAGGAATACGAGGAGGATGCAGGGGTACCGCCGGCCGAGTAGCACGCCTCTTTCCACGAGGCGGGCGAACAATTCAAATATGATGTTTGGGGATGAAGCACCGGAAACGAAAGCGAGCCCTCAGCGTGGGAAGTCTGGTCTCTCGGAGATGGACAAGTCCTTCGGCCCTTTGATAATCAAGTCGTTCACTCCGCCCGTGAGCACAAGCCCTCGATCTTATGGAAGGAGGAAGCAGGCGAGCAGCTCCCTGGGGATGGGCCCGGACTTTGGGATGTCGCGGAGCCCGCCGAACGCCCAGCAGCTGCAGAGGCCGTCGACGACGGGGTCGTACACCACCACGAGCAGCAGGCTGAGGCAGAAGAACGCGATGCTTGCTTATCAGCAGCAGGTCGGCACGCTTCCGAGGGAGACGGGTGAGTACGGGACGCTGAGCGAGGAGAGGTCCATCGACATGCTGCCGAGCGAGGAATCGCTTTTGGAAAGAGGGGAAGACGTCACCTTCATCGACAACGCGGACGTCCGGCAGGTGGAGCACATGGTGGACGCCTGGCTCGAGCAGTTCATCGAGGACATCGGCCCTCAATTCCCCGGAGTGGCGAGGAAGAGGGAGTTCGGCATGAGGCTCTTGAACGTCTTTCTCGAGAGGAACCTCGTGAAGGAGGCGAGCAACCAGCCCAACAGGCTCGTTACAATGCAGGACAAGTGCACGGGGACCGAGGGGTTGGAGGCCGCAGCGGAGCGACCGAAGGAGGCCATCGCCGCGTTTGGGGAGGACCCAGGAACGAGCGACTTTGGCACCCAGACGATCGTCCACAGAAACTTGAGCGAGGCGAAGATTCTTGAGCAAGGAGACGAAATCAAGGAGCTGAAGTCGAGGCTGCAAAAGGCGAGCGAAGCCGTGAAGAAGCAGACTGGACACATCACCTTGAAGGAGCTCGAGAAGGTCAAGCTCGAGAAGGAGGTCAAGGATCTCAAAGAAAGGATTGATGGCTGCTGGTGCTGCTCGAATCCCGCGCTTCAGACGCCGCAGAACAGGAAGAATCCTCCCGCGAACGGTCCGGCCACGAACCAGAGACCGAACACTTCCATGGGCTTTATCAGGACCATGACGCCGGCACCCTCGGGCGGGGTGGCGCTTCAACAGCAGAGCCAGCCGGCCAAAAAGAGCGTCCCGGTCAAGCGCCTGGAGAGCAGATTCGAGCAGAGTGGCGACCTCAAGGGCACACCAAGGGAGACGCCCAGAAAGGATGGCGCCGGGGATGACGCTGGGCGGCAAACCCAAATTGAGAGGACGAGGAGGGAGATCAAGGACAGGCAGTTCCAGGGAGCAGGATCCCCGATTTTCGATATTCAGTTGAGAGCGGGCCAATCATTGAACAAAAAATTGAGGACGGAGCTCGTCACGCTGAGGGCCAAGGTCCAAGAGATGGCCGTCCACGTGGAAGACGAGAACTCGAAATCAGTGGCCTCGCTCTCGGAGACCAAGGAGAAATTGCAGTGCAGACTGGAGAAGCTGGAGGTTGGCCTGGACAACAAGCACGAGATCAACGACCGGGTGGCCAAAGAAGTGCAGAAGAGGCTCGCTGCTATCGAGGAGGCCGCGACGGTGCTGATGAAACACCAGGAGGAAGAATTGATCCGGTTGAAGAACCGGGCTCACTCCGAGACGAGGGAAAAGAGGAAGCAGCTCACGAGCGCGAGGAAAGAGTGCGAGAAGAAGGAGGAGATGATCATCCAGTCGCAGGACGACAGGATCAAGAAGCTGCGGTACCAGATCCAAAGCAAGGAGCATAACATGATGCAAAAGCAAGTTATGATGGAGCAGGAAAATAGAGCTGTGCTGCAGGAACTGGACGAGAAGTGCTCCCAGACGGAGAAGCTGAACAAGGAGAACCACCAACTGAAGCAAAGCATCACGAAGCTGGAGGAGAGGGTCAAGCAGGAGCAGCACAAGCACAACATCCAGCAAATCGAGCTCGACGACGTGAAGGCAAAGGCAAAGAAGGAGACGAGCACCAGCCACGGCCTGAAAGACCAGTACGAGTCCTTGAAGGCGGACCTCAAGGAAGCGAGGCTGACGGCAGAGGATTACATCAACAAGTTCAACCTCGCCACGTACCAGATTGAGCAGCTCGAGAAGAGCAAGTGGTTCATGGACAAGCACATGAAGAGACTGAAGAGGGACATCGACGAGCTCGAGGAGCAGCACAAGTCCACCACGGACGAACTCATACAGACGAGATCGCAGTGCTCTTACTTGCTAAGGGATAATTCGCACATGAAGGTGGCGGTGAACGAGGCGACGAAGTCTATCACCGCGTGCACCCAGGCGTTCGCGCTCATGAACCAGAAAGTCGCTGTCTGCGAAACTTCTGTGGACGATTCCAGTGCCACCCTCGGTGACCTTGGCAGCGTTTTGGACAAGGATCAGATCCGCCTCGGCAAAGAATACAAGGCGTTGTGCGAGTCCCTTGGAAAGGAACTCCGAGAGACCAAGAAGGAATTGCTGGGCACCCAATCCTCAAAGAGGAAGACGAATGAGGCCATAAAGGAGGTCTCTTTGAGTCACGCGAAGAGCCAGTGGCAGGAGGATCACATGAATTACGAGGACTTTGGGGAGGAGTTCAAGCAGGAAAGGGCGCAGCAGCTCGTGGCCCGAGCGGATGAGATGAAGACGAAGACCTTGGTGGAAGCATCGAACATGGACGCGGATGCCAACTTGGCAGAAATTCTTGACGTTGTCAGGGATTCCAACGATCTGCGCTTGAATTTGGGCGAAGAGTGCATGAAGGTCTCTACCACAAATCACGTGGGGACTGCCGTGCTGGACACCCTGGGCGACTTTTATGGCAAGCTGTTCAAGGGTGTGGACAACCTCCTGTTCAGGACCGAGAAGAAGCTCAAGTCCTTCGAGAGGAAAGAAGTGAATCTTCGCAAGCGGGTTGTGAATTATGCGGAGAAGATGAAATCTCTAAGAGTTCGTCACAACCAGGAGCTCCACGAGAGGAACAAGAAGATCAAGGATATCGACAAGTCCCTCACGCACGAGAAGATGAAGGTTCAGGACCAGGACCACACGATTTGTGACCTGAAGGAAGACGTGAAGGCCAAGGGCAAGCAGGTGGACAGCCTGAAAATCAGTTACGACGCCGCTAAGCATTCCAAGGAAAGCCTGTTGAAGGAGCTGACTCTGAGCAAAATCAAGGTCAAGCGCCTGGAAAGCCAAATCGAGGAGAAGGACACCCTGGTGCACGAGGTGCAGATGACATCTGCCGAGTACCAAGTTCAAGTGAATGTCAACAACAAGAAGTTTGACCAGAGGCTCGAGCACTTCAAGGGCTGGCTCGGCTTGGCGAGCGAGAAGTTGAGTCAGAGCATGGTGAGCATCAAGGAGGACTTCAATTGCTTGCAGGACGACGTCCTGCACGACCTCATGAAGACCAAGGCGTATATTGATTACGAGTTGACCAACGACAACAGCTTCCTGGCGAAAATGAAACTGAAGGACTGGGAGCGCGGCAAGAAGTGAGCGACCATATTACATCAGATTTAGCAAATTTTTAGAATCCTTGTGTGATCGCTGGTGAGAGCGATCACACTCATGACGCACCCGCAGGGCTTCACCAGGGCTTCGCCCTAGCTTCGGCCTGCGCTGCGTCTACGTTGCTTCTCATCATTTGATTACACGATACCATCACGCAAAAGTTACCCCGGAGGGGTTACTCCCATCAGGTACCTTCGATTGTATTCTATGCGGCCCGGCACCAGCGAATCGAAACGCCTTGAATGGAGCGGCCATCTCGTGTATTGTATAATTATTAATGCTTTTTATAAATACTTTATTTTTACATCTGCATACCACCTAGCACTGGTTAAGCAAAGTTCTTTTCACGCCCCGATGCTGCCTATGCTGTCCAGGAAGAAGTACGTCCCCCCCGCCACGAGCAGCGTCCCACTGACCGGGTTGATCCACTGGGAATAGGCTCTGATCGAAGGTATCTGCTTGAGATTTTCCGTGGCGCTCGCTGCCACGAGTAGTGGGGTCACGTACCCCATCGCGTAGAACAAAAGCAGAACCCCCCCGCTGGTGGGACTGTCGACCGTCGACCCCGTGTATGCCAAGAGCGTTGCGAGGACTGGCGTGCTGCAGGGGGAAGAGACGAAGGCAAAGGCGAGGCCAGCGAGAAAGGAACGAAGGAGTGGGGGCACCTCCAAATTCCTTGGGTCAAAGTTTTGGAACGCCGAGGGAAACTGAAACTGGACGACCTCGAGCAGGTTCAGCCCCATCGAAACCGCCAGAAGGCTCGCGAGGCAGGGCAGCACCGGGCCCGTCTGCCCGTACGTCTTCCCCAAGGTCGTGGAGAACACTCCAAGAGCCGCGAAGCTCGACGCGATGCCGAGGGCGAAACCCGCAGCGTTCTTGCTGAGCGCCTCGCTCCCCTCCACCGCCGTTTTTGAGTAACCCCCGATGTATCCAATGGTTAGGGGCAGAATGCTCAGAACGCACGGGGATAAGCTCGTCAGGAGGCCTGCCACGGTCGTCAGCGGGTAAACGAACAGCGGGACGGACTTGGAAGCTAAGCTGCAAACGATGAGGTCGTTCAAGTCCTGCGACGCGGTGTAGAGCGCCTCGTCGAGTCCGGCCTCGCACGGCCCCGCCCGCTCCCGCTTCCGCCGAGGGCGTCCCCCCCTCCCTCCCGTCCTCCCCCCCCTCGGGCCCACAAAGAGCCACCCGTGGCCCTCCCTTGCCCTTCGTTCCCCCCTCCCCCTCGCCCTTCCTCCCCTCGCCCTTCCTCCCCACGCCCCTGCTCTCATTCTCCCTCCCTCCGAG